>CM035843.1:84194062-84794062 GCA_020510985.1 Pholidichthys leucotaenia
TGATTAAAAGGTGGTGGTTGCCCAGGGACATTGGGATTACCTGAGTAAATTTTACTTGTGTAAATACTTATGTACATATTTGGTAATGTGTGTTTTGTATATATAATGTATGTTTTGTATATATATACGTATATGCATAGTGTTTGCTGGTGTGCATGTGAGTGAGTGACTGATTAGTATAGGATCATTTTATAAGTTTTATAGAGACAAGGTCCATGCTGAGTTTTTTTGGGGGGTGAAAGCGATAGGTTTGTTTTATTATAATATGTTATTTCCCCTGGTTCTTAGCTTGTGATTCGGGTTTTAAATTTGGGTGGTTTTAATGGTGTGTGTGATTTCCCATTTTTCTAAGGGGGGAGGGAATGTTGGATGTGTGTGTATGCGTATGTGTGGCAGTGCCCGCCCCCTGGGGTGGCGTGAGGTTGGCACAACCCCTTTGTATATAAACCGTTGTTCTGTGTAATAAAGGAGAGTTCCATGTTGCATGTAGTCTCACCTCCGACTCCCTTATTTCTAGATCTAACACAGTGGATATAAAAAGCCTCCACACTTCTGTTCAAATGCCAGGTTTTTGTGATGTAAAAAAATGAGACCAAGATAAATCATTTCAAAACTTTTTCCACCATTAATGTGACCTATAACCTGTACAACCCAATTGAAAAACAAACTGAAACCTTTTAAGGGAAAAAATAAAAAACTTACAATAACCTGTTTGCATAAATATGCACACCCTTAAGCTAATACTTTGTTGCAGCACCTTTGGCTTTTATTACAGCACTCAGTCTTTTTGGGTAGGAGTCTATCAGTGTGGCACATCTTGATGTGGCAATATTTGCCCACTTTTCTTTGCAAAAATGCTCAAAATCTGTCAGATTGAGAGGGCATCTCCTGTGCACAGCCCTATTCAGATCACCCCACAGATGTTCGATCAGATTCAGATCTGGACTCTGGTTGGGCCATTCCAAAACCTTAATCTTCTTCTGGTGAAGCCATTCTTTTGTTGATCTGGAAGTGTCCTTTGGGTCATTGTCATGCTGAAAGATGAAGTTCCTCTTCATCTTCAGCTTTCTAGCAGAAGCCTGAAGGTTTTGTGCCAACACTGACTGGTATTTGGAATGGTTCAAAATTTCCTCCACCTTGACTAAGGCCCCAGTTCCAGCTGAAGAAAAACAGCCCCAAAGCGTGATGCTGTCACCACCGTGCTTCAATGTAGGTATGGTGTTCTTTTGGTGATGAGCAGTGTTGTGTGTGTCCCAAATAAACCTTTTGGAATTATGGCCAAAAAGTTCAACCTTGGTTTCATCGGACCATAAAAAATTTACCACATGCGTTTAGGAAAATTCAAATCGCTTGGATGTTTTTCTTCGTAAGATAAGGCTTCCGTCTTGCCACCCTACCCCATAGCCCAGACCTATGAAGAAAACAGGAGATTGTTGTCACATGTACCAAACAGCCAGTACTTGCCAGAAATTCCTGCAGCTCCTTCAGTGTTGCTGTCGGCCTCTTGGCAGCTTCCCTGACCAGTTTTCTTCTCGTCTTTTCATCAGTTTTGGAAAGACGTCCAGTTCTTGGTATTGTCACTGTTGTGTCATATTTTCTCCACTTGATGATGACTGTCTTCACCGTGTTCCGTGGTATACAGTATTTAATGCCTTGGAAATTCTTTTGTACCCTTCTCCTTACTGATATCTTTGAACAATGAGATCCCTCTGATGCTTTGGGAGCTCTCTGCGGATGATGTGACTACAAAAGTGTCAGGAAAAGCCTACTGGAACAGCTGAACTTTATTTGGGGTTAATCAGAGGCACTTTAAATGGTGGCAGGTGTGTGCTGACTCCCATCTGACATGAGTTTGAATGTGACTGGTTAATTCTGAACACAGCCCCATCCCCAGTTATAACAGGGTGTGCATATTTATGCAAACAGGTTACTGTAAGTTTTTTATTTTTTCCCTTAAAAGATTTCAATTTGTTTTTCAATTGCATTGTACAGGTTATAGGTCACATTAGGTGGAAAAAGGAAACACTCGGCCGCACCTCGGACACAGTCCAAGAACGGATAATTTTTTCACACGAGTTGTTCAGAACTCCTTATACAAAGATATAGAGTGATGATAATCAAGTCAGTGGCAGTAATGCACCTGTGGGCTGGTTGCCAACCGCCAATCAAATCTAAAAAAAGAAGAAGGAGGAAAAAGTTTTGAAATGATTTCTCTTGGTCTCATTTTTTTACATTAGAAAAACCTGGCATTTGAACAGGGGTGTGTAGACTTTTTATATCCACTGTATATTCAGTTGAATACACTACAAAGACAAAATATTTAATGTTCAAACTGATAAACTTTATTGTTTTTTTTTCAGATATTCATTCATTTTGAATTTGATTCCTGCAACATGTTCCAAAAAAAGCTGGGACAGGGGCATGTTTACCACTGTGTGATATCACCTTTCCTTTTACCAACACTCAGTAAGCATTTAGGAACTTAGGACACTAACTGTTGAAGCTTTGTAGATGGAATTCTTTCCCATTCCAGGAGCAGACACAGAGGACAACGTTTAAGATCAGAGAAACAATTATTTATTGACAATAATATTGCAAAATAGTGATGATGATGAGGATCTGGAAACCCTACAGAGGAGAGAGCAGAGACAATGGTAAGTATGGAGTATAAAGGCAGGGTGATTAATATTGTTTGTATGCTTACAGAATTCTCCTGGTGAAGCAGCGGGGAATGGCAGCAGGTCCTGTTGATGGTGGAGATCAGGGAAGGAGTCCTTTTGTACAGGTGAGTGGGTGAGGGGGAATGGTTTGCCAGGCTTAGGTGCTGGGGAAAGGGGAAGGTTGGTAATGGTGATATACGGTGGTAAGTCGACTTACTTGGGGAGGTGATGAATTGTACAATCCAAGAATATCCAATTCCAGTCCGCAAGGCAGTTTTCAGGGTCCAAAAGCAGGCAGGGGTCAGAGCTCGTCAGGCTAGATCAGAACAGGCAGACAATTCCAAGACGGTAGGCAGGTACAGCGTCTAGAAACAGGCAGGGGTCAAAACATGGCAGAATAATTCACAAGATTAATGCAGATTAGTCACAGGCAGGATGCAGGCAGGGTGTAGCTCAGACGTGACCAGGCAGAGTAATGGAAGAGCATTCTATTTATCATCTCCCACTGGTTGTCAACAAATGGTGCTTGCAGCTGCAGGGAGAGAGGCTCAATCAGTGGGGAGAGAGGGAGGCAGGGAGATAGAGCAGATAGGAATCGTTACATGTACAACTTCAATTGCTCAACAGTCTATGATCCCCCTTGTCTTATTTTCTTCATTATGTGCCACACATTTTCAATGGGAAGCAGGTCTGGACTGCAGGCAGGCCAATCTAGTACCTGCACTCTTTTACTATGAAGCCACACTGTTGTAACAGGTGCAGAGTGTGGCTTGGCATTGTCTTGCTGAAATAAGCAGAGATGTCCCTGAAAAAGATATTGCTTGGATGGCAGCATATGTTGCTCCAAAACCTGAGTGTACCCTTCAGCATTAATGGCATCTTTACAGATGTGCAAGTTACCTATGCCATGGGCACTAACACACCCCAATACCCTCACAGATGCTGGCTTTTGAACTTGGCACTGATAACAATCTGGATGATCCTTTTTTTCTTTAGCCGAGAGGACATGATGCCCATGATTGACAAACACAATTTGAAATGTAGACTCGTCAGACCACAGCACTCTTTTCCACTTTGGATCAGTCCATTTCAGATGAGCTCAGGCCCAGAGCAACTGGTGGTGTTTCCGGGTGTTGTTGATATATGGCTTTTGCTTTGCATGGAATAGTTTTAAGTTGCACTTGTAGATGTAGCTGTTAGGTCTGTAAATTAGGACAGTGGAAGCAGTTGCTGTACTGAACAGTAACTTTTTTAAAGAACACTGCTAACAGCACGTGTTACAGTAGAATAGTAGCTATGCTGACCTGGAGTGATTACAAGCTAGTGTTGGCATAGAGGCAGGACGCCAAAGAAGCAGTCTCCCACCATCAGTCCCCTATTATAGGCACGGCATGATGATGTCATCAGTGTCTGTGCCTTCATGTCCTTGCTGCCTGTTGTTAATATGAGAATATGTAACATTCACCTCCCCCCTGGGAAAACCAAAAACATTCTGAGCATTTCTGTATTATTCAACAGTTACAACGATAGAGTAAATGGAAACTGGGTCACCAGGTAGACCACCAATTGACCCTGCGCAACGGAGTGGGTTATTCCGCCACTTCTGAAGCAATCATGTCCCGTTAAACAGTTTTTGGAGTCACTGCTGAGTTTTTCAGTTCAGGGGCCTCTGGCAAGCACTCGGTGGGCATGGTCCTGGAGGCGCTGGGTGTGGCGGATCTGGTTGTCTGCAAAGTCCCAGTCCGGGTCCCACACTGGCTGAATCGATTCCAGGGCAGCTGTTCTTACCCTTCGCAGTCAGCTGGCATGCCATCTCGATCCATCGGCCAATTAGAAGGTGGTTGGCCCCAACTGTGCAGCAGTTCTCATCGGCGATGACAGGACCATCTGTGGGTCACCGGACCCGAACCCATTCCTGTACTGCGAGCGGCGAGTGGTTCGGCCGCAGTCGGCATTGCTGTTGTGGCAGTGTGCCTTTCACACCGGCGGCAGCATGTGCCCTCGGTTGGTGTTGCTCTGCTGGGTCCTGCTGGGCCTCAAACTCTCTATCCAGCAGCACTGCGGCGGCTCCTTGCTGCTGATGCCAGGCGCGGATATGGGATGAGTCTGGTTTTTGCCCTGTCTCCTCGCTGTCTTCTCTCTGTGGTGTCAAACTCAGACCGGCTGTACCCTCGTCCGGGTGTGTTGTGCTCCCATCATCAGTGGTCAAAGAGCCCAAGGTTATCACGGATGGTAAAACCCAGTTCGTAAAAAAGATCACACCCCAGGATGTTGTCCCCTTGTGCACCTGGAAGATGAACACCGGGAGAACTCTTGATCCATAGCGAACTGCCAGTGATATGGTCCCTACTAGGCTGATGTGCGTGTGCCCATAGCCATACAGCTCCGCTGAATTCTTCCCAGTAGGATGGTTGGGCAAGAATTTTTTATACTGTAACCCAGTTCATCACTGACCTCACAGCAGTGGTGTCCAACAGCAACGGTAAGCTGACTTCATCTAACTTCACCATTCACCACTTGTACGCTGCCCCTCTGGAGCCCACTATGTGGATGGTGATTGTTGGTGGCTCTTTTGGACTAGGTGGCGGGCTTGATGTCAGTTATGTCAATCAGCACATCTTGGCGAAGTGATTGAGCTTTCCGCAGCATTTGCATCACTGCCCCTTGGCCAGGCAGGATCGCGATCTTGGTGCATCGGAGAGCTGCAGTTACAGCATGAATGGTGTTTCACGGTGTTCACCTCGGTGTCTTCCAAGAAGGTCGTGGTGTGACCGGGTTCTTGTGGCTCATCTCATTGTGATGTTAGCTTGTCGGCAGCCTCCAGCTGGAATGTCAACTCCACCACCTTCACCAGCGGTAGGTCGTCAGGCGCTATGATTAGCTTCGCCCATAGCCGTGGGTTGCTGGTGTGCTCTGCTAGCTGGTTCTGCACCATTTCGTCCTCTAAATGGCCAAAACTACATATGCTTGTTAGACAGCAGAGGTCCACGATGTACTGCTGGGTCGCTTCTCCTATTCCCTGTCAACGTTGGCGGAGCTTGATTCGTCTAGCCATCTCACTCACTGGCCGGGGTAACAGACACACTTCCATCTTCAGGAAAAACAATGAATTTTCCTCCAGAAGACCAATTTTTCTCCTCATCGCCATTATTATGTCTGTAAACTCAATTCAATTCAATTCAACTTTATTTATATAGCGCCATTTCACAACAACAGTCATCTGCACTGTCCCTGTCAAATAAACTAATCTACTACTACTACTCATAGCACTATCAACTGTAGGGGGAACCCCCACAGTTGCAGAAAGACCCCAGCAATCAGGCGATCCCCTGTGAGCAAGCACTTGGCGACGGTGGAGAGGAAAAACTCCCTTTTAACAGGAAGAACCCTCCAGCAGAACCAGGCTCAGGGAGGGGCAGTCATCTGCTGCGACTGGCTAGGGGGTGAGGGGATAGAGAAGAAGAAAAGAACAGACATGTAGAGAGCAAACAGCACGATGGGGACTCAATCTATGGGAGAGAACAAACAAATGTTAATTGACCAGCAAAAAAAATATTTCATTGAGAGTGAGGAAAGGAGTGAGGCCCAGTGGCTGGAGGTCCCCCGGCTGACTAAACCTATTAGCAGCATAACTAAGGGAGGGTTCAGAAACACATGATCCCTCCCTAATTGTAGGCTATATCAAAAAGGTAGGTTTTAGCCCTATTCTTAAAAACAGAGATCGAGTCTGACTCCTGAATCCAGATTGGCAGCTGATTCCACAGGAGAGGAGCTTGATAACTGAAGGCTCTGCCTCCCATTGTACTTTTGGAGATTCTAGGTATTACAAGTAATCCTGCATTTTGAGAGCGTAGTGCTCTGTTAGGACAATACGGTAGTATCAGATCTTTTAAATAAAAAGGAGCCTGATTGTTTAGAGCTCTGTAAGTAAGAAGAAGGATTTTAAATTTAATTCTAAACTCTATGGGAAGCCAATGAAGGGAGGCCAGAACCGGAGAGATATGATCTCTCTTTCTAGTACCTGTCAAAACTCTTGCTGCAGCATTTTGGATCAGCTGAAGACTTTTTAAAGATGTTTTAGGACAGCCTGATAATAAAGAATTACAATAATCTAATCTCGAGCTAACAAAAGCGTGGATCAGTTTCTCAGCATCACTCTGTGACAAGATGCTCCTAATCTTGGCAATATTACGCAAATGATAGAAGGCAGTCTTAGAAACAAATTTAATATGTGAATTGAAGGACAAATCCTGATCAAAAATAACTCCAAGGTTCCTCACAGAGCTATTAAGAGAAAGAATAACCGCATCCAAACTGAAAGTTTGATTTGGAAAGGAATTTCTAAGGTTTTTTGGACCAACAAGAATGACTTCAGTTTTATCTGAATTTAATAGCAGGAAATTATAAGTCATCCAAGCTTTTATTTCCTTAAGACAGGCTTCTAACTTGGCTAATTGATTACTATCATCTGGCTTCATTGAAAGGTATAATTGTGTGTCATCAGCATAACAATGAAAATGTATACAGTGCTTTCTAATAATGTTGCCTAACGGAAGCATATATAAACTAAAAAGAGTAGGGCCTAGTACAGTTCCCTGTGGAACTCCATGACTGAGCTTTGAGTTGAAAGAAAACTCATTATTTACATGAACAAACTGGAACCTATCAGATAAATAAGATCTAAACCACTGCAACAAAGTTCCATTAAGTCCAACATAGTGTTCTAATCTATCAAGTAGAATATTATGATCGATAGTATCAAAAGCTGCACTAAGGTCTAAAAGGACAAGTACAGAAACTAGCCCATTATCAGATGCAATGAGGAGGTCGTTAGTGACCTTCGCTAAGGCTGTTTCAGTACTATGATAGATTCTAAACCCAGACTGAAACTCTTCAAGTAAACCATTTCCCTGAAGGTGGTCAAATAATTGCGTAGCAACAACTCTTTCTAAGATTTTTGAAATGAAAGGGAGATTAGAGATTGGTCTATAGTTAGCTAAAGCTCCTGGATCTAGCGTTGGCTTTTTGAGTAAGGGTTTAATTACAGCCGTTTTAAAAGCCTGCGGTACATGGCCTAAAGTTAATGAAGAATTGATTATATGAAGAATAAGGCTACCAATAAGTGGGAAGACTTCTTTAAATAACCTGGTAGGAATAGGGTCTAAAAGACAAGTTGAAGGTTTGGATGAGGAAACTATTTTATCTAACTCACAAAGGTTGATTGGAGTAAACTCATCAAGACAGACATCAATAGAAGGAGTTGTAGTAGTTACAGTATTTAAGTTAACTGTGGGAAGAATCTGATTGATTTTATCTCTGATGGATGAAATTTTATTATTGAAAAAGTTCATAAAGTCCTGACTAGTAAACTCTAAAGGAATGCTAGGATTGACAGAGTCCTGACTCTGTCAACCTGGCTACAGTACTGAAAAGAAACCTGGGATTATTCTTGTTCTCTTCTATTAATGCAGAGTAATAACTCGTTCTAGCTTTTCTAAGAGATTTTTTTATAAATTAAAAGATGATTTCTCCAAGCTAAATAGATTTCATCTAAATTAGTGGAGCGCCATTTTCTTTCTAATTGACGAGTCTTCTGTTTTAAGCTACGAGTTTCTGTGTTGAACCAAGGAGTTAGAAATCTCTGATTAGACTTTTTCTTTTTTAAGGGGGCCACCAAGTCTAGAGTCTGATGCAGAGAAGCTGAAACACTATCCACCATGTTATCAATTACAGAAGGAGCAAGCTGTCTATAGCTTATTTCCGTTGTGTTGACACATGGCATAGAGGAAACAATCTGCATAAATTTGGTAACAGCATCATCTGAGAGGCATCTACTGTAATAATATTTTTCTTTAGGAGCCAAATAGTCAGAAATAGTAAAATCAAAGGTTAACAGACAATGGTCTGACAGTACAGGGTTATGAGGAGACACTACAAGATTTTCTATTTCTATGCCATATGTCAGAACAAGGTCCAATGTATGGTGGAGGTAATGAGTAGAATTTCCTACTTTCTGAGAAAACCCAATCGAGTCTAATATTGAATTAAATGCCACATTAAGGCAGTCACTATCTACATCCACATGTATATTAAAGTCCCCTACTATAATTATTCTATCAGATTTCAGCACTAAATCAGCTAAGAAATCAGCAAATTCGGATAAAAATTCTGAGTAGGTTGATGGGGGACGATAAACTATGGCAAATAAAATTGGGTTTAACCTAAAATTGCTAAAGTGCCCAATAATGAGGACCAGGCCCTCAAAGGAATTATAACATGTTTTTTGCTTTACATTAACTAGTAATTTGGAATGGTAAATTGTTGCTACTCCTCCTCCACGACCAGAATTTCTGGGATTTTGACAGTTTAAATAACCAGAGGGAGTTGATTCATTTAAACCAACATAATCCTCTTGCCCTAACCAAGTCTCTGTAAGGGAAATTAAATCAATCTGATGATCAATTAACAGATCATGGACTAACAGAGACTTGGGAGTTAGAGACCTAATATTTAATAAACCACATTTAATTTTTAAATTATGAGGAGGAACAGAGGCCAATTCATTCAATTTAGAGGCTTTATGTTTAATTTGAGTTTTACCAATATTTTGCTTCATCACTTTGGGATGCTTATGTATGATATTTTTATTTACTTTGGAGGGAGCAGACAATGATTCTCTGATGGGGAAGACAGGGGCTAAGTTGAGGGGTGGCGGATGAAGAGGAGCTGCAGAGAGGCGTGTAAGACTGCGACTCTGCTTCCTGGTCCCAACTCTGAGTAGTCAGGGTTTTGGAAATTTGGATAAAAAAGATGCCAGATTGTTAGATAAATGAGAAGCACCATCCAAAGTGGGATGAATGCTGTCTCGTCTCATAAGACCAGGTTTTCCCCCAAAAGAGCTCCAATTGTCAATGTAGCCCACGTCATTTGCAGGACACCACACAGACAGCCAGCGGTTCAAGGATGACGAGCGGCTAAACATGTCATCACTGGTCAGATTGGGGAGGGGCCCAGAGAATACTACAGTGGCAGACATCGTTTTTGCAAAGTCACACACCGATTCTATATTAAGTTTCGTGACTTCCGACTGCCGGAGACGGATGTCATTAATGCCGGCGTGAATAACAATTGTGGAATATTTACAGTTACTTTTAGCCAGCATTTTCAAATTTGACTCGATGTCGCCTGCTCTGGCCCCAGGAATGCATTGGACTATGGCCGCTGGAGTCTCTAGGTTCACGTTTCTGACTACAGAGTTGCCAATGTTCAGAGTTTTTTCCTCAGCGGGTGTGTCGCTGAGTGGGGAAAAACGATTAGAAACGTGAACAGGTTGGTGGTGTACCGGGGCTTTGCGACTAGGCTTCCTTCTCACCGTCACCCACACAGTCTCCTCGCTGCTGAGGAGAGCCGGGGAACCACTGACAGGGGGGCCTAAGCTAGCTAGCTCCGCTGCAGCTAATGGGCGTCCGTCGAGATTAACTGGCGCAGACAGTGTTTCAATGCAGCGGAGCCGGGATTCCAAATCAGACAACCTCGCCTCGAGCGCCTCAAAAAGACAACATTTATTACATTTACCGTTATCACTAAAAGAGACAGAGGTGTAGCTAAACATCTGACAGAGAGAGCACACCAGAGGAGGAGAGGAAAGAGAGCTAGTAGCCATAGCTAGTGGCTAGCTAGTGGCTGGAGAGCAAACCAGACAGGCAGACAGCAAAACAGGAAGTGACGATACGTTACCACAAGGAAGTGACGATCCCAGATCGTCAGCAAATAGGACAGTGGAGGTGGTCGCTGTACTGAACAGTAACTTTATTAAAGCACACTGCTAACAGCACATGTTACAGTAGAAGAGTAGCTATACTAACCGGGAGTGAGTACAGGCTGGTGTTGGCATAAAGCAGGGGTGGGCAATCATGTGCCATGGAGGCCCATTCTACTGCAGGTTTTCTGTTTCACCCAGTCTCTTCTGCAGGTGTTTTCAATGATTAGCAATCCTTGAAGCTGATCAGAGCACACACCTGCTAAAGAGACTGGGTGGAACAAAAAGCCTGCAGTGGAATGGCCCTCACTGCCCACCCCTGGCATAGAGGCAGAGCGCCAAAGAGGCAGTCTCCCGCCGTCAGTCCCTTAATATAGGCATGACATGATAAAAATACTCAAGGCTCCACCAATCAGGATATAAGACAAAGAGATGAGAGAAAAAACAGAGAGATAAGAGAGAAGGGTCATATTAAAAAGTTAAAGACTAGTCAAAGAGGTTAAAAACTCGAAAGTCTAAAACCCAATAAAAGATTTAGAACCTAAATAAAGAACCTACAAAAATAAGTAAATATAAAATGAAATTAATAAATAGGTAACTAAATTATGTGCAATATATTGTTACAACTTGTTCCAACTCTTTCACAGCAGAAGGAACAAAGCTGTTTTTGTAGCACTGGGTTTTACTTTTTGGGACAGCAAACCTCCGTCTGGAGGGAAGAAGCTGAAAGTTGCAGTGCAAAGGGTGGGAGTCATCATTTAAAATGGAGGTAGCAATCCTCTGTACCTGTCTGGTGTATAGGGATGTCAGGTTCAGCTGTGACTCACCAAGCAAACGACTGGACCATCTAACTACCTGATCCAAGGATTTCCTCTGTCTCAGTTTTATCTGACCAAACCATGACACTAAAGAAAAGGATAAAACAGATTCAATAAAAGCCCGATAAAACATTGTCATTATGGTTCGGTCAATTTGGAAGCGTGCAAGTTTCCTTAAACAATGCAAATGTTGCTGACCCTTTTTGCACACCCTGTCACAGTTCTCTTCAAAGTTCAAATTACTATCAATAATCGTCCCAAGATATTTGTAGGATTGTACACATTCAGTGGTCTGGCCTTTTAGTACAGTGACTTCGTGCCTGGGAGTTTTTCTCCTAAAGTCAATAATCATATCTTTAGTTTTTGTCGTATTCAGCTGCAGGTAGGAATCCTCACACCAGTGAACAAAATCATCAACTACTGGGCCGTGGCCACTCTCACCATCCTGGAGGAGACTGACAACAACTGAATCATCAGCATACTTTATAATGTGTCTGTTGTCATGTCTGCTCCGACACCTATTTGTGTACAGGATGAAGAGTAGTGGTGACAACACACACCCCTGAGGAGAGCCAGTAGAAGAGCACTTTTGGTCAGACAATGTACCATTGACCCTTACTCTCTGTGTCCTGTTGGTTAAAAAATCCAGAATCCAACCCACCAGATTATTGCTCAAATCAAATTGTTGCAGGAGCCTTTCAACTAAAATATGAGGCTGGATTGTATTAAAGGCGGAAGAAAAGTCCACAAATAAAAGCCTGGCGTGTGCCCCATTAACCCTCAAGCGACCAAGCTATTTTCCGGACTGAAATGACCAAGTGGGTTCATTTATGACCCCATTGTGCTCTGTACAGGGATCCTTATTATAAATGGCTGGTTGGAGGTTTATCATACCAAAACTACTCCCTGTATTTAAGACAGGTATTTTATAATGATCTAATATAAAATGTGTTTGCTAATAATACTTTTATTGCAAGAAATAACCAAAACGCAGACTCTAAGAACAACATTACATTTATTTAGACAGTCCTTGTCAGCTCACTCTTGGAACATCATCATCATCATCATAGTTATTATCATCATAGTTACAATAATAGGTATCATCATCATCATCATCATAGTCATCATATCATCATCATGATGATGATGATACCTATTATTGTAGTTACGATGATGATCATGATACCTATTATGGCATTTTGCGTAATGGCGGTTTTCTTGTGGATGGTGATCCGGATCACCACCAAAATCTAATCATCTGTAGGATACCCCATTTCTGACAATCTGTGAAAATTTCATGAAAATCCGTCCATAACTTTTTGAGTTATCTTGCTAACAAACAGACAAACAAACAGACAAACAGACAAATCCAGACAAACAGACAAATGTAAATCTTGCTATCCTAGGTCTGTTAGCCATGGTTCACTGCAATACAATATAAAGTACTGATTAGAAGTGAAAACCGGAGTGGTGGCTCAGGTGGTAGAGCATCCGCCCCACACCCGGGAGGCAGGGGTTCAAATCCCGGCCGGGTCATACCAAAGACCATATAAAAATGGTGCTTTCTGCCTTCTAGCGTGGTGCTCCGCATAATGGAATGGGGAAAGTAAAGTTACACACAGAGCTACCAGAGGACTGATCCCCCGCTGTAGCTTTCACTACTTACAGTAGCTGTGTGGCCTAGGGTCAGAGAAACGGAGATAGGCGCCGCCCATATACACCTTCAGGTGTGAAGGGATTAACTAACTAACTATGAGAAGTGGAACATTTGAATAAAATTTATAAAACCAATGTTTAAAAACCAGTGCTTCTCTTCGGGGTCATAAATGACCCTACAAGAGTTTGCGATGTCTACGCCACACCAATTGGTTGATCCCTGCAAAAAACTATGAAAGTGTGTAGGATTAGTAGACTGACAAATTCATGCTAGGAAAGAAAATTTGGATAAAAAATAAAGAGACGGCGCATTAAATTATATGGCTGGGGTCGTAAATGACCCCACTCGGTCGCTTGAGGGTTAAAATCCAGATGTTGAAAAAGCATGTTAAACAGAGTGACAGTGGCATCCTCCACTCCTCTGTGAGACCTATAGGCAAACTGCAGAGGATATAGGTTGAAAAGGATTTGCAAATCATTGTATTCTGTTTTTATTTACATTTTACACAACATCCCAACTTCATTGGAATTGCAGTTTGTATTACACATTTGAATAAAATGCATTTGAAGCACCAATACTAGGCATGCATGATTAAATTCTTGTAAAACTGCAACTTTTTCTCAGTAATTAAACTTTTTTTTTGTAAATTTGTGACTTTTTTCCTTGTAACTTTCCTTCTATTTCTTTTTCTGGTAAACCGGCAATGCTCCTATGGATGCTGGTTAAATTTTTATTCTAAGTAATGATTATTTTTTCCTTTTCATCTAGAAAATTATCTTTTTTTAGGTTTTCATTAAGAGATATTTTCAAAAACATTGTCCCCCTAACCCCATCTTTCATAGGGCCCCCAAAAAAGCTAGAAACAAGCCCTGCAATAATACTAGTGTCCCCCTCAATATGTGCTCTTGAGAAAAGGGTTATTGTCATCCCCCCCTCCCCAGCAGTCTTATGGAATACACGCCCATGGCTTCAGAGCTACAGGTTGCATACCCCTGGGATAAAACATGCATATAGATTAAAAGTGTGCATACTGCATCAGATCTTGAATCATCAGTTCACCTGATGTGTAGATCAGATATTTCTTGAAGTCAGTGCGGCTGTCACACACACACACATTGATCCACACACAGCAGTAAACACCAACAGTGGGATCATGTGTCGGCCACTCCCAGTCCGGCTGAATCTTTCATACGGCTGCAGATGATGTGGTTAATTATAGATGGCGGGACAAGCCGGGATCCTTAGCCTCAATTAGACGGGGGCACGAGGTTACTGACCTGCACAGCAACTGTCAGTACCTGTTACACATTACAGAAGGCCAGTGACAGTGAGAGGGGTCTGGGGGTGGAGGCCAGGGCTGGGTTACAAGGGCTTCTACTGTCCTCTTTTCTTCCCTGGTAAAAAAAAAAAAAAAAGGCAGAATGCATACACGTACAGTTGTGTGTGTGTGTTTGTGCGCACGCACGTTCTTGCACACACTATACATGCACACACACAAAATCAGAAACCCACAAATGAAAACAGGGGCAACAAATGAGGGTGGATTTTGTAATCAGTGGAATTAATCTCATTATTGGCTTGTTAGTGTTGCCTGATTGTGTGTGTGTGTGTGTGTGTGTGTGTGTGTGTGTGTGAGTGTGTGATTTGCAGTGCTATGCAAATGCTATTAATTCCACAATTAAAATTTTCCAAAGTGCAGTGAATTACTAAAAATTATACAGATATTAAGGATTTGTGTGACCTGCCTTCTTCTGAGCATTTTAGCAGATCCAGCACAGAGCTTTCCTACAGTTCAGGTTGTCTCAAGGTTGTCTGTTTCTTTCTTTTTTTGATACAGTTCTGAGCAGACAGCAGTTTAGAAGTGAAAGGTGTCTTCACATTTCAACAACATTTACAGTGGTGTGAAAAAGCATTTGTTCCCTTCCTGATTTCTAATTTTTTTGTATGTTTGTCACACTTAAATGTGTCAGATTATCAAACAAATTTAAATATTAGACAAAGATAACACAAGTATACACAAAATGCATTTTTAAAATGAAGGTGTTAAGGGTAAAAAAAATCCAAATCTACGTGGCCCTGTGTGAAAAAGTGATTCCCCCCCATTAAAACATAAATTAACTGTGGTTTATCACGTCTTTGGAAAGCTGAGTTCAATTTCTCTAGCCACACCAAGGCCTGATTACTGCCACACCTGCTCTCAGTCAAGAAATCACTTAAATAGGACCTGCCTGACAAAGTGAAGTAGACCAAAGGATCAGAATCAGAATCAGATTTATTGCCATTGTTCATGTAGTACACAAACTAGGAATTTGTCTCGGTGCAATGCTGCAACATTAAACATGATAAAATAAAAGAAATAAAAAACTATACATGCAATAAAGTGTAGAATAAGAATGAGTAACACTAGTCAAAGCAGTTTTTAAATATATTAGCGATCATCAAAGGCTAGACATCATGCTGGGATCCAGAGAAATTCAGGAACAAATGAGAATAAAGTAATTGAGATCTCTCAGTCTGGAAAAGGTTAGAAAGCCATTTCTAAAGCTTTGGGACTCCAGCGAACTACAGTGAGAGCCATTATCCACAAATGGTGAAAACATGGAACAGTGGTGAACCTTCCCAGGCATGGCCGGCCAACCAAAATTACCCCAAGAGCACAGCGACAACTCATCCAACAGGTCACAAAAGACCCCACAGCAACATCCAAAGAAGTGCAGGCCTCACTTGCCTCATTTAAGGTCAGTATTCATGACTCTACCATTAGAAAGAGACTGGGCAAAAATGGCCTGCATGGCAGAGTTGCAAGACGAAAACCACTTCTGAGCAAAAAAACCATAAAGGCTCATCTCAGTTTTGCCAGAAAACATCTTGATGATCCCCAGGACTTTTGTGAAAATACTCTGTGGACTGTGGAGACAAAAGTTGAACTTTTTGGAAGGTGTATGTCCCATTACATCCAGCGTAAAAGTAACACAGCATTTCAGAAAAGGAACATCATACCAACAGTAAAATATGGTGGTGGTAGTGTGATAGTCTGGGGCTGTTTTGCTGCTTCAGGACCTGGAGGACTTGCTGTGGTAAATGGAACCATGAATTCTACCGTCTACCAAAAAATCCTGAAGGAGAATGTCTGGCCATCTGTTCGTGAGTTCAAGCTGAAGCTCACTTGGGTTCTGCAGGAGGACAATGATCCAAAACACACCAGCAAGTCCACCTCTGAATGGCTTAAGAAAAACAAAATGAAGACTTTGGAGTGGCCTAGTCAAAGTCCTGACCTGAATCCGATTGGGATGCTGTGGCATGACCTTAAAAAGACGGTTCATGCTTGAAAACCTTCCAATGTGGCTAAATTACAATTCTGCAAAGATGAGTGAACCAAAATTCCTCCACAGCGCTGTAAAAGACTCATTGCCAGTTATCGTAAACGCTTGATTGCACTTGTTGCTGCTATGAGTGGCCCAACCAGTTATTAGGTTTAGGGGGCAATCACTTTTTCACACGGGGCCATGTAGGTTTGGATTTTTTTCCCCCTTAATAATAAACACCTTCATTTAAAAACTGCATTTTGTGTTTACTTGTCTTGTCTTTGTCTAATATTTAAATTTGTTTGATGATCTGAAACAGTTAAGCATGACAAACAAACAAAAAAATGAGAAATCAGAAAGGGGGCAACACTTTTTTACACTACTGTAGGTCAGTAGGTTATCAGAACTTCCCCCCAAGTCAAATCAGAACTGCCTTGGCTTGTATGTATAAATCAGAAAAAAAAAGTTGGGACAGTGTGAAAATGAGAGAAGAAAATTGTAGTGATTTGTAAATGTACTTAGACTTTTATTTAACGAGACAGTGTGAACCCAAGATATACTGCATTCTTCTCTGGTCAACTTCTTTTCATTTTGTAATATGTATCCCTTTCTCCATTTAATGTCTGGAACACATTTAAAAAGTTGGGACAGTAAACAGTAGTAGCTTGTAATATTGCCATTCTTTCTTACAACACCTAAAAGATAATTTGGCATTGAGGATA
Source organism: Pholidichthys leucotaenia (assembly GCA_020510985.1). Taxonomy (NCBI): domain Eukaryota; kingdom Metazoa; phylum Chordata; class Actinopteri; order Cichliformes; family Pholidichthyidae; genus Pholidichthys; species Pholidichthys leucotaenia. Next base: position 84,210,984 of record CM035843.1, read on the forward strand.
CCAAGCAATGAAATGTTTCAGGTATTATTTTGTTCCATTCTTCCTGGAAACATGTCTTAAGATGTCCAGCAAAGTTATCTCACTGTACTTTTCTGCAGTAATACTGTCATCAAAAATGTATAAATGACCTTTGCCAGTGGCACTGACACAACCCCATACCATCACAGACCCTAGCTTTTGGACTTGTTGCTGATAGTCTGGGTGGTCCTTCTCGTTTTTGGTCCATTTCTTCCAAAAAAGATCTGGAAAACCCATTTGTCTGTCCAGAGTACACATTTCCACTGTGTGATGGTCCATCCTAGATGCTTCTTAGCCCAGTGAGGTCAACACCATTTCTGGTCATAGTTATTAAAAGGCTTCTTTTTTGCACAGAAAATCGTTTAAGTGTGAACATAACTCTTTATTGTAGTTTTTGACAAAGTTTTGCCAAAATTATCCCTTGTCCATGTGGCTATATCAGCTGTTGATGAATGACGCTTGTGGATGCAGTGCTGTCTGAAGGTTCAATGATCAAGAGTTTTCAACTCATCCTCTCTTTGAAATTCCTCCAGATACCTTGAATTATTTAACAATATCATGCACTGTAGAGGGAGAAATTTGCAAATCCCTTCCCATATTTCTTTGAGGAACATTGATCTTATACATTTCAATATTTTTTTCACATATTTATTGACAAACTGGAGATCCTCTGCCCATCTTTGCTCCTCGCATACTCAACTTTTCATTGATGCTGCTCTTCTACCAATTTATAATTATAGTCACCTTATTAACAGCTAGAAGGTTCCCAGTTCAAATCCCCAGGCTGGCAGGGGTAGAAACCCTTCTGTGTGGAGTTTACATGTTCTGAGTGAATTTAGTCTGGGGCTCCGCTTTCCTCCCACAATCCAAAGACATGCATGTTAGGTTAATTGATGACTTGAAATTGTCCCTAGGTATCTGTCTCTGATAGGCCCTTAGAATAGAGAGTAGTGTACCTACTAGTGAAATGCTTTGAGTGGTCTTTGTGACTAGCAAAAATACTATATAAGTACAGGTCCTTATCCCTAATGCAAATATCTAATCAACCAATCACAGGGCAGCAACTCAATGCATTTTTGCATGTAGTCATGGCCAGAATAAACTGCTGAAGTTTAAACCAAGCACCAAAAAGGGGAAGAAAATGATTTAAATTACTTTCAACATGGCATGGTTGTTGGTGCTTGACAGGCTGGTCTGAGTATCTCAGAAGCTTCTGATCTACTGGCATGTTCATGCACAACTCTAGAGTATACAGAGAATGGTCTGAAAAAGAGAAAATTCCCAATGACCAGCAGTTCTCTGGACCCAAATGCCATGCTGATACCAGAGGTCAGAGGAGAATGCCCAGACTGGCTTGAGCTGACAGAAAGGCAACAGTAACACAAATAACCAGTCCTTAGAACCGAGGTTTACAGAAGAGCATCTCTGAATGTATGCACTGACCCTTTAAGTAGATGGGCTACAGCAGCAAAAGACTTCAACTGTTGCCACTCCTGTCAGCTAACAACAGGGATCGAAGACTACAGTTTACACAGGCTCACAAAAACTGCACAGTAGAAAATTGGAAACATGTTGCAACTGTGTGATTCTAACATGTTAGTACAGACCAATATTTGAAGTATGCACATTTATTTTCCTCATAGCATATATAGCGTGTTCATTCATCCAAAGACTGCAGCATCGAAATTACGGCATGAATAATGTTTTATTGTCTTCCTTTCACTAATATTACCGAAGGCAGCAGATCCTTCTCCTCCAGTTCAGAGACTAGACTTTACTGCTCAGCTTACAACAGGTTTCCTCTCATTGCGATATCAACAGAAATGCTGACATATTTATGAAAGAAAATCAGTGTGTATCTCAAGACTAAAAGCTGATCATGTCATTGTGCACCTGTAAAATAGGTTGAAAAATTTTGTAAGTTTTTTTTTTTAATACAAAATGCTTTTTTTACAGAAAGTTAATTAGTTCATTAGTTTTTGTGGGATGAGAATTTGAGTTTAAACAGTTTGTTTGATCCTCATTTTTATAAGGGTGCAACAAGCTATCATGGTACGTGGCGTTTTTAGAATGCAACAAGGGGGTGAATAGGTCAAATCTAATCAAAATCATCTAACACAGCACTAAATGTCATGGCATATTACATCAAATTCGCTTAACAAATTAAAATAAAGAACATTAATTTCCCAAAATATTTGTTGCAAAAACATCCAAAATAATTATGATTATTTTTAGTGTTTAATAAACAGATTCTGGGAGCACCTGTTGCTGCAGCAGTGCCTGTGTATTTCCAGAATCCTGAGCATGTCATGACTGAACCCAAACAAAACGCACAAATCTCATAACCCCCAGCCAACAGCATTACATTTCGAGCAATGTCCAGAATTGCCGATACTCTAATAAAACCTTAGCATCTGCCACAGAGCGTTGATATTTTCCGTGTTTTTTTTTTCTCACGGAGGTAGCGGCTGGTGTAGTGTGTCCCATTCCCAGGGTGTCTTTCAAAATACTGTCTCTGGGAACAAAACCAGGCAAATAGCCCTGAAATCTATCATATAATGATCCGGCCCTAATGACTATGGCTTCGGGAGCGGGACAGTCCTGGAGTTAATCACCCGCTGTCTGCCTTAAACTCTGTATCTTGTAATTACATTGTCCTCCTGGCCCCCCTGCCACCTCTTTATCCCCCTACCGACTATGGAGAATATTCCCCCTCTAAAATGACTTTTTGGACAGTTGTTTTGCTAGAAAATGTGGGGAAGCGTTATGACCTGAGCCAAATTCAAGAGTTAGCTACTCCATCTCACACTGAACCTGCTTCTCCCAATCCACCTGCTCCTCCTCCTCCTCCTCTTCCTCCTCTGTCCCTGCTGCCTTACCTGTACTCAACTGTGTCTGTCTGTACAGGTGAGTGAGAGCCAAGCCACCTTTGGGACCTGCTGATTAGGTTATTAAATATGAATGTGCTCAGTTTTGGATGGGGGTTGGGGTGGTGCAGTGGTATATATTTCTGTTAATTTTTCTTCTCCCCTGCACCCTCCTCCCATGTAGTGACTGATCTGGCAGAATATGATAGCATGGGCTGTCACGGTAATAATTAGGCCTATTTTCCGTGAGGTCGTCTTACAGGGACGCTGGGCGGCTGTGGTTCACACACAGGGTGCTCTATGCTGCTCTGGCCCCAGAGCCCCCCAGGATATGATCATCCACGCAGGGCAACAAAGAATCACTCCGCAGCAAATGAGCGAAACATAAAACACCTACAATCTGATATGGACTGTGGTTCCCAACGCTTTCTACACTGGGAGAGTTTACCTCCTTGGAAAAAAAAAAAAAATCAAACAGCCTTTTAGTAAATTGCCTCCATCAAAAAAAACATTAAACAAGATCTGTGGGAGGATTAAGGTGTCCAGGGGATTATTTATCATGGATTTCAAAGGGTTTTATGCTGTAATCAAGTAATTACACATGAAAACTTTGCGGAATGGGCGACTTCAAATGTAACCTCGAAAGTGTGACTTAGACATGAGAACGTTTAGTAGTAGTTTTGCTTTAAGAAAGCCAACAGTGCCAAGTCTGAGCACAACATATTTCAGCTCCATTCAAAACACTCCCTGGTTGGGTCAACAGCTGCAGGCTAGAATTAGAAATCAATTATTCAGCTTCGACAAGCTCATTAAGCTCCTGAATAGGATTTTCTATTCTGACTCTGCCTGCTCATTTCTCCTAGCTTGCAGTTTCTAATTAGTATTTCTTTTCTCTTTAAAGTTTGATGGGAGTTTGGGTAAAAACGTGGACATTGACTTAACACTCACGGGCCTCTCCGAGCGCTATCATTATCCAGCGCAGAAGCTGTATCGGTACATTGGACGACCGCGGAGGTTGTTTGCTTTGAGTTTGGGTGCCTCTAATGATTGGTGTCATTGGGCTAAATTAGGCATTAATAATCAAAGGAGTGTAATCTGGATAAATTAAGCATTAATAATCAAAGGATGACTGGAAATTATCACACGCAGTAAATGAAGCAGCACTAATCAGCAGTAAGAAAAGAGGGCACGGGGCCAGCGAAGTCTTTTGAGACAGAAAAATGGAAGGATGTGTAGAGGCGAGCGCATTTATAGCCGGCTCTGGTTGAAAAACTACTCTGTGCTAAAATGATTGATGTTGTCATAGAAACATCCATCCACTCCATTCGATGGCATCCTTCGAGCGGAGCCAGACGTAAGCTTTCATTTCTTATGTTCCCTACATCACCTACGGTGCAAGGAGGCATATTTGCAAACCTATTCCCCCGTCCTTCTCTCGCTCTCTTTCACCACACTACCTTCTCCCATCCCTCCCTCTCTCTCTCTCTCCTCCCTCTCTCTCTCTCTCTCCTCCCTTCCTCTCCTCTCCACATTGTGTGTGTCTATCTGATCCCGTGGCCTTTTGTTGCGCTATGAAAGGCCTGATGCCACACTCATTATTTTCTCCTTTATCTCTCTCCCCACTGCTCTGATTAGAACAGTCGCCCCTGACAGACGCCCTCAGCCAGCTACTATCCATTACAGTGTGTGTGTGTGTGTGTGTGTGTGTGTGTGTGTGTGTGTGTGTGTGTGAGAGAGAGAGAGAGAGAGAGAGAGAGAAATGTGAAGCTACTTACCTATATAAACTATGTGTTTTCAGGACAGTAAATAGCTAGTTTACAAAAGAGTATATGAAAACAGTGCATGAGCTGCAAAATATGAAGAGGAAAATTGGCTGCATTTTGATCATTTTATGGCTTTTGTCACATGAAATTACACAAAGTACACATGTACACAAACTGCACATTTTCTTTTGCACATAGTGCTGTGAAAACATATTTGGCCCTTCTTGATTTCTTATTTTTCCATATTTGTCACACTTAAATGTTTCCATCCAACCATCCATTTTCTACCGCTTTTCCGGGGGTCCAGGTTGCAGCTCAAGCAGAGAAGCTCAGACTTCCCTCTCCCCGGCCGCCTGCTCCAGCTCTTCAGAGAGGATACCAAGACATTCCCAGGCCAACTGGGAGACGTAGTCTCTCTAGTGTGTCCTGGGTCTGCCCCGGGGTCTCCTCCCAGTGGGACGTGCCCAGAACACCTCAAGTGGGAGGCGTTTAGGTGGCATGCTGATCAGATGCCCATACCACCTTAACTGGCTCCTTTTGATGTGGAGGAGCAGCTGTTCTAATCTGAGCCTCTCCCAGATGACTGAGCTCCTCACCCTATCTCTGAGGGTGAGTCCAGCAATCCTACGGAGAAAGCTCATTTCAGCCGCTTGTATCCGCGATCTCATTCTTTCGGTCATTACCAAAAGCTCATGACCATAGGTGAGGGTAGGAACGTAGATTCTCTTCACCACAACAGACCGGTACAACAGCTGCATCACTGCAGGTGCTGCTCCAATCCATCTGTCAATCTCTCGCTCCATTCTCCCCTCACTCATAAATGAGACCCTGACATACTTAAACTCCTCCACTTGGGGCGGGAGCTTGTCCCCAATCTGGAGAACACAATCCACCTTTTTTTGGCTGGGGACCTTTACAGCTTGCCGTAATTGATGGAACCATGAATTCTGCTCTCTACCAGAAAATCCTGAAGGAGAATGTCCGGCCATCAGTTCATGACTTCAAGCTCAAGACCTCCAATATGGCTGAATTAAAAGAATTCTGCAAAGAAGAGTGGGCCGAAATTCTTCAACAATGATGTAAAAGACTCATTAATTCACAAATGCTTCACTGCAGTTGTTGCCACCAAGGGTAGCACAACTAGTTATAAGGTTTAGGGGGTGATTACTTTTTCACATAGGGCCAGGTAGTTTTTTCCCTTTAAATAAATAATAATAATAAATAAATTAACAATAAATGAATTAATCATTTAAAAAACTGCATTTTGTATTTACTCGGGTTATCTTTGTCTAATTTTAAAATTTGTTTGACGATCTGAAACATTTAAGTGTGACAAATATGCAAAAATATAAGAAAGCAAGAAGGGGCGTATACTTTTTCACAGCACTGGAATTTACTGACACTAAAATGTAGGAACCAAGTACATGCACAGACATTTGATGGGCTGTTGCTCTCACCTACAACCAGGGCAAAATTACAAAAAAAAAAATCATATCAGATGAAAGTGATAAATTCATCAGAAAAGTTGCAGCTTTATGATTGTGTGACCCATGATTAAGGGTCACATACACCACTCACAAAAAGTTAGGGATATTCTGCTTTTGAGTGAAATTTCAGGATGCACCTGAAATCCACTATAACCTTTACAGGTGAACTTAATTTGACCTTCTCCACCCTTTTGAATGCACATGTCCAACTGTTCAGAGTTTCAGTACTTTTTGCATAACTTGCTGTTCTCAAACAAGGTGTTTAAAGGCAAAAATCACAACAGGTGTTTGAGCCACGAATTGACTGATAAATTTTCTGGTTCAATTAGAATTGGTATTTAAACAGTCCTCTTCATCATGCTGTTCACATTTTGACATCATGAGACCAAGATGATGCCTAACAATTGATCAACAGTACCTCGCCATTGTGAGGCTTCAAACAGAGTGTTCTCAGAGGGAAGTGGCCACTGAGCTCAGAGTGTCATAGCGTGTCATCAGCAGGTTGCAACAGAGATACAGAGAGACTGGAAGAGTCACAGAAAGGCATAGAAGTGGACGTCCTTTGGCCACATCCCATGCTGTTGACTGCTTCACTGTGAACAGTGCCCTGCAGAACTGAATGATGAATGCCACTCAACTCCAGGCACATTTAAGGGAAGTGAGAGGCACCCAAGTGTCACATCAGATCATTTGAAACTATTTACATCAGTGTAGTCTGTGTGCTAGATGACCTGCAAGGGTACCTGACCACACCACCAGGCACAGGTGTCATCGTCTTGCATGAACCAGGGAGCATTTTCACTGGACAAGGGACTAGTGGGTCTCAGTGCTGTTCTCTGATGAAAGTTGATTCACGATGAGCAGAAATGATGGCCGCCAACGATGTTGGAGACATCAAGGAGAGCACTATGCATAAGCCACTGTTGTCACCAAATGAGCCTTTGGTGGTGGTGGTGTTACAGTCTAGGCAGGTGCGTCTACTGCCCTACACCTTGTGAATGGTACAGTGACAAGCTGATACTGCCTGAATAACATCATTAATCCAGTCATTGTGCCCCTGCATGAACAACACAGGCCTTATTTCATCTTCATGGACGACAATGCTCCAGCTCATCGGGGTCGCATCATTAGGGAACAGCTTCTGGAGGCTGGGGTATACCTCAAATGGAGTGGCCTGCACTTTCTCCAGACCTGAATCCCATAGAAAGCCTATGGGATCAGCTGACACATGACAATTTATTTATCTTTTATTCATATAAAAGACAAAAAATAAAATAGAAAGGACAAAGGCTGCAGTGTACAGTCGAAACATGTTAAGAAGGTAAAGACATCTCCTTTCTATTTTATTTTTTGTCTTTTATATGAACAAAAGATAAATAATTAAAAGAAGACAAAATGAACCTATTTGACCTGACACATGACAAGTTATTGAGACACTGACATTTTTTGTTGTGGTATATCCACCACTGTTGTTGGCTTTTGTTTCAATAAACTGTTTGAGATGAGGAAATCACCACTGCATGCTTCTACTTAAATGCCCTACTTTCATGATATTATATCACTGTAGAATGAACTTTTTACATTTTCCATAAATTTCACCCAAAAGCCAAATATCCTTTATTTTTTGTGAGTGGTGTATGTACAATAACAATCACTGAAAATGCATTAGAAAACAATGTATTAAAAAGATGCACTAAATTCATCAGAAAAAAAAGCAAATTTTTGAGAAAACGTCAGAAAATTACAAAAGAAAAGACATGTTTACTAGAAAAATAATCTACTGAACTGAAAGATCAACTGAAAGACATAAGGGGGGGAAATGTGAATGACTCAAAAGTCACAAATTCAAGGAAAAAAAAAGTCAACTGATCAGCAAAAAAGCCTTAAATTTTTTACAAAGTCAAAATTTTATGGAAAAAGTCTTTACTTACAAGAAAACTATTGAAGAAAAATTATGTCAAACATATCAAAAAAGTTGCAAATTTATGAGTGTTCCAAAGTCATATACACAAAATGTCAAGTTTACAATGACAAAAGCTCTAATTAAAGACCCTGTCACACCTTGATGATTTAGGCAGTGTTTGCGGACGCATCAAAAGTTCTCTAAAATTTCTTTAAAAGAGTCATTGACTGCACTTTTTCCACATTTTAAAAGCTCAGTTTTTTCCCTGGCTTTCTTTAAATGCTCTGATTTAAAGCCTGTCACTTTAAGAACCATCTTTCACTGTTTCAACTCCGCCCTCCCTCTTATGTCAGTTAGCCATTACAGCTGACTAGCTTCTAGCCTCCCAGCTCTGTTGAGAAGTGCTCTGGTTCACTGATCCACACTCAATGGTGTATTTCACGTCAGTCCGGTCTATCTCCTGGTGGTTTTGCTGTGATTCCGCGGTGGATTGATAGCACTGCGCGCTGGACAATCGCCGCAACCCAAGGCGAGCTACCGAGCCAAAGGATCTCAAAGAGCAGTGTGGTTCCGTGTGACTCCGCTCGCGGCCAGCTGAAAGCTGGAGCAACTACGCTGCCCGCGAGAGCAGAATGGCAAATGGAGAACTGTCTGGGAAAATGGATTACATCATGATCACGCTGAGAGCCTTCCATGAAGGATTCAACGTCCAGCACTGAAGGATTAAGTACTGAATCTGTAAGAGGATATAAAGTTTCTTTCTCTGGGATCAGTACTATTCGACTAATCTGACCCCCCTCACACAAGTCCTCCAGATTATCTGCAGTTTTTTGTTTTCAAAACATTTGAGCTGCATTGACTCCACGGACAGACAGCTGCATGGCTCAAGGACAAATGCCAGCAGCTAAGACAAAACATCTCCTGCCAAAGAGACTTTGTTGTTCTTAACTGATACAAACACCTACACTCAACACTACACCCACACTGACTCAAAAACTGATGGAAAAGATCACTCACTCACTGCTCTCTTTGTGTCCTTGTGTACATTCTTGTCTGCTAACTGTGCATTGAGGGCTTTTTTTCTTGTAATCATAATATTGATCATATATGACCAGTATTCTGACAATCAATGGTTTTTTGCTCTTTCCTATTGTGTTATCCTTTTCCTCCCTATGCATCCTGTACCCATCTGATGACAGGCGCGTTCTCAGACGCTGCCGCGTCACCGGAAATGCAGGTCGTTTTCTGTGTCAAGTCAAATCCCTCGTATGTTATCAGTCCCTGTTAATGTACTTGGCAATAAATCTTTTCTGAGTTCTGAGTTCTGAGAATGGATCCATGGAGGATGGTGGGGTTACTGGGCGAAGCCAGCAGCATCTGGTCCTGGGACATTTTGCTTGCAGGGAACCAGAAGCTTCGTCCTGATTGTGCGGTCATCACACCCACCAGTGTTATGCTGAAAACTCCCCTGCCAATCTGGGGGAGTTCTCAGCATAACAGCAGCCAGTAGCCCTGGTCCTGGGCCATAAAAGTGATCGGTGTGCCGGGGCCAATGATCCGCCACGGGGTCGTGATGAAACCACTCGGAGATGAGCCAGAGTGGACCAGGTGGTAACAGGGATGGCTATTAGGGTGACTAAGATCTGAAGAAAATAACAATATAAGCCGCGCTTACAGCCAGCGTCGTGGTACCACCAGTGTTAGCTCGTGGGCTAAAAGCTCAGGGGCTAATAGGCTACCTTTAGCCACCATTTCGATCTACATGATGGACAGCTAGGTGGGCCAATAATAGAGCAGTGCATGAGTCTTTAGAACGGCAGTGGGTGGGTTTTTTCAAGACTTGACGTAGGAAACTTACCCAGAAGAGTCAAAAAACATTTTGGGGAGTTTCTCAGAGAAAAACGAGATAAAGGCAGTGTGCTTTTTTCAGATCGTTGACTGTTTAAAAAAGAATTTGGCTAATTGTGTGACCAGTTAACACCTTTGAGATAGTTAAAACCTACAAACACAACATTTTTCAATCAGTGACCCCTTTAAAATTTTTCTCGCATATCCATGACGAGTTGGACGTATGCATAACGTATTAGTAACTTATATAGAACATTTCCATAACTTATAGATAACTTATACCAACGAATGCTTAGCATGTTGCTGGCATTCAAAACTTATGCCCAACAATAGTCTAACTTATGCACAACTTATTCTAACTTATGCATAGCGAGGTCATGCTAAAATGCTGTCACCTCCTGATCCTAGGTGTGCAAGAGCATGAAGTTCTCCATCATCTCGGTCACAGGCACATAAATACGTCTGTCTCGGTTAACCGAGATGATTCTCTCCTCCAAAAATCATCGCACGGCTGGGGGTGTGACCGACCTGGCAGAGCTGTCAAATCTTTCATGTTGGTCACTCCTACAGAAAGGATAAAGATAAGATAAGCCTTTATTAGTCCCACAACGGGGAAATTCCAGGATTGCAACAGCACAGGGATAGCAACACTCAGAGCAACAATCAGAAGGCAAGAAAAAAAACAAGCAAGCAAGAGCAGCTAATATACATATGTACGTATTACTATAAAATATATATATATACACACACACACAGACACACTGATGTGTGTCTGTGTGTGTGTGTATAAAACAGTGTGTATAAAACAGCTGATGTGCCACGGCATGAACGTCAGATGACAGTCCAAACATGTCAAGGTATGAAATGTCTCTTTACTTTGTCTGAATAGAAGAACAAGACCAGTTTGACATGGACATCTGCTCACCACAGAGCCTTGAAGGTTTCCTCCTGTGAACCAGCGCTGCCAGTACGCCATTATATGGTAGCTGTAATTTAGAAACCTGTTCAGTAAGTTACACATAGGTTCAAAGTGTGTTACTCATAGGTTAGAAATTAGCTTTGGGTACACTAGACATTATCTTGATGCATTTCAATTTATGAGTAACTTACAAGTAACGTGTGTGAACAAATCGTATAACTCACATATAACTTATGGCTCGCGTATGCGGGATGTATGATCCAGCATTGGATACGTCTAAAAATTTTGAGCATGCACAAAATTTTTAGACAACCTCGCCGTATTATGACGTGTACCAGCGTGCTTCAGCATGCTTTTAACTTATGCAAACTTCCCCTTAACTTATTAGACGCACACTAGTGTATTCACCATTTTTTAATTTTTTTTTTAGATTTTTAGATTTAGTATACTTTATTGATCCCCAGAGGGGAAATTGAGGGTCATCCACCACCTGGATGGATGAAGCAGCCACGATCCGGCGCTATCCCTTAACCATTCACGCACACATTCACACCTAGGGCCACTTTAGAGTCTCCAATTAACCTAACATGCATGTTTTTGGCATGTGGGAGGAAACCGGAGAAATCCCGGGGTAAACCCACACATACACGGGGAGAACATGCAAACTCCACACAGATCACTGTTGGTCGGGGGCTGGGATCGAACCCACGATCCCACGATCCCCACGATCAACCAGCCAAGGGTAAACTGTGCTGCCGCAGTGCTAACCACTGCGCCACCGTGCATACACTGCCTAAATTGTCAAGGTGTGACGGGGGCTTGACCAAAAACATGAAAATTTCAGAGGGAAAAAGTCACAAATTTATGAAAAAAATTTCCAGATTTGCTATTAAACAGTGCAAATATGTGACCCCATGCTGGCAAAATGAGTCGGAATGAGCACCGCGTCATTACGAGCTACAGGCATGAAAAGTTATAAATCATGACTCTTTCTTTGTTTGCTAGTGGCAAGTCCCGGGAAAACCCCCATGAATGCCTGGTATCATTGGAAAGCTTAGAAATCATAGTTTCTAAAAATACATATGTTTTTGTGGAAGACGTAATCCTGACCGATCGATCGCGAGTTTTCAACCTAGCCAAAATATAAACAAATCGTCTTTTTCCGGGTCCGTTTTTGGGCACTTCCTACAAATTAAATATCATTTTGAAGGTCTTTCAATACAGAATATGGAAAAACCGTTATCTCAGTTTTGATAATTTCCTCAAAGTGACTCATTTTGCCAGCACGGTTCACATATAAGAATAATGTTAGCATCAGGACTATGGGCTGTGCCATGTCCTCCCACTGATTTATGTTTTGAGCCTTTTGTTGTTACCGGGACATGAGCACAGCTCATATACTCATTTTGTTTATTATTATTATCATGATTGTTATGTTTGATATCATCATTATTCCTGTCTTGTTTGCTGTTTTTGTTTGACTCTTATTTTTGACAGTGTTTTTATTCACCTCCGCCCTAGCATGCTTTTTCTGTTCCCAGCTGTTTTTTCATTGGTGATTGTTTGATTATGCACAGCTGTTTGTAATTTGTGTTCCTCTATATACAGTATGTTTGCCGCGGGCACTACTCCCCGTAGCATTCTACTGTTGCTTTCCCAGCCAAGTGTCGTGCTCCCAGTTCCGTCTGGTCGTAGCTTATACTGTTGTTTCTCCTGCCAAGTTATTGTGTTTTCAGTTCCGCCCAGCGAAGCTTCATACTGTTATTATCCAGTCTTGTGGTGCTCCCAGTCCGGCCAGTTGTAGCTTCGTTTTGCCTGTAATTTTATTCACCATACACCGTTCTTGTCCTTTTCAGCCCACGAGCTGTTTATTATTTTTGACATTTTCAATAAAAACTGGAAACTGTACTCCGGCGTTTGGGTCCTGTCTCCTTGTCCTTGGGTCCTTTCTCCCTGCCCTGGTGGGCCCCACCTTGACAAATAAAGTGTCAAAGTTCCATAAAAAAAATGATGAGAGAAGCAAGGGAAAAAATGCAAATTTACTAAAGTGACACATATCTGTAAAAAACACAAATTATCTAGAGGGGCAGCTCAGCCAAAGGTGAAAAATGGGCTGTTGCCTGGGCAACAATAGCCTGTACCTGTGCATGTCCTTGGTAGGAACTGTTATGTTTTCTGTTTGAACTTTTGTGTTTTAATGCTGCAAAACTGGGATAACCATTGTTCAGTTTAACACATGAGTTTGTGTTAACTGCAAGACTGTATCTCTGTACCTTCTTCCCTTTATTATAAAAAAAAAAAAATGCATGTAACTGAAGAGAAATGCCAAATCACACAGCTGTACGGGATCAGGAAGATGGTGTAGCATACAGTTTCATTTATACAAAGTGCACACAAACTCAACAACAAGTAGCCAATGTATCAGTCACTAATCTCCAATAAGCCATTTACAGTTAAATATTTAATTTATGTATAAATCAGTCATGCTGATTTACAGGAAACACTTTAGAATATTTTCAGACTCATGTAAAATGGAACAAAAAAAAAAAAACCTTTTCACATATATATTATTCTCTTAAAGGTGCTCCTCTTCCCAGAGTAGTCTGAATATGTCATTATCTTTCAAATTGCATTATTATGCAAAACGAAGCAGAAATTTGATGAAACTCAGATGGATTCACCTGAGTTAATGGAATATGGGTTTAAGAGGAAACTAATTATCCCAGTTTAGCAGGGAATGAATGTATTTCTTTGCAAGGCCTAATTTTGAATGTAAACATTAATGGCCTCCTTGATTAGCATAAGAATAGTACATTATTGTCCTTCTCTCTCTCTGCATCCTATTGGATATGCATCTCTGTGCTACACGCACATACACGTGCATACAGACACACACACGTGCACTCAGACCACAAGCTCTAATACAGTTATTACCTGTGTTATCTTCCAATGATGCCATTCTTGTTTTATTGGCTTGTTAATCCATAAAATTCATTTCTCCAATCAAATTAAAGGTTTAAAGCTGGCATAATTGGAAGCTTTTTTATTAGGCAATTTTTTTCAGAAGCTAGTGCAAAAATAAACAAAAATCTAAGCTCCAACTTTTCAGGTAAAGGACAATATAATACAAGCAAAGCTGAAGAGGCTGAGTCAATGTAAGTCAATGCTTTTCTGTTGTGATTATAGCTTCTTACACAAATGTTTATCTGTGAAACGCACAAAAATGGCCAATACTCCATAAACAAAATAAGAATAATGAGGGAAGAAAGAAATGTGGGACTCAGGTGAAGAGTTAAATTAAGAAGGTGAAGAAGAAGCCGATTAGGGGCCTTAAAGGGCAGGTGAAGAAGGCAAGCTTTGACTCTGGGGGCCTCCCGGGGACGATGACCTTATTTCAAATTCTGGGTGAGGGACCATGGTTAGGCAACTGAGGGGCCCCCCCTATGTGTCAGGCACGCACACACACACACACTGAAACACAATCAAACACACTTTCAAGACAGAGTTCAGGAGCAGAGAGCCATCCCCCCTGAAGTCCTGCGGATCCCTCAAAGGCCAAGCCGCTGCCCCTGCCATTAGAAAAGGTACCCAAAATGTAACATGCAGTGATAACAGAGACACCCAGCTCTTCTCAGCACCGCTTTTCTAAAAACAGAAACTGTAAGGATTCAGTGTAAAAACTCAAATAGAATACATTGTGTGAAAGTCACTTAAACCTTATGAAAACTGTACAAATACTGTGTGCAAAAATTTTGAAAATGAGTTTCTTCTTCTGTTCCCCAAATAAATACAACCTCTTTCAAAAAACTTGGTTCTGATGATTTTATCACAAGTGAAGATCATGATTCAGAAAGATCAGTACTGAGTGGCACCATGGGTACCACTGCTTTAGAAGCATGCATGCATGACGGGCAGCTTGGTGGAAGAGTGGTTAGCACTGTGGCAGCACAGTAAGAAGGTCGTGGGTTCGATCCCACCCCTTGACCATCGGTGACCCTTCTGTGTGGAGTTTGTATGTTCTCCCCGTGTCTGCGTGGGTTTATCCCGGGTACTCCAGTTTTCTCCCACAGGCCAAAAGCATGCAAGGTAGGTTAATTGGAGACTCTAAAGTGGCCCTAGGTGTGAATGTGTGTGTGAATGGTGAAGGGATCCACGTGGATGCCCTGAATTTCCCTCTGGGATTAATAAAGTATACAAAATTTTAAAAAATAATTCTGGAGTGAAAATCATTGCATGTGCTCAGAAAAACCATTTTCAGTGACTTTATCAGCATATTTCACATCATCACATCATAGCAGTCTGTCAGGGGCGACAATGACTGTTTCATTTAGGTCTGATCAGATTCCTCCACGCAGCTCTGTCTTTCACCTTCTGCTGCCAGGAACTCCTGACTTTGTTAACCCTGGCAACGTCCGAGCCAGTATGAGTTGCTTTCTGACTGACCATTTCATGAAACTGCTTGCAAAGTATTTGAGTACCACTAGCTTTTGCTGGACTAGCAGCACATTCTTGGCAAATAGAGGTATTATCAGTGGCAAGGACAGGCCAAGACAAACTGACTCCAGTATCTGTTGCAGTGACTGACCAGATGATAGGTTTGTTTATCTCTGCTCTTTGTGTAGTGCATGTCATGATGCACCAACTGGCAAAAGTCCACCACAGACCTTGCAACAGATGTGCTTATCTGCCAGGATGTCCAGTCTCACCCCGTGTAACTGGGAGTGGTCCACCACAGACCTGTGACAGATATTGTTTTTAGTTCTGCCAGGATGCCCAGTTTCACTCTCCATGCCCTTGGAAGGGCAGGGTTGCCGGTTGAGTCGCCAACGGCCCCACCCATGAGACAGGTAGTACCGATTTTCATGGTTATCTGGTAGCAAGCAAACCAATGCCTGACCTGACATCATCTCAATGTGTAGCCTTTTAGAAATAAGTGTAATATCCATCCATCCATCTTCTACTGCTTTTCCGGAGGTGCAGGTCGCGGAGGCAGCAGTTCAAGCAGAGAAGCCCAGACTTCCCTCTACCCAGCCACCTGCTCCAGCTCTTCAGAGAGGATACCAAGGCGTTCCCAGACCAGCTGGGAGACATAGTCTCTCCACCGAGTCCTGGGTCTGCCCCGGGGTCTCCCCCGGGGTCTCCTCCCAGTGGGACGTGCCCGAAACACCTCAAGTGGGAGGCATCCAGGAGGCATCCTAATCAGATGCCCATACCACCTCAACTGACTCCTTTCAATGTGGAGGAGCAGCGGTTCTACTCTGAGCTTCTCCCGGATGACTGAGCTCTTCACCCTGTCTCTGAGGGTGAGTCCAGCAATCCTACAGAGAAAGCTCATTTCAGCCGCTTGTATCCACGATCTCATTCTTTCCCTTTCTGAGCTGTGCAGGTGTCGCAGCAGCGGACGTGGAGCTCCACGTCCTGGTGACATCCGGGCCAGCAGAACCGAGCTTGAAGACGCTGCAAAGTGTTTGCCACCCCAAAGTGGCCCGCTCCTACCGCCCCATGAACCAGCTGGAGTATGCTGGGCCGGAGTCGACGAGGAACCAACAGCTGCCAGACGTGCCGTTGCCCAGCTGGAGACTGCCACTGCCGATACACCACGCCCTCGTGACAGCGGAGGTTGGCCCATTGGGAGTGTAGGGCCTTAGTCTCTGGGTCCAGCGCCGACACAACCTCCCAGGCGGACTGCTGGCCTGCGTCCAGCCACTGCTGAGCCTGAGAAATGACTGGGTCTCTGTCCTGCTCACTCTGCAGCTGCTGTGTGCCAAGGACCTCTGTGACGTCATCACTGGTGGAGGCTGCCTCATCATCCGAGGAGGAGCTGTGCGTCGCTGCGTTATTTCTGCTCGCGGCGGTCCGGAGAGCAGCGGCCCGTGGGACGGCTTGGTCTCGATCCTCAGCCCACTGGCAGTGACGACAATCCTCTGCTGCACAGGGGCGCCGAGACAGCGCGTCAGCGTTGGCATGGAGGTGGCCTGCCCAATGCACAATCTGAAAATCATAATCCTGCAGTGCCTCCAGCCATCTCGCCAACTGTCCATCCGGTTCCTTAAAGTTCAACAACCAGGTCAGGGAAGCATGATCCGTCCTGAGCTGGAACCTCCCCCCGTACACAGACGGGCTGAAATGGCGCAGCCCCCGGATGACAGCCAACAACTCTCTGCGAGTAACACAGTAATTCCTCTCGGCTCTGCTGAGAGTGCGGCTGAAAAAAGCAACTGCCTGCTCTCCCTGCTCTCCCTCCTGGGATAGCACCGCCCCGATGCCCTGGTTGCTGGTGTCCATGTCCACGATGAAAGGGCGGTTCGGGTCGGGGTACTGCAGGATGGGAGCTCTGATGAGTGCTGCGCAAAGTTGGGAAAAAGCAGCAGCACAACTCTCACTCCACTGAAATGCGTGTCCTTTCTGCGTCAGCTGATGCAGCGGGCTGGCTATGGTGGCGAAGTCTTTCACAAACCTCCTATAATAGGAGGCCAGTCCGAGAAAGCTCTGCAGTTCTCCCACATTCCGCGGCACTGGCCAGTCTCGCACCGCTGCCACCTTTTCTGGATCGGTGGTGACTCCCGCTGCGCTGACGACGTGGCCCAGGAAGGTGGTCTCCCGCCGAAATAGGTGACACTTCCTCGGGTGCAACCGCAGTCCGGCCTGTCGGATGGCGTCCAGTACTTCTCGGAGATTGGACAGGGCACTGTCAAAATCAGCTGCATGCACCAGTAGGTCGTCCAGGTAAACAACACAGCGGCTCTGGGGCACGTGAGCCAGCACTCACTCCATCAAGCGCTCAAACGTGGCCGGGGCGTTGCAAAGTCCAAACAGCATCACTTTAAACTGATACAGTCCCTGCCCGATGGAGAAGGCTGTTTTTTGGTGGGCCTCAGGTGACAGCTCTACCTGCCAATAGCCGCTGCATAGATCCAGCGAGCTGAACCAGCTGGTGCTGGCGATGTGGTCCAGCGCGTCATTGATGCAGGACAGGGGTTAGGAGTCTTTACGGGTGATGTCATTCAGGCGCCGGTAATCCACGCAGAACCGCCACGACCTGTCCTTTTTCCTGACCAGCACCACCGGCGCCGCCCAGGGGCTGCTGGAGGGCTCAATGATGTCTGCCTCCAGCATTTCTCGCACTTTTTGTTCTGCTGCTGCCCGCCTTGAAAAGGGCAGCCGGCGTGGGCGGAGCCAAATCGGCCTGGTCTCACCGGTGTCGATCTCACGCTGCACCAAGCCGATCCGGTTGCATTCCTCGTCCTTCGCAGTGAAGACACCCATATAGCAGTCCAACAGCTCCCGCAGCTGGCGTCTCTGTCCCGGCTCCAGCCCGCTGCAGCTCTGCTGGAATAATTCCTCGACCACCTGCTGCATCTCTGCCGACATGTTGACCCCTCCCCTTGCTGTCCCTGTGTGTGCTCGTGCTCCCTCTGCCCGTGCTGGTGGCGCCGTTGTGTCCAGTCCTCGTGGTGGCCCACCTGGTCCGGTCCATCCCGGCGGTCCCTCGATCACGCAGGCCTCCGTGTTCCCTCTTTGGGTCCTGCTGCGGAGCGTGATGGTCCGGGTTCCCAGCTGGAGGGACAGTTTGGCGGTGTCAATCTTGGCGTTCCACGCTGCGAGCAGGTCAAGTCCAATAATACAGGGGTCTTGGATGTCAGCCAGCCAGAACGGGTGTTTTATGTTCTGACCGGCCACCCCCACCACGAGAACTCTCCGCCCCCCCAATCTGGCGCGCTCACTGGTAGCTGTGGTGACGTGGCGTTCGGTGGGTTCCCACCCCCGTGGTGTCATCTCGTCCGTGCCCGGCAGCACACCGGGTTGGACCAAGGAGATGGTAGAGCCGGTGTCAATCAGAGCCCGGATTGACGTCTTCTCCAGGCTGCACTATAAATACATCCCTGGCGAGTGTCCAATTCGGCCCACGCGTGGTGCCAGCTCATCGGGGGAAACATCTGCGGGAGGCGGCCTGTCCCCGTCCATGCCACCTCGCTCTAGTTTAACGTCGGCGAGGGGCCAGTTTGTCATGCGGTGGGTGCAGGGCAGTGCTGTGCGATGTGTTCTGGCTCTCCACAGCGGAAGCACCCTTCCTCATGTCGCCGCGGCCGTCTTCTCTGTGGACGCGCTGCCGTGGTCTGGTGTAACTCCTCCTCCTCCTCCCCCTCGCTCTCAGCCGTGGCCTGGAAGGTTCTTTGTCTTGGCGTCGATGCCTCGATTGTACAATTCATTAGCGGCTCCACCCGCTCTGCTTCTGCCACCGCAGTCTCCCAGTCGCTCGCGGCGTTAATCCGGACATGGCTCTGGAGCTGGGCCAGGCGGAGACCTTGGATGAAGTTCCGGAGGGTGAGCTTCTCCACCACCTCCGGTTCGAAGTCCGGGTAGCTGCGCCGTGATAGCAGCCATATGTCTGCCGCGTAGGATCCTAGTCTCTCCTGGCTGCCTCGACAGTGGTTGGCCAGCTGTTCCTGGGTGTGCTCAGAGTCGGCCGTTCCCCCAAACTGTCTCCGGAGCGCTCCTTGTAGCGCTGGCCAGCTGCGGCGCTCCTTGGGCCGGAGGTCAGACAGCGTGCAGAGGGCTCTCCCTTCCAAGGCCAGCACAACCTGCACGGCGGTTTCTTCTGGTGGCCAGCCGTTCAGCGAGGCAGCCAGCTTGACCTGGACCAGGTAGTCGTCCAGCAGGGTCTCACCATTGAAGCAGGGAATCTTGGCCTGCTGCTGGATGGATGGGCCGGTCGCCTCCCGGTCGATCGCCGCCCCTGGTTGCAGTGGAATCGCCGGCCCATCCTGCCCTGTAAAGGGAGGGGAGCGGGGCTGGTTTGCTCTGCTCAGCCCGCCCTGCCTTGAAAAAGGCAGAAGGCGGGGTACGCTGGTCCCGTCGGGTCCGCTGCTTCGTTCGTCCCGGCGAGCGGCTCCGGGGGTCGGTGTCTCAGCTCCGTTGTCCGTCGCCAGCTGAGCAATGAGTCACTCCAGCTGCTGGATCTCCGTTCTGATCCTGGCTTCCATCTGTTCCATGATTCCCACACTTCTGACACCAGTGTGACGTATGTGAGGTTCACACAAAGAAAGGGAGCAGGTGGCTGCGACACAACAGGCTTTCTTAAAACACAACAATGAACACAGACAGGAGGGGAGGTCATTCTCACCGACCTCCGTTTATATCAGGGTTACACAACACATAATCACTCCTGCTCTAATTCTACCTATAACACTGCTGGGTCATTATAACACAGTTATAATGACACAGCAGTATAATAACACTAAACATACACAAAAATAACATCCTCTACTGGAAAGGCATGCTGGGAAAAAGCCCCGATGTTACAATACGCTTTTTGTGGTATCAGTACTGTGTATGAATGGGTGCCTTGCGTTGTGTTATGGGAGATTTTTCTACCAGACACTATTAATGTCATCTTTTTTACTATTTTGGTAATATTTCCATAATCTTGGGCCATGTTTTTTTTATTTCACTCGTTTAATTGTGTGTTGTGTAACCGTGTTTTATCTAATCCTTCTCTTACTTTATTGCACAGTCGCCCAGTGGAACACCTAAAATGTCATTGTACTGTACAACTGTACAGTGACAGTAAAGCCTATTCTATTCTTATTCTTCTATTCCATAATCAGACATGTAAGCTTTGCTAACATTGATATTGAAAAAAATTGCCTTCTATGTCTGCACATTTAATGGAGGGCTTAAGTTGGACACTGCACAAACTAAAACACTTTTTTTTTTTTTTGTATTTACAGTTTTATCACAGCTGGATGATGAGGGAGAACCAGCCAGACCTGTGGTGTCCAGCTCACCTTCACCAACACCAAGCTTGTCCTCCTCCTGCTCTCCCTCCTCTCCTCATCAGACCAGATTAGGTAATATATGTTCAGATCATGACCCATTCACACAGAGGAGGGAGTGAATTAAATCAGTTACACACTTGAATTGAATGTTGTGATGCCACTAACAGTAAATGGATGTTGAATAGGCACATTCAATCCTGGATTAACGATTCCTGCATTTTTCAGTGTGTGGTTATTTTATATTGCTTATTTTTGTACTTTAAAACAGGGAAACAGAAGTGGGACACAAACATGGACCTCCTTCTTTACTACCTGGAGAGGTCAGATGAGAGACAGCAGGAGCAGAGCAGGAGGGAGGAGCAGCTGACCGCCGCTTTGCTGCAAAGCATCCAGAAGATGGAGGACGGGACCAATAGCCTCGTTGGGCTGATGGGACGCGTTGTGTCTGTGCTTGAGGGACTGCAAACAAAGTAACTATCACAGCATTGATATTTTTGGCTGTGTGTACATAATATTTCATATGTAGCAGTCTTAAGTTGTTGAACATTTTGTAAATAAAAGCTTTCTGTCCTTAAGTGTTTTTCTGCTTCTACATTAATTGTTATCCTCACACCAAACATATGCATGAAATGTAAAGCTATTTAGGACAAACAATGCAAATCACTATATCATTGTAGTGATGGGAAGTGAAAGTACAAGTACTGAATTACTGCACTTAAGTTCATTTTTTACAGGTATTGGACAATATGAGGTATTTGGGGACTTATATTTTTGACAACTTTTTTGTCATATAATGTGATATTTATATGTGGTGTGTCTTTAAGACTGTGGTGACGTCACAGGTCAGAGTTGACCTTCACCGAGTGATATGTATGAAAATGGCGATGTGTTGATGTTGCCGCCTGTTAATGTTCCCGCTCCTAGTTTTAAAAGAGAACTTTGTTGAAACCACTATTCGTGTGGACCTCAGTTCTTTACATGGTGTCAGAAGTGCTTGACGGACGCTCTGCTTCAGTAAGATGGCCAAGTTTAATCCCCCGGAAAGTTTTCCTTTTCATCGTCCAAATGAATGGGCGGGCTGGAAAGAGCGCTTTCTGCGTTTCCGGACGGCTACAAAACTGAATAAAGAGGACGGCGAAATTCAGGTCAGTTCACTGATTTACGCCATGGGCCCCGAAGCTGAAAACATCTTCAAATCATTCTCCTTTACTGAGGAAACGGATCAAAAGAAGTTTGACGTTGTGTTAGGAAAATACGACGAGTACTTCTGTCCTAAACGGAACGTGATCCATGAGCGCGCTTGTTTTCACCAGAGGCTGCAGCGGCCTGGTGAGAAAGTGGAAATGTTTATCAGAGCCCTTTTTGAGATGTCAGAACACTGTGACTTTGGTGTAAAGAGAGATGAACATATCCGTGACCGAATTGTTGTGGGCATCCTTGATAAAGAGCTGTCACGTAAACCGCAGATGATGGCTGATCTAACGCTTGCCCAAACCATTCAAACAGTTCGCCAGTACGAGGAGGTTGTCCTCCAGGTTCACCAGCAGGGGGAGGCACACGCCACGGTGCAGGAGATCCAGGGAAAAGCAGCAGGCAGAGGAAGATCTCAATTTAAACCAAGGAAGGGAAAAAGTGGAGAGCAAAAAGACTCATGGTGTGGAAGATGTGGAAAATTAAAACACAGAGATCCTGAAAAGTGCCCAGCCATGAAGTCAACATGCAACAAGTGTAAAAAGGTGGGTCACTGGGAAAAGAAATGTCACAGTAAATCAGTCAGAGAAGTCACTGAAGAGACAGTTTCCCAGACACCATTTTTTTTGGGCGCAGTCATAAAAACAGACAGAAATGATGACCCATGGACCATACAGCTTACAATTGGAACAACACCAGTCAATTTTAAAATTGATACGGGTGCAGATGCAAACATTATGGGAGAAAAGACATTTAACAAACTAGTTCCTAAGAAGGAATTAGAGCCATCTAATGTCACACTGTGCAGCCCGGGTGGTCAGTTGGACTGTATAGGGAAATTTCAAGCCTTCACAGAATACAAAGAAAAACCATATACTTTTCCTGTGTATGTCATCAGTGGCAATAATGCAAACAATTTGCTGGGCAGAGACACAGCAATGTCGATGGGGCTTGTGAAGCGTGTTGAAGAAGTACACAAAGCATTTGGTGAGCATGGAACACTTAAAACAGAACCAGTTAAAATCCTGTTAAAAGAGAATGCTCAGCCATACACAGTGCACACTGCCCGTCGTGTCCCTTTGCCACTTTTGCAGAAGGTTAAAGAGGAATTGCAGCGTATGGAGGAGAATAATGTGATTGAAGCTGTGATTGATCCTACAGATTGGTGCGCGCCAATGGTACCAGTCCCAAGGAAAAATGGAAAAGTGCGGATCTGTGTCGATTTAAAGAGGTTAAATGAAGCTGTACGAAGAGAGAGGTATGTTCTTCCTACTGCAGAGGAAATCACTGCAAAACTTAGTGGAGCAACCACATTCACATCATTGGATGCTGCCTCCGGGTTTTGGCAGATTCCTCTCCATCCAGAAAGCAGTAAATTAACAACCTTTATCACACCCTTTGGGAGATATGCATTCAAACGTCTTCCATTTGGGATCACAAGCGCTCCTGAAATTTTTCAGCGCAAAATGACAGAAACTCTCAACGGCCTGGAAGGCGTGGCTATCTACATGGATGACATACTGGTGTACGGCGACACTCCTGAACAGCACGACCAGCGTCTCAGCAAGGTACTGGAAAGGATCGAGTCAGCCGGACTTAAACTGAACAGAGAAAAATGTAAGTTTAGACAAAACAAGCTTCACTTCTTGGGCCAAGAAATTGACAAATCAGGCGTGAGACCCGACCCTGATAAAGTCAAGGCAATCCGCGAGCTCCCTCCACCACAGAACGTGCATGACCTCAAGCGTGTCCTGGGCATGTTTAACTATCTAAGGAAAATAGACACTATAAAGACCTCTACAGCAGCTGACTGTAACCTACAGTTGGTGTTGCGGTACATTAAGTCAGGATGGCCAGAATACATAGGCAATGTCCCAGCAGCTATCAGAGACTATTTTCCCATTAAAAATGAACTGTCTGAATGCGATGGAATTATCACCAGAGGAAGCCGCATGTTGATTCCGGATGTGCTCAGAGCAGACATCTTGGATCGAATACATGATGGACATCAAGGTCTGACAAAATGCAGAGAGCGGGCCTGCACATCTGTGTGGTGGCCTGGCATCTCATCTGAAATCAAACGCAAAGTCCAGTCCTGTCAGGTGTGTCGTGAGATGAGACCAGCTCAGCGAAAAGAGCCTCTCTTGTCAACCCCTCTACCTGATCGACCCTGGAAGAGACTTGCTGTTGACCTGTGTGAGCATAACAAGCACACCTACCTTGTTGTGTCAGACTATTTCTCTCGGTTCCTCGAGATACTTCATCTGCCAGTAACCACTGCTTCTCAGATGATCTTAAAGCTGAAGGCAGTGTTCGCGAGGTTTGGTTGTCCAGATGTGGTTGTATCTGACAATGGGCCTCAATTCTCATGCCAAGAATTTAAAAAGTTTGCAAGGGAGTTTGACTTTTTGCACATCACCTCAAGTCCACACAACCCCCAAGGAAACGGACATGCAGAGAGGGGAGTTCAAACAGCAAAAAGAATCTTAAAGCAGCAAGATCCTTTGCTCGCCCTCATGTGCTTTCGATCAACGCCCTGCACCACCACAGGCGTGAGTCCTGCAGAGCTACTTATGGGTCGAAAGATCAAAACAACTCTTCCTACACTCGAAGTGAATCTTCAGCCCCGATGGCCTGATCTGGAAGTCGTCAGGAATAAGGATGCAATGGAGAAACAGAAACAAGCATTCTACTTCAATCAGCGCCATGGAGCTAAACCCCTACCTTCGTTGAAGCCAGGAGATTCAGTCCTCACAAAGCTGGACCATCAGAAATCCTGGAAAACACCCGCTGTTGTCACAGGAGAAAGCAGCACACCTCGCTCCTTTCTTATTGAAACACCCCAGGGAGCAACTTTGCGACGCAACCGCCGTCACTTGCAACATGATCCTGAATCAGCCAGAGAGATACACTCTTCAGCTCCAAATGACCTGCAGCCAGAGATTGTCGATCAGCAGCCTGAAACTGCAGCTGCTGCTGACACTATTTTACCAGAATCCAGTGTCAAACCGCCAGACCCAAAGCAAGGACTGTTGTTTACCCGGTCTGGTAGAATGATTAAACCTGTGCAAAGACTAGATTTGTAGAGGAAAAAAAAAAGAAAAATGAAAAGAGAGAAATTCACGTGTTCACTGTGATAAGTGTGGTTATATGTGGTTCAATAATTAAGCCATGGGCTGTGGGGAAGGGTGAAATGGAAATGGAAAATGTTTGAATTGAAAATTGTTTTGTTCTGAAAAAAAAAAAGCTAAAAAAAGGGGGAGATGTCATATAATGTGATATTTATATGTGGTGTGTCTTTAAGACTGTGGTGACGTCACAGGTCAGAGTTGACCTTCACCGAGTGATATGTATGAAAATGGCGATGTGTTGATGTTGCCGCCTGTTAATGTTCCCGCTCCTAGTTTTAAAAGAGAACTTTGTTGAAACCACTATTCGTGTGGACCTCAGTTCTTTACATTTTTCACATTTTCTAAAGAACAAGCAGCAACAAACTTTACATCTATGCACTTTTTGTGTGGAAAATGTTCTAAGTTGCCAGCTTCAAAAATGATAGTTTATATTCTTTTGGCAACGTACCACATGACATTCTGTCAGCTCTGGACAAGATCATTTCTGGGGAAAGTACTTTTAACTTGGTCACTTTACAGTCTTTCTCTTGTTACCCCTACATGAATAAAAACTGGAATCAATACTTTAACCAGAATAGATGACATAGAAGTACAGAAGGGTATACCTTTAACAATTCTGTAAATGTGCCTATAAAATATATAAATACTTTAAAACAGAGTACACTGAGGACTGATTGTCAGCTGAATGTTTAATTCATTAATTATTTTGAACTACTTCACATACGTTACATTTTGTAAATGACATGGCAGGCATTAAACAGGTTATTGCTCCCCACTGTTAAAATACTCCATTAAAGCTGGCCTAATGACATTCTACACTGGCATGGTCAGCTAGTGGTTGAACTGGAGGCTGACTGTGATCAGGTGTGTCTGGGAGTCCAAAGTTGTCACCATGTTCCTCACAAATATTATCAAGTAATCAGTAGTATCAGGTGAGCATCATTTTCTTGCTCCAGTCCAGTCTGCAGTCATTCCTTGTCAGGATGGACCTTCATCGTCTTTTCAAGCAGCCGAAAGCCATTTCCACAACTGAACGTGCACGGCTCATCGGCAGTTGCAGTTACGTTGTTCAGGGGTAAGTCTGCTTGCGTCCGAAAAGGGTTTCATCAGCCACTTCTGCATGGGGTGAGCTGGGTGATGAAATCCGGTGTCGTGCCAAAAAGTGATCACAGTCTACAGGAGCCAGGAGCGCCCGCTTGTTAAAGGTGTACTGCCTGGTCTCAGTCCACCTACAATGTGTCTAAATGTTTTGCGGTTTTATCACATCTGAAAAATTATAGTGTTGGTCAAAGTGTTGCAGTTTGGAAGACAATGCATAGAATTTATCTGACTGCAATATTTATATGGAAAAACATTGTTGTTTGAAGGTACATAGAATATGTATTTATACAGTATCTTCATGTATATATGCAGTAAATCTATGCATTTTTCCATGTAACCTTGTGACTGCATTATTTTAATTGCTTTTCATCCTAGATCAAGTTTGTTTAGGGTTCAAAATGCATCGTAAGCGTTAAATATATCTTGTTATACCTAACTAAGTACTGTTTATCTATTGAAATATATACAGTGGTGCAAAAAAGTATTTAGTCAGCCACCAATTGTGCAAGTTCTCCCACTTAAAAGATGAGAGAGGTCTCCAATTTTCATCATAGGTATACCTCAACTATGAGAGACAAAATGAGAAAAAAAAAATCCGGAAAATCACATTGAAGGATTTTTAATGAATTAATTGGTAAATTCCTCAGTAAAATAAGTATTTGGTCACCTATAAACAAGCAAGATTTCTGGCTCTCACAGACCTTTAACTTCTTCTTTAAGAGGCTCCTCTGTCCTCCACTCATTACCTGTATTAATGGCACCTGTTTGAACTCGTTATCAGTATAAAAGACACCTGTCCACAACCTCAAACAGTCAGACTCCAAACTCCACCATGGCCAAGACCAAAGAGCTGTCAAAGGACACCAGAAAAAAAATTGTAGACCTGCACCAGGCTGGGAAGACTGAATCTGCAATAGGTAAGCAGCTTGGTGTGAAGAAATCAACTGTGGGAGCAATTATTAGAAAATGGAAGACATACAAGACCACTGATAATCTCCCTCGATCTGGGGCTCCATGCAAGATCTCACCCCGTGGGGTCAAAATTATCACGAGAACGGTAAGCAAAAATCCCAGAACCACATGGGGGGACCTAGTGAAT
The DNA here is from genome assembly GCA_020510985.1 of Pholidichthys leucotaenia. Lineage (NCBI taxonomy): Eukaryota > Metazoa > Chordata > Actinopteri > Cichliformes > Pholidichthyidae > Pholidichthys > Pholidichthys leucotaenia. Next base: position 84,238,090 of record CM035843.1, read on the forward strand.
GACCTGAAGAGAGCTGGGACCAAAGTAACAAAGGCTACATCAGAAACACACTACGCCGCCAGGGACTCAAATCCTGCAGTGCCAGACATGTCCCCATGCTTAAGCCAGTATATGTCCAGGCCCGTCTGAAGTTTGCTAGAGAGCATTCGGATGATCCAGAAGAGGATTGGGAGAATGTCATATGGTCAGATGAAACCAAAATAGAACTTTTTGGTAAAAACTCAGCTTGTCGTGTTTGGAGGAGAAAGAACACCATACCTACTGTGAAGCATGGGGGTGGAAACCTCATACTTTGGGGCTGTTTTTCTGCAAAGGGACCAGGACGACTGATCCGTGTAAAGGAAAGAATGAATGGGGCCATGTATCGTGAAATTTTGAGTGAAAACCTCCTTCCACCAGCAAGGGCATTGAAGATGAAATGTGGCTGGGTCTTTCAGCATGACAATGATCCCAAACACACCGGCCGGGCAACGAAGGAGTGGCTTCGTAAGAAGCATTTCAAGGTCCTGGATTGGCCTAGCCAGTCTCCAGATCTCAACCCCATAGAAAATCTTTGGAGGGAGTTGAAAGTCTGTGTTGCCCAGCGACAGCCCCAAAACATCACTGCTCTAGAGGAGATCTGCATGGAGGAATGGGCCAAAATACCAGCAACAGTGTGTGAAAACTTACAGAAAACGTTTGACCTCTGTCATTGCCAACAAAGGGTATATAACAAAGTATTGAGATGAACTTTTGTTATTGACCAAATACTTATTTTACTGAGGAATTTACCAATTAATTCATTAAAAATCCTTCAATGTGATTTTCTGGATTTTTTTTTTCTCATTTTGTCTCTCATAGTTGAGGTATACCTATGATGAAAATTGGAGACCTCTCATCTTTTAAGTGGGAGAACTTGCACAATTGGTGGCTGACTAAATACTTTTTTACCCCACTGTATTTTTAACGGCTAATATAAATCCATAACAATATGGCCCCTGGCGATCATTTTTTGGCAGCTGATAACTTTTTGGCATGACAGAACAGGCGAACTCCGTCTCGTAATGTGCCATAACACCACCTATTACAGAACTGACATAAATGTTATGTTTAAAAGAGTAGTCAATGCTCACACTACAGACTTGATCTAACAACAGCTGATAACTGAAATACTGATAATTACCAGTCTCCTTAAACGTAGCCACCGTTCTCTGACATTAAGGATAAAACTGTTTTTGGATGGTATTACAGGTTTGGAATAATAAAAGCAGCGCTCCCAAAGAGACAACAAAATCCTACATGTTGACAAGCTAGTGCTGCTACTTCTTCTTCTTCTTCTTCTTCTTCTTCTTCTTCTCTCGGTTACTGGCGGATAGCAAACAACTGAAAGGTGCATACCGCCACCTACTCTACAAGAGTGTGTACTGTGGTGTTCTGCAGGGTTGCATAAAGGCCCTTCATACTACGTAATGATGTAGCCCTGATGTAATCCCCGACTAGCTCCATATCGGTGGAAAACCGATATGTTTTATGAGGTTCTTATGAGGCACTACAGTTGAACTGGTTAAGCACTGACACCAGCCCCAGAACCAAACTAGCACTGGCTCTTATTTTGGTGGAAATGAGCCCGCTGTCGTCGTCCTTGACCCGGAAGAAGGCACGATTTGTCCGGGCTCGTCCAAGACCCTCTTGTACGCCTCGAAGGTGAAGAACTCTGGACCCGGGGAGAGGAGGCGAGCAGGAAGAGAAGAAGAGCGGCTCTCACGAATCCGTCGTCCAGAAAAACCTGCAGCACACAGTGCAGCACAAAAACTCAACCTCCCGTGAACACACCGGGGCTATTAATCGCTCATACACACAAACATTAAGCACATTCCTTTCACTTAGCTGTGCAAACGCCTTTCCTCCAACACAGCGGCGTCTCCATCGTCTGGACACTCACAGCATCTTCGGTCCCGTGCTGCCGCTGTCAATCACCGCACCGGCTTCTCTGTCCTTTCTCCGCTCCTCCGCTCCTACCCTCGTTTCCTCCATGCGCCTCTTTAATTCACCTCCGCATATCCTCAGGTCCTCCGTCAACACGTCCTGTGGTCCACATGTCCTTCTGACCTACTATCCTTCACCCCACCAGCGTCAATAATCACACCGTTCCATCGGTCTGTCCTTTTCTGTCACAGTCACGCACCATCCTTAAATAGGTCCTCCTGGACAAGAATTCACAGCAAGAGCTCACTGATTGGCTTTCGCTGATTCAATCAATCAGCACAAGTGCAAACCACTATCAATCCATAATAACAGAAATACACTCACACGAACATCACAATATACCAAGAAACACACAAAACCAATATACATTGTATTAATAATAACATTTTCTCTAAACAGCCTCAAAGCTGTAAAAAACCAAAAAAACATAACACACACACACACACAACCCTAAATTGTTCTACCCTGACAGAACCATGGACTCAGACTTGGAGGTACTGATTCTCATCCCAGCCGCTTCACACTCAGCGGCAAATCGTCCCAGCAAGAACTGTAGGTCATTGCTGGATGAAGCCAACAGGACAACATCATCTGCAAACAACAGAGATGAGATCCTGTGATCACCAAGCATGACACCCTCCATTCCCTGGCTGCGCCTAGAAATCCTGTCCATAAAAATTATGAACAGGATCGGTGACAAAGGGCAGCCCTGGCGGAGTCCAACTCTCACTGGGAATGAGTCCGACCGAGTGTTGGCAATACGAACCAAACTCTCACAACGGTTGTACAGAGACCGAATAGCTCGTAACAACAAGCCCGATACCCCATACTCCTGAAGCACCCCCCACAAAAAACCACGAGGGACACGGTCGAATGCCTTCTCCAAGTCCACAAAACACACGTAAACTGGTTGGGCAAACTCCCACAAACCCTCAAGAATTCTCGAGAGGGTTCAAAGAGCTGGTCTGATGTACCACGGCCAGGACAAAAACCGCATTGCTCCTCCTGAATCCGAGGTTCAACCAACGGCCGGACTCTCCTCTCCAGTACTTTGGCATAGACCTTCCCAGGGAGGCTGAGGAGTGTGATCCCTCTAAAGTTGGAGCACACCCTCCGGTCCCCTTTTTTGAAAAGAGAAACCACCACCCTGGCTTGCCATGCCAAAGGCACTGCCCCCGACCTCCACGCAATGTTGCAGAGGTGTGTCAACCATGACAGCCCTACAACATCCAGGGCCTTGAGGTACTCAGGGCGAATCTTGTCCACCCCCAGGGCCCAGCCACCAAGGAGATTTTTAACCACCTTGGTGACCTCAGCCCCTGTGATAGGCGAGTCATCCCCCTCGTCCACAAGCCCTGCTTCCTCTGTGGAAGGTGTATCAGTGGGATTGAGGAGATCCTCAAAGTATTCCTTCCACCGCCCAACGATATCCCCAGTCGAAGTCAACAGCGCCCCATCCGCACCATACACAGTGTGGGCAGGGAGCTGCCTCCCCCTAAAAGTGTAATACTTTTAAGTAATTTACAAATTCAAAAATTAAGTGAACACTACTCTTTAAAAGGGAAAATACAGTATACAAATAGGGCTACTTTTGTATTATGGTTTCTAGAACCTTTTTAGGACACTGGAGGACATAAAAAATGTTTATAAGTTGATCTGACACAAAAATGTGTTTTGTACTCAACAAAACCAATGACTGAAGTTTCAGCCCAGAAATGAACCAACCAACCATCCATCCATCCGCCCATCCATCCATCCAATTTCTACTGCTTTTCCAGAGGTCTGGATCGCAGAGGCAGCAGCTCAAGCAGAGGAGCCCAGACTTCCCTCTCCCCGGCCACCTGCTCCAGCTCTTCAGAGAAGATACCAAGACGTTCCCAGGCCAGCTGGGAGACGTAGTCTCTCCAATGTGTCCTGGGTCTGCGGACGTGCCCGGAACACCTCAAGTGGTCTCAATGCACACCCTGGACCACGGTTGGGCCCAATAGCAAATGTTGGGGATTGACCAGAAATGGCCGCGCCTCCTCCCTTCACCTTTTGCTGGAAAACAGATTCGACATCCTTTCCCTGGAAGATTTCCCCCACCTGGACATTGATCTTCCTCCCATGGCCGCCCCTCCTCCTTCAGCAGCGGCCCAAACCTGCAAGCCCCGGATCAAAGCTACCTTCGGTGTGCCAAACTTTACACCAGCTCCAAAAAGAAGAGAGCGCAACCCCCTGCATCACCCCCACACTGGCACCTCACCGCCACTGCAGCAACAACAACGGCATAATTAGCCACCATTTCAGAAGCCACCCACAAAGTCCCCCCAGACGATGCTGGTAATTGGTGATTCCATAATGAGGAATGTCAGAAGCAGGTACTGTGCTACAAAATTTTTTTCCTGGGGCTAAATTGTCAGACATTGAGGCTCTTACCCCTGACCTATTAAATGACTACCCCCACCCTAAAACTGTCATTGTGAATGTTGGATGCAACAACATCCCAGAAGAAGCATCTGAGATCTTAAAAAGAGACTTCAGGAGACTTCTGTCCACTCTTAAGAACTATGGCAGACGTGTGTTTATTTCTGGACCACTTGCTCCTTTTAGAAGCGGTTGCAATTATTTTAGCAGAACTCTTAGCCTTTATACCTGGTTGTGTTCAACATGTCCTACTTTTAACATTGATTTTATAGACAATTTCAACCTGTTCTGGAACCGCCCATCATTTATGAGGCCAGATGGCATCCATCCAAATAGACTCAGTGCACGTGTTCTAAGGGAAATCTGTTTTATTCCATTCAGCATTTTTTAGTACAGTGAAAGCTGGTGTGTTAACTCATCCCAAAGTACCTGGGTCTGCCAACCAGCCCTTCTTTGCTTCCATTTCTCATATTAATCCTATTAATCCAAATAATTCTTGCTGTTTAGATCAGTCTTCATGGCATGATTTATGACCCAGAAGGCAGACACAGACTCAAGAATAAACTCTATTATCTTTATTGTGTAATGTGAGTATAAAATGTGCGCATGTGTGCATGAATGTCACAGCCGGGGCGAGTAGAGCACCATACAGACTGGCAACCCCAGGGAAGAGCAGAGACAGTGGGATTAGTGCCAGCAAACGGGAGAGATGATTCAGTAATAGACCAGTCTTACTGTAGGTGAGTTGGTGAGTCGCACAGGTGAGGTCCCGAAGGCTCTGGCCAGAGGGACAGTGTCTTCAGCCCCAGTTGCAGAGGAGGTGAGAGGTGAACTTGGTGCAGTGCAGGGTGAGCTCGGTCTGTCGCCAGGAGGAGGAGGTCTGCCACCACGGATTTCCACCTGTGCATGGGGGAGCTGAGTGAAGCGTGGAGATGAAGTTAGGAATCGGCTTACTTGGAGTTGGGGAGCTAGGACTCCCAGAAGAACAACGAGGCGAAAAGGAATCACAGGAGATGGAACTCCTGAACATGCAGGTGACGAAGAGGTGAAGAGGCCTTGCCAGACCAGGGAGCTTGACATCTCCATGCAGACCTGAGGGCAGCATGGCTTAAGTAGGCAGGCTGATGAGAAGAGCAGGTGTGCATGTAGCTGTGGAGGCAAGTAGGCAACAGGCAGGCAGAGCGGATGACTACACTTCAGTTCATAACCCCATAGAGATTGTGTCTGTCTCCCATTACCCAAAACATTATAACCCAAGACAAATACAACATAAATTGATAAAGATTAAAACCACTAATTTACCATAGTTAAATAAAATAATTAAATGCTGACTGCTGAATATAAGATCTCTGTCAGATAAAGAACCGCCACAGACCCAGCAGCACGGAGACCATCCACAAGTGCAACCTGTGTGACAGGGACTGCCATCCGCGAATCGGCCTGTTCAGCCACAGGCGGTGCTGTTCCAGCAGAGTAGACATCTAGGATTCTCTTCCATGGTCATCATAGACCGACGGAGGCCGACGATGAACTCAGACTCAGAGCTGGCTAATGCTCTCAGATAAAGTGACCCTAATTAATGATATGATCATGGATTACAATATAAATATATTCTGTCTCACAGAAACATGGCTACGCCCCGATGATTTTGTTAGTATCAATGAGGCCACCACCCCAGCCATGGTAATATTCATATTCTTAGAAACACTGGCCGAGGTGGTGGTGTTGGGGTAATATATGAATCCACATTACCAATGAACCCTCAGCCTAAGCAAAACTCAAATTTTAACTCTTTTGAATGCTTAATTTTTCGCTTAGCACACCCATCCTGGGGGCCAGAACAGCCTATTTTATTTACCACAGTAAATCGCCCTCCCAGTGCTTCTTTTGCTGAATTTATGTCTGAATTCTCTGAGTTCTTAACAACCTTAGTTCTTAGTTCAGACAAGATTATCATAGCTGGTGATTTCAGGTTCAGGTTCAGGTTCAGGTTACTTTATTTGTACCCGTAGGTAGATTTGTTTTGCAGTCTGGTGACATCCATATTTACAAACCACAATTACATTTAACATGAACACAAACACAGGCACACATGAAGCTGACTATAAACATGATAAAAGTACTCAAGGCTCCACCAATCAGGATATAAAGACAACGAGATGAGAGAAAAACCAGAGATAAGAGAGAAGGGTCATATTAAAAAGTTAAAGACTAGTCAAAGAGGTTAAAAACTCAAAGGTCTAAAACCCAATAAAAGATTTAGAACCCAAATAAAATCCTACAAAAATAAGTAAATATAAAATGGAGTTAATAAATAGGTAACTAAATTATGTGCAATGTATTGTTACAACTTGTTCAGCTCTTTGACAGCAGCAGGGACAAAGCTGTTTTTGTAGCGCTGGGTTTTACTTTTTGGGACAGCAAACCTCCATCTTGAGAGAAGAAGCTGAAAGTGGCAGTGCAAAGGGTGGGAGTCATCATTTAAAATGGAGGTAGCAATCCTCTGTACCTGTCTGGTGTACAGGGATGTCAGGCTCAGCTGTGACTCACCAAGCAAACGACTGAACCATCTAACTACCTGATCCAAGGATTTCCTCTGTTTCAGTTTTATCTGACCAAACCATGACACTAAAGAAAAGGATAAAACAGATTCAATAAAAGCCCGATAAAACATTGTCATTATGGTTTGGTCAATTTGGAAGCGTGCAAGTTTCCTTAAACAATGCAAATGTTGCTGACCCTTTTTGCACACCCTTTCACAGTTCTCTTCAAAGTTTAATTTACTGTCAATAATCATCCCAAGATATTTGTAGGATTGTACACATTCAGTGGTCTGGCCTTTTAGTACGGTGACTTTGTGCCTGGGAGTTTTCCTCCTAAAGTCAACAATCATATCTTTAGTTTTTGTAGTATTCAGCTGCAGGTAGGAATCCTCACACCATCCATCCATCCATCCATCCATCCATCTTCTACCGCTTTTCCGGAGGTCCGGGTCGCGGAGGCAGCAGTTCAAGCAGAGAAGCCCAGACTTCCCTCTCCCCAGCCACCTGCTCCAGCTCTTCAGAGGGGATACCAAGGCGTTCCCAGACCAGCTGGGAGACATAGTCTCTCCACCGAGTCCTGGGTCTGCCCCGGGGTCTCCTCCCAGTGGGACGTGCCCGAAACACCTCAAGTGGAAGGCGTCCAGGAGGCATCCTAATCAGATGCCCATACCACCTCAACTGACTCCTTTCAATGTTGAGGAGCAGCGGTTCTACTCTGAGCCTCTCCCGGATGACTGAGCTCCTCACCCTATCTCTGAGGGTGAGTCCAGCAATCCTACGGAGAAAGCTCATTTCAGCCGCTTGTATCCGCGATCTCGTTCTTTCGGTCATTACCCAAAGCTCGTGACCATAGGTGAGAGTAGGAACGTAGATTGACTGGTAAATCGACAGCTTTACCTTAGAACTAAGCTCCCTCTTCACCACAACAGACCGGTACAACGTCCGCATCACTGCAGATGCTGCTCCAATCCATCTGTCGATCTCTCGCTCCATTTTCACCTCACTCGTGAACAAAACCCCAAGATACTTAAACTCCTCCACTTGGGGCAGGAGCCTGTCCCCAACCCGGAGAGGACAATCCACCTTTTTCCGGCTGAGGACCATGGACTCGGACTTGGAGGTGCTGATTCTCATCCCAGCCGCTTCACACTCAGCGGCAAACCGTCCCAGCAAGAGCTGTAGGTCATTGCTGGATGAAGCCAACAGGACAACATCATCTGCAAACAACAGAGATGAGATCCTGTGGTCACCAAGCATGACACCCTCCATTCCCTGGTTGCGCCTAGAAATCCTGTCCATAAAAATTATGAACAGGAACAAAGGGCAGCCCTGGCGGAGTCCAACTCTCACTGGGAATGACTCCGACCGAGTGTTGGCAATACGAACCAAACTCTCACAACGGTCGTACAGAGACTGAATAGCTCGTAACAACAAGCCCGATACCCCATACTCCTGAAGCACCCCCCACAAAAATCCACGAGGGACGCGGTCAAATGCCTTCTCCAAGTCCACAAAACACATGTAAACTGGTTGGGCAAACTCCCACGAACCCTCAAGAATTCTCAAGAGGGTAAAGAGCTGGTCCGATGTGCCACGGCCAGGACGAAAACCACATTGCTCCTCCTGAATCCGAGGTTCGACCAACGGCCGGACTCTCCTCTCCAGTACCTTGGCATAGACCTTCCCAGGGAGGCTGAGGAATATGATCCCTCTAAAGTTGGAGCACACCCTCCGGTCCCCTTTTTTGAAGAGAGGAACCACCACCCCGGTTTGCCATGCCAAAGGCACTGCCCCCGACCTCCACGCAATGTTGCAGAGGCGTGTCAACCATGACAACCCAACAACATCCAGGGCCTTGAGGTACTCAGGGCGAATCTCGTCCACCCCCGGGGCCCGGCCACCAAGGAGATTTTTAACCACCTTGGCGACCTCAGCCCCTGTGATAGGCGAGTCATCCCCCTCGTCCCCAAACCCTGCTTCCTCTGTGGAAGGCATATCAGTGGGATTGAGGAGATCCTCAAAGTATTCCTTCCACCGCCCGACGATATCCCCAGTTGAAGTCAACAGTGTCCCATCCGCACCATACACAGTGTGGACGGGGAGCTGCTTTCCCCTCCTGAGCCGCCGAACAGTTTGCCAGAATCTCTTTGAAGCCGACCGAAAGTCTTGTTCCATGGCCTCACCGAACTCCTCCCATACCCGGGTTTTTGCTTCAGCAACCACCCGAGCTGCACTCCGCTTGGCCTGCCGGTACACCTCAGCTGCTTCGGGAGTCCCACAAGCCAACCAAGCTTGATAGGACTCCTTCTTCAGCTTAATGGCCCCCCTCACCACTGGTGTCCACCACTTGGTTCGGGGGTTGCCACCACGAGATGCACCGACCACCTTGCGGCCGCAGCTCTGGGCCGCCGCTTCAACAACAGAGGTGGAGAACATGGCCCATTCAGACTCCATGTCTCCAGACTCCCTCGGGATGTGGTTGAAGTTCTTCCGGAGGTAGGAGTTGAAGACCTCCCGGACAGGAGCCTCAGCCAGACGCTCCCAGCACACCCTCACTATACGTTTGGGTCTACCAGGTCTGAATGGCTTCCTCCCCTGCCATCGGATCCAACTCACCACCAGGTGGTGATCAGTTGACAGCTCTGCACCGCTCTTTACTCGGGTGTCCAAGACATACGGTCGCAGGTCTGATGATACGATAACAAAATCGATCATCGACCTGCGACCTAGGGTGTCCTGGTGCCAGGTGCACATATGGACACCCTTATGCTTGAACATGGTGTTCATTATGGACAGACTGTGGTTAGCACAGAAGTCCAATAACTGAACACCACTCGGGTTCAGATCGGGCAGGCCATTCCTCCCAATCACCCCCCTCCAGGTTTCACTGTCGTTGCCCACGTGCGCATTGAAGTCCTCCAGTAGGACAATGGAGTCTCCAGGAGGAGCACCCTCCAGCACCCCAGTCACAGACTCCAAAAAGGGTGGGTACTCTGAAACATCATTTGGTGCATAGGCACAAATGATGGTCAGGACCCGTTTCCCAACCCGAAGGCGCAGGGAAGCAACCCTTTCGACCACCAGGGAAAACTCCAATATAGAGGCAGCAAGGTGGGGCGATACAAGAATACCCACCCCTGCTCGTCGCCTCTCGCCCGGGGCAACTCCAGAAAAGGCCAAGCTCCAGCCCCTCTCCAGGAGACTGGTTCCGGAACCGGAGCTGTGTGTTGAGGTGAGGCCGACTATATCTAGCCAGTATCGCTCAACCTCGTGCACCAGCTCAGGCTCCTTCCCCACCAGAGAGGTGACATTCCACGTACCAAAAGCCAGTTTAGAAAGCTTGGGATCAGTCCGCCAAGGTCTCCGCCTTTGATCGCCACCTAATCCACATAGCACCGGACCCCCATGATCCCTCCTGCAGGTGGTGAACCCACTGGAGGGCGGACCCATGTAACTCCTTCGGGCTGAGCCCGGCCGCGTCCCATGGGTGGAAACTCGGCCACCAGATGCTAGCCTTCAAGCCCCTCCCCCAGGCCTGGCTCCAGGGTGGGGCCCCGGTAACCCCATACCGGGCGGGGTACACTGAATCCTTGATATACAATTTATCATGAGAGTCTGTTGGATCGTTCTTAGTCCGGCCCTTCACCCAGGACCAGTTTGTCTTGGGAGACCCTATCAGAGGCAAATTGCCCCAGACAACATAGCTCCTGGGATCACTGGGGCACGCAAACCCCCCACCACGATAAGGTGACGATCCATGAGGGAGGGAATCCTCACACCAGTGAACAAAATCATCAGCTACTGGGCCGTGGCCACTCTCACCATCCTGGAGGAGACTGACAATAACTGAATCATCAGCATACTTTATAATGTGTCTGTTGTCATGTCTGCTCCGACACATATTTGTGTACAGGATGAAGAGTAGTGGTGACAACACACACCCCTGAGGAGAGCCAGTAGAAGAGCACTTTTGGTCAGACAATGTACCATTGACCCTTACTCTCTGTGTCCTGTGTCCTGATTTTAATATTCATATAGATGTTGATAATGATAGTCATAGTGTAGCATTTCTCTCCCTCTTAAATTCAACTGTTTTTTCTCAGTGTGTTAGTAAACCAACTCATCATCATAATCACACCCTTGACCTGGTCTTGGCCTATGGTGTAGAAATTGATTAGCTGCTTGTCATCCCTCAAAATCCTACACTGACTGACCACTATTTGATAACGTTCAAATTTGTGCTATCCGATTTCACAGCATCAAGCAGAAATATAGTTACCAGATATTTATCTGATAGTGCCGTGGCTCGCTTTAAAGAATTAATCCCTTCAGCACTTACTCTATTACAATGTCTCAATATAGCAGACAGCACTGACTACTTGAATCCATTAGAATTAGACCTTTTAGTTGGTAGTACTGCAGCCTCACTGCAGTCAACACTTGACTCCATCTTAAAAAGAAAACTATTAAAAATAGGAGACTAGCTTCATGGTACAACTCCCACACCCATAAGTGAAAACAGAAAGTTAGATCCTGTGAAAGGCTTTGGCGTGCAAATGAGACAGAAGAATCTTGTTCAGCCTGGAATGCCAGCCTTACCACCTATAAGCGTCATGTTCGGGGTTGTCACCCCAAGCATGACTTGTGGCTGTTGGGTTTAATCACTGCTTATTAATTCCAGCTGGCGGATTGAGCCCTGCTCTTCGTCAGTCCCACAGCCACGCCTCCTCCCCTTACCAGGCATTCACCAATTTTCTGTTCACCACACACTCACTCACACACTCATGCACACATACACACTCACACTATCATGCACGCGCACACACACACACACACACACACACACACACACACACTCATATGCATACACATACACACGGTTCAGTCAGTCACGCTCCTGCCTCTACACAGCTGCGTCCACTTGTGCCCATTTAGGCTCGGGTATTAATAGAGTTTTGGGCGATCAGTTGTTGCGGCAACTTAGTCAAATGTCAACAATGGACTTCCTGGCTCGCGACAGTTGGCTCCTTCCCTGGACTGAATTGTGTTGTTCCTCAGAGCCTTTCCGCTCCGACATATCCGGAAGTCCTCCCTTGTTTATGCCTTTCCTCTCTGCTCCTACCCTGTCTTGGTATTCAATGTTTGCAACGAAGCTGGAGCTGGTTGTCTTGTTCATGACTGTTGTTTGGATTCTGTGGCATATTTACCTTTTGTCAATAAAACACGTTACAAACTGCACTTTGGGCTCACTGCTATTTTATATGTTTGCTGCAGTTTACGCTGCGAACATGACAATAAGAAATCTCTCCATAGTGCTAGGTGACAGTACCATTCATCCTTGATAGAAGAAAATAAAACAACCACAGATTTCTCTTTAACACTGTGGCTCAGCTAACCAAGAGCCAAAATGCCATAGACCCCTACATCCCGCCAACTCTTAGTGCTGACAACGTTTTGAATTTTTTTAATGATAAAATTGTCAGTATTAGGAATAATATTTCAAAAAATAGCCCCCCTAAAAATACCAAGCCTCTACCTAACACTGCCATGCCCACAGGCTCAGAACTCCACTTTTCTAAATTTTCTTGTATAAATCATTCTGATCTAGCCCTAATAGTGTCTACCTGTCTTTCAGATCCAATCCCCGCTAGACTAGTGAAGGAATTGCTATCTCTGATTAGTCCATCTCTTTTGAACATAATTAATATGTCCCTATTGACAGGATATGTACTGCAGTCATTTAAAGTGGCAGTAATTAAACCTCTACTTAAAAAAGCCTTCACTTGATTCTGGGATTTTGGCCAATTATAGACCAATATCTAATCTCCCCTACTTTTCCAAGATCCTTGAAAAAGTAGTTGCCAATCAATTATGCACCTTTTTAGAAAAAAATTCTATATTTGAGAAATTTCAGTCAGGTTTTAGGAAACATCACAGCACAGAGACAGCCTCAGTGAAAGTTACTGATGAAATCCTTATGGCATTTGACAAAGGACTTGTCTCCGTCCTTGTTTTATTGGACCTCAGTGCTGCCTTTGATACAATTGACCACCATATTCTGCTAGAGAGACTTGAACAGCAAACTTTATGTTGAATGGAACAACACAAAGATGGTTTCAGTCTTATCTATCAAATCGTTCCCAGTTTGTTCATGTCCATAACAAGTCCTCTACTCAGACCACGGTTAGCTATGGAGTTCCGCAGGGATCAGTACTTGGACCAGTATTGTTTACATTATACATGCTGCCTTTGGGAGACATTATGAGGAAGCATTCTATTCATTTTCATTATTACGCTGACGACACTCAGTTGTATTTATCCATCAATCCAGATGATCCCAGCCAGTTGGGTTTACTCCAGGAGTGTCTTAAGGATATCAAAACCTGGATGAATTACAATTTTCTATTGCTGAATACAGATAAAACTGAAGTCATTGTTCTTGGCCCCAAACATGCTAGAAGTTTTAGCAAGATAACAACACTATATGGCATTGCACTGGCTTCTATGTCTTCTGTTAGGAATCTTGGAGTTGTCTTTGACCAAGATGTGTCTTTCAACTCTCATATACAGCAAACCATTAAGACCACCTTCTTCCATCTGTGTAATATTTCCAAAATTAGGTCCGTCCTGTCTCATAAAGATGCAGAGAAACTTGTCTACACCTTTACCACCTCTAGACTTGACTATTGTAACTCACTTTTATCAGGTTGCCCAAATAAGTCCATAAAGTTTCTCCAACTCATTCAGAATGCAGCTGCACGTATCCTTATGAGAACAGGGAGAAGAGATCACATTACTCCAGTTTTAGCTTCTTTACATTGGCTCCCAATAAAATATAGAATTGAATTCAAGATATTGCTCTTAACCTATAAAGCTCTTAATGGTATGGCTCCTTCTTACCTGCAAGGACTCTTAGTTCCCTATCATCCAGCCAGAGCTCTGCGCTCCCAAAAATCCAAACTACAAGTGGTCCCTAAGGTATCTAGAAGTAGAATGGGAGGTAGCGCTTTCAGCTATCAAGCTCCCTTCCTGTGAAACCGTCTTCCCAATTCAGTTCGGGAGGCAGACACTCTCTCTTTATTCAAGAGCAAGTTGAAATCTTTTCTTTTTGATAAGGCCTTTAGTTAGAAATGCTGCTCCTGCCAGGCCTTCACTTGCATGTGCAGCCTGACCAGGCTTGGTACTGGACTGTTTGGCTTTGAATGTTGTATTTGTATGTTTGTTTTGAATGTAGCTACTCAACCTAGCCGGTCGAGGTGGATGGCCATCCTCTATGAGCTATGGTTCTGCCCGAGGTTTCTGCCTATTAAAGGGAAGTTTTTCCTCACCTGTGTCACTGCAGTGCTTGCTCTTAGGGGTCTCTGCTGGGTTCTATAAACTACGAGTGTAGCCTAAACCTACTCTTTTCTGTAAAGTGTCTTGAGATGACCTGTGTTGTGATTTGGCGCTATAAAAATAAATTGAATTGAATTGGGAGTCGTCCAGGAGGCATCCTGATCAGATGCCCAAACCACCTCAACTGGCTCCTTTCGATGTGGGGGAACAGCTGTTCTACTCTGAGCCTCTCCCAGGTGACTGAGCTCCTCATCCTATCTCTGAGGGTGAGTCCAGCAATCCTATGGCGAAAGCTCATTTCAGCCACTTGTATCAGCAATCTCATTCTTTCGGTCATTACCCAAAGCTCATAACCATAGGTGAGGGTAGGAACATAGATTAACTGGTAAATTGACAGCTTTGTTTTAGAGCTCAGTTCCTTCTTCACCACAGCAGACCGGTACAACGTCCGCATCACTGCAGATGCTGTTCCGATCCGTCTGTCAATCTCTCGCTCCATTCTTCCCTCACTCATGAATGAGATCCTGAGATACTTAAACTCTTCCACTTGGGCCAGGAGCTTGTCCCCACCCCGAGAAGACAATACACCTTTCTTTGGCTGAGGCCAATAGACTTGGACTTGGAGGTGCTGATTCTCATCCCAGCCAACTCACACTCAGTAGCAAACCATCCCAGCAAGGCCTGTAGATCATTGGTTGATGAAGCCAACAGGACATCATCTGCAATCAGCAGAGATGAGATTCTGTGGTCACCGAGCATGACGCCCTCCGATCCTTGGCTGCTCCTAAAAATCCTGTCCATAAAAATTATGAACAGGATTGGTGACAAAGGGCAGCCCTGGCAGAGTTCAATCCTCACTGGAAACAACTTTGACTGAGCGTTGGCAATACAAACCAAACTCTTGCAATGGTCGTATAGGGACCGGATAGCTCATAACAATGAGCTCAATACCCCATACTCCCGCAGCACCCCCCACAAAAGACCATGAGGAGTGTGGTCGAATGTTTTCTCCAAGTCCACAAAACACATGTGGACTGGTTGGGCAAACTTGCATGGACCCTTGAGGATTCTCAAGAGGGTAAAGAGTTGGTCCGATGTGCCACGGCCAGGACAAAAACCACATTGTTCCTCCTGAATCCGACGTTCGACCAGCGGTTGGACTCTCTTCTCCAGTACCTGTCATGAATTGCCCGTTAAACAGGTGAGAAATAGGACACCACGCGCACGCTGTAGGTTTTTGCATATTTATTAATTAAACATAAGACACACACAGAGCTGGAGACAAGTGATTACCGGTTGGCAAAATAGTGGAGCTATGGCGAGCGTGATCGCTGGCAACCCTAGGAATAACACCAAAGACGGGCATCAAAATAGCTCAGACTAAGATGAGCTTAATTGCCGGCCGACCTGCAAATTACCAGCAGCACACACAGCGAGAGACTGATCACAAACATGAAAAGACAGCTAGCTACTGAGTAGAGGGTTGGAGGCAATGCCAGACTATGGGGCAGCCTCCTAACATAAAGCAGCAGCAGACACAAAACTGATTATATAAACACAATAAAGGAAATGAAAAAAGCACTACACTGGAGGAAAGTTGGGCTCGACGTCTGAGGTGCCAAAACTCAGGGACCACCACAGCAAAGGGAAAAACTCAGCCAGAGACCCTGAGAGCAGTGGGGCTCGACGGCTGAGACAAATAGTGGAAACAGGCACCCAGACAGAGCACACCAGCTTACCTCAAACAGCGGGACCTGAACCACAAAAAGTAGGTCATGGCAGGAGAGCAGAAAACATAGATTGGTGTAGGGCACGACAACGGCCAGAGGTAGTCGTGCCTCTTAAATGCTAAACATAATCATGACAGACAGGTGTAATACATGAGTGGTCAATAGGCAGTAGCTGTACAGCTCCAAGGAATTGGCAACCAGAAGCTGTGCAGCGCTGTCAAAATAAGCCAGCCGGAAACACAAAATACAATAAAACAAAATACAAAGCACCATAATAAACAAGAGATCACAGAAAATAAGCACCAAAATGTTCACTGGGCAGAAGACTGGGCACGGCTCTAGCCCGTGCCCCAGAAACATGACAGTACCCTGGCATAGACCTTCCCAAGGAGGCTGAGAAGTGTTATTCCCCTAAAGTTGGAACACACCCTCCAGTCCCCCTTTTTAAAAAGAGGAACCACCACCCTGGTTAGCCATGCCAAAGGCACTGTCCCCAACCTCCACGCAACATTGCAGAGGCGTGTCAACCATGACAGCCCTACAACATCCAGGACCTTGATGTACTCAGGGCGAATCTTGTCCACCCCCGAGGCCCAGTCACCAAAGAGTTTTTTAACCACTTTGGCAACCTCAGTCCCTGTGATGGGCGAGTCGTTCCCCTCGTCTTCAAGCCCTGCTTCCTCTATGGAAGGCGTGTCACTGGGATTAAGGAGATGAAATGAATCATGTATAGTAAATTACAGATGACATGTATAAAATGCTGCTCAGCCAACATGTCCACGTGGGCCCCACTATAGGTTAAATCTAGACTGTCTTATGGTCCCATGTGTTTGCCCTATGGGCTTTACCTGTGGCACCAGTATTACTGAAACCTGCTAACCTGCTTTAAACCCATATGGGGCACAGATGGGGTTTAAGTGAGTAAGCAGTTTATCTGTGCCACAGATAAAATCTATATGAGCATACTCAGATGGGACAAACGTGGAACCTGCAGACAAACCCACATGGGACCCATAAGACAGCCCAGATTTAACCTATAGTGGGGCCCAATTGGACATGCTGGGTAGGGACTATGACCTTGTGTCTGAAAGACTGACATGGTCTCTGTGAGGTCACCCATTGGTGTGTGGGCTAAAATTTTGAAACCTCCTGGGTGGGAGACGAATTGACAACTCGGTGGCAGACATGGTAACGTATCGTCACTTCCTGTTTCTGCTGTCTGTCTTTGCAGTGCAGCTACATTTAACTCTCCTCGTTCTCTTGAGGATTATTGCTTTTACTTTCTAATCGTTTTTTACATCTACCGTCATCTCTCACTGCTGTTTAATAAGACTCTCACACTTGTGTGCGCACTAAGTGTCACCTAATCACCCTCTTTAGCTTTCTGGTCACCTTTCACTGGTGTTTGTGTTAGCTTTGGGTTAGCCGGTAGCCATGGCTACTAGCTGTCCGTCCTGTTCTACTCTGGTGTGCTCTTTGTGTCAGATGTTTTGTCACACCTTTTCCTCTTTTAGCAATAATGGTAAGTTAGATAGATAGATTAGTTTATTTGACAGGGACAGTGCAATAAACATAGACAATTAATCAATGACAATCAATCTGATGTGTTGCACATAGAGTGTATAGCTATTAGCTAATTTGCAACTCTTGTCCCTGGATGGGCTATAGAAAAGAGAATCAAGGAAAGAAAAGAAAAGGAAAAAAAATACACAATAACCACATACATCAATGCAAAAAGATTATTTTACAGTGTATTTAAAGATTATAAATACACAATTATAAATATTATAAATATTATAAATATTATAAATACACAAATATAACAACCTGACTCACATTTGCCTATTTCAGGCCTCCCTCCCTTCGTCACTCACTATAAACAAACACATTCATTCCTTCCCTTCATTCACTCTCACCTTGCAGACAATTAATTCATACATGAGTACATTCTTGTTTATTTTTCAGCCAGTTTTTAACCTTTTTAGTGAATGTTTTAAAGTCCGTTATTATTTTAATTACATTTGGCATTGTGTTCCAGATGTGACTGCCCTTTATAGAGAAAGCTGTTTGTCCAAATGTGGTTCTGCGGTGGAATATTTTACAGTTATTGTTCACAGAACTCCTGGTGGCTCTGCTGCTGTCCTGTCTTTGGACGAAACCAGCAAGTGGCTTGGGTGCTGATTTATGGAAACATTTGAACATTAATTTCAGAAAACAGAGGTCAATGAAACTCTCAAAACTCAATAGGTTGTATTTTTTTCAAAACATTACAGTGATGCCACCTAATGGGCTTTTTGTCCAAGATTTTTAGGGTTTGATTATATAATGAACCTACTGTATATGTCTTATTGTGGAAGGGGCTGCTTGCGCCCAGACTGTCAAACAGTATGATATATGAGAAAAAACCATAGAATGCATATACAGTACAGCTGCTTCGTAAGGTATGTAATATCTAATTAATTTAAAGCAGTTCAGATTTTTTTTTACTGTTTTTGAAATTTTCTTTATATGAAGATTAAATTTGAGTTGAGGATCTAGTACAATGCCAAGGTATTTGAATTCTGTAGCTAAACTGATGTCATGATCATGTATATTAACTTTAAAACGTTGCAGGTTACATTTTTTGATAGAAAAGCACATTGAGACTGTTTTCTGAAGGTTCAGCAATAGATGGTTCTGGAGGAGCCACTCTTGGACATCAACCATACTTGTAGACAGTACATCTGCAGCCTGTGCTGGAGTCTTGGCAGCTGTGTAAATAACTGCATCATCTGCATAAAGTTGGCATGTTGCAGCTGAGCAGTGTAACGGCAAGTCATTAATAAAAATGCTGAAAAGTAAAGGACCAAGAATGGACCCTTGTGGGATACCCATGCGGTTGTTTAAAAATGAGGATTTATCCTGGTGAACTTTTACACACTGTTCTCTATTCTGGAGATAAGATGCAAACCATTCTAATGTATCTGGGGAGAAGTTAAAAGATACCATTTTGGATAAAAGCAAACTGTGGTTTACAGTATCAAAAGCCTTTTTGAGATCTAGAAAAACAGCTCCTACCACATTACCCCTGTCCAAGGACTGTTTGACGTTTTCAATAAGGCAACAATTTGCTGTTTCTGTTGAGTGTAATAAGTCTTGTCTTTTTGAGGCACTTGAGGCTAGATAAGATAAGATAAGATAAGCCTTTATTAGTCCCACAACGGGGAAATTCCAGGATTGCAACAGCACAGGGATAGCAACACTCAGAGCAACAATCAGAAGGCAAGAAAAAAAAAAAAAAAAAAAAAAAAAAAAACAAGCAAGCAAGAGCAGCTAATATACATATGTACATATTACTATAAAATATATATATACACACACACACACACACAGACACACAGTGCAGAGCATTGTAGCTGGATGGAATAAATATATGAATATATGAACACACAGTGCAGAGCATTGTAGCTAGATGGAATAAATATGTAAATATATAAACACCCACAGTACGGAGCATTGCAGCTAGGTGGAATAAATATGCAAGTATATAAACACACAAAGTGCGGAGCAATGTAGCTAGATGGAATAATATGTAGATATATAAAAACACAGTGCGGAGCATTGTAGCTAGATGGAATAAATATATAGATATATAAATATAAACACACCCAGTGCTGAGCATTGTAGCTAGATGTAATAAATATATAGATATATAAATATAAACACACCCAGTGCAGAGCATTGTAGCTAGATGGAATAAATATGTAAATATATAAACACACACAGTGCAGAGCATTGTTGCTAGGTGGGATGAAACAGCATAACCGTCTATTTAGTTATCCTACATGGTATGATTATGTGCCCATACATATTCTCACCCTCCATAGCGACCGGTATGTTCCTAGTTGTATGCCGGAGAGGACCATTGTGTAAGTCTATTGCATCTTTTGCATTCAAAAAAAAAACTATTAGTTTGTTACGTCTTTTTGCTATCTCTGCGAGCAGCCCTGCTTAGGTTGTACAGTCTGACAGCCGTTGGTAGGAAGGACCTACGAAACCTCTCGGTTGTGCACCTGGGATGATGTAGTCTGCTGCTAAATGAGCTCCTCAGTGCATCCAGTATGTCCTGCATAGGGTGGAACTCGGACTCCAGCAGAGATGACAGTTTAGCCACCATCCTTCTCTCTCCTATCTCCTCCATCGGATCAAGGCGTTGCCCCAGGACAGAGCTAGCTTTCTTAATCAGTTTGTTCAGTCTCTTCCTATCGGCTGCAGTAATGCCACTGCCCCAGCAGACCACTCCAAAAGTGATGGCTGATGCCACCACCGTGTCATAGAATGACTTCAGCAGCGCCCCTTGTACACCAAAAGACCTGAGTCTCCTCAGCAGGAACAGCCTGCGCTGTCCCTTCTTGTAGAGTGCGTCAGTATTGTGTGACCAGTCTAGTTTATTGTTCAGATGAATACCCAGGTACTTGTAGGATGTCACCATCTCGATGTCTGTTCCCTGTATATTTACTGGTGCTGTGAGGGGCTGCCCATGCCTGCGGCAGTCCACCACCAGCTCCTTAGTTTTCCTCGCGTTGATCTGGAGGCAGTTCCGATGGCACCAGTCCACAAAGTCCTGGATAAGCCCTCTGTACTCAGCTTCAT
Source organism: Pholidichthys leucotaenia (assembly GCA_020510985.1). Lineage (NCBI taxonomy): Eukaryota > Metazoa > Chordata > Actinopteri > Cichliformes > Pholidichthyidae > Pholidichthys > Pholidichthys leucotaenia. The sequence goes on from CM035843.1 coordinate 84,258,701, forward strand.
CTCCGCTGGAGATGAGACCAACGATCGCAGAGTCATCAGAGAACTTCTGTAGATGGCAATGTGTTGTGTTGTGTGAGAAGTCCGCAGTATAAAGAGTGAACAGGAAGGGAGCCAGCACCGTTCCCTGGGGGGCCCCCGTGCTACTGATGATCGTGTCGGAAACACAGTCCCGGGTTCTCACAAACTGAGGCCGGTTCGTGAGGTAGTCCAGGATCCATGATGACAGGTGCTGGTCCACCCCTGCGCGCAGCAGCTTGTCCTTCAGGATCATCGGTTGGATGGTGTTGAAAGCACTGGAGAAGTCAAAGAACATGATCCTCACCATATTCCCGGGCTTCTCCAGGTGGGACAGAGAACGGTGAAGGAGGAAGATCACCACATCCTCCACCCCAATGCCATGCTGGTAGGCGAACTGGAGTGGATCCATCGCTGGTTCCACCAGGGGGCGGAGATGAGCAAGGAGCAGTCTCTCCAGGGTCTTCATCAAGTGGGACGTCAAGGCCACCGGTCTGAAGCTGTTCAGGTCTTTGGGGTGGGAAGTTTTTGGTACAGGTACCACACAAGATGTTTTCCACAGCTGTGGTACCCTCCCCAGTTTCAGGCTCATGTTGAAGATATACGTCACAATCCCACACAGCTGGTCTGCACAGGACTTGAGGAGCTTTGCGCTGATGCCGTCCGGTCCCGACGCCTTCCTCGCCTTGATCTTCCTCAGCTCCGTCCTCACCTGGGTCTTGGTCAGGGTCAGGATGGGGGGCTGTGTGTTGGGAGTGGGGGGGGTGTCGGTGGAGTGGGGAGTGGGTAGCAGGACTTGATTTCTTAGAGGCAGCAGTGGTTGTTGTGCAGACAGGGGGGAGGGCGGTTGGTCAAATCTATTGAAAAACAGGTTCAGGTTGTTCGCCCACTCCCTGCCCCCCGTGGCCTGGGGGGAGGTATTCTGGAGCCCCGAGATGGTTTTGAGGTTTCTCCAGACCCCGCTGATGTCGCTCTGTTGCAGCTTGTCCTCCATCTTCTTCCTGAAGCTGTCCTTGCCTTCTCTGATCTTTCTCCTCAGCTCCCTCTGTACGGACTTCAGCATCTCCCTGTTCCCCGACCTGAAGATCCTCTTCTTCTCTCTCAGAAGTGTTTTTATCTCAGGGTTGATCCAGGGTTTGTTGTTTGAGTGACGCCGTATGGTCTTGGTGGGAACGGATTTGTCCACACAGAAGCTGAGGTAGCCCGTGAAGGTGTGAATGAGGCCATCGATGTCCTCACCATGTGGATCGCAGAGCTGCTTCCAGGCAGTGGCTTCAAAACAGTCCTTTAGAGTGTCCATTGTCTCCTCAGACCATAACTCCACAGTGTGCATGGCCGGAGGTTGTCTGTGCACTAGGGGTTTGTACACCGGTCGGAGATGAACCAAGTTGTGATCCGATCTCCCAAGTGGGGGGAGTTGTGATGAGGTGTACGCCTCCTTAGTGTTTGCGTAGAACAAATCCAGTGTTTTATTGTCTCTAGTGTGGCATGTGACATACTGGGTGAAAGTGGGCAGAATGGGAGACAGTGAAACGTGGTTGAAATCGCCTGAGATGAGGAGAAGAGCATCTGGGTGTTCTGTCTGCAGCCTGCTGGTTACTGAATGGATGACGTCACGCGCTGTCCCAGCGTTCGCTGTCGGATTTGCATAAACAACAATGCAGATCACGTGTGAGTGTTCTCTCGGGAGATATGTAGGCCTCATGCTAACAGCTAGCAACTCAATGTCTTTGCTGCAGTGTCGTTGTTTAACAGTGATATGTCCCGGTCTGCACCAGTTGTTGTTAACATACATTATCACTCCACCGCCCCTAGTCTTGCCACTTTCTGGTGTTCGGTCAGCTCGTATCGTGTGAAAACCCTCCAGCTCAATGTTAGCATCTGCTGCTAGTTCAGTTAGCCACGTCTCAGTAAACAAAAGGAGAGAGCACTCCCGGTAAGTGCTATCATAACGGGAGATAGCCGCTAGCTCATCTAACTTTCCCAGTAACAATCCCAGTAGATTGTGTGATTTGAAACACCGCTGCTTTAAAACACCATCAGCGCCAGTTAATGACAACCCGCCACTAGCTGCAATGAAGCCTCATAGCATAGAACCTGCTAGTGGTCCCTTGGCACCCTCTTCCTGAGCAGTCAGGAGAGAACAGGTGGGTGACGGTGAGAAAAAGGCATAGTCGCAAGCCCATAGTTCACCACCAACCTATTCATGTTTCTAACTGATTTTCTCTGCTCAGCAACACACCGCTGAGGAAAAAACTCTGATTATTGGTGACTGTGTAGTCAGAAACATGAACCTAGAGACTTCAGTAGCCATACTCACATGCATTCCTGGGGCCAGAGCAGGTGATATTGAATCAAATTTGAAAATGCTGGCCAAAAGTAATAGTAAATTCTCCACAATTGTTATCCACGCTGACATAAATGGCATCTAACTCTGGCAGTCAGAAGTCAAAAAACTTAATGTGGAGTCGTGTGTAACTTTGCCAAAATGATGTCGGCCTCTGTAGTATTCTCTGGGTCCCTCCCCAACCTGACCAGTGATGACATGTTTAGCCGCATGTCATCCTTCAACTGTTGGCTGTCTGTGTGGTGTCCTGCAAATGATGTGGGCTACATAGACAATTGGACCTCATTTTGGAGAAGACCTGGTCTTATTAAGTGAAATGGTGTCAGTCCCACTTTGGATGGTGGGTCTCATTTATCTAACAATTTTTGGCATCATTTTTAGCCAAAGCTCCAAAGCCTTGACTACTACCCAAAGTTGTTACCAGGAAGCAGAGTTGCAGTCTTACAGCTTCTCTCTCTTACAGCTTCTCTCCATCCGCCACCCCTCAATCTAGCTTCTGTCTTCACCAACAGAGAATCACTGTCTGCTCCCTCTAAAGTAAATAAAAATATAATGCATAAGTATCCTAAAGTAACTAAACAAAAGGCTGATAAAATCCAATTTAAACATGTGGACTCTAAATCTAATGACTTGGCCTTTGCTCCTCCTCATAACCTAAAAATTAAATGCAGTTTGTTAAATATTAGCTATCTAACTGCCAAGTCTCTGCTAGTCCGTGATCTGTTAATTGATCATCAGATTGATTTACTATCCCTTACAGAGACTTGGTTAGGGCAAGAGGACTATGTTGGTTTAAATGAATAAACTCCCTCTGGTTACAGTCATGTGAAAAAATTAGGACACCCTGTATAAGCTGGTGTTTTGTTTTGTTTTTTACATATTTGGACATATGGATATTTAATATCAATGTTAAAAATACTGGAACATTCATGTAATACAACTAAACAATTAAAAATGAATTAAAGACTTTTTTCAACTTTTCTGTAAAATGTAATTCTAAACAGTGAGGAATAAATTAGGACACCCCCATCTTTTTTAGGACACTTCCACATTCATTCCCACTTAAAATGTCTAAAATAAATGTTTAAAAAAAATGCAAATAAAAACAAAAACAAGGTTAGACATAGATATGTGAGCATGTCTTAATAAAGAACTAAATATTTAAAGGGGTGTCCAAATTTTTTCACATGACTGTATGTAAACTGTCAAAATCCGAGAAGCATTGGCCATAGAGTAGCAACAATTTACCATTTCAAATTATTAATTAATATAAAGCAAAAAAAATGTTATAATTCCTTTGAGGGTCTGATCCTCAGTATTGGGCATGTTAGCAACCTTAGGTTAAAACTAGTTTTGTTTGCTGTAGTTTATCGTCCTCCCACACCTTACTCAGATTTCTAATCTGAATTCTCAGAGTTTTTATCTGATTTAGTGGTTAAATCAGCTAGAATAATTATAGTAGCAGACTTTAATATACATGTTGATGTAGATAGTGATAGCCTTAATATTAGACTCGATGGCGTTTTCCCAGAAAGCAGGAAATTCTACCCATTATCTCCACCACACATTGGACCTTGTGCTGACATATGGCAAAGAAACAGAAAATTTGGTAGAGTGTTGTCATAACCCTGTACTGTCAGACCATTATCTATTAACATTTGATTTTACTATTCCTGACTATTTGGCTCCTAAAGAAAAATGTCTCTCAGATAATGCTGTTACCAAATTTAAGTAGGTTGTTTCCTCAATGCCATGTGTCAGCACAATGAAGATAAATTATAGAGATTTTACTCCTTCTGTAGTTGACAGCATGGTAGATAGTGTTACATCTTCTCTGCATCAGACTCTAGATAGAGTGGCTCCTTTAAAAAAGAAAAAGTCTAATCAGAGATTTCTGACTTCTTGGTTCAACACAGAAACTCGCAGCTTAAAACAAAAGACTTGTCAACTAGGAAAAAAATGTCATTCCACTAAATTAGATGAATTTTATTTTTTATTTAGCTTGGAGAAATCAGCTTCTAATTTATATATATATATATATGTGTGTGTGTGTGTGTGTGTGTGTGTATATATATATATATATATATATATATATATATATATACTGTATATATATATATATATACACTACCGTTCAAAAGTTTGGGGTCACTTAGAAATTTCCTTATTTTTGAAAGAAAAGCACTTTTTTTCAATGAAGATCACTTTAAACTAATCAGAAATACACTCTATACATTGCTAATGTGTTAAATGACTATTCTAGCTGCAAATGTCTGGTTTTTGGTGCAATATCTAGATAGGTGTATAGAGGCCCATTTCCAGCAACTATCACTCCAGTGTTCTAATGGTACAATGTGTTTGCTCATTGCGTCAGAAGGCTAATGGATGATTAGAAAACCCTTGTGCAATCATGTTAGGTCTGCAATGCTGTAATTGCTGCAAATGGAGGATTCTTTGACGAAAGCAAAGTTTGAAGGAAAAAATTATTATTTCAAATACAAATCATTATTTCTAACCTTGTCAATGTCTTGACTATATTTTCTATTCATTTTACAACTCTTGGTGGTAAATAAGTGTGACTTTTCATGGAAAACACAAAATAATTGTCTGGGTGACCCCAAACTTTTGAACGGTAGTGTATATATATATATATATAACATCCCCGTTCCCCCAAAGCCGTTCCCCCCCAGAGAACGGTTTTGGCTCCCTTCCTGTTCACCCTTTATACTGTGGACTTCTCACACAACACAACACACTGCCATCTACAGAAGTTCTCTGATGACTCTGTGATCGTTGGCCTCATCTCCAATGGAGATGAAGCTGAGCACAGAGGGCTTATCCAGGACTTTGTGGACTGGTGCCATCGGAACTGCCTCCAGATCAACGCGAGGAAAACTAAGGAGCTGGTGGTGGACTGCCGCAGGTATGGGCAGCCCCTCACAGCACCAGTAAATATACAGGGAACATCGAGATGGTGACATCCTACAAGTACCTGGGTGTTCATCTGAACAATAAACTAGACTGGTCACACAATACTGACGCACTCTACAAGAAGGGACAGCGCAGGCTGTTCCTACTGAGGAGACTCAGGTCTTTTGGTGTACAAGGGGTGCTGCTGAAGACATTCTATGACACGGTGGTGGCATCAGCCATCACTTTTGGAGTGGTCTGCTGGGGCAGTGGCATTACAGCAGCCGATAGGAAGAGACTGAACAAACTGATCAAGAAAGCTAGCTCTGTCCTGGGGCAGCGCCTTGACCCATTGGAGGAGATGGGAGAGAGAAGGATGGTGGCTAAACTGTCATCTCTGCTGGAGTCCGAGTTCCACCCTATGCAGGACACACTGAATGTACTAAGGAGCTCATTTAGCAGCAGACTACATCATCCTAGGTGCACAACCGAGAGGTTTCGCAGGTCCTTCCTACCTACGGCTGTCAGACTGTACATCCTAAGCAGGGCTGCTCGCAGAGATAGCAAAAAGATGTGACAACCTAATAGTATTGAATGCAAAAGACGCAATAGACTTACACAATGGTCCCCTCCGGTATACAACTAGGAAAAGACCGGTAGCTACGGAGAGTGACAATATGTACGGGTACATAATCATACCATGTAGGATAACTAAGTAGACGGTTATGCTGTTTCATTCCATCTAGCTACAATGCTCCACACTGTGTGTGTTTATATATTTATATATTTATTCCATCTAGCGACAATGCTCCACACTGTGTGTTTATATATTTACATATTTATTCCATCTAGCGACAATGCTCCACACTGTGTGTTTATATATTTACATATTTATTCCATCTAGCTACAATGCTCCGCACTGTGTGTTTATATATTTACATATTTATTCCATCTAGCTACAATGCTCCGCACTGTGTGTGTTTATATATTTACATATTTATTCCATCTAGCTACAATGCTCCGCACTGTGTGTTTATATATTTACATATTTATTCCATCTAGCGACAATGCTCCACACTGTGTGTTTATATATTTACATATTTATTCCATCTAGCTACAATGCTCCGCACTGTGTGTTTATATATTTACATATTTATTCCATCTAGCTACAATGCTCCGCACTGTGTGTGTTTATATATTTACATATTTATTCCATCTAGCTACAATGCTCCGCACTGTGTGTTTATATATTTACATATTTATTCCATCTAGCTACAATGCTCCGCACTGTGTGTCTATATATTTATGTTTATATGTACATATGTATACTCGCTGCTCTTGTTTTTTTTCTTGCCTTCTGATTGTTGCTGTGAGTGTTGCTATCCCTGTGCTGTTGCAATCCTGGAATTTCCCCATTGTGGGACTAATAAAGGCTTATCTTATCTTATATATACTGTATATACACATATATATAAACTCTTAGGAAAGCCAGAACAACTTATTATTCTGCATTAACAGAAGAAACAAGAATAAACCCAGGTTTCTTTTCAGCACTGCAGCCAGGCTGACAAAGAGTCAGGACGCTGTCAAATTTAGCATTCCCTTAGAGCTTACTAGTCAGGACTTTATGAACTTCTTCAATAATAAAATTTCATCTGTCAGAGATGACAGTTGGATCGTCACCTTATCGTGGTGGGGGGGTTGCATACCCTAGTGATCCCAGGAGCTATGTTGTCTGGGGCAATTTGCCTCTGGTAGGGTCACCCAAGACAAACTGGTCCTTGGTGAAGGGCCAGACTAAGAATGATCCAACAGACTCTCATGATGAATGCTAGAACAAGGATTCAATGTACCCCGCCCGGTATGGGGTTACCGGGGCCCCACCCTGAAGCCAGGCCTGGGTGAGGGGATCGATGGTTAGCGACTGGTGGCTGGGTTTCCGCCTATGGGACCCAGCCGGGCTCAGCCCGAAGGAGTTACATGGGTCCACCCTCCAGTGGGCTCACCACCTGCAGGAGGGACCATGGGGGTCCGGTGCTATGTGGATCAGGTGGCGATCAAAGGTGGAGACCTTGGTGGTCTGATCCCAAGCTTCCTAAACTGGCTTTTGGGACGTGGAATGTCACCTCTCTGGTGGGGAAGGAGCCTGAGCTGGTGCATGAGGATGAGAGATACCGGCTAAATATAGTCGGCCTCACCTCAAAACACAGCTCTGGTTCCGGAACCAGTCTCCTGGAGAGGGGCTGGAGCTTGGCCTACTCTGGAGTTGCCCTGGGCGAGAGACGACGAGCAGGAGTGGGTATTCTTGTATCCCCCCACCTTGCTGCCTGTATATTGGAGTTTTCCCCGGTGGACAAAAGGGTTGTTTCCCTGCACCTTCGGGTTGGGAAATGGGTCCTGACCATCATTTCTGCCTATGCACCAAATGATGGTTCAGAGTACCCACGCTTTTTGGAGTCTCTGACTGGGGTGCTGGAGAGTGTTCCTCTTGGAGACTCCATTGTTCTACTGGGGGACTTCAATGTGCACGTGGGCAACAACAGTGAAACCTGGAGGCGGGTGATTGGGAGGAACGGCCTGCCCGATCTGAACCTGAGTGGTGTTCAGTTATTGGACTTCTGTGCCAACCACAGTTTTTCCATAACAAACACCATGTTCAAGCATAAGTGTGTCAATATGTGCACCTGGCACCAGGCCACCCTAGGTGGCAGGTCGATGATCGATTTTGTTATCATGTCATCAGACCTGCAACCGTATGTCTTGGGCACTCGGGTAAAGAGAGGTGCAGAGCTGTCAACTGACACCACCTGGTGGTGAATTGGATCCGATGGCAGGGGAGGAAGCCATTCAGACCTGGTAGACCCAAATGTATAGTGAGGGTGTGCTGGGAATGTCTGACTGAGGCCCATGTCCGGGAAGTCTTCAACTCCCACCTCCGGAAGAACTTCAACCACATTCCGAGGGAGTCTGGAGACATGGAAGCTGAATGGGCCATGTTCTCCACCTCCATTGTTGAAGCGGCTACCCAGAGCTGTGGCCACAAGGTTGTTGGTACATCTCGTGGTGGCAACGCCCGAACCAAGTTGTGCACACCAGTGGTGAGGGGGGCCATTAAGCTGAAGAAGGAGTCCTATTATGCTTGGTTAGCTTGTGGGACTCCCGAAGCAGCCGAGGTGTACCAGCAGGCCAAGCGGAGTGCAGCTCGGGTGGTTGCTGAAGCAAAAACTTGGGTATGGGAGGAGTTCGGTGAGGCCATGGAACAAGACTTTTGGTCAGCCTCGAAGAGATTCTGGCAAACTGTCCGGTGGCTCAGGAGGGGGAAGCAGCTGCCTGTCCACACTGTATGGTGCGGACGGGGCACTGCTGACTTCGACTGGTGATATCTTCGGGCGGTGGAAGGAATACTTCGAGGATCTCCTCAATCCCACTGATACGCCTTCCACAGAGGAAGCAGGACTTGTGGACAAGGAAGATGACTCGCCTATCACAGGGGCTGAGATCGCCAAGGTGGTTAAAAATCTCTTTGGTGGCTGGGCCCCAGGGGTGGACGCCCTGAGCACCTGAAGGCCCTGGATGCTGTCATGGTTGACACACTTCTGCAACATTGCGTGGAGGTCGGGGGCAGTGCCTTTGGCATGGCAAACCGGGGTGGTGGTTCCTCTCTTCAAAAAGGGGACCGGAGGGTGTGCTCCAACTTTAGAGGGATCACACTCCTCAGCCTCCCTGGGAAGGTCTATGCCAAGGTACTGGAGAGGAGAGTCTGGCCATTGGTCAAACCTTGGATTCAGGAGGAGCAATGTGGTTTTTGTCCTGGCCGTGGCACATCGAACCAGCTCTTTACCCTCTCAAGAATCCTCGAGGGTTTGTGGGAGTTTGCCCAACCAGTTTACATGTGTTTTGTGGACTTGGAGAAGGCATTTGACCAAGTCCCTTGTGGTTTTTTGTGGGGGGGTGCTTCAGGAGTATGGGGTATTGGACTTGTTGTTACGAGCTATTTGGTCTCTGTACGACCGTTGTGAGAGTTTGGTTCGTATTGCCAACACTCGGTTGGACTCATTCTCAGTGAGAGATGGACTCCGCCAGGGCTGCCCTTTGTCACTGATCCTGTTAATATTTTTTATGGACAGGATTTCTAGGCGCAGCCAGGGAACAGAGTGTGTCATACTTGGTGACCACAGGATCTCATCTCTGTTGTTTGCAGATGATGTTGTCCTGTTGGCTTCATCCAGCAATGACCTACAGGTCTTACTGGGACAGTTTGACACTGAGTGTGAAGTGGCTGGAATAAGAATCAGCACCTCAAAGTCCGAATCCATGGTCCTCAGCTGGAAAAGGGTGGATTGTCCTCTCCGGGTTGGAGACAAGCTCCTGCCCCAAGTGAAGGAGCTTAAATATCCTGGGGTCTCATTCACGAGTGAGGGGAGAATAGAACGAGAGATTGACAGATGGATCGGAGCAGCATCTGCAGTGATGCAGACATTGTACCGGTCTGCTGTGGTGAAGCGGGAGCTAAGCTCTAAGGCAAAGCTGTCGATTTACCAGTCAATCTACGTTCTTACCCTCACCTATGGTCATGAGCTTTGGATAATGACCGAAAGAACAAAATTGTGGATGCAAGCAGCTGAAATGAGCTTTCTTCGTAGGATTGCTGGACTCACTCTCGGAGATAGGGTGAGGAGCTCAGTCATCCGGGGGAGGCTCAGAGTAGAACCGCTGCTCCTCCACATTGAAAGGAGGAGCAGCGGTTCTACTCTGATTGCTGGGGTCTTTCTGCAACTGTGGGGGTTCCCCCTTCAGTTGATAGTGCTATGAGATTACTGTTGTTGTGAAATGGCGCTATATAAATAAAGTTGAATTGAATTGAACTGAATTGAATTGAAGGAGTCAGTTAAGGTGGTATGGGCATCTGATCAGGATGCCTCCTGGACACCTCCCACTTGAGGTGTTTCAGGCACGTCCCTCTGGGAGGAGACCCCAGGGCAGACCCAGGACTCGCTGGAGAGACTATGTTTCCCAGTTGGTCTGGGAACGCCTTGGTATCCTCTCTGAAGAGCTGGAGCAGGTGGCTGGGGAGAGGGAAGTCTGGGCTTCCCTGCTTGAACTGTTGCCTCTGTGACCCGAACCTCTGGAAAAGCAGTAGAAGATGGATGGTTGGATGAATGGATGTCAGAGATAAAATCAGTCAGCTCATTTTCAGCATTAAGTTAAATACAGTAACAACTACAGCTCCTTCAACTGACATTCATTTGGATGAGTTTACTCCAATCAACTTTTTAGAGTTATATAAAATAATTTACTCATCCAAGCCTTCAACTCGTCTACTAGACCCTCTTCCTACCAGGTTATTTAAAGAAGTCTTTCATTTTATTAGTAATTCTATTCTTCAAATAATTAATTCTTCATTAACATTTGGCCACATACCACAGGCTTTTAAAACTGCAGTAATTAAGTCATTACTTAAAAAACCATCACTTGATCCGGGAGTTTTAGCTAACTATAGGCCAATTTCTCTGTCTTTTATTTCAAAAATCTTTGAAAGAATTGTTGCTACGCAATTATTTGAAAGAGCCATGCCATCTGCTGGTGTTGGTCCACTGTGTTTTGTCAAGTCCAAAGTCAGTGCAGCCGTCTACCAGGAAATTTTAGAGCACTTCATGTTTTGCTTTGCTGACAAGCTTTACGGAGATGCTGATTTCATTTTCCAGCTGGACTTGGCACCTGCCCACACTGCAACAAAGTACCAATTCCTGGTTTATTGACTATCATTGTGCGTGATTGGCGAGCAAACTCTCCTGACCTAAGCACCATAGATCATCTATGGGGTATTGTCAAGAGAAAGATGAAAGACACCAGACCCAACAATGCAAATGAACTGAAAGCCACTATCAAAGCAACCTGGGTCTCCATAATACCTCAGCAGTACCACAGGCTGATCGCCTTCATTGATGCAGTAGTTCATGCAAAAGGAGCCCCAACCAAGTATTGAGTGTGTACATGGACATACTTTTCAGTCAGCTAACATTTCTAATAAAAATATTTTTTAACTAATTTTATGTAATATTTTTTTGAGAAAAAAAAATATATATATATATCCATCCATCCATCCATCTTCTACCGCTTTTCCGGAGGTCCGGGTCACGGAGGCAGCAGTTCAAGCAGAGAAGCCCAGACTTCCCTCTCCCCAGCCACCTGCTCCAGCTCTTCAGAGGGGATACCAAGGCGTTCCCAGACCAGCTGGGAGACATAGTCTCTCCACCGAGTCCTGGGTCTGCCCCGGGGTCTCCTCCCAGTGGGACGTGCCTGAAACACCTCAAGTGGGAGGCGTCCAGGAGGCATCCTAATCAGATGCCCATACCACCTCAACTGACTCCTTTCAATGTGGAGGAGCAGCGGTTCTACTCTGAGCCTCTCCCAGATGACTGAGCTCCTCACCCTATCTCTGAGGGTGAGTCCAGCAATCCTACGGAGAAAGCTCATTTCAGCCGCTTGTATCCGCGATCTCGTTCTTTCGGTCATTACATTATTTATATATGTAATGATGTAATGATTTATACATCATTACATCATTCGGTCATTCGGTCAAAAGAAAAATATATATATTTTTTTTTTTTTTTTTTTTGCTAATATTTTTTTTTTTTTTGATAAAGGCGGCACGGTGGGGGAGTGGTTAGCACTGTGGCAGCACAGCAACTCACCCTTGGCCGGGGGATCCTGGGCTCGATCCCAGCCCTCGACCAACAGTGATCTGTGTGGAGTTTGCATGTTCTCCCCGTGTCTGCGTGGGTTTACTCCGGGATTTCTCCGGTTTCCTCCCACATGCCAAAAACATGCAAGTTAAGTTAATTGGCATCAAAACTGGGGATTCTAAATTGTCCTTAGGTATGACTGTGAGAGTGAATGGTTGTCTGTCTCTCTGTGTTGGCCCTGCGATGGACTGGCGATCTGTCCAGGATGTACCCTGCCTCTCGCCCAAAGATGCTGGGATAGGCTCCAGCCCCCCCGCAACCCAAAAGGGATTAAGCGGAAGAAGATGAATGAATTTTTTTGAGAAACTGAATTTGGGGTTTTCGTTAGCAGTAAGCCATAGACATCAAAATGATAAGAAATAAACACTTGAAATATATCACTCTTTGTGTAATGAATCTATATATGAGTTTCATTTTTTGAATTGAATTACTGAAATAAATCAACTTTTTGATGATATTTTAATTTATTGAGATAAGATAAGATAAGATAAGCCTTTATTAGTCCCACAACGGGGAAATTCCAGGATTGCAACAGCACAGGGATAGCAACACTCAGAGCAACAATCAGAAGGCAAGAAAAAAAAAAACAAGCAAGCAAGAGCAGCTAATATACATATGTACATATTACTATAAAATATATATATACACACACACAGACACACAGTGCAGAGCATTGTAGCTGGATGGAATAAATATATGAATATATAAACACACAGTGTAGAGCATTGTAGCTAGATGGAATAAATATGTAAATATATAAACACCCACAGTACGGAGCATTGCAGCTAGGTGGAATAAATATGTAAGTATATAAACACACACAGTGCGGAGCATTGTAGCTAGATGGAATAAATATATAGATATATAAAAACACAGATACACCTATAAGTTACCCATCTTGGTCTGAAAGAGACACAATGAGCAAACAGAGTATCTGCAGGTTTCAGGAAGTCAAATTTAAGGCTTTTTAAAATGTTTTTTAATGACACTTGATCACATTTAAGACCTGACATTAACAAAATGGTAAAAAGTATTGTATCAAATCACAAATAGTTTTGTCCAATTTTTTTTATTAAAAGTTCTGACAAATAAAAGTTGTATTTGAATATAAGACTGTTGTTTCTGTATTTCTTCTTCTTCTTCTTTCAGATTTGATTGGCGGTTGTCAACCAGCTAACAGGTGCATTACCGCTATGTACTTCACTTTATATCCTCACTGTATCTGGTCAGGAGCTCAGCAAGCATTTCTGCATGCCTGTAGAGTCCCATGAACCTTGACGATGTCATAGCGAGTCCCACGATCCCCGACGATGTCACCGCAAGTCCCACGATCGCGAATGACGCCCGCCCCTGTTCCCCGACGATGCCACAGCGAGTCCCACGATCACAAGCAACGCGTGCCCCCGATCCCCGACGATGCCACAGCGAGTCCTACTACCCTTGACGATGTCACAGTGAGCCCCCAATACTTGATGATATCATAGCGAGTCCCACAACCGTGACACACACACAAAGTCCTATGATCGTGACCTTGATGATGACACAGCAAGTCCCACGACCATGACACACACACAAAGTCCCATGATCGTGACTTTGATGATGTCACAGTGAGTCCCACGATCGTGACACACAGAAAGACAGATAGACACACCGGCGGGCTGCCCACACCGCCAGCCCGCCAGCATGGTGAAGGCAGAACCCCAGCACCCATGTCCCCGGGGGAAAAAATCCAGATTCCCCAACATTCAGTAGGTGCCCCGGCAGCCGGCCATGCCCGCAGCAGTCCCACGGCCAGCAAAGTGGCCAGGAAGGCCACAGAAGGAAGCATCCATGCCACACCCCACAGAAAAGTGCCATCAAACAAACGCTCACCTTGGCGATGCCACCAACCTCCAGTCTGGGCGACAGCATGGGGAATGCCAGGCGCAGCGTCCCCCATCCACCCAGGACCCGCAAGCAACCCCCCAGCCAAGACTCCCTCCCCCTGCTGCAAAGATCCCACATTTTCCCACAGCAATTCATTCTCTGGGGCAGCGCGGTGGGGGAGTGGTTAGCATTGCGACAGCACAGCAACTCACCCTTGGCCGGGGGATCCTGGGTTTGATCCCAGCCCCCGACCAACAGTGATCTGTGTGGAGTTTGCATGTTCTCCCCATGTCTGCGTGGGTTTACTCCGGAATTTCTCCGGTTTCCTCCCACATGCCAAAAAACATGCAAGTTAGGTTAATTGGCATCAACTGGGGATTCTAAATTGTCCTTAGGTATGACTGTGAGAGTAAATGGTTGTCTGTCTCTCTGTGTTGGCCCTGCGATGGACTGGCGATCTGTCCAGGGTGTACCCTGCCTCTCACCCAAAGATGCTGGGATATGCTCCAGCCCCCCCGCGACCCGAAAAGGATTAAGTGGAAGAAGATGAATGAATGAATTCATTCTCCTCCCCTTCCTCCCCAAGTTGTAGCTGAGAGTTCCGCAACAGTTTCCTCAGACCTTCAACCTGTCCACGACTCCTCTGGGTCGCCTAACCCCAGAGCACAGCCCCACCCAATAAAATCCATTCCTCCCCAGTTAAGAGTTCCTCTTTTTGTTGCAAAGATTTTATATTTTCCCTCAGCAATTCATTTTCCTCTTTTTTTTTTTCCCTTAAGTCATAGCTGAGAGTTCTGTAACAGTTTCCTCAGATTTTCAATCTCAGACAACTGTCTGACTTCCAAATTTTCCAAATTTTGTACTTGAGCAGTGAGTTTTTGTTTGTCCTCTGCAAAACTTTTTGCACGTGTTCCCAATATAGCAATATCGTCCTCTAACTTTGATAGAGCAGTCTCCATATCAGACAGAAATCCACCAAACTTCAGGTTGGCATCACATTTTCTCTGTCCAAACGTACTTGGATGACCTGACAGGTACAATCTATAAGATTTGGCCATTTCCTCAAAGTCAAGCAAAGAAAACTGTTTTTGTTTCTGTATTTCTTTGGTGTGCAAGTACATGGTTACATTTTTGTAAAGTTTTTTTAGATGTAGTATATCTTTCAGTTATCAGTATTTGTTAACTTTTTTATTTATGAAAAATATTATGAACATTTCCCCAGAAAATCCCATATTTATATCCATTAATATATTTACATCCATTACCTATTCTCTGGGCTTTTAAGTATTTACAGTTAAAATCAAAATTATTCAACCCCCACTGCATTTTAGGTTTATTGGCAAGATATAAACATTTTCGGGTGTTTGCAATAAACAAATCACGTAAGAACAGTTTAAAAAGTTAAATAAAACTAGTATTACAAGGATTTTGAATCTGGAATTTCCCCATTGTGGGACTAATAAAGGCTTATCTTATTTTATCCAAATTTAACACTAAATCCCACTTTCTATAACTACTGCAATCTCAAAATTATTCAACCCCCTGAATAGAATTCCTCATAAGAGCACACATTTGCAAATCAGATGTGGTCTCAAGCACATCTGACGCAACCAATCAAGGGCTTCATTAGTTACATCAGGTGTGCTTGAGATACAACGCCTCAAATACCTGGACTGTGGACAGTGATTGACATTTGATTGCATGTTAGAAATATGGCAAAGTCAAGAGAATTGCCCAAAAAGTTCAGAGAAGAGATCATTGCCTTGCACAAACAAGGAAAAAGATACAAAATGACAGCAAAGGTGCTGAATGTTCCTAAAGATACAGCTAGGGGCATAGTTTGCAAGTTTAAAGTTAAAGGAACAGTAGCTACACTACCTGGACTTGACAGAAAAAGGAAGCTATCAATGGCTGCCACCAGAGTCCAGGGGAGGCAGGTGGTCAAAGACCCTCGACTGACTGCAAAAGCCCTGCAGCAAGACGTGGTGGCAGCAGGCACTGGAGTTTCAGTTTCCATAGTAAGGTGCACACTAAAAGCTGAAGGGCTTCATGCCCGAACTCCAAGACGTACACCACTACTGACCCAAAAGCACAAGAAAAATTGGCTTTAGTTTGTTCAAAACTATATAAGTAAGCCAAAGAGGTTTGGGGAGCAACAGAACAAACCTGGAACTTTTCGGGACTATTGATCAGCGGCATGTCTGGAGGAGGAAAACTGAAGCATACGCTGAAAGGAACACCCTGCTTACAGTGAAGCATGGCAATGGCTCAGTGATGCCCTGGGACTGCTTCATTTTCATCTGGCACTGTAAACCTGAAACTTGTGGAGGGCAAGATGGATTCAATCAAGTATCAGGAAGCCCTGGGAGAAAATGTCATGTCGTCTGTGAGAAAGATGAAGCTTGGACATCACTGGACCTTCCAACAAGTCAATGATCCCAAGCATACCTCAAAGTCCATCAAGGCTTAGTTTCAGAAAAAGTCCTGAAAGATACTAGAGTGGCCATCACAGTTGTCTGACTTTGAACCCCACTGAAAATCTCTGGTGGGATTTGTAAAAGGTGGTTGCAGCACACAAACCCAAAAATATTAGTGAACTGGAGGCCTTTGCCCATGAGGAATGGGTTAAGATTCCTCAGGAACGCTGCCAGAAGTTGGTGTCTGACTATGCACCACATTTGCAGCAGGTCATAGCAACAAAAGGGTGCTCTACCAAGTACTAAAGATGCTTGTCATGGAGGGGTTGAATAATTTTGAAACTGCAGTGGTCACTAAAAGTGGCATTTTGTTTTGAATTTTAATTTGTTTATTGCAAACAGCTGCTAGTTTGTACATTTTGCCAATACAGTGGGGGTTGAACAATTGTGATTGCAACTATAAATAGTCAATTAGTTGACTCCCTTTTCATACATATTTTATGATAGAACATGCTTCTAATGGTCCTAACTTTGAAGCATTATTTTAAGTGTAAATGAAGCAGATTGAGCATTTTTACTCCACAGGAGACTGAAAAAAGTAAAAGAAAAAAATTTCCAGCTAATGGAAATGAGCTAATGTTATACCTCCACTGAAAAGGTAAAAAAAAAACATTTATATCTCACATTGATAGTCTGTGCATATCCACACTTTTTGTATCCACACTTTTTGCACAAACGCCTCATTATCTTCACATTACTTTACAATATTAGCTAGCAGCTACCCCAAAGATTACAGAAAAAGTTAAGAACATCCTAAAAATAAAAGGCTCATATTTACGCCTCTGTCATCTAACCAGAAGCATATCTACAATTATTTCCCCTCTTTGAATTGCTTTTGCTTTTTTTAATCTACAAATTGTCTGAAAATCTGTCTGCTGCTGTTTTAAGACAAATATACAGTTGAAGGCATTTCACAATAAAATCAAATTTCCTTTTGAAAAAAATCAGGAAGTTGTGTGGGTGTAAAACATTTAGACAAATGCAGAGAATTCTGTGGTTTATCATGTTCTATTTTCAAGACCACTGAGCATGAATTTAAGGATGCTATCCCATTTTTAGGGATAATTAAGACCTTGATTTTGGATAATCAATTTTAAGACTTTTTTAAAGTAGCACTATGTAACTTTTTTCTGAGTAGGAACACTAAAAAGACAACAACTATGGTGACTATGACCTCAATCCAAACAGTTAACCACAGTGTTTAGTTGTTGTTGGCTGAAGTTGTGCCCTGTGATTGGTTGTTGGGACTGAAGTCATAGTCACCATAGTTGTAGTCCTATCAGTGTTCCTACCAAGAACAGAGCTGTTGCAGGCAATGTGAGCCCACTGAGTCTATGGGGAAAGTGACATTCACCTAATCAAAGGTTGATGTACCATCAAAATACTTTTGGAAACATTTTTTAAGGTGAAAATCTTACATAATGTTGCTTTAACACTGCGTCCAATCTGGCACAGGATGGATCGGTGTGAAAAACCAAAGACACTGATCACCCCGTACAGTACTGCATGCACTGATATAACATCTCTTGGTCTCTAGATGTAAACATCATTTAATAAATGAATGTAATGTTGAACTGAATAATCTACTGAGTTGTGTGTCCACAGAGGGTGTTTTTTTTTTCACTAAGGGCATCTATTTTCAGTTAATTTTCTATGTAGTTGAGCATTTAATGTGCTCAATGCCTTTGGTGCAAAAACCGCTCTCAGCAGTCAACGTTTTTTGTCGCTGGTCTCAGAGTACTTAAAGTTGAAAAAAGATCAACTTTTGGAGTGTCACACTGCTCATCAGTGGCACATCTCTCGAACCACCCAACCAGAATTAGACTAAATGGATACCATGGTCAATATTTGAAAGCAAAAGCTAGGAGGGAATTTATGTTTTCTTACCAGTTTGATGTGGATTAGTATAGTGAGAAGAGTTTCATTTCAAAATGTGTGAAATGATGACAGCAAGCAGTTGCTAGGACAGGGACCTTTTTTCAGACCCTCCAGGATGTCGCGATGCTGCGATCGCACAAATTCAAGCAAAATCAGGTCATTGTCATGTCTTTTGCACAACCATGCAACTTTGTCCAATGACCACAACTTTCCTGCAATTTTGGCCAATCCCTGTCAACTTCCGCCACTTTCGCCAATCAAATTTGTCCATGGGTAGCGCTCAAACGCTGTCTAACCAATCAAATGTGTCACTGCACTGCACTCACTTACGTGTTTACAGTGAGTATTAACGGAACACTGTCATGGTCTGTGTGCTGACTTTGTCGGCACTCGGATTGTCTGGTTGTTCTCCATTCTCTCCTCAGGAGCACCGCTAAGCCTCCGGGCTTTTATTCTGACAGCGTCTCGACGGGGCTTCTGGCTGTTAGAGCGGAGCTCCGCTGGACGGCGAGATTCCAATCAGCTGATGACCCTTCATCAGCTGATTAATTTGTCAAAGCCCTATTTAAGGGAGCAGCTCTGTTTGCTCGGGGCTGCGACCTCGCTTGTAGAAAACGCTGGTCTCCCCAACGTTAGACTGGAGTCCCTACGCTCCGGCTCCTGTCATCCTCTTTTCCTTGCAACACTCTGTAAGTTTATTCCTTAACCTGTGTTTATCGTCAGTGTGCTCTTGCCTTTGTCCTTATTTGTGTTTTGCCCCTCGTGGCTCATTATTTTGTACCTTTTGTCCTGTATTAATAAATATGCAAACTCACTGGTCGCCTATAGCGTCTCATTGATGGCTCGTGAGGGCCATCGCTGACAGTAGGTTGCAGCCAAGAGAGACGCCGGTGACCGTGAGTTTGCTTTTGGACTTGAACTTTTCCCTTCTCCGGGGAGCTCGTATCGCTCGGTATGTCCGCTCTCGAGCGTGGGTATTGTCCCGAGTGGCTTCAGGAGGTAGATGGCCACCTGGCACAAGCCCATCTCCTCATGCCCACCTACACAGCATATGAGCCCCTGGGTCTCGCTCAGAGAGCTTTATTAAAATACCACCTAACCTCCTTTCCGGAGGGAAAAGAGCGAGTGACGTGGATTGTGTCACAACGTACACGGATAGAGAGAGCGCTCGAGAAGGCAACCAAGGAACCCTCACCTCCTTCCCCAAGACCGGCGTCCCCGACGAGGAGGGAGATCCGTGGACTGGAGGGAAATCCCGGCAGGAGGCAGATGGTGGGGCATCTCCATACCTCGCCTCGGGAGTCAGCTCCTGTCACCCGTCCAGCCCAGGTGCAGCATTTCCCTGGCTTCTCCTCGCCCTCTGCTGGTAAACGTCATCACACAGCCACCGGTAAGCCTCTGCGAGAACCCCGTCCGGATCCAGTTCCGGGTCGTCAGAGGAACTCTGCCTCCCAGTCAGCTGCTTCTTCTGCGTCACGTCAGGAGGGAATTCCCGCAGCCTCTCCCTCTGGGTCATCTGTCCCTGCTGTCCCATCAGCTCCTCATGCCCGGATCGCCTCGGCTGTCGCCCCCTCCTCCTCAACTGCTTCCCCGGCTGCTGTGAGTGCCACGAGTCCTGCTTCGGCGAGGCCCGTCATCGATCCATCGCGAGCGGCTCCTCCTCGTTTTCCCCGGGGGTCCTCCGTCACCATCCAGCAGGGGAACAGAGGAACCAAGTCCACTGCAGCGGGTTCTATCGGGCCTCAAAGGATCAGGCAAGTGACTCTTCATTCTTTTCCTTCATTGGGTGAATTGCCTTGCTTGATTCCTGGGGGTGGAGTTTGGGGGTCACAGTCCCCTGAGCTTCCTCCACCTGCTGCAGTAACTAATTATGGACTTTCTACCTTTGTGTCTCCTTCCCCTGAGCGTTCCGTGGCGCCAGGCCTATGCTGCTGGACAATGAGGGAGTCTGCGGGCTTGGAGAGCCTGGTTCCAGCCCTGCAGCCACGACACGGGCAGAGGAGGAGGGTGGACTGCAAGTTGGAGCCTGCACCGACAACGAAGCGTCCCCGGGTCTCCATGGAGGAGTGGTTCGACCCAGCAGGTCGAGGATCTCCTGCCACCACGCCGTGCGGGTCGTCGCCGTGGTCATCAGCGTTGGAGGGTCCTCAGACTGTGGTGACCATTATGCAGGCTGCGGGGCCGACCGTAGCCGAGTGGGAGCCGGAGGAGGTCCTTCTTCGTCCTGAGCCCGGATTGCCAAAGTCCTGGACGGCGACAGAACTCGAGATCAGGCAAGTGCTCTACTTTGTCTTCCTTCTTTCTACTCTGGAGCATTTTTGCCTGTCTCTCGGGGAGACAGCCGTCCGCTGCATCCGAGCTTGTCTCGCCGGGTTCTGTCGCTACCGGTGATCCTGATTCCAATTCTGTTCCCTCTCCTGAGCCTTCTCCCAGGGTCGTCGGTGATGAGTCGGTCTTGGTCTCTGCTCTGGAGGTTCCAAGTTCGGGGTTGGAGGTCGTTCCTGGTGCTGTTCCGACCCAGTCGGGGTCCATCGTGGGTGCAGCCGTGATCTGATCGGGGTCCGTCGTGGGTGCAGTGCGGGCTCACCTGGGGTCCGACAGGAGGACAGCGCCTGTTCTGGTGATGTTCTGAGGTGGAGCTGCAGATCCTCCGCTGATCTCAGCTGGACTGGCCCCTCGTTCTGTTCCCGTTTCCTCTTTCCCTCCATCGGGTGCCGCAGGGATTTCCCGTGATTGGCTCAGCTCTCCCTCGCCGCTCCTTGCCATAAGGAGGCCGTCTCCAAATCTCCCCCTGTGGTCCTGTTGGCCTGATGATGCGGGTCGGCCGCCTGGGAAACTTTTTCACCAGTTTGGCGTTCTGGGTCGGCCACCCGACGAATTGTACTTTCTACTGGGCAACCTGGTTCGGCCGCCGGGGGTTCCGTCTCTCTGGGCTGGGGACTGGGCTAGGCCGCTCGAACTCTTCCTTTTCCCCTCATTTGTCATCTGGACACTAGACGCAGGCAGGCCACCTGAACTTGTTTTTGTTTTTTTTTTCTCTCCATTGCACTGTGTACACACCGCCCGTTGCTACTACCGATTGGATGGTTTAGTGAGGTCCTCGGATCGGCCCCGCCGGGGTCGGCAACGGCCCTGGCGGAGCGCCGAGAAGACGATCAAACTTGACTATCTAGAGGAAGTAAAAGTCGTAACAAGGTTTCCGTAGGTGAACCTGCGGAAGGATCATTAACGGTGGAGCGGAGAGTCGCCGCCCGGCCGCCGGGGCCGGAGGGGCTCCCGCTGCCCTCCGCTATGAACCTCCGCCCGCCGAGGGTCGCTTTCTCCCCTCCCCCGTGTGGGGGAGGGGGGGCGTCCCGAGGCTCTGCCCGGCCCTCCGTCCCAGTCCCTCCACCGGGAGGGAAGGAGGAGGGCCGGCCGGCGCAGCGCACCGGCCGCCGCCGGCCCCCATCCGAGCCGGCTCCGTCTCGGCGGTCCCTCCCGGGGGCTGACGTGTGCCTGTCGTGGAGCCGGCTGGGGGCCGGCGGTCCGGCGCGCCCGCCACCGCGGAACTCCGACCTAAGCGCGGCGCGCGGCCTCGCCCCAGCCGTCGCGCCGCGTGCCTCCGGGTACCCAACTCTCCTCCCTCCTCCAGCGGGAGCACGGGGGGTTTAATGTCTCCTCCTCCATTGCACTCTGCCTGTCATTGTTCCTGTTCCCTCCCTCCTCTGAGTGAGTAGGGATGTTTTTGTTTGAAGTCTTGGACTATTTTGAACTATCTATCACCGCTCTTTTGCGTGTGCCTTGTTTTTCCTTCCTCGTTAGTCTAAGATGTGTTCTGGTGTTGTCTCTGCCAGTTCTTGTTTCTCTTTGTACTGTATGTATTCGTCACTATTTAGCGTGTTTTTTTTCTCCTCTTCCTTCCCCTGTTTGAAGGATGATTGTTGCTGTTTATATCTTCTGCACCCGTATATTTTGTTTTTTTTACCTGGTATTTCTGTTTGTGGCCTGTGGGCTTAATATTCTGTTATTCATATTTATTGTCCTGACTGGTTGCCATCTGTGCATTATGGAGTGTTTTGTGTTTTGTTTTTTTTTCTTTTTTTCTTCTGTGCTCTGTAATTGCTCCATGGTTTATTTTCTGTGTTTGCCTTTGTCTCCTGGTTCTGACCCTCCTCGGCCTTTTTCCCCCTCCTCCCTTCCTGGGGCGATCATGTTGACCTTCCAGTTTGGGGGAGGGGGGGGGCTCGATGTTACACCGTGTCTGGAATCCGCTTCGTGTACGGGGGCAACTGTCATGGTCCGTGTGCTGACTTTGTCGGCACTCGGATTGTCCGGTTGCTCTCCGTTCTCTCCTCAGGCGCACCACTAAGCCTCCGGGCTTTTATTCTGACAGCGTCTCGGCGGAGCTTCCGGCTGTCAGAGCGGAGCTCCGCTGGACGGCGAGATTCCAATCAGCTGATGACCCTTCATCAGCTGATTAATTTGTCAAAGCCCTATTTAAGGGAGCAGCTCTGTTTGCTCAGGGCTGCAACCTCGCTTATGGATAATGCTGGTCTCCCCAACGATAGACTGGAGTCCCTACGCTCCGGCTCCAGTCATCCTCTTTTCCTCGCAACACTCTGTAAGTTTATTCCTTAACCTGTGTTTATCATCAGTGTGCTTTTGCCTTTGTCCTTATTTGTGTTTTGCCCCTCGTGGCTCATTATTTTGTACCTTTGGTCCTGTATTAATAAATATGCAAACTCACTGGTCGTCTATAGCGTCTCATTGATGGCTCGTGAAGGCCATCATTGACAAACACATCAGCAAAAAACAGTGTGTGTGATTTAAAAAAAACACTCACCACACCGTCCCGTCCTCCGTCTCCTCCAGCCTGCCGGTGAACGTCTCCTCAAGTCTCCATCCTGACCGTGTTTATGAAGTGCCAGGTTAGTGTTGAAAAATGTCCCCCTGCCTGAAAGCAGGTAAAATTATTACTGCATCTTGTCAATGAGCTTTAAAGCTGTGAATCTCCAGTCTGGACATGGAACAATGTATGCCCCCGGTAAATCCCCAAGGAGAGCCCCTCCTCCCGGTATGATTCCCAGTGTGTCAAGATGTGCAGCAGATAGACAGACAGGTAGGAGCCAGGCATGGAAAGAAAGAGAACTGTCAGTAATTTTTTCAGAAAAACAGACTTTGATAGACAATACAGAGCAACAGAATAAAAATTTATTTCTTTTTTCTTTGCCCTTGGTACCAAGTGGTTGGGGACCACTGCAGTTAGGGAGTTTTCAAATGAAGGTGCTGCCATAATTTCCAAATCTATACTCTTGCGCCTGCATTCAATGCAATTTAGCTGTTGTAATGGATATTGTGTTAAAGTCTGTATTTGCTGTTGCACAAAGACTTTTTTCTGTATAGCAGAAGTTTCTGCTTAATTTACAAATCACTGTTTAATAGGAAATTTTTGACAATCCTGTGCTTTTCTTGTGGTGCTATATAGAATATTACTGCTGTAAACTATGTAAAAGAGCCTCTGCTTTAAAATTCGTAATTCTTCCCACAACTTTTAGTACAAAAAAAAAAACCTCTCAAAACGTCACAACTTTTATTGCAACATTTTAAAAAAGCTTCCACAAATTCAGGCTTTTGGGGCCGCAGCAATCATAAAAACATCCTGCGAAATCCTGGAGGAACTGTTTTATTAAGAGTACTTTAAACGCTTCCAGTTGTATTCAGATGATTGTTTTTAGTTCAAGTCTTAATTAGGTTGGTGACAAATACTCTGCTTGTTTGAATTAAGACCTAAATGTGATCAGATGAAATTGTATGTTAAAAGGCATATTGTATGATATAGTGTAGTTAGAAATGTACTTTAAGTCAGTAAACATTATTCTTAAAATGATGTTTTAAAAACTCAAAGCAATCAGAAAGTGGCCATAAGGACTGGAAGAGAAGCGAAAAAAAAATCTGCAAAATTTAAAACAATGTGTCATGGTTTTAACTTCAGTGTCCCCTGAAGTTTATGTTTCCTGAAATTGTGACTTATATTAACCATTATAATTCAATAAGTGACTCTGTGAAATACTCATGGCTGCTCTGTTCATTCACAGACCAGAATATTCAGGCTGTTATCCTGTTAAATCAAAGGGAATCTTGGTTCCTTTTGCGTGTCCTTTTGTTGTTAAAATTGTGTTAACAGGTCTGAGGAGTTGTTAGTTCCTATCCAGCAGGTCAGTTGGGGGGAGGGAGGTATCAGTGCTGCTGTTAAAGCCATGTCACCCTTTAACCCTTTGGTTTCTATCTCAGCAGCAGCTCTGGTTGAATTGTCCTCAGAAGGGAACATGTAAATGGACAGAGGTGTGAAGTCTGTCCCAGCTGTTCCCACTGATATCATGGGGGGGTAATCTGTTAGGTATCATGGGGTGTGTAATATAAATGTATTTTTAATGTGTGCCCTGATTTGTTTCTCAGTTGCTTTTAATATGTTTTGACAATCCAGTTCTCTTTTCACGGTGGATTTATCTTAAGGCACACCATGATCTGGGCAGTATGACCTGTAACTGTTACTCCTTAGCACAGCTGTTACTCCTTCCAACTATGCTTATGAAACAAAGGCATTCCTTTATTCCTCATATGTGTGTGTGTGCAATGAAATGAAGCAGATGTTCGTGTATGTTTTGGGAGCCGGGCAAAGAGTTGTTTTGGGAGTGGGGACTGGCCCTCCCCGCTCCTCATGCAACTCTGAGAATGTGAGAGGGGGGCTCCCTCAGAGCAGAGATGGCCACTCTGTTCTGTACATAGCCGTCCCTTTAAAAACAGGGGTTTTCCCTCAATACGGCAGAGTCTGCTGTGGATTTTTTTGCGCGAATGCCCAGCTGAGAGATCAATATGCTCTCCCTAAGACTGCTCGGCTCTCCGGTCTGCTGTATCATGGGTAAGAGCTGGTGAAATGACATGAAATGCATTAATCCTTTGTGTGTGAAGGAGATGTGTGACATGAAATGCATTGATCTCTGTGTGTGTGAAGGAGATGTGATCTGTGGGGAATAAAAGATACAGTTTATTCTAGCAGTCTGTCTCAGTGTGAACTTTCTTTCCTGTGTGCCGACTCCTCACGAACCTGTCTAAATATTTTCATAAAACATTTTGGCGTCACGAACAGGATTTGGAATTTTAAAAAAAAAAGGTGAAGAGGAGCTGTACATAGGAAAGTCATGTTTAAGAAAAGAAATAAACAAGGTGTAGCCGGGGGCTCTCCCGGCGATTGTGTGATCCCAGGCTGGGATGGTTCATGGGAACAGGTGGGTGTGTGTTTAGCTGATGGTGGTGGAAGATCAGAGCCATGGGGAGACCTGGTGGGGGATGGGTCACCCTCGGTGGTGTTTGAGAGTCTTCGGGGGATTGAGGTTGCCCCGAAAGCTCCGCTGAGTGGAATTCAGCGGCGAATGTGGTGTTGTGCTACGGCGTGGCGCCGATGTTATGATACAGAACGGGAACAGGAAAAACAAATAGCTGATTTAGTTCAGCGATTAGAAGGATGGCAGAAAAAAGAGGAGGATTTGACAGGGCAAATCCTAAAGTTGCAACAAAAATTGGAAAAGGAAAAACTCCGTTCATCTCGGTTGACAGTGATGGCAGAACAGGGTGTAGCACGGGTTGCACAGCTAAACAGGGAGAGAAGAAAAAAGAGACCCCATGCTACCTCCGCTGTTAAAGTGCGGTCGTATGTGGCTGGGATGGTGAATGGAGATGGGGATTGGGACCCCGACAACTGGGATGAATGGGGTGAAGAGGAGGAAACTCCTCCATCGATCTCTCCGTTGTACCCCAAACTACCGGGGAATTATCAGGCTGCCCCTGTCCGGAGACGGCGGGAGGAGCAGCAGTTTGTTCCACCCGTCCGAGAGGCGGTGGTGGATGATGCCGGACAGGCGGTATATGATGAGCAGGGACAGAGGCTGTATAACATTGTGCCTCAGGTCCAACCGGCCCCCTTGGCAGTGACTATCCTTGAAGATTACACTGCCGAGGAAGTAGCTAATTTGACAACCCGGCATTGTCAACGGGATGGTGAACCGTTGGACCTGTGGGTCGCCAGGTTGCTAGAGGAGGGGGCAGCACGGACTATGGTGGATCCACAGGATGCAATGCGGTTCTCAGGATTATCTAAAATGTCTAGGGTAAATTCAGCATATCGGGCACGGGCCCCAGATATTGACAACCCAGAGGGGAAGAGCCTATTTGAATTATATGCTGAGGCAGTAAGCCATGTTTACCGCCAACCTACTGATTGGCCTGTGTTGGATAAACAATGGAACACTCTAAAAGAGGGAATACAGCGGCTGACTCAGTTGTGTATGAGAGATGCGCTCTACATCGGTGCCGCTGATGAATACACTGACATGCCTATTCCTAAGACTGTTAGGGATACGGTTATAAGAACGGCTCCGCCCCAATATAAAGCATTGGTGCTATCCATGTTTTTGGGTGACACTCAACGGTCTATGTGAGAAACTAAGTCACTAATGGCGGAGCTAAGAAATTTGGGTGACTGGGGAACCCAGGCGGCTAAGCCCCAGGCGCACCCACGACCTCCCAGGAGGGATCCGCCCCTGGATTCCAAGGGATCCAGTGGGCCCTCTAGGAAAGATTTATGGAACGCGCTGATTGCAGCTGGGGTGCCTGCTAACAGCATTGATGGTCAGCCCACCAGTGTCCTGAGGGACATGTGTGCCAAAAAAGGGTTAAAGGTGAGGGCTGGACGAATTGATGAATTGTCATCGCTGCTGTCAGCTCTTAAGGATCATGTATTAGGAGCGACGGTTTTGCCTAGCGCTCCTCCAGCAGAGGATTCGGATGATTCAGAGTCCCAAGAAGAGGGGGAGGAAGTGCATGTGAGGGCGGTGAAAAAGGGGAGAGGGAAAAAGAGAAAGGGGAGAAACAAGTATAAGCATCATGATCTCCTCCTGGATTTATAGGATGGAGGCCGAGCCCCACAGATTGGTAATTTAAATTGGTCAATGACAGACATACGGCCCCATGTAAAAGTAGAAATTTATTGGAAAAAGTCTGTCCAAAATGTGGTGGCTCTAGTAGACACAGGGGCGGAGGCCACTTTGATTCATGGTAATCCGGCCAAATTTGTTGGTCCTACGGTCTCTCTCACAGGTTTGGGAGGAAATGTTGTGATTGGAAAAAGCGTGCAGCTCCCATTAAAAGTTGGGAGTATGCCCGTAAAATGTTACCCCGTAATTATCA
Organism: Pholidichthys leucotaenia; assembly: GCA_020510985.1. Classification (NCBI taxonomy): domain Eukaryota; kingdom Metazoa; phylum Chordata; class Actinopteri; order Cichliformes; family Pholidichthyidae; genus Pholidichthys; species Pholidichthys leucotaenia. The sequence continues at coordinate 84,286,162 of CM035843.1, forward strand.
CACCCATTAAAGAGTGGATAATTGGCATGGACATTTTGGCAGGTTTAACCCTGCATTTGAAACAGGGACGGTTCGAATTTGGAGTAACTCCTCCACCGACGGCAGACTGTAAAGCAGTCACGGTGGGGAAGGTACATATGGAACCCTTTCCCATCCCATTGGCAGATAAGGTGGTGAGCATGAAGCAGTATCGAATCCCTGGAGGACATGATGAGATCACTGCTACCATAAAAGACTATGTGGAGGCTGGAGTGTTGAGAACATGTACCACCGCGTGGAACAACCCCATTTGGCCAGTCCGAAAGTCTGGCGGCTCCTGGCGAATGACGGTTGATTATCGGGAACTAAACAAACACACTCCTCCATTGACAGCGGCAGTACCTGATTCTCCTACCATAATTGACCGGGTGCAGCACCATCCGGGAATATGGTATGGGGTGATTGACCTGGCTAACGCCTTCTTTACGATTCCAATTCCAGAAGATAGACAGGAGCAGTTTGCATTTACTTGGGAGGGACGACAGTATACGTTTACTAGACTCCCGCAGGGCTATCTACATAGTCCTACCATCTGTCACCGGACGGTGGCAGAAAATTTGGACGGGCTAACAACGCCCCCTGGGGTATTGATATCCCACTATATTGATGACATCATGGTACAAGGGACCTCTGAAAAAGAAGTCCAGCAGGTACTGGATCGGCTGATCCAGCACATGAAATGTCACGGTTGGGAGATTAATCCAGCAAAGGTGCAGGGACCCTCCCAGAGGGTGAAATTTCTGGGAATCTGCTGGAATAAGGGAGAAAGAGAAATCACAGACAAAGCCCAAGAAAAGATAATGGCCTTTGCCACCCCGCACACCAAAAAGGATGTGCAGCGGTTTATTGGGTTGTTTGGATATTGGAGGAGTCACATTCCTCATTTGGGGCAAATTTTGCAACCTTTACATCAAGTGACAAGGAAAGAAGAGCAATTTGAATGGACAGAAAAACAGCAAGTGGCTTTTGACATGGCCAAAGAGGCCATACAGCAAGCCCTATCACTAGGAAAATTGCAGTCTGGTCCGGTCGAGTTGCAGGTGTCGGCTCGGAATGATTATGCAAATTGGAGCTTATGGCAAAAACAAGGCAAGCAACGGAAACCTTTAGGTTTCTGGTCAAGGAAGTTGCCAAGTGCAGGAATTCGTTACACGCCTTTTGAAAAACAACTATTGGCGTGTTATTGGAGTTTGGTGGAGACGGAGGCATTGACTGCAGGGCATGAGGTGATTATGAGGCCATTGATACCTATTCTGACGTGGGTAATGAGTAACCCCACCACACATCGGGTAGGTACCGCCCAGGAGAGTAGCATCATTAAGTGGAAATGGTACGTGTCTGAAAGAGTGAAATCTGGACAAAAAGGAGTTTCGGTCTTGCATGAACAAGTTGCTGATGTCCCAGAGACAGATGAGTCTTGTTTTGAAGTTGAGCAGCTGCAAGAATCTCCTGTGTTAACAGGGCCCCGCTATGATGAACTCACAGACGAGCAGAAGAGCAGGGCGTGGTTTGTAGATGGCTCTTCTCAGTGGGTAGAGGGAAAACGAAGGTGGAAAGCCGGGGCTTTCAACCCTCATCTGGGGCAAATTTTGGAAGAAATGGGCGAGAGAAAAAGCAGCCAATGGGCCGAGTTGAAGGCCGTGCACATGGTGATACAACACGCGGGTGTGTCAGGAGCATATATCTACTCTGACTCCTGGTCAGTGGTTAATGGGTTAACCACATGGATGCCTACATGGCAGTCCAATCAATGGCGGATTCAAAAGAAAGAGGTGTGGGGTAAAGAGTTGTGGGAGGAAATCTGGCAAAAGGTTCAAGGGGTCACTATCCATGTCACCCATGTCGATGCCCATACCCAAAATATGGACTCAGAAGCCCTCCACAATCGTTATATTGATGGAGTGGTTAGAGCAATGTCAGTGGAGAGGCAATCCACTGCGGATTTGGCCCGGTGGGCCCATGAAAAGAGTGGACATTGGGGAATACAAGCTACCACCCAATGGGCCAGGGATAGGGGCATCGACTTAAAAACTGATGATGTAAAGACAGCCATTGAACAGTGTGAGGCCTGTCAGCATCATAGAAGAGGTGTCCCACAACATCTCACTGGACATATACAAAGGGGAAAGAGTCCAGGACAAATCTGGCAAATGGATTTTATTGGTCCTCTTCCAGAGTCACAACGATGTAAATATGTATGCACGGCTGTGGATACATTTTCGGGTGTGGTAGTGGCACACCCAGCCAAAGTGGCTAATCAGAAGGCCACGCTGGCCTGTGTGGAACTAATTGAAAGGTTCTATGGGCTACCTGTACAGATTCAAACTGACAACGGGACCCATTTCACCGGAAACCTGGTGAAAGATTGGGCAAAACACAATCATGTGGAATGGATCTATCACGTTCCATATCATCCCCAAGCGGCGGGTTTAATTAAAAGAATGAATGGGTTGTTGAAAGCCACCTTGAAGAAAGGAGGGATAAACAATAGTTTGGAAGGGTGGAAAAAACGCTTACCACAAGCGCTGAAACAGCTAAACAATAGACCCATTGCACCTGGTACAACACCACTAAACCGAATGATCACTGTCAATCTTGAACATTCTGAAGGACAAATTATTAAAATGTGGAAGATTAACCCAGAAGCAACACTACCAGTGCGAGTGACGAAAGGCTCGGCTGGATTAGATCTAAGAACTATGGAAACCCTTACCTTGGTACCAGGAACACCTACTGTGGTAAAAACAGGGCTAGGGTTGCAATGTCCGAATGGAATGTATGGTCACATATTGCCAAAGTCTGGATTATCCCTAAAAGGTTTAACGACTCTGGCAGGTGTGATTGACAGTGATTATCAAGGGGAATTGGGAGTGGTGTGCTACGTACTGGGATCAGAGTCCATAACCCTGAATAAGGGGGATAAAGTGGCCCAATTGGTCATTAAACCATGTCTAATGACTAACCCTGAAGAAATTGCTAAACCGGCTGTGATGACGCAAAGGGGCGAAAAAGGCTTTGGTTCCACAGATAAATCTGGGGCCAAAGTATGGGTGAGGCAAGAAAATGGTCCTCCCCGCCCGGCTGAGATCATAGCTCAAGGGACGGATCAGGTGGTGACCATTTTGTATCCAGGAGAGGAAACCTGGATAAATGTACCAGTATCAAAATGTTATCTAAGGGAGAACTAATTCTGTGCTTTCTCTTCTCCTAAGTATGTGCTTGCTTTGCAGGAATGTTCGGGTGGAGACTGGTGATTGGACACTCATCACGTTATGGTTCTTCTTCAACACCTCCACAAGCACCGAGGACATGGCTATGTCGTCTGCTGGGACATGTGCCGCCCTGCCCTCGTTGTGGCCCTGTGGATGAGTATCGCCGGTTGTTGGATCCACGCCACACCAGGCCAAGAAATGTTTGAGGTGGACCAATCTGTCTCGTTGGAATGGAGGGAAAGTCGAATTGGTGCCAATCAGAGTACAACGGTGGCCACACAAACCAGCCATATCACCGTCAATTGGATGGTAAGGATACCACCCATTCCCAAATGTTCAACCAAGAAGAAGAGAGCATGGTATGACACATTGCTGGGAGGATTTGGCACAGTTTTGGGAATCTCCAACACCATTAACAACGAGGTAACCAGATCAATGTTGGCAGATACTGGACATCAAACGTCTTTAGGCATTCAACAAGTTGGGTTTTGGATGCCTACGGTGGTGAGGCCTCAAATGGAGGCCGCCAATCTGTTTCAAAAACGTCTGAATTGGGATTTGACCATGTGGAATGCTACGAGTGAATTGATGACGAACATCACTCGAGCTTTCAATTGGACTGTGTGCAACATTCAAGTTTTGGATATTCGCACGCAGTTGGAACGTTTCACTCGCATTGTCACTACCAATCACGCTCGACAATGGCGAGAAGTGTGGAACATTACTGAAGAATGGTGGATAATTCCACATCCTGAAAAAACCATCTGCAATAGCACGATGTGTAGCGGGCAATGGACTCAATTAAATGTCACAAGAGCTGTTGACGTGTGCAAATATCATGTGTTACCAGTAATTACTGCTACGGCATTTTGGTTTATTCAATTAAAAGGGGGATGGTTTGATCCAGGGCAAAATAATACATATGATTTGTCAGAATGTGATTTGACTGACCAAGGATATGCATGCCTAAGTCGAGAAATATATACTGAACCATGCTTAACCATGACAGAGACACTATGTGAATGGAGAATAGAAAAACCCCGTGACATGATGTGGCAAATAGGGCCCCATACTCTATGTGTAGCCACCTTAAACTCCCATCCAGTGTTGCCTAGGGTACCTTTCACTGGGTGTCTGCATGGTGTTCACATGTGGCAATGGCATAATCGGACATATCGTCTTACCAACTTTTCCAGTGAGGTTCACCTGACCGCCCTGCAATGGCGGGTGCTGGAAGTTCCATGGCAGGTGTCCCTGGATCGATTCAGAGGCGCACTGAATGGATCCACGGAAATACAAAAGCTCATTGGTGATCATATGTCGGATGTGCGTGCTGCAGTGATATCCACTGTGGTGGCCCAAGGAAAGGTATTGCATGCAGCCCATCAGATAGAGCAAGCTTCTGCTCATCACTGGTGGGACATATTCTCAGGCATGTCAGTTACTGCTCGTACAACACTGGTGCCTCCCCTAGCTATATTAGTTGCTGTTCTATCTGTCTTAACACTATGCAATTTCAGTGCTTTCTGCTATATTAGAAGAGTAAAAAAGGTTTTAAGTAAAAGAATATATAATTCTCTGGCAATATGAAAATCAAAGTTATCTTTCGAGATGGAGGATATGGTACCACATCTTGCAAAGTAGAGGTGAGTGCTGACCCTCCTGGTCACTGGATATGTTATGATTATGCTGTAGGTACAACTAATGGGTGGAATTACTACAATAGACATTTCAATACAAGAAGTGAGCTATTGTGGCATGTTGTAACATGCATTTGGAACATCAATTGGGTGGAATTATCTCACCATAATCATGTCGGCATACCTTACGAGGATGAGAGTATTCCCCAAGAAGACAGTAATTACCCAATGTTCTTCACCAACTGATAGAACAAATAAGGTCAAAGGGTGGAAAATGTGATATAAATATTTTTAATGTGTGCCCTGATTTGTTTTTCAGTTGGGGAAGAAAGCACTTAGCTGGGGAAGAATCAGAATCAGAATCAGAATCAGGTTTATTGCCATTGTTCATGTAGTACACAAACTAGGAATTTGTCTCGGTGCAATGCTGCAACATTAAACATGATAAGATAAAAGAAATAAACTATACATGCAATAAAGTGTAGAATAAGAGTAAGTGATACTGGTCAGCAGTTAAAATATATTAGCGAGTAGCAGATACTCTGGAGAACTATATAGTGCAGTCGGTAATGCAGGAAGAAAACAGTGATGATTGACATGAGTCTGGTTGAGCTGCTGTACATAGTGCACGAGAGTCAATAAGTCACTTAGTGTTCAGCAGTCTGATGGCAGAGGGGAAGAAGCTGTTCATGTGACGGGAGGTTTTAGTCTGGACGGACCGAAGTCTTCTACCAGAGGGGAGGGGGGCAAACAGTACGTGACCAGGGTGTGAGGGATCGGCTATGATCCGGCCAGCACGCCTCCGGGTCCTGGAGATGTACAGATCCTGGAGAGATGGGAGCTTGCAGCCGATCACCTTCTCAGCAGTGCGCACGACGCGCTGCAGCCTTAGTCTGTCCCTGGCAGTGGCTCCTGCGTACCACACGGTTATGGAGGTGGTGAGGATGGACTCGATGATGGCTGTGTAGAACTGCACTAACATCTTGGTGGGTAGCTTGAGCTTCCTCAGCTGCCGCAGGAAGAACATCCTCTGCTGGGCTTTTTTGATGAGTGAGCTGATGGTCGGCTCCCATTTGAGGTCCCTGGTGATGGTTGTGCCTAGGAAGCGGAAGGAATCAGCAGTGGTGATGGGAGAGCCTGAGAGGGTGAGGGGGGGCAGAGGGGTAGTGACTTTCCTGAAGTCTACAATCATCTCCACTGTCTTCAGGGCGTTCAGCTGCAGGTTGTTATTGTTGCACCAGGACACCAGCTGGGCCACCTCTCTCCTGTAGGTGGACTCGTTGCCGTTGGAGATGAGCCCGATGAGGGTGGTGTCGTCCGCAAACTTGATCAACTTGACAGACTGGTGGCTGGAGGTGCAGGAGTTGGTGTAAAGGGAGAAGAGTAGGGGGGAAAGTACACAGCCCTGGGGTGATCCGTTGCTGATGCTAGTATAGTCTGAGACAGTCTTTCCCAGCCGCACATGCTGCCTCCGGTCCGTCAGGAAGTCGGTGATCCACCTGCAGAGGGAGTCAGGCACGTTGAGCAGGGACAGCTTGTCCCGGAGCAGAGCGGGGCGGATGGTGTTGAATGCGGAGCTGAAGTCCACAAACAGGATCCTGGCGTAGGTTCCCGGGGAGTCCAGGTGCTGCAGGATGGAGTGGAGGGCCAGGTTGACTGCGTCGTCTACAGACCTGTTGGCTCGGTAGGCAAACTGCAGCGGGTCCAGGAGAGGGGTGGTGATGGACTTGAGGTGGGGCAGGACCAGGCGCTCAAAGGACTTCATGACTACAGAGGTGAGCGCTACAGGTCTGTAGTCATTAAGTCCAGTGATCCGTGGCTTCTTGGGGACAGGGATGATGGTAGAGGATTTGAGGTAGGACGGCACGTGGCATAACTTAAGGGAGGTGTTAAAAATGTCTGTGAAGACAGGAGCCAGCTGTTTCGCACAGTGTCTCAGGGTGGAGGGAGACACGCCGTCCGGGCCGGGTGCCTTGCGCGGGTTCAGTCTGGAGAACTGTTTGAGCACGTCCTGCTCACTGATGATAAGGGCAGGGGGGGAGGAGGGGGGTGCCTTTAATGAAGTAGGGATTGTGGAGGCTGTGGAGCTGGAGGGAGGGGGGGAGTTGGACACAGATGACGAGGTGTCAAAACGGGCATAGTGTTGGGACAGTCTTTGACAAAGGGCTTTGTCATCCTGACCTTTAGGAGCCTGAGGCCGATAGTTGGTGATTTGCCTCAGTCCTCTCCACACGGAAGCCGAATCATTAGCAGTGAACTGCTGCTGGAGTCTCTCTGAATACACAGATTTAGCCCTCTTCAGCTCTCTGTTAAACCGGTATTTAACCTCCCTGTAGCAGTCCCTGTCTCCACTTTTCAGCGCTGCTTCCTTCTCCTTCCTGATCTGTCTGAGCTTAGCTGTGAACCAGGGTTTGTCATTAGAGTACCTCACCCTGGTGCGCGATGGAAGAATGCTCTCCTTACAAAAGTGGATATATGAGTTCACAGTGTCCGTGTACTCATCCAGATCATGCGTGGCTCCTTTAAACATGCCCCAGTCAGATATTTCCATGCACGTTTCCAGCTTCTCCTCAGCTTCATTGGTCCGTTTCTTCGTAGTGCTCACGACAGGTTTAGTGAGCTTCAATCTCTGTCTGTATGTGGGAATGAGGTGAACCATCACGTGATCAGATAATCCCAGCGCAGCGCGAGGAACAGCACGATATGCGTCTTTCACTGTGGTGTAACAGTGATCCAGTGTGTTTAATCCTCTGGTGGGGCATTTAATAAACTGTTTGTAGCGGGGGAGATCGTGGCTCAGATTGCACTGATTAAAGTCGCCAGCCACAATAATCAGCGAGTCTGGGAAACTCCGCTCTGTGTGTTGAATGTGATCCGCGAGCACGCGCTGAGCTTTGCGCGTGTCCGCGTCGGGAAGGGCGTACACAGCGATCAGTATAAAAGAAGCAAACTCCCACGGGGAATAAAAAGGCTTGCAGTTGATAACAAGAAATTCCAGGGCGGGAGAACAGTGTTTGGAAATTACCGTTACATCAGAGCACCAGCTGCAGTTGATGTAGAAGCAGACTCCGCCTCCTGTGGTCTTGCCGGAAAGCTCTGTGTCCCGATCAGCACGAAAGAGCTGGAAACCGTCGAGGCGCAGCGCGCTGTCCGGTATATTTTCCCGGAGCCAGGTCTCAGTAAAGCAGAGGGCAGCTGAGGAGGCGAGGTCCCTAAAATGCATCAGCAGTCTCAGTTCATCTACCTTGTTAGAGAGAGAGTTGGTATTGGACAGAAATATGCCAGGCAGCGCCGTTCGTGAGCCTCTCCTGCGAAGCCGCACGAGAGCGCCCGCTCGTCTACCTCTCTTCCGCCGTCTCACTTTTCGAGCCAAGCAATGAACCAGATCGGCGGCAGGGGCTAAAAAAACTGGGAGGAGGTCCGTGGGGGTGAAAGTCCTGATATTTAGAAGTTCTTCACGGGTATAAGTGCAAGCAGACACACAATTGACAAACAAAAACAAACAAAGAGCGCAGCGAAGCACCATGTCGACCACTGTGGGCGCCATCTTGTTCTATAAAGCAATTACCTTTACCAACTGATCACAAATAAGGTCAAAGGGTGGAATGTAATATAAATGTATTTTTAATGTGTGCCCTGATTTGTTTCTCAGTTGCTTTTAATATGTTTTGACAATCCAGTTCTCTTTTCACGGTGGATTTATCTTAAGGCACACCATGATCTGGGCAGTATGACCTGTAACTGTTACTCCTTAGCACAGCTGTTACTCCTTCCAACTATGCTTATGAAACAAAGGCATTCCTTTATTCCTCATATGTGTGTGTGTGTGTGCAATGAAATGAAGCAGATGTTCGTGTATGTTTTGGGAGCCGGGCAAAGAGTTGTTTTGGGAGTGGGGACTGGCCCTCCCCGCTCCTCAGGCAACTCTGAGAATGTGAGAGGGGGGCTCCCTCAGAGCAGAGATGGCCACTCTGTTCTGTACATAGCCGTCCCTTTAAAAACAGGGGTTTTCCCTCAATACGGCAGAGTCTGCTGTGGATTTTTTTGCGCGAATGCCCAGCTGAGAGATCAATACGCTCTCCCTAAGACTGCTCGGCTCTCCGGTCTGCTGTATCATGGGTAAGAGCTGGTGAAATGACATGAAATGCATTAATCCTTTGTGTGTGAAGGAGATGTGTGACATGAAATGCATTGATCTCTGTGTGTGTGAAGGAGATGTGATCTGTGGGGAATAAAAGATACAGTTTATTCTAGCAGTTTGTCTCAGTGTGAACTTTCTTTCCTGTGTGCCGACTCCTCACGAACCTGTCTAAATATTTTCATAAAACAGGGTGTCATGTGTTTACTCCTCCTGGGTTAACTGGATTATTTCTGCTGCTGGGGATCACCTATTCCTCTTCTTTTCCTTTCCCCTGCTTATTAGTGCAGATCTGCAGGATTTAACACCACCAAAAACCACCGTTTAGTTCATCCTCATGGCTGTCATTTAAAAATGGCCAACACACGCCAATTTATCACATCCTTTTCCATGTAAATTAGAAACATTCTGTTGTAAATGTGAGGATTTTTCTCATAAATTTGCAAGATTTTCCTGCAGAGTTACAGGCATTTTACTCAGAAATGTACAGCTTATTACTTAAAAATTTGCAGCTTTTTATTATTCATAATTTTGCAGCTTTTTCCTCATGAATTTAGAACTTTTCTTACTCTTGAATTTGCAGTTTAAAAAAAACGCTTAAATGTGCAGCGTTTTACTCAAATCTTATATTTGCAGCGTTTTAGGTTGTAAACAGTAATTTACACCTTTTTTGTCTTTTTGCTAAAGTTGCAGTTTTTTTAATCATAAAATTCCACTTTTTTGGTCAGAAATTGGCAGCTTTTAACTGAGACTTGCATCCCCCCTTTTTTTTTTTGTCAGGTCAGGCATTGGCTTGCTTGCTACTGGATAACCATGAAAATCGGTACCACCTGTCTCATGGGTCGGGCCATCGGCGACTCAACCGGCATCCCCGCGCTTCCAAGGGCATGGGGGGTGAAACTGGGCATCCTGGAGAACTAAAAACAATATCTGCCACAGGTCTGTGGTGGACCACTCCCAGTTACACAGGGTGAGACTGGACATCCTGGAAGATAGACACATCTGTCGCAAGGTCTGTAGTGGACTGTGCCAGTCAGTGCATTGTGACATGCACTACACAAAGAGCAGAGATAAACAAACTTATCATCTGCTCAGTCACTGCAACAGATACTGGAGTCAGTTTGTCTTGGTTTGTCCTTGCCACTGATAATACCTTTATCTGCCAAGAATGTGCTGCTAGTCCAGCAAAAGCTAGCAGTACTCAAATACTTTGCAAGCAGTTTCATGAAATGGTCAGTCAGAAAGCAACTTATACTGGCTCGGATGTCACCCGGGCTAACAAGGTCCGCGCTGATCTGTTCAAGCTCAGACAGGCAGCGGAAAGTAAACTAGGAACAGGAAGACAAAAGAAGAGGAAAACAGCAGCCTTGTGTGTAGCAGAATGGAATGTACGCACTCTGTTGGACAGAACAACATCACAGTGCCCAGAAAGACAGACCACGCTTGTGGCCCTGGAAATGAACAGGTACAATATAGACATAGCTGCACTTATTGAAACAAGATTGCCTGGATTTGACAGCTTGGAAGACCATGGGTACATCTTCTTTTGGAGTGGGAAATCAACTCAAGAAAGGAGAGAAGCAGGAGTGGGCTTTGCAGTTAGAAAGGAGATAGCAGCAATGCTTGATGAGGAACCGGTGCCAATCAATGACAGGATAATGACTATGAGACTCCCACTACAGCGGAAGATGTATGCCACACTCATCAGTGTATATGCCCCAACAATGACCAACACAGAGGAGGCAAAGGAAGAGTTCTATAGTGATTTACGTGAGACTATCGGGCGTGTTCCGACTGATGACAGGCTGATACTCGTTGGAGATTTTAATGCCAGAGTTGGTTTGGACACTGACAAATGGAAAGGAGTGCTAGGCAGTCATGGAGTAGGCAAGTCCAATACAAATGGAGAACTTCTACTTGCACTATGTTCAGAGTACAACCTTGTGATAACCAACACTCTATTTAAGCACAAGGACAAACACAAGAAGAGATGGATGCACCCAAGATCCAAGCACTGGCACTTATTAGACTACATCATAGTAAGGCAGAGAGACATAAGGGATGTATTGGACACAAGGACTGTGGTACTGATCATGTTATGCTGAGATCTAGATTAAGGATTTGCAGACGAAAACAGCACTGCAGGACGGGTGCGAAGCCACCACGGAAGCTAAACACTAGTGCACTGAAAGGCCAAAAGAAGCAGGAAGAACTTACACAGGAAATGGATGAAAACTTGAAAGACTGGGACAGCAACAACTCAGAGAATGACATAGAAGAGAAATGGGCAACACTGAAGGATACGGTGTATCAGACTGCAAGTGATGTATTAGGCCACCCTGAGAGGAAATATCAAGATTGGTTTGATGAGCACGATGAACATCTGAAGAAACAACAGTACTAGAAGCGAGGAATACAGCTAGGCAGGAAAACCTACAGTTTAACACAAGGTCAAAGAAGAAGAAATACTCAAAGGCTCAGAGTGAGCTACACAAGTACACCAGAGAGATGAAGTCAAACAGAACATGCCGCTTTATGTAGTCTTCATAGACTTCAGTAAAGCCTTCGATACTGTTTCGCGACAAGGACTTTGGCTGGCTGTACAGAGAAGTTTGTTAGCCTGATCGAGGCACTCCATACAGGTATGCAAGCAAACATGGCAATGAGTGGTTCAGTATCTAAAGACTTCTCAGTAAGCAACGGGGTGAAACAAGGATGTGTGCTGGCGCCTACACTCTTCTCACTATATCTGGTGCCATGCTTGAGGTGGCCTTCAAAGACAATTTGCAAGAGCAGCTAGCCAATTCAGCCTCAAAATGAACATCAAGAAGACAGAGTGCCTTTATCAACCACCAAAGTTCCAGTTATCAACATCACTACCAGAAGAGATCAGCGTTGGTACAGAGCCACTAGTCAAATGCAAGACTTTCAAGTATCTAGGGGGTACTGTTTCAGAGAATGCTAGGCTGGAGGATGAACTATCTCTCAGAATGGGAAGAGCAAGCGCTATGTTTGGAAACTTGAGGGAGAGACTGTGGAACAATCGACATGTGTCTATCCGTGTGAAAGGCAAAGTGTACAGAGTGACAGTACTGGCTACTCTATTGTACGGTGCTGAAACGTGGACTGTCTACAGAGTGCAGGTAAAGAAACTCCACGTGTACATGATGCGACACCTTCGAGCCATAATGAACATCTCATGGAAAGACAAGATAACCAACATAGAAGTGTTGAAATGAGCTGGTCTACCATCAATGGAGGACATGTTAATACAGATGAACCTGAGATGGCTCGGATATGTTGAGAGGATGGACCACCAGCGTCTCCCTCGGCAGTTACTCTACTCACAGTTATGCGAGGGCAAACACAATCAGGGTAGACCAAGGCTCAGATTTAAAGACACTGTAAAAAGAAACTTGAAGAAGCTGGATATAGACAGGAGTTCCTGGCAGCGGAAGGCTAAGGACAGAGCTGTGTGGAGGAATCTGATCAGACCTAAATGAAACAGTCATTGTCGCCCACGACAGACTGCTATGATGTAAAGCACCTAGAAAAATAGACCTAGAGTGTTTTCTTTGAGAAAAACACCCTCTGTGGCCATGCAGCCTTATGGATCAACTCAAAATTGTAGTCACTTTCTCGTTGAACTATAAACACTCAACCGCCTTAATGGTCCTTAAACAAAATTCTTGTTCTTTTCACTTCTGCGCTGGCTTCACTTGTCAAGACCTAGAGGCTAAATCTATCTTTTTAGAATCTTTCTTGTATGAAAATATATAAGGATTGCACTTTTTACAATCGTTATTAATTGTTAAAAATGTAAAGTGTCCCAGATAACAGTTCGAACAACAGCCCATCATGTCAGTATGTGTATCATTACAACTCAGTGTTAATAATGATAAGGTATGAATCTAATTAGTTTACACTGTGGTGACATTAGTTGTTGGTCTCACACACAAATTTGATCTTTTAATGTGAAGGCGGAGTTTTTCCGTTTTGGACGGAGATAAAAGGAGGAAGTGGAAAAATATAAATAAAGTTTTATCAGACAGACTTACGCGTGTTCCGTCTGTTTTTATGCATCTTCCACATTGGTGACCCCGACGTTTGAAGAATGTTTGTTCAGGCGACCTCTTCTGATATCACCGCTACGGCATTTGTATCCGCCGCGGCTCCCGCACTGGCTGTTTTTGCGGCTACCATTAAACTACCGGACTTTTGGCAGCACGACCCGGAGCCCTGGTTTCAGCATGTCGAGGCTCAGTTCCATCTGCGCAGAGTAGCCACAGATGACACGAAGTATTTCCATGTTGTTGCAGCTTTGGATTCTGGATTCTGTTGCAGCTTTGGATTCTGCTACTACTCGTCGTTTGATGGGACTGCTCCGGGACCCGCCTCACGCTGACAGGTACGTCACTCTGAAGAGGGCTCTTCTGCAGCTGTACCAACTCTCTGATATAGAGCGCGCTGATCGTCTTTTGTCTATGACTGGTTTGGGGGACAGCAAACCTTCTGAGCTGATGGAGAATATGTTGGCACTTCTTGGTTCAGGAGACAGCTCATTTCTGTTCACCCACCTGTTTCTGCGTCAGCTTCCGCCTCCAGTGCGCACTGTCCTGGCCAGCTCGCCCCTCATTCGTACTAAGGATTACCGGGGTTTAGCTGAAGAAGCGGACAGGCTTTTGCTGGCTTCTCGTCATTTGTCTGTGCATGCACTGCTGCCTGAGCAGTTTGATGGAGAAGTCTCGGTGGATGTGGCCGCAGTTTCGGATCGCCGTAAGAAAGAGAGCGGCCTGTGTTTCTACCATTGCCGTTTTGGACTGAAGGCTCGGCACTGTATTCCACCGTGCTCTTTCCAGCCACAGGGAAACGAGAAGGCTGGTGCTCGCTAGCAGCTGCGTGCACTGGCACCAACAATAAGCTGCTTTTTATTGAGGACTGCGCTGCTGGACGTCGCTTTTTGGTGGATTCAGAAGCGCAACGGAGCATCGTTCCCCCCTCTTCGGCTGACGTCATGGGATATGGACATGGACCTCCACTGGACGCTGCTAATGGTACTCCTATTCGCACTTTTGGCACCAGGTTTATTACTGTATGTTTTAACGGTCGTGAATTTAGTTGGGACTTTGTGGTAGCATCTGTAGCAGTCCCTATCCTTGGTGCAGATTTTTTGTGTGCTTACAGACTGTTGGTTGATGTAGCTAACAGATGTTTGATTGATGCTGTGTCTTTTGATTCCTATCCATGTACACTGGGTGAAGCTGGTCCACGGCTTGCTAACATGCTCGCCTCAGGAGACAGGTACCAGCGCCTTCTCTCTGAGTTTCCTGCGCTTACTGTGCGTACATTTTCTGCGGCAGTAGCCAAACATGGGGTTGAGCATTATATTACTACTGTGGGTCCACCTGTTTTTGCCCGCGCACGCCATCTGAATGCTGCTAAGTTAGCCATCGCTAGAGATGAGTTTGCCAATATGGAGCGGTTGGGTATTGTGCGCCGTTCCGACAGTCCGTGGGCCTCTCCCCTCCACATGGTCCCTAAGTCAGATGGGGGTTGGCGCCCTTGTGGAGATTTTAGGTGCCTTAACAACTCTACTACCAACGACAGGTACCCAGTCCCCCATATCCAAGATTTTTCTTCACGTCTGGCAGGGACGGTCATTTTTTCTAAAGTGGATTTAGTGCGTGGTTATCATCAGGTGCCTGTCCATCCCCAGGACATCCCCAAGACAGCGGTGATCACTCCATTTGGACTGTTCGAGTTCTTGAGAATGCCATTCGGCCTTAACGGTGCTGTACAGACGTTTCAACGGCTTATGGACTGTGACAATGGGATGTCACCCCTATTATGACTTATTGTTTGTGTGATTATGTTATATTTGTAATGGTAAATGTTATTATTTGTTAAAGTACACACATTTATTTGGGATCTGTCTTTGTTTAATTTGAATGCCTTGGGAGATAATTGTATGGATAAGTATTTGGGTAAAATAATGGATGATAAATTATTGCACATACCTTTGCCAATATGCTTCCTGTGGGTGTCCAGGCAAAAGACTCCTTCAGGGAGTTGAAGGCCTTTATAGGACACCAGCAGGAAGGAAACATCTATGGTAAGTTAGAGGGGTGGTTTAGTTTTGTAAATAAGGTTTTGAACTATTTATTGGACTATTTATATTATTATTGTTGTCATTGATTGTTATTTATTATATGTTATTTATATTGTATAGTGGGGAAAATATTTATGTATTTTAGAATTAGTGGGTATGTGTAAATGATGGAAGATTTGTTGTTTTACCTGGGATTATGGTAGGGACTAATCAGCCCTAATTATTGCTGTTAGTATAAAAGAGGTGTGATGATTGTGACAGGGAGTTGTAGTTGAGTTCACTGAGACATATCAAAGAGATCGTCGATCATTGCTGTAAAGCAGAGTTTTGAAGAATTGTGTGGGACGTCTGGACTATTTACTTGTGAGTTATAAATAAAATGGACTAATTGACAAATTGAAGCTCTGGCCTTGCTTCGCTACGCACCGTATTTTTCACATGGACTCTGTGTTACGGACATGTCTTTCCTGTTTGTATACCTAGATGATATACTGGTGGCGAGCGCTTTGGTGGAGGAACATGTGTCGCACCTTCGTCAGCTCTTCAGGCGCCTCTGTGACCATGGACTGATAGTGAATCCCACGAAGTGTCAGTTAGGGCTCTCAGAACTGGAGTTCTTGGGGCACAAGGTATCCCAGCAGGGTGCAGTACCCCTCCCGGCTAAAGTCGAAGCGGTTTTAGCTTTTCCGCGCCCCTCCTCTGTCAAGCCCCTGCAGGAGTTTTTGGGCATGGTCAATTTTTACAACCGTTTTATACCTCATGCTGCCCATATTATGCGTCTGCTGTATGAGGCCTTGAAGGGTAAGAGGGGTAATCAGGACATTGATTGGACCCATGAGAGGTTATGTGCTTTTGACGGGGTTAAAGCTGCGCTGGCTGATGTTGCCTTGTTGTGTCCTCCAGACCCCATGGCCGCCATTGCTCTTACCACCGATGCATCCGATTATGCTGTCGGAGCAGTTTGTGAGCAGTGGGTGGGTAATTCCTGGGAACCTCTAGCCTTTTTCAGTAGACAGTTACGCGAGTCAGAAAGGAAGTACAGCACTTTTGACAGGGAGCTGTTGGCCCTTTTCTTGGCGACAAGGCATTTCAGGTTTCTCTTGGAGGGCCGTAAATTTACTGCTTTTGTGGACCATAAACCCCTCACGTTTGCCATGGCCAAGTCCACTGAATCTTGGTCAGCTCAGCAACAACAGCAGCTTTCGGCTATTTCCGAGTTCACTACTGACATTCAGCATGTGGCTGGTAAGACCAACTTGGTGGCGGACTGCCTTTCTCGTGCTCCAGTTGCTGCTGTTCATTTGGGCATGGACTATGCTGAGATGGCTGCCGATCAGTTGTTGGACCCGGAGGTGCAGGTGCTTCGTTCCACTGAGTCCATTTTGCAGTTGGAGGATGTCTGCTTTCAAGATAGTGGCGCCACTCTTCTGTGTGACACTACATTGGGAAAACCACGACCTTTGGTGCCTGCGGCTTGGCGTCGTCGTGTTTTTGACGCTGTTCACTCTTTGTCGCATCCTGGGGTTAAGGCTTCGGTTAAGTTGGTGAGCACCAAGTTTGTATGGCTGGGCCTCAGAAAGGATATGAAGACTTGGACGACAACCTGTGTGGCGTGTCAGCGTGCTAAGGTGCAGCGCCACATAAAGGCTCCATTGGGGCCTTTTTGGATTCCGGAGCGATGTTTTGATCATGTTCAGGTGGACCTGGTCAGACCTCTTCCTCCGTCTCGTGGTTTTACTCACCTCTTCACTATGGTGGACCGGACTACGCGGTGGCCGGAGGCAGTTCCCCTGGCATCAACTACGGCGTCTGATGTTGTCCGGGCATTTATCTCCTCTTGGGTGTCCTGTTTTGGTGTCCCCTTGGACGTTACCTCTGACAGGGGCCCGCAATTTACCTCCGCACTTTGGAACGAAGTAGCTGGTAGTTTGAGGGTTAAACTCCATCGGACCACAGCATACCATCCACAAGCTAATGGGCTATGCGAACAGTTTCATCGGACTATGAAAGCGGCCCTTCGCGCGTCATTAGTGGACAGTGGCTGGGTGGATAGATTACCGTGGGTTTTGTTGGGTTTGCGTTCAGCCCCCAAAGAAGACCTGCACTCCTCTTCTGCTGAGTTGGTCCTCGGCCAGACCTTGAGGGTTCCAGGGGAGTTCCTTCCTACCAGTCCAGGGTTAGGTCCCAGTATGGTTAAGAGGCCCAAGTGTTGAGAGGAAGCCAGGGCTTTTGTTCCCATGGCTGCGCACCACTGTCTTCCTCAGTCTTACGTCCCTGACAGCCTTATGTCGGCTAAATATGTTTTTGTCCGGCATGATGCCCATCGTTCTCCCCTGCAGGCACCTTATGATGGCCCTTTTCGGGTGTTAGAAACAGGCCATAAGGATTTTTTGGTTGAGTTGGGGACTTGTCAGGATCGGGTTTCGGTGTGTGGGAATGTGAAAGTAACGAGGCAGAGTTTATCTCATGAGTCAGGTTTATTCACATTCTCCAACATCAGCAAAAACAGAAAGAGAGAGAATTCCAGACATTCGTCCTTTTTATACCCCAGGACATCAAAGCTCACAGTCACATTGTATTTAATCCCAAGTAACAATGCATCTTCTTCCGGATCTTAACACCTCCACCCATAATCTCTGGCAGCCAGGAAAATCCCCCAAGGCCGTCTCTCTGCATACCAAAGCCTAAACTTTCACATCCTCCTGTCATCTCCAAAGAGACTCAGTCCTTTGTTCAATCTAAGATGTGAAGCCTAAAGTGGTATACATATGAAGCATAAAGTAATATACATCTGTGCATATGTGTCCCACATGACCCCCCCCCCAAACGTCTAAGATGGAACAACGGAATAACAGTCTGCATGTCATGATAACATCATTACACATCAGCCCACGTGCTGCTTGGGCCTCAGTCTCCTCCCGTATCTGCTGTAAGCGGGCTTTGCCACTTCTGCAGCGCCATCCTGCTGGGGAGCTGCTGTCTGGGGATGAGAACTGTTAGTCAATCCCTGTGGGTGTTCTGGGGAATGTTCCTTAGGGGGTCTGCCGCGCCGAGGAGCCCTGGCCAACAGCACATTCTCGTCTGCCAGCATAAAGGCAGGTTTGAGCCTGTTTATGCCAATCTTTTCTTTCCTGCCCCCCAAATCTAGCAAAAAATGCTTATCCCGTTTCCAGCACTCTAAATGGTCCATCATAAGGTGGTTGCAACGGTGGGCGATGTGCATCGTGTCTGACAAAAACAAACTCCGCATTTTTTAAAGCCTTAGGCACAAAAACGCGCGGAAAACTGTGGTGAACGGGGCCAGGCAGCGTGCCCGATTCCGTGCCACTCTGCAACCGCTGAGCCGGGGAGCAATCCAGCGCAGGATTATCTGGGAGAAATTCCCCAGGCAGTCGAAGTGGCTGCGCAAAAACTAGCTCAGCCGGGGAGGCTTCCAAATCCTCTTTAGGTGCAGAACGCAACCCCAATAAAACCCACGGTAGCCTGTCCACCCAATTTGCATCCGTAAGCGATGCTCTCAGGGCCGCTTTCAATGACCTATGAAAACGTTCGCATAACCCATTAGCCTGCGGATTGTACGCGGTTGTGCGGTGGATCGTTACCCCCAGGCTGCGGGCCATTGCTGACCAAAGTTCGGAAACAAATTGAGGACCTCTGTCGGACGTAATGTCCGACAGGACTCCAAAGCACGCTACCCATGCCATTAAAAATGTGCGCGCCACCTCCTCGGCTGTGGTTGACGACAGTGGGACCACTTCCGGCCAGCGCGTGGTGCGGTCTACCATTGTCAGAAGGTGTGTGCACCCCTGTGATGGCAGGAGGGGGCCTACGAGGTCCACGTGGACATGATCAAACCTCTTAGCCGGGATGTGAAACGGCTCCAAGGGAGCTCTCGTGTGTCTGTGTACTCTGGCTCGTTGACAAGCCATGCAGGCTGCTGCCCACTCTCTAACTTGTTTGCGCAGGCTCGGCCATACAAATTTCTCTCCCACCATTTTGACCGACGCGCGCACTCCCGGGTGCGCCAGAGAATGAATAGAGTCAAAAATGCGGCGGCGCCACGCGACCGGTACCACAGGACGCGGTCGCCCCGTGGAGACATCGCAGATTAGGGGGGGTATGCCTTCTTGCAGCACCCTGTTCTCCAGCCTTAACCCTGTTGGTCCAGACTGGAGCGCGCGCACGTCCGCATCGCTACCCTGATCCGCGGCCATGGCTGCATAATCTATCCCTACGCGGACTGGGGCCGCCACGGCGTGCGAGAGACAGTCTGCCACTACATTCAATTTACCCGCCATGTGCTGAATATCAGTAGTAAACTCTGAGATTGCGGCCAGCTGCCTCTGCTGCTGGCCTGACCACGGTTCTGAAACCTTGGCCATCGCGAATGTCAGCGGCTTGTGGTCAACGAATGCGGTGAAACTGCGTCCCTCCAGCCAGAACTGAAAGTGGCGAATGGCCAAGTGGAGAGCTAACAACTCAATTCAATTCAATTCAATTCAACTTTATTTATATAGCGCCATTTCACAACAACAGTCATCTCATAGCACTATCAACTGTAGGGAGGACCCCCACAGTTGCAGAAAGACCCCAGCAATCAGGCGATCCCCTGTGAGCAAGCACTTGGCGACGGTGGAGAGGAAAAACTCCCTTTTAACAGGAAGAAACCTCCAGCAGAACCAGGCTCAGGGAGGGGCAGTCATCTGCTGCGACTGGCTGGGGGGTGAGGGGACAGAGAAGAAGAAAAGAACAGACATGTAGAGAGCAAACAGCACGATGGGGACTCAATCTATGGGAGAGAACAAACAAATGTTAATGACCAGCAAAAAAAAAAAAATATTTCATAGAGAGTGAGGAAAGGAGTGAGGCCCAGTGCATTACTGGAGGTCCCCCGGCTGACTAAACCTATTAGCAGCATAACTAAGGGAGGGTTCAGAAACACATGATCCCTCCCTAATTGTAGGCTATATCAAAAAGGTAGGTTTTAGCCCTATTCTTAAAAACAGAGATCGAGTCTGACTCCCGAATCCAGATTGGCAGCTGATTCCACAGGAGAGGAGCTTGATAACTGAAGGCTCTGCCTCCCATTGTACTTTCGGAGATTCTAGGTATTACAAGTAAACCTGCATTTTGGGAGCGTAGTGCTCTATTAGGATGATACGGTAGTATCAGATCTTTTAAATAAAAAGGAGCCTGATTGTTTAGAGCTTTGTAAGTAAGAAGAAGGATTTTAAACTTAATTCTAAACTCTATGGGAAGCCAATGAAGGGAGGCCAGAACCGGAGAGATATGATCTCTCTTTCTAGTACCTGTTAAAACTCTTGCTGCAGCATTTTGGATCAGCTGAAGACTTTTTAAAGATGTTTTAGGACAGCTTGATAATAAAGAATTACAATAATCTAATCTCGAGCTAACAAAAGCGTGGATCAGCTTCTCAGCATCACTCTGAGACAAGATGCTCCTAATCTTGGCAATATTACGCAAATGATAGAAGGCAGTCTTAGAAACAAATTTAATATGTGTCGAATGCCTGCGGACTCGAACTCGGTGTCGAATGCGCTGTATTTTCGCTCACTATCGCGCAAAGTCCTGCTGGAAAAGGTGAGCGGTTGCCAAGCCCCGGCTACATGCTGCTCCACGACCTCCCCTATGGCCACATCTGACGCGTCAGTAGTGAGCGCTATGCAGGCCATTGGGTCTGGATGTGCTAACAACGCAGCGTTTGCCAGGGCTGTTTTGACCTCCGAGAATGCTTGCTCTCGCTCCAGAGACCATTCGATCTTATTTGCGGGTTTTTGTTTTTTTAGTGTGACATACAATGGTTGCATGAGCTGCGCTGCGCGGGGGAGGAAACGGTTATAAAAATTCACCATTCCCAAAAACTTCTGTAACGCCTTGACTGTTTGTGGCTGGGGAAAATTTGTTACCGCGCGCACTTTGTCAGGCAGCGGAACCGCTCCTTCTGGGGAGAAGCGATGTCCCAAAAAATCAATCTGCGTCACCCCGAACTGACACTTCGCTGGGTTGATTATTAACCCGTGCTCTCCCAACCTCAGGAAAACTGCCGTTAGGTGGTTTTCGTGTTCGTCTTCGGACGCGCTGACTACTAAGATGTCGTCCAGGTAGACGAACACGAAGGGGAGATCGTGCAACACCGCGTCCATCATGCGTTGGAAC
Organism: Pholidichthys leucotaenia; assembly: GCA_020510985.1. NCBI lineage: Eukaryota > Metazoa > Chordata > Actinopteri > Cichliformes > Pholidichthyidae > Pholidichthys > Pholidichthys leucotaenia. The sequence continues at coordinate 84,307,477 of CM035843.1, forward strand.
GTCTGCACAGCGCCTTTAAGCCCAAACGGCATGCGCAAAAACTCGAAGAGGCCAAACGGAGTTATTACCGCTGTTTTGGGTATGTCCTCAGCGCGCACTGGGACTTGGTGGTAACCGTGGACCAAGTCTATCTTAGAAAAAACGCGTGCCCCCACCAAATGAACGGAAAAATCTTGGATATGCGGGATTGGGTAGCGGTCGTGCGCTGTAGCATTGTTCAACCTGCGGAAGTCTCCGCAAGGTCACCACGAGCCATCAGCGTTAGGGACCATGTGAAGCGGGGAAGCCCATGGGCTATTTGAACGCCTGATGATGCCCAACTTTTCCAGGTTGGCGAACTCCTCGCATGCTATGGTCAGTTTAGCTGAATCCAAGCGCCGAGCTTTTGCAAAAACGGGCTGTCCGGTGGTAGTAATAAAATGTTCCACTCCGTTTTAGCGACGGCTGCTGAAAATGTGGGAACCGTGAGTGCTGGGAACTGAGTGAGCAGTGTGTGGAACTTACCGCTTGCCGTTGCGACATTGGCTTGTGCTGTGGGCGGGGTCACTCGGGCTGCACAGGGAATAGAATAAAAAGAAAGTGCATTAACCAGGCGCCTGTTAGCAAGATCAACCAACAAACCATGTGAGCACAGAAAATCGGCCCCCAACATATTGAAATTCACTGCTGCTATGATAAAAGTCCACTCAAATGTATGGCCCTGCAGAGACAGAAACAGAGTCTTCTCATCAAAGGTCTTAATCTCCGATCCGTTCGCTGCTACCACCCGGGGACCTTTGGAACCTGCTAGCCTGTCTGCGTAGGAAGGTGTGATGAAACTCAGCTGGGAGCCTGTGTCCACGAGGAAATGCCTCCCCGAGCGGGCGTCCAACAAATAAAGCAGCTTGTTCTCCTCCCCGAGCGCCGCAGCTGCTACCGACCCCTGGTCTTGGCGTTTCCCGAACGCCCGAACTAGCACGGTGGTACACATTTTCGTGCCCTCTCTGCGAAGCGGCGATGGTGAAAACAAAGGACGTCGTCTGATCCGTGTTTCTTGGCCCCTGCCGCCGCCATCGTCGGTGAGTCTGGTACTGCTGTCTCTGGCCCCCTGCCATCTCTGGACGCCGCGCCGAGCTCTGCTGCAGCGGCCATGGCCGCGCGCCGTTTGGTGGCGTTGACGATTCATTGCTCCTCCTGGCGCTTGGTAGTCTCGTTGGGCCAACAGTGGCGAACTGGCCAGGGTCGCTCTCACCGCTGACGGTAGGGTCCTGAGGAAAAGGTGGGTGAAGATGAAGTGATCATCGTCAGAGTCCTTCAACCTCAACAGCTTCTGCATCAGGTCCGCGGGCCTGTCGCTTTCAAATTCAGTCAGCGCCAGGAGCCCCTCTGCTCGCTCCTCTGCCGAGGGGGTGAAGTACCAGATGAGTGCAGCCTTCAATGCGCCGTACTTGTCGCTGTCCGGCGGCTGGTCGATCAGGCTCTCCACATGCTGGGCTGTGTGGTTGTCCAGTTTTGCAACCACATGGTAGAACTTTGTGGCGTCTACCGAAATCCCACGGAGGTTGAACTGCGCTTCAACCGCATTAAACCAGGAGCACAGATTGTTCTGCCAGAAGTCCGGTAGCTGGACTGTGGCTGCATTCGCTTGGCTGGCTCCTGACGAGTATGGCTCGGGGGAATTTCTTTCACTCATGATACGTCTTAGGGTCACCAGTGTGGGAATGTGAAAGTAACGAGGCAGAGTTTATCTCACGAGTCCGGTTTATTCACATTCTCCAATATCAGCGAAAACAGAAAGAGAGAGAATTCCAGACATTCGTCCTTTTTATACCCCAGGACATCAAAGCTCACAGTCACATTGTATTTAATCCCAAGTAACAATGCATCTTCTTCCGGATCTTAACACCTCCACCCATAATCTCTGGCAGCCAGGAAAATCCCCCAAGGCCGTCTCTCTGCATACCAAAGCCTAAACGTTCACATCCTCCTGTCATCTCCAAAGAGACTCAGTCCTTTGTTCAGTCTAAGATGTGAAGCCTAAAGTGGTGTACATATGAAGCATAAAGTAATATACATCTGTGCATATGTGTCCCACAGGTGGATCGTTTGAAGCCCGCTCATGTTCTTTGTGACGATGAGGTTGAGTTAGCCCGCCCGGCTTGGCGGGGGCACCCTCCCAACCCTGTGCCTGAGGTTGTGTCTGCTCCGGTTACAGTTGCACCCCCTAGGACTGCGCAGTGCAGTCGTCGGGGCAGAGTAAATAGGGTGCCTAAGAGGTTCTCTTGAGTTATTTTCTTTTTTTTTTTTTTTAATTTTGTTCATGCTGTTTTAGTTTGTTTTTTTGTCAGCATGTTTATTTATGTTGTTATTTGTGTGTTCTGGGGGGGCCTGTGTGGTGACATTAGTTGTTGGTCTCACACACAAATTTGATCTTTTAATGTGAAGGCGGAGTTTTTCCGTTTTGGACAGAGATAAAAGGAGGAAGTGGAAAAATATAAATAAAGTTTTATCAGACAGACTTACGCGTGTTCTGTCTGTTTTTCTGCATCTTCCACAACACTCTGATCTTCCATTGTCTGTGTGTTTTTTTATCCACCATCGGTTGAAGACCAAAGGGGGATTATGTTATGGGCCTGTCCATCTGTCCGGCCACTTTTGTGAAATCAACTCCCCCTCCAGTTTTGCTCCAAATGTTTTGAAACTTGATACCAGGGTTTAATATACACTGATGATGTGCCTATTGCAATTTAGATCCGATCAGATGATTTTTGCAGGAATTATAGCCACTGTCTTATGATGTCCTATCTCACCAAAGTTAATAGAAAGTAACTGTCTTGTGAAATCAACTCCTAGAGTTTTGTTACAAATGTTTTGAAACATGGTACCAGGATTTTATATACACTGATGATGCGCATATTCCAATTTCACTCTGATCAGATACTTTTTGCAGTAATTGTAGACATTGAGGTCAAGGTCAGAGGTCAGTTTTTCCCTAAATCTTGTAAACACAATAACTACTGAAAGAAATGATGTAGGCTTTTGAAACTGGTACCATAGTTGTATCTAAGACAAATCTTGGATGGCTTACACCCTTACTTCTGGCTGTGGGCTTGGGGTCAACAAATCAAAAGTCAACATTAACATTCCCCTTGCACTATCACTATAGAACAACCAAAGCTAGTGTTGTAAGATGTGCCTAATGCAGGTGTTTAGAAAAGACAGACTTCAAAAAAAAAAAAAAAAAGGGGACCGGAGGGTGTGCTCCAACTTTAGAGGGATCACACTCCTCAGCCTCCCTGGGAAGGTTTATGCCAAGGTACTGGAGAGGAGAGTCCGGCCGTTGGTCGAACCTCGGATTCAGGAGGAGCAATGTGGTTTTCGTCCTGGCCGTGGCACATCGGACCAGCTCTTTACCCTCTCGAGAATTCTTGAGGGTTCGTGGGAGTTTGCCCAACCAGTTTACATGTGTTTTGTGGACTTGGAGAAGGCATTTGATCGCGTCCCTCGTGGATTTTTGTGGGGGGTTCTTCGGGAGTATGGGGTATCGGGCTTGTTGTTTCGAGCTATTCGGTCTCTGTACGACCGTTGTGAGAGTTTAGTTCGTATTGCCAACACTCGGTCGGAGTCATTCCCAGTGAGAGTTGGACTCCGCCAGGGCTGCCCTTTGTCACCGGTCCTGTTCATAATTTTTATGGACAGGATTTCTAGGCGCAGCCAGGGAATGGAGGGTGTCATGCTTGGTGACCACAGGATCTCATCTCTGTTGTTTGCAGATGATGTTGTCCTGTTGGCTTCATCCAGCAATGACCTACAGCTCTTGCTGGGATGGTTTGCCGCTGAGTGTGAAGCGGCTGGGATGAGAACCAGCACCTCCAAGTCCGAGTCCATGGTCCTCAGCCGGAAAAAGGTGGATTGTCCTCTCCGGGTTGGGGACAGGCTCCTGCCCCAAGTGGAGGAGTTTAAGTATCTTGGAGTCTTGTTCACGAGTGAGGGGAAAATGGAGCGAGAGATCGACAGACGGATTGGAGCAGCATCTGCAGTGATGCGGACGTTGTACCGGTCTGTTGTGGTGAAGAGGGAGCTTAGTTCTAAGGCAAAGCTGTCGATTTACCAGTCAATCTACGTTCCTACTCTCACCTATGGTCACGAGCTTTGGGTAATGACCGAAAGAACGAGATCGCGGATACAAGCGGCTGAAATGAGCTTTCTCCGTAGGATTGCTGGACTCACCCTCAGAGATAGGGTGAGGAGCTCAGTCATCCGGGAGAGGCTCAGAGTAGAACCGCTGCTCCTCCACATTGAAAGGAGTCAGTTGAGGTGGTATGGGCATCTGATTAGGATGCCTCCTGGACGCCTCCCACTTGAGGTGTTTCAGGCACGTCCCACTGGGAGGAGACCCCGGGGCAGACCCAGGACTCGGTGGAGAGACTATGTCTCCCAGCTGGTCTGGGAACGCCTTGGTATCCCCTCTGAAGAGCTGGAGCAGGTGGCTGGGGAGAGGGAAGTGTGGGCTTCTCTGCTTGAACTGCTGCCTCCGCAACCCGGACCTCCGGAAAAGTGGTAGAAGATGGATGGATGGATGGATGGTAATTCAATGGTAATGGTAATGGTAATGAAACAATGGTATTTCAATGTATTTGCCCCTCACGTTTTCACTGCCAAATGAGCTAGTTTTACCACTGGCATAGACACTCGTAACCTACCAACCTATTTGAATCCCTGTTATATATTGGACACTGCTACTGCTACTGCTAGGCGTACAAATGTAGAGTGTGTACCAATTTTATATTGTTTGGATGGAATGGAATTAATATTAATTGCCAATCCATGGTGGGGGTAGTGTTGTAAGATGTGCCTAATGCAGGTGTTTAGAAAGGACAGCTCAGTGCGTGAACGTGAGTGAGTGCGTGCGCGCAGCCGAGGCGCGCCCCAGGGGTGTGTGGAATGGCCCCGATGAGTGAACGGTGTGTGTGATTTTGGGCGGATGAGAGACAGAGAGCGAGGCGACCGGAGCAGGTAGAAATCATTGGTAATAACAGTGCAGTCTGTAAATAAAGCCCCAACGCTTCAGCAATACGGCCTGTGCCTCTGTGTACCACCATATCTCCTGCTTAACAAGAGTGAGGTTTACTCGGGAGTTGACCCCGGAGGAGAAAAAGCGCCTCCTGCCCTGGAGAAGACAGATCTCCCCTGCGTCCCCCAACCACGGTTAGGAGACCAGAAGCAGGAACGGTTAACACTAGGATCACCAAACTTGTCACAGAGGTTCACCCTGAGACCATGACCTCTAACTAGGGATTTGAGGTCAAAAGGTCAAAGATCAAGGTTGGCATTCCCTATGCTCTATTACTATAGAATGGGTAAAGCTAGTGAAAGGGTTATGAAAAGTTAGAGTGCCAAAATAATAATTCTGTAAGTAATCTCCCATTATGCTCTACACATATTCTATACATATTCTGTTTGCATTCTTATGAACAAATATGTTGTGTTAAACTCTGATAAACAGGAACTAGGCAGAGCTATAGAGCCCTCTTTCTGCTCTCTCTCCCCTTTCCTTTAATCAGGTCTAATACTTTAGTTACACACCCAAAACCAACACACACACACACACACACACACACACACCGTTGATCATACGTCCTAGAAGACAGTGACGTGAACAGAGGATGGCCTGTTCACATCAGAGTTAAATTGGCCAATCAGACAGTCACGTACAAGCCCATCCTATTGTACGGGGTTGGTCTAACCAACCCGAGAAGATGAATGTAAGTTGTCCTTCTCAGTGTTCAAGTTGCACCCAGAAGTCGCGGTCAGTCTGGCGATGCTCCTGAGGGGGCTGCGTCACACTGCACCCAGCGCTGCTTGCTTTACTTGTGACTTCTAAATAAATGTTACATCTTTGAATTAAAGAATTGTTCTTGGATCTTTCAATTAAAGAATCAGGTTTTCGAACACTAGGGTCACCAAACTTGCTACACAGGCTCACCTGGGATCCTGACCTACAACTATGGGTTGTATTCAACAATTTTTGTTGCATATTCATGGATGATAGGATTATCATAATTTGGTTCAGCCCCAATAATTATATGGAAATGTTGAAAGCTGCTCTCCTTCAGTAACGTATTGGGATCTTCAAAGAAAACAGAGGCAGGGGATATTGCACTTGCCTCAGAGTGCTCTTGTCCCTTATGTGGTGATTTAACTTTTTTCCAGTGCATTTTTTTTCATTTCATTACGGAAACTAAGAATCCCTTTTAAAAACCTACCTGGATTTGGTTGTAATGGAGTTGGTAAGATCTCATATCTCTACTTGATTTTGAATGAATGAATGAATGAATGAATCTTTATTTCGGATAGATTAAAAGTAAAGATTAAAAAGAAAGGAACAGAATAATACAACAAAGGGAAAAAAAAACATCTTACAAGGTCAAATTAAACAATAACTCCTCTGAGCATACAGTTCAACATAAGTTATCCAAAATGGGTGATGGCTGAAGCCGCAGCTTATATTGCCCACCCATATTCCATCCAAGAATTCAAAAGAAAAACAAAACAAGAGCGATTACAATTCAGAACAAAGCTAAGACAAAATGTGACAAAAAACTAAGCAACAACACAACACAGACTGGATATGACAATCCTTATGTGATTTTACATGTCATCTTGTATATATGTTTGGAGTCAAAGACAAAGTCAAAGTCAAAGTGCCTTTATTGTCATTCCATTGTTAATAAACAATGCAACAAAATTGAGATGCTGCTCCCTAAAAACAAACTCACACTCACAGTTCACTCATGCATTTAACATTCTTATAATTACAACAATAAATAATGCCTGAAACAATATTACCTAAAAGTTGAATACAATATGTACGTAGCAATAATGAAAACATAATGAGCGATATATATTAAAGACTGTAGCACCTTGGGAGAGTCAGATTCTAGCATCTCAGATGAGAGACAGTGAATAAGCATGGGAGACAAAAGAGAGGAGTCTCCCAGTGAGAGAGTGGGAAGGAGTCAAGGATGTAGGGGGTTGAATGCAGTGTGATGTAAATGTCCTATTGTGTGTGATGTAAGCCATGAAACTTAAGAGGAGAGTCTCTGGTAAAAAAAAGTTCAGTCGGTTCTGTGCTCGTGAGATGTGAGTGTGAAATAAAATCATTTTGAAATGAACCTGCTTGTGATTTCACGCACTCTACACTGGTGACCCAAGACATATCATGGAACACGAGTTAAGATCCCCGGAGCCGACCTCGACGGGAACCTCCAGCCACGCATGTGCGGTCGCAGTCAAGCTACTGGATTTCTGGCAGCACAACCCGCGCTCTTGGTTCCACTTCATCGAGGCGCAGTTCGCCCTCCGAGGGATAACGGCAGATGACACCAAATTCCACTATGTGGTCGCAGTGCTTGACGCCCGCACAGCTCAGCACGTAGCGAACCTGCTCGATCAGCCACCAACCGGCAAGAAGTATGAGGCGCTTAAGGCTGCGCTCATCCAGCGCTACACACTCTCGGACGGTGAGAGAGCAGAGAGGCTCCTGACGCGGACCGAGTTGGGAGATGAGTCGGCCATAGACCTCATGGAGAAGATGCTGACATTAAGGGGCACGGACGACGACCACTTTCTGTTTACCCACCTCTTCCTCCGGAACCTTCCGACGGTAGAGAGAGCACTTCTGGACAATACGCCGCAGCTGGCCGTGCGAGACTACCATGCACTGGTCCAGGAAGCAGACCCGATCATCATCGCCACCAGGGCGACCACAGTCAACGCAGCAGCGGCAGAGCCCAGCGAGATGACCAGAGGAGGCGAGGAGCCACCGACGGTAGCAGCAGCGGGGACCAGGGAGCGCCAGAGAGACACGCTCTGTTCCTACCACCGCCGCTTCGGAGAGAACGCACGCAGATGTACGCCACCGTGCCAATTCCAGCACTCGGGAAAATGCCAAGGCCGAGGGCTGGTAGCAGTGGCGACCCTCGGTGAAGAGAACAAGCTGCTCTACCTAACGGACGCACACTCAGGGAGGCATTTCCTCGTGGACACCGGAGCCCAGAAGAGCTTCATCCGGCCGACCTACGCTGACCGGCTGGCAAGATCTAGCAGCCCCGAGATAGTGGCAGCAAACGGCTCGGAGATTAAGACCTTTGGTGAGAGGACTCTGCTCTTATCTCTACACGGCCGTACATATGAGTGGACTTTTGTCATAGCAGCACTGAATTACCATATACTGGGGGTTGATTTTCTGTGTGCACATGGTTTATTGGTTGATGTTGCTAACAGGCGCCTGGTTAATGCACTGTCCTTCGATTCTCTCCCCTGTATAGCTCGAGTGACCCGGCCAACAGCACAAGCCAACGTCACAGCTGCAGGCGGTAAGTTCCACACACTGCTCACTCAGTTCCCAGCACTCATGGTCCCGACGTTTTCCGCGGCCATCGCTAAACACGGGGTGGAGCACTTTATCACCACCACCGGGCCGCCCGTTTTTGCTAGACCTCGGCGCTTGGACGCAGCTAAGCTGGCCATAGTGCGCGAGGAGTTCGCCAACCTGGAAAGGTTGGGCATCATCAGGCGCTCGAACAGCCCATGGGCTTCCCCGCTACATATGGTCCCTAAGGCTGAGGGATCGTGGCAACCGTGCGGTGATTTCCGCAGGTTGAACAACGCCACGGCGCATGACCGCTACCCAATTCCCCACATACAGGATTTTTCCGTTCACCTCGCCGGGGCACGCATTTTTTCCAAAATAGACCTGGTCCGCGGTTACCACCAAGTCCCAGTGCGCGCTGAGGACATACCTAAAACAGTGGTAATAACTCCGTTTGGTCTATTCGAGTTCCTGCGCATGCCATTCGGGTTAAAAGGAGCGGCACAGACGTTCCAGCGCATGATGGACCGTTCAGAGTGTTGGAAACAGGGGATAAGCATTTTTTGCTAGACTTGGGGGGTCGGAGGGAAAAAAATGGCATAGACAGACTCAAACTCTTTCGTTGTGGCGGACAAGCAAGTGCTGTTGGCTAAGGCCCCTTAGCGTGGAAGACCCCCACGGAGAGCTCCCCAGGGAAACGATTCGCAAGAGCAGCCACACGGACAGACCAAAGTGGCCCCCCTCCCAGCAACCTCCCATCGGCATAACAGCACCGCGGAGGCGGTAAAACCCAGTTACAGCAGATACGGGAGGAGACGGAAGCCCAAACAGCATGTGGACTGATGTTCTGTTGTTCTATCACAGCATGTGAACTGTTATTCGATTGTCCTATCTAAGATGCTGGGGGGGTATTTGTAGCACCTTGGGAGAGTCAGATTCTAGCATCTCAGATGAGAGACAGTGAATAAGCATGGGAGACAAAAGAGAGGAGTCTCCCGGTGAGAGAGTGGGAAGGAGTCAAGGATGTAGGGGGTTGAATGCAGTGTGATGTAAATGTCCTATTGTGTGTGATGTAAGCCGTGAAACTTAAGAGGAGAGTCTCTGGTAAAAAAAAAAGTTCAGTCGGTTCTGTGCTTGTGAGATGTGAGTGTGAAATAAAATCATTTTGAAATGAACCTGCTTGTGATTTCACGCACTCCACAAGACCAGCTTATACACATAGGGTTATTGCCACAAAATAACCTAAAATAACAAAATAACAAAATTGGAGTATTTCTTCCTTTAGTTTTTGTTTAAATTGTCCAAGCATTGTACATGATTTTAATTCAGGTCCAAAAGCGTTCCACAGTCTGACTCCTTGCACTGAGACACAGTGTTGCTTGGTAGTAGTTCTCACTGAAGGTTTTTGAAATATACATGTTCCTCTGAAATGATATTGTTTCTCCCTTATTTGGAACAACTTTTGGATATTTGCGGGCAGTGATAGATTCTTCACTTTAAACATTATTACTGCAGTTTTAAAGTCAACCAGATCTTTCAACTTGAGAGCTTTTAATTTAAGAAAAAGTGGGTTTGTTGGTTCCCTGTAAGCAGCTTTGTTTTTGATTCTAATAGCTCTCTTCTGAAGCATAAAGATTGGATATATGTTTATTTTATATGTATTTCCCCATACTTCATTACAATATGTCATGTATGGGAGTATTAATGAACGATACAAAGTATATAGTGTGGGTTGATTCAGCAAATATTTCACTCTGTGTAGTATTGCAATTGATTTAGATATTTTACCTTTAATATAATTAATATGTGACTTCCAACACAGTTTATTATCAATTATTACTCCAAGAAATATAGTTTAGGATACCCTTTCAATCTCTACACCATTTACACTGAGTTTAGATACTAAGTTGTTGTGATGGTTGTTAAAAACTAGTGTAGCGAACTCAATATGAGCACCCTACTTGGCTTGCCAAGTGGGTTGACCCTATTGGCGACACAAGTAGAGTGCGGGACTCCGGAGCGGGAGGCGTGAGTTCAAACCTCCCGGTGGGACATCGTCAGTTGGGCGCGCACGTTACATTGGTGTCAGAAGTGGGATTTACTGGTTCCCAAGCTGTGGTGCGGCGCTGACATCGGGACGATGTCGAGAACCAGAGGGGAGTAGTGTAGCGAACTCAATATGAGCACCCTACTTGGCTTGCCAAGTGGGTTAGGTTGACCCTATTGGCGACACAGGTAGAGTGCGGGACTCCGGAGCGGGAGGCGTGAGTTCAAACCTCCCGGTGGGACGTCGTCAGTTGGGCGCGCACGTTACACTATAAATTTTTTCTTACTTAAATTGAGTATTAATTTGTTTGAATCAAACCACAGTTTAAGCTTTCCTAATTCCTTTCCGAGTGCATCCAAAAGTTGTTCCAAATTGCTTCCATTGCATAATAAATTAGTGTCATCGGCAAACAATATTAAATCCATTTTTTCCAAAACTTTACATATATGACAACTTCTATGACACGGTGGTGGCATCAGCCATCACTTTTGGAGTGGTCTGCTGGGGCAGTGGCATTACTGCAGCCGATAGGAAGAGACTGAACAAACTGATCAAGAAAGCTAGCTCTGTCCTGGGGCAGCGCCTTGATCCGGTGGAGGAGATAGGAGAGAGAAGGACGGTGGCTAAACTGTCATCTCTGCTGGAGTCCGAGTTCCACCCTATGCAGGACATACTGAATGCACTGAGGAGCTCATTTAGCAGCAGACTACATCATCCCAGGTGCACAACCGAGAGGTTTCGCAGGTCCTTCCTACCAACGGCTGTCAGACTGTACAACCTAAGCAGGGCTGCTCGCAGAGATAGCAAAAAGACGTAACAAACTAATAGTTTTTTGAATGCAAAAGATGCAATAGACTTACACAATGGTCCCCTCCGGCATACAACTAGGAAAATACCGGTCGCTATGGAGAGTGAGAATATGTATGGGCACATAATCATACCATGTAGGATAACTAAGTAGACGGTTGTGCTGTTTCATCCCATCTAGCAACAATGCTCTGCACTGTGTGTGTTTATATATTTACATATTTATTCCATCTAGCTACAATGCTCCGCACTGGGTGTGTTTATGTTTATATATCTATATATTTATTCCATCTAGCTACAATGCTCCGCACTGTGTGTTTACATATTCATATATTTATTCCATCCAGCTACAATTCTCTGCACTGTGTGTCTGTGTGTGTGTATATATATATTTTATAGTAATATGTACATATGTATATTAGCTGCTCTTGCTTGCTTGTTTTTTTTTTCTTGCCTTCTGATTGTTGCTCTGAGTGTTGCTATCCCTGTGCTGTTGCAATCCTGGAATTTCCCCGTTGTGGGACTAATAAAGGCTTATCTTATCTTATCTTATCTTATATCATTTATATGCATATTGAATAACAATGGCCCCAAAACTGAACCCTGTGGGACTCCACAAGTAACCTTCAGTAACTGTGAGTTTTTGTTACCAACACATACATACTGATATCTATTCTTCAAGTAACTACATAACCAGGACAGTGCTACCCCCCTAATACCACAATTTTGTAGTTTCTTTAATAATAAATTATGATCCACTGTATCAAATGCTTTTAAGATCCAGGAATACCCCAACTGAATACTCTTTATTTTCAACGGCAGTTGATATTTTTTCTATAAATTCCATTAGAGCAAATGCAGTTGTCCTCTTGTGTCTGAACCCATATTGCTGCTCACACAATAAATTATTCTTCATTATGAAGTTGTCAATTCTCTCACAGAATATTTTTTCAAGTATCTTGGAAAATTGCGGCAATAGTGAAATTGGTCTATAGTTTGAAAATTCCCCTCTGTCACCTGTCTTGTATATCAGGATTACTTTAGCTATTTTCATTCCATTGGAAAATATACCTGTTTGGAGAGACAGGTTACAAATATACGTCAGTGGCTTCACTAAGCATTCAATGATAGTTTTGACTAAGAGCATGTCAATACCATCACAATCCGCAGATGTTTTACTTTTAAATGATTTAACAATTTCAATGACCTCTCTCTCGTCTGTGTTCTTTATGAAAATGGAATCTTTTATAGCAATGTTTTTGCTTATTGTATCACCTGTAGGTGCTGTAATGGGTATTTCTCGAGCCAAATTAGGACCAATGTTAACAAAAAAGTTATTAAATTCATCTGCAGATGAGACTGCATTCACACTCTGAGTCATTTTATTTATTTATTTATTTTTTTTGAAAGATTGGTTAGGTAGCTTGTATTTCTGTTTTTATTTCCAAGAATATTGTTAAGTATTGTCCATGTATTTTTAATATTGTCTCTGTTTTCCTCCAGTTCTTTACTGTAATTGTCTCTTTTACTACATCTCATTATATACATTAACTTATTTTTGTATGTTTTATATCACTGCTCTGCTTCTTTTGTCTTTTTCTTTAGAAAAGCTTTATAAGATAAGATAAGATAAGATAAGCCTTTATTAGTCCCACAACGGGGAAATTCCAGGATTGCAACAGCACAGGGATAGCAACACTCAGAGCAACAATCAGAAGGCAAAAAAAAAAAAAACAAGCAAGCAAGAGCAGCTAATATACATATGTACATATTACTATAAAATATATATATACACACACACACACACAGACACACAGTGCAGAGCATTGTAGCTGGATGGAATAAATATATGAATATATGAACACACAGTGCAGAGCATTGTAGCTAGATGGAATAAATATGTAAATATATAAACACCCACAGTACGGAGCATTGCAGCTAGGTGGAATAAATATGCAAGTATATAAACACACACAGTGCGGAGCAATGTAGCTAGATGGAATAATATGTAGATATATAAAAACACAGTGCGGAGCATTGTAGCTAGATGGAATAAATATATTATATATTATATAATGAATTTTTCTTTTTACACACCTTTTGTAATCCTTTGGTTAACAATGGCTTGTCGACAAATTTCTGTTTAAGCTTTTTCTTTACTAATGGACAATTTTTTTTCATAAAGAGTGGTTACAATGTTCATAAATGTGTCATAGGCTTCATTTACATCTGATACATAGATTTTTGTCCAGTCTTGCTTCAGCAAGTCTTCTTTAAAAGAACTGATTGCATTTTGTGATTTGTATCTGAAAAATTTTAAAGTTTTTTCTGTATTGGCCCCCGTGTGGCCATGGATAAGTGCAAAGACTGGCAAATGGTCACTTATATCATTTATCAATAATCCACTTTCTATTTTCTTATCAATAATATTAACAAACAGGTCATCAATAAGTGTAGCAGTGTGAATTGTGATTCTACTGGGATGTGTTATTGTGGGATATAGACTCATACTGTACATAGAATTCATGAACTCTGTAATTACATTTTGTTGAAATGGATTTAGTAAATCAATACTGACATCTCCACAAATTACAACTATTTTCTTATTAGTAATATTATTGTACAGCTCAACTAATTTATCTCTGAACGTCTCAATGCAAGTTCCCGGCATTCTATATATACAACTTATAATTAGATTTTTTGTTTTATCTTGGTCAATCTCAACAGTAACACATTCCAGAATCACTGGTAGTGCAAAGGACATTCCATTTACAAGTTTACACCTATACAGGTCATCAATATACAGTGCAACACCACCACCTTTTTTTTTAGATCTGTTTATATGAAACATCTGATATCCCTCTATTGCCATCAGAGGAGCCTGCTCTTCATTAAGCCAAGTTTCAGAGACTGTTATAGCTGTAAATTTTCTGTCTAGCTGTTTTAAATAGTCCTGAATATATGGAAAGTTTTTGTTAAGACTTCTGCTGTTGAAGTGTATTATTGATAGTTTACCATCTAATTGCACTTGACTTTTGAATTGCTTTTCAGTATAATATTCACAATGATTATGAATATTATTGAAAAAGTGGTTATCAGGATCAATATCATTCTCCATCTCTTGTAGTTTATGTTCAGCATAATGACATATTTTCAGAGTTTGAATTTCCTCATTCTGTGTCAAATGACCTCCTCCAACTGGGGATAATTGGTGTCTACTCAAATCAGTCATAAGTTTTTTTGTTTTGTTTAGTTTTAGTTTTTTGTTTTTTTAAAGTACATTGACATGGTATGTCACAAAAGAACTATTCTTGCCGTGTGTGTGAATATGGATTATCATAGTCTCTTAATTTTCTTAATCAGTGTTCATCTATATTTATTTAAGTCAGTGAGATCTCTGATTATTATGGCCTTTGCTTCCTCAGGTGTTCCATTTAGTTTGATCCAAACTCTACAGTTTCTTGTCCATGTTGCCTGTATCTTATTTTGTCTTTTCAGCATCCATGCTTGCTGTGCTATTTCAGCATTAGCCTTTGTTAAATGTTCATTTAGGTAAACTTCTGTTCCCCGTAGCTTTCTGGCCTGCCTCAGTATGTCATTCTTTACCCTTCTGTTCACAAAGCGCATCACAATTGATTTCTTTGTTTTACTATCTTTTCTGGGTAAAGTATGACAGGCTGAAATTGCATTTACTTAAACCTTTATATTTCTGCTTTCAAGGAACTGAAGCACTTGGTTTTCCAGGGAGACTGATTCACTTAGGGGAGCCTCTTCACCTCTCATTCCTGCTGTAACATTGGCATATGATTGGCATTTAATGTCTAGTCCACTTATAATTAGATCATCCATACGAGAATATTGTTCAAGATCCTCGATGCGTCTGTAACCCAGTGTTAAAAACGCGAATGGAAATATGAATATTGATGCCGCTTTTGAAGAGAAAACCACCCATTTCACAATGGGAGTAAATAATTTAACGATGAATATTTAAATAAATATATATTCATAAAACAGTAGGGAACATTTTCTGGGGAGTTTTGATAAAGTTCCAAATGTTTTTCTTTGGTATTTTGAGCAACCAATGGCTGCGTCGGTTGTTTGGCAGTATCAGCCAATGGGTTAAGCGCTTTCTCTCCGGGTCTGGGTATGACTTGCATTTTTTGGCTCAGTCACGCCAGACACCGAAAGACACCGACCGAGAGAGAGACGGTCCTTGATGATATGGCGACGCTAACGTGCTAGTAGCAGCCTTTGTCTCGGATAAAACCTGAGATTGGTAAGCCTAAACTAACACCCGCAATGAGACATTGCTGTACTATCAAATTCTAATACCTCGTTTGTTAAATTTTAAGATTTGGATCCAAAGGCTGTTAACGCCATTGAGCGCGGGAACCCCATGACGCACGTGTCGATTAGCATGGTGAGTGCCATTCATTGTGTATGTGGATGCTAATCGCTAGCTTGTAATGCTACTTGCCGATGCTAATTTCGGCTAGTTTTTCCATCAGAAAAACGCATTTTCCAAAGCTGTAATGGTTAGCAGAGGTCCCAGTTCCCTGGCCCTTGATTGCTATTTAATGGTGAATGTTAAACCTGTGGTTTATATGTGTTTTAAAGTGTAATTTTGTAATAAATTGTTGTGCTAGCTTAACATGCTAACCCTCTGATGCTAATTCTGGCTAGGTTTTGCACAGGAGGAGGTTGTTTTTTTCAGAGCTGTGGATAATAGCTTGAGGTTCTGTGTTCTGGCCTATTTTGTAGGTCAGGTTTTTTCCTTTGGACTGGTTTGACCAGAACGCAGATTCTCCAGATCTGGATAGTGAGCCGAAGCCCGAACCCGGTTGATTGGTAAAAGTGACCCAACTGGTCACCTGGAGCTGACACCAAAGGACTGAACATATTGTAAATGTATTTTGGGGTAGTTTATTTTATTTTTTTTTCCTTTCTATTATTGTGACAAGTGCTGTGTTTTTTTTATTTAAGTGTACACCACTGTAAAAAATATACATACTTGCAAGTTCCTGTACTGCTGTGTATGTGTCATCTGTTGTTGCACCTCCCGGGCTCCTACGAACCCTGTAGTCTGTCTGATCTGGCCCAATTATCCCTTTTGTCCAGGTAGTAAAATTAAGGTAACTACACTGACACAACACTACCAAAATGGTACTACATCTAAAGTAAGTAGGTGTTAGTGGGTGTTACAAAAATCTGGCGAGCCAGCCAGAAGCCTGGAGCGTTGCACAACAGTAGTTGACTCTGTTTTGACCCCTGACCAAACAGTTC
Organism: Pholidichthys leucotaenia; assembly: GCA_020510985.1. Classification (NCBI taxonomy): domain Eukaryota; kingdom Metazoa; phylum Chordata; class Actinopteri; order Cichliformes; family Pholidichthyidae; genus Pholidichthys; species Pholidichthys leucotaenia. The sequence continues at coordinate 84,323,967 of CM035843.1, forward strand.
ATATACTGTCAAAATGGAATTTGTTGAAAAATATGGTGTCAAAGTTCCAAATGCAGTCATTGTTAGTGGTATTGTTGACAAAGAAAAAGACCAAGACGTTTTTGAGTTCCTAGAGCAACATGGCACTATTCGTAGGGTGCTTAGCACTGATGATAACTCATCTGATTTTGACAAAAGTCACACTGTAGAGTTCGAGTCTGGATTAGCTATTGAAACATTAGCACCTACGTTGCCGTGCTCCTTTCCATCCACTGACAATCCTGATGTTAAGTACTGCATTCAAGCCTTAACTGATGTGTACACTAAAACTGTAGGGGGCAGTGTTACTGAGGCTTATCTTAGCAACCTGAAGGGTTTAGCTAAGTTAAGTGGAAAAGGTTTTTAAGAGGTGTTGCGGGAGGTTATGTCCACAATAGGGAAGTCTATTGAAGCTGCTGAGACAGCTGAAACGGTCGCTGCTGACGTTGATCCTGCTTCCCCTACTGTAGAACCCACACAAAGTGGAGTCTCTCCTCCACTCCAAGTTGAAGTGCCTCGCACCCCTAAAACCACTCAAGCACTCTTCCAAATCCCTCTTAGACCAATCTTAACACCTCAAATGTTGAGTCCAGCTGATTTTAACCCACCCGAGCTTCAGAAAATCGTAGTCGAGCATGTCACTAAAAATGCAGAAAAGCCGTCAAACGCCCATCCCTCTTTGAGAATCAGAGCTTTCTCTGGCAAAACGCCAAGACCGTATACTGAAGCTGACTATGAAACATGGCATTCATATGTTGACTTGATGATGGAAGATACTTCTTTGTCTGACTTGGAAAAATCTTGCAAGATCCTTGAAAGTCTTCTTGCTCCTGCGTCTGATATTATTCGCCCTCTTGGGCCTGAAGCCACCTCTGCCGACTATCTTAAGCTTTTGGATTCAGCTTTTGGGACTGTTGAAGATGGTGTGGAACTGCTTGTGCGATTCATGAACACTTTCCAAGATTATGGAGAAAAACCCTCTGCATATCTGCATTGTTTGCAGGTGGCGCTCAATCTCGCAGTGCATAGAGGCGGTCTAGAGCCACAGGAAGTGGACAAACAGCTTCTCAAGCAGTTTAACAGAGGCTGTTGGGATGATAATCTGCTAAAAGAGCTACAGCTGGAACTAAAAGATAAACATCCACCTGCGTATGCCGAGTTATTGCTTCACCTCCGCACTGTTGAAAACAGACAAGAAGTTAAAAACACCCGCATGAAAAAACACTTGGGCGCCACAAAACCAAAAGCAGCCTCCTACAAACAAACAGTCACCTAAACAAGTACAAATAGTGAAGTGGAGTCGGACAGACAGTCTGAAAGAACTGAAAAAGCAAGTCGCTGATCTAAAAAGCCAATTAGCTGCTGTCGTGAAACAAAAGAAACAAGCACCACCGAAGAAAGACCCAACTAAGAAGTCTGGAAATAAAAAACCTGACCATGCCAAACCTGAAAACTTACCTTCGTCCAGCCGTCCCAATACTAGGCCCAAACCATGGTATTGCTTCCGCTGTGGCGAAGATGGGCATATTGCAGCCACTTGTGAGTCCGAGCTAAACCCTGCGCTTGTGGCTGCAAAACGGAAAGAACTAAGAGAAAAAAGACAGATTTGGGACAGTCAGAACTCCCAATCTTCTTTAAACTGAAGTCTGCCTCTGTTGCAGGACAAACAGAGGCTAGCTCAGAGATGACCCGTCCCAAACCAAAAGCTCCATTCAAGACATGTGCTAAACTGAAGTCACACTACAAAACAGACCGCTTTAACTTTCCTAATGGTCTAATTGGTACAAAAAGTACAGCACAAGTGAAAGTGAATGGCTGTACTGTGAGCTGTTTGTTAGATGCAGGCTCCCAGGTGACTACTGTCCCTGAGTCCTATTACAGACAGTACTTATCCAACCATGTGATTAAGCCACTTTTTGAGCTGTTAGAAGTGGAGGGAGCTAGCGGTCAGAGTGTACCTTATTTAGGCTACATTGAAATGCATGTCACTTTCCCACAAGACTTTCTCAGTATTGAAGCCGAAGTGCCAACGCTTGCCTTAGTGGTTCCTGATGTATGTGCAGCTGATCAGTCCTTAGTGTTAATAGGGACAAACACATTAGATGTACTTTACGAGCTGTACTCTGATGCATGTTCTGAACTGCAGCCAACCATGTCACTTGGTTATAAGGCAGTGTTAAAAGTCCTTGAGCTACGGCACAGACAGTCCAAAGACACTAGCCTTGGTTTAGTGACCATGCACAACAAAGAGCCACAGTTAGTTCCTGCAGGCCAAACAGTTGTTCTAGATGGCGCTGTAGCTGTGTCAGCCGGCTACAGTGAAAAATCTGTCTTGTTAGAACACCCGTTAATGTCAGCCTTACCTGGTGGTATCCTGGTAAAACCATGTCTCATAGACTTACCTGAAAGAGCACCTTACCTTGTTCCAGTTATACTTACCAATGAATCGGAACATGACGTGACAATCCCTCAGAAGTGTGTCATTGGAGAAATTTGTGCATATCAACGAGTCCTATCGCAAGAACACTCCATGAAAGTTACAAAGTCCAAAACTGAACCAAAGTCCACTCTGAAGTTCAATTTTGACTCTTCCCCCATTAGCGCTGAATGGAAAGAGTGCCTAACAGAAAAACTCAGTCAAATGCCCGAAGTATTTGTACAAAACGATCTTGACTTTGGCAAAACGGATCAAGTGAAACACACAATCAAATTATCAGATGAAACACCGTTCAAACACAGAGCACGTCCCATACATCCAAATGACCTGGAAGCGGTCCGTAAGCATCTCAAAGAACTCCAACAAGCAGGCGTGATAAGAGAGTCCACTTCCCCATTTTCTTCGCCTATTGTAGTGGTGCAAAAGAAGAATGGCGATGTCCGCCTTTGTATTGATTACAGGAAGCTTAACATGCAGACTGTAAAAGATGCTTACGCCCTCCCCAACTTGGAGGAAACGTTTTCCACCTTGACTGGTTCGCAGTGGTTCTCCATCCTCGATTTAAAGTCGGGGTACTACCAAATTGAGGTAGAGGAACTGGACAAACCAAAGACAGCGTTCGTATGTCCCATGGGCTTTTGGGAATTCAATAGAATGCCCCAAGGCATTACAAACGCCCCCAGCACGTTCCAGCGCCTCATGGAGAAATGCATGGGTGACATGAATCTGCATGAGGTGATTGTGTTCCTCGATGACATCATTGTATTCTCCAAGACGCCCGAAGAACATGAGGCTCGCTTAATGAAAGTTCTTAATCGCCTAAAAGAGTACGGGCTTAAAATCTCCCCTGAGAAATGCAGATTTTTTCAAACTTCCGTCAGATACCTCAGTCACATTGTGTCCAGTAAAGGAGTTGAGACCGACCCCGAAAAAGTGAAAGCCCTAAGTACCTGGCCTGTGCCCCGTGATCTCAAACAGCTCTGCTCGTTCTTCGGCTTTTCAGGGTACTATAGGCGGTTCATTAAAGTGTACCTGTGGTGGTCGTGAAAAAAAAGACATTATATTGAGCCCCTGTCTCACGTTCTAGTTCAAGTTCAAGTTGAAATTCACGTTCAAAGCAATTTGATATAAATCCATTGCTGATGTACTGGTTCAGCTATGTCAGCAAAACAAGGGTACAGCCATACTAGCGGCTACATGGCCTTCCAGGACGCTTCCTGTGACGTAATTTCGTGGCTATTGTGATCTGGATCAGTATTGGCTGAGCCTCGAGTACCCGGATGTGCAGCGGCTTTGGGGATATTCAAATTCAAATTCAAACGTTTATTTCAAACTCAGGGTTCATATTAAATGCAGAACTGAAACGAGTAGAAAATAAATAAATAAATGCTTAAATTCGGCGGGTCCTATTGTCTGATCTGAGGTCGTTAACAGCCGCAACACGGCAGATTAATTCGGCTCCTCCCTCGCCAATATAAAGAGCGGCAGACAGTGCGTTGCGTTGTGTGAGGACCAAAATTCAAACGTTTATTTCAAACTCAGGCTTCATATTAAATGCAGAACTGAAACGAGTAGAAAATAAATAAATAAATGCTTAAATTCGGCGGGTCCTATTGTCTGATCTGAGGTCGTTAACAGCTGCAACACGGCAGATTAATTCGGCTCCTCCCTCGCCGCTATAAAGAGCGGCAGACAGCGCGTTGCGTTGTGTGAGAACCAAAATTCAAACGTTTATTTCAAACTCAGGGTTCAGATTAAATGCTGAACTGAAACGAGTAGAAAATAAATAAATGCTTAAATTCAGCTGCCTGTCTCATCTGATCTCATAACTGCCGCAACACGGAAGATGATTCTACAACTATATACAGAGCAGCAGACACTCGGTGCTCTTGTAAAAACAAAAACATACAATGCGATATGGATATCGCAACATGGCGGAATGTAAAGCCTTTGGATGTCTGAATAATAAGCAAAAAAAACAAAGAAACACTTTTTTTGTGTACCCAAACCCAGCTCACCTTGTCAGAAGATCGGAGCGGAAACAGGGCACAGACGAATAATTTCAGACGAAATTGCGTTGTGTGTGAGGACCACTTCGTCACTTTAACCCTCAGAAGACCTTTCTGGCTCAAACCTGTAGCCATGTTGGACAAATTCTTCCTCAGAGTCCGACAATTCAGCCATAATAGAATAAAAACAGTCACAACAGCACCCTAGTCTCTCATACAGGCGGAGCATTGACTGTTGAGTATCAACAAAGTGACGTCACATCCGCATGTGTCATGGCTGCGCCCACAGTTTTCATTGGCTGCCCATGGCCAAGGTCCTATTTGAATATATGTCTGGTGGTATATGGCTGGCAAAAATTATTTACCAAAATAAGAAATACTTTTTCATAATGTTTTCAAGTCAAATGCGTCTTCACGACCACCACAGGTACGCTTTAAGAACTATTCCAGCATCGTTAAACCCCTCACTGACTTAACAGCAGGCTACCCTCCTTTGCGAAAAAGCACAAAGCCCAAAGCTAAGCCTGTCCAGTACCACGACCCAAAGACACCGTTTGGTGAGCGATGGACTTCTTCCTGTGATCTTGCATTCAAAACCATCATTGAAAAGCTCAGTACTGCGCCTGTCCTGGGGTTCGCTGACCCTCAGTTGCCATATACACTCCATACTGACGCCAGCACTACAGGGCTTGGCGCCGCCCTCTATCAAGAGCAGGAGGGCCAGACTAGGGTCATAGCTTATGCAAGCCGGGGGTTGTCTAGAAGTGAGTCCCGTTACCCCGTCCATAAATTAGAATTTTTAGCTCTAAAGTGGGCAGTAACGGAGAAGTTCACAGACTATTTATATGGCAATCATTTTACTGTCGTGACAGATAGTAACCCCCTGACGTACATTTTGACTACTGTTAAGATGGATGCCATGAGTTATAGGTGGCTAACTGCTCTGTCGACGTTTAACTTTAAGCTCCAATACAGAGCAGGCAAGCTTAACTCAGATGCAGATGGCTTCTCTAGATGGCCACATGGCGAGTTACTTAATGACGCAGTGTCCCAAAAGGAGCTTGACCGCATACAGCAGTTCACTCAAACTCACTTGTCTCTTCCTGAAAGCAGTTTAAGTTCCGAGGTAGTGTCTGCTATATGTGAAAAACACCTTGTCTGTAGCTCTCCAGACAACACCTTCCCTTTGGTTCACTCGTTAGCCCTCTCTGTAGCTGCCATTCCAGATGGCTATGCCAATGAAAATGACTGTGGTGGTCTTCCAGTTGTACTCCACATGACTCCTGAACAGATCAAAAATGAACAAAGAACTGACCCCTGTTTAAGAGAAGTGATTGCACAAATTGAAACTGGGCTAAAAGTTCCACCAACTGTACGAACTGAACTTCCTGACATCAACTTGTTACTCCGAGAGCTCAGTCAACTTGAAATGTGCAATAACATCCTCTACCGCACTCGCCAAGATGGAGGAAATGTTACTTACCAGCTCGTCTTACCTGAACAGCTCCACGATTCAGTCTTTCAAAGCCTCCACTGTGACATGGGCCATTTAGGCACAGAGCGTACTTTGGATCTCGCCAGAACAAGGTTCTATTGGCCTCGCATGGCGGTAGATATTGAAAAGAAGATCAAGGCATGTAACCGCTGTGTAAGACGTAAAACTGCTCCAGAACGAGCTGCTCCGCTTGTCAACATCAAGTCCACCCGACCGCTCGGACTTGTCTGTATGGATTTCCTGTCCATTGAGCCCGATCAAAGTAACACTAAGGATGTGCTCGTGCTAACTGATCATTTCACGAAATATGCTATAGCCATCCCTACCAGCAATCAAAAAGCTCAGACCATTGCAAAGGCACTTTGGGACAACTTTATAGTCCACTACAGGATACCCGAACGGTTACATAGTAATCAGGGTCCCGATTTTGAGTCCCATATCATAAAAGAACTTTGCAAAATCATGGGCATTCGTAAAATCCGGACCACACCCTATCACCCCAGAGGTAACCCGATAGAACGTTTCAATAGAACGTTATTGAGCATGCTGGGTACTCTGGAGGAAAAGAACAAATCTCAGTGGCACAACTATGTAAAACCACTTGTACATGCGTACAATTGTACGAAGAATGACACTACTGGTTTTGCCCTGTATGAGTTAATGTTCGGTCGTCAGCCGAGATTGCCCATCGACCTTGCATTTGGGCTCCCGTTTCACAACAAAAGTTTCGAGTCACATTCCCAGTACATTGAAAAACTGAAGACAACTCTACAAGAAAGCTACAAACTAGCAACAGAAAATGCTAACAAGATGGCTGAAAGAAACAAAACAAGATTTGATATGCGAGTGAAACCCTCAAAACTAGAACCAGGCGACAGAGTTTTGGTACGTGCAGTCCGCCTCAAAGGCAAGCACAAACTAGCAGACAGGTGGGAAGCTGAAATCCACATTGTGGTGAGCCAAGCAGGTGACTTGCCTGTTTACACTATAAAACCTGAGACAAAAGATGGTCTTGTTTGCACCGTTCACCGCAACTTCTTGCTTCCCTGTGGTTTTCTTGCCCCTGTTGAAGAAGAACCTGTCCAACCAAAACGTGTCCGCAAACCTAAGACAAGACAATCACCTGAACAAAGTGAGGAATGTGAGAATTCAGAACTGGAAAATGAAGATGTCTATTGGTACAGAGAAGAACCAATCCAAACGCCCATAAAGCTCACTCGAGTTTATGAAATTCCCCATCCAAAGACATTCTTTAAAGGAGACATTCCTGCTGAAACTCACTTACCTGAGAATGACAACCAAATAGAAAATGTCACTTCACCTGGATGTGACAACTTACTTGGAAATGACAATTCACCTGGATGTGACAACTTGCCGAATGATGGAAACCTGGAGGAAACTGAAACAAATGTAGAACAATCAAACAATGAGAATGGAACTGAAAGTGAAACCAACTTACCTGATAAAAGTACCTGTGATGAACCTGTGGAAGAAAAAGAATCTGAAAAAGAGATCCCAAAGACTGTGAGACATTCCGAGAGGACAACCTCCCAGCCAGAAAGACTACAGTATAGTCAGTTGGGAAATCCTCTCATAACTGTTGCCCAGTCCCTGTTTCAAGGACTAAACCTGGCTTTTACCAGAGCCTTAACAGAGTCAGATCCTAGGAATATTCCCATGAACACTAGTTCTCCTGTCATTACTATCTAGCTAATCCCATGCAAAGGGACTTGCATGATTCTAAGAGGGGATAGTGTAACCCAGTGTTAAAAACGCGAATGGAAATATGAATATTGATGCCGCTTTTGAAGAGAAAACCACCCATTTCACAATGGGAGTAAATAATTTAACGATGAATATTTAAATAAATATATATTCATAAAACAGTAGGGAACATTTTCTGGGGAGGTTTGATAAAGTTCCAAATGTTTTTATTTGGTATTTTGAGCAACCAATGGCTGCGTCGGTTGTTTGGCAGTATCAGCCAATGGGTTAAGCGCTCTCTCTCCGGGTCTGGGTATGACTTGCATTTTTTGGCTCAGTCACGCCAGACACCGAAAGACACCGACCGAGAGAGAGACGGCCCTTGATGATATGGCGACGCTAACGTGCTAGTAGCAGCCTTTGTCTCGGATAAAACCTGAGATTGGTAAACCTAAACTAACACCCGCAATGAGACATTGCTGTACTATCAAATTCTAATACCTCGTTTGTTAAATTTTAAGATTTGGATCCAAAGGCTGTTAACGCCATTGAGCGCGGGAACCCCATGACGCACGTGTCGATTAGCATGGTGAGTGCCATTCATTGTGTATGTGGATGCTAATCGCTAGCTTGTAATGCTAACTGCCGATGCTAATTTCGGGCTAGTTTTTCCATCAGAAAAAGGCATTTTCCAAAGCTGTAACAGTTAGCAGAGGTCCCAGTTCCCTGGCCCTTGTGTTATGACCCGAGCGTCGGTTCTGATCGCGCTCGGGCTAAGTTATGTCTAGCTGCCGGCCTTGACAGCTGCGGGCTGTATTCTGGCCTCACCGGGCTCTTATTGTAAAAGTGCTCGGTGGGGCTTCCGCCTGTCAACGGCCGGTCAGCTGAGTGTCATTATCGTCGTTAGTGCTTCGCCCATTTAAGCCCAGCACTGGCGACGGCTGGACGCAGCAGTGTCTGTTCACTTACCTGTTCACTTCCCTGTTCACTTCCCTGTTCACTCTCCGTGTTACGGATGCCTGGACTATTTCACCCCTCGTCTGCTTTGGGTTTGGCCGTCGTTCCCCGGAACCAGTAAGTGTGCTGTATTAGCCTTATTCCTCCCGGCGTGAACTGATCTTTGTGAGTCTCTGCCTTAGCAGCCTGTGTTCTGTTATTATTTTCAACTACCAAGCCTGTCTGTGTATGACCGTCTCCTGCTCTGGACCTATAGTGAGCTGTATAGCCCTATGCCTCCTGTTATGTGAAGACTCTTGTCATTATCTCAGCAGCTTGTGTTATCACCTTTTCACCGTAATAAAACTCACTGAAAACTCACTGGTGACTCTGTGGCGTCTTATGGTGGCTCGCGAGAGCCACCACATGACAGTACACTGCTGCCAAAACAGCGTTTACGGTGACGCCAACCCGAGACGCAATTCACCAGTGGGTTCGAGTTTTGGACGTTGCTTTTTCCTGTCTGGGTACTGTGTATGTGAGGAATGCCGTCGCCGAAGAGCCACGTGCTGACAGGTGTTTTGGAAGTCGTGGATGAGCTGCTCATCTCCGCTTCCCTGCTGGACTATGACCACGACATACACTGGTACCTGGACGCCACCGAAGATGTTCTTTGTCATCTCTCTCCCCGCTACGCCGACCACCCGGAAGTCAACGCGAGGAGGGAAGACATCGCCGCGCAACGCGAAATATTCCTGATAATGGAGGAGGAACGCGGCATGAAGCAGGAGAAGAGGCACTCCTGCTCTTTGCCTATGGATCCCGATCCTGCCCTCGATCCGTTTCGGGAGTTCGCACCATCTGGGGGCCGGCGAAGGCGTCGGCGTCACGGCCGGGCGCATCTTTAACAAGCTCCTGCTCCGGATCCAGTTCCGGGCCGCCGGGATGACCCCCTCAACCAGCCAGCTGCTGTGAGTGAGCTGAGTCCTGTGCCGGTGGGCTCCGTCCATGGATCCTTTTTTACCACCCAGCGAGCAAGGGAAGGAGCAACGTCCGCTACAGCTGACACCATCCTCCCCCCGGGAGACAGTCCTCAGCGTCAGTCCCACGCCGTCGAACGAGGGGGAGGCCTGCGGCTCTGGGAAATATCCCGGCCCTGCAGCCTTGCTTTGGACAGAGGAGAAGAACGGACTGCAGTGAGGAGCCAGAGCCGACGAGAGAGCGTCCCCAGGGTTCCTCAGGGATGCAACCCGAGTCAGCAGGTCCAGGGTCCTCTGCCCCCACGCCATACGGGTTACTGGCGTGGACGCCAGCGCGAGAGGATCCAGCTGCAGAGACCATCAGGCCGGCTGTGGAACCCGACGCAGCAGAGTGGGAGCCCGACGACGAGCGTCTTCTTGAACCTGGATCGGCGAAGTCCTGGACGGCTCCAGAGCCCGAGTGCAGGCAAGTGCTCTTCTTTGTTTTCCTGTATGGTGTGTTAGAGCATTTTTGCCTGCCTCATGGGGAGGCGAGTGAGGGGCAGCCGTCCGCTGCACCCGAGCTCGTCTCGCTGGGCTCTGGCGCTGCCGGTGGAACTGATCCCGGTCCTCTCCTGTTTTCTGAGCACCTCCACAGCGTTACCGGTCCGGAGCCAGTCAAGGTCACGGGACTGGGGGTTCCAGGTTCGGAGATGGAGGTCGTCGCCGGAGCAGTCCTGACCCAGGCGGGGTCCGACGTTTGGGCCGAGGTGACCCAGTCGGGGTCCGACGTGTGGGCCGAGGTGACCCAGTCGGGGTCTGACACATGGGCCGAGGTGACCCAGTCGGGGTCCGACGCGTGGGCCAAGGTGACCCAGTCGGGGTCCGACGTGGGTGCAGCGATGACCCAGTCGGGGTCCGACGAGGTCCAGTGGGGGTCCAGCGCAGGTGCAGCTGTGACCCAATCAGGATTCGAGGGGGTCCAAGTTTTTGGTTGTCCCCCTCTCAGGAGCCACCAGCTGGGGGCCGTTAGAGGGTTTTGTTTGGCAGATCGGCGCTCTCCTGTCTTGTCGTTTTCAGGTGAGTGGCTGCATGCATTTCCTCCACGGTCCTGGTGGTTGTGGGATGCGGGTCGGCCACCTGAGGAACTGCTTCGTGCGTTCGGCGTCTTGGGTTGGCCACCCAATAAACTGTGTTTGTTACGGGGTGACCTGGTTCGGCCACCAGAGGACTTGTTTCTGGGGGCCTGGGACTGGGGCAGGCCACCTGATCATATACTGGTTTGTGGGACTATCTGTGGGCCCATACAGTGCCTAGTCATGTTAAGTACGTCTAGCATTTTTTTTTTGTGTTGTTTCACGTAGTCATAGTCATAGTCAAGTCAAAGCAATTTTAGATTGCCTCATGTTTCTTTTTTTTGAAAGCCTTAGTTTAGTTATAGTCAAATCAGAGCAATTTTAGATTGCCTCATGTCTTTTTTTTGGAAAGCCACAGTCTTGCCATAGTCAAGTTATGTCAGGGCAATCTGGGTTGCCTCATGTGTTTTGCAATCCTTAGTCTGGTTTTGTTTTGCTATTGTTCTTTCCTCCCCTCTTCTTTTTGAGGGGCTATGGTCAAGTTTTGTCTTTGTTGTTTTGTTCTCCCCTCTTTCTTTGAGGGGCTATAGTATGGGGGTTTTGTTCATAGTTTCCAGGTGTTTACATGTATTTTTGGATTCGTGTGTTTTTGTTTTTTCATAGTCACCGTGTTTAGCACGTATTTCTTCTGTTTCCATAGTTACAGTCATGTATTCTTTTTTTATAGTCATGTGTTTCCACAGTTAGTCATGTATTTCTTTCCTTTTTTTTTTCCAGAGTCATGTGTTGGTATTTATTTCTTGTTTTGTTTCCATAGTTATCGTGTGTTTCCATGTATTTCTTGTATGGTTTTTTTTGTCTGGTCTTTGTCTTGTTCATGGGTTGGTTTCTCTCCCTCCGCACCTGTCCCCCAACCTCCCACCCTGGGGGGGCGGGGGGCAGGGTGGTTCCTTGGGGCGTTCGGAGTCCGCCCGTGGAGGGAGGGTACTGTTATGACCCGAGCGTCGGTTCTGATCGCGCTCGGGCTAAGTTATGTCTCGCTGCCGGCCTTGACAGCTGCGGGCTGTATTCCGGCCTCACCGGGCTCTTATTGTGAAAGTGCTCGGTGGGGCTTCCGCCTGTCAACGGCCGGTCAGCTGAGTGTCATTATCGTCGTTAGTGCTTCGCCCATTTAAGCCCAGCACTGGCGACGGCTGGACGCAGCAGTGTCTGTTCACTTACCTGTTCACTTCCCTGTTCACTTCCCTGTTCACTCTCCGTCATGTTACGGATGCCTGGACTATTTCACCCCTCGTCTGCTTTGGGTTTGGCCGTCGTTCCCCGGAACCAGTAAGTGTGCTGTATTAGCCTTATTCCTCCCGGCGTGAACTGATCTTTGTGAGTCTCTGCCTTAGCAGCCTGTGTTCTGTTATTATTTTCAACTACCAAGCCTGTCTGTGTATGACCATCTCCTGCTCTGGACCTATAGTGAGCTGTATAGCCCTATGCCTCCTGTTATGTGAAGACTCTTGTCATTATCTCAGCAGCTTGTGTTATCACCTTTTCACCGTAATAAAACTCACTGAAAACTCACTGGTGACTCTGTGGCATCTTATGGTGGCTCGTGAGAGCCACCACATGACACCTTGATTGCTATTTAATGGTGAATGTTAAACCTGTGGTTTATATGTGTTTTAAAGTGTAATTTTGTAATAAATTGTTGTGCTAACTTAACATGCTAACCCTCCGATGCTAATTCTGGCTAGGTTTTGCACAGGAGGAGGTTGTTTTTTTCAGAGCTGTGGATAATAGCTTGCTTGAGTTTCTGTGTTCTGGCCTATTTTGTAGGCCAGGTTTTTTCCTTTGGACTGGTTTGACCAGAACATAGATTCTCCAGATCTGGATGGCGAGCCGAAGCCCGAACCTGGTTGATTGGTAAAAGTGACCCAACTGGTCACCTGGAGCTGACACCAAAGGACTGAACATATTGTAAATATATTTGGGGGTAGTTTATTTTTTTTTCCTTTCTATTATTGTGACAAGTGCTGTGTTTTTTTTTATTTAAGTGTACACCACTGTAAAAAATATACATAGTTGCAAGTTCCTATACTGCTGTGTATGTGTCATCTGTTGTTGCACCTCCCAGGCTCCTACGAACCCTGTAGTCTGTCTGATCTGGCCCAATTATCCCTTTTGTCCAGGTAGTAAAGTTAAGGTAACTACACTGCCATAACACAACACTACCAAAAGGGTACTACATCTAAAGTAAGTAGGTGTTAGTGGGTGTTACACATCGCTCCAAGTCTGCAATTTTTTTGTCTTTTTCCTTAATTGTTAATTTCAATTCTCGGACTTCTTCCATTAGCCCTAATAGTTTAAGCTGTTGATTGGCCACTTTGGTCAGTTCTTCTGACAAGAAGTTCAGAGATTTTTTGATCTCTTCCATTTCCTCCTTCTTTGGTGGCATTTTTACTGACCTATTGATAATAAAACAATCTCTGCTGGTGTCGCCGGTATCCGATCCGACCGACCTCGAATCCAGCTGGGGCCTCAGCTAGCCCCCTCCGCTGCTAGTCCCACTGCTTACCGCCGCTGCAATTGAGCTCCTGTCCAGCCGGGGTGCCGGCAGCTCCTCCACCGAGCCCCGCCGCCCACCGCCGCTGTAGTTGAGCTCCAATCCTACTCCTGTCCAGCTGGGGTCCCGGTAGTTCCTCCGCTGAGCCCCGCCACCTACCGCCGTCTTCCTCAGTAGTTCCTCCGCCAAGCCCCGCTGCTGTAACTGAGCTCCGATCTGGCCCTTATCCAGCTGGGGCCCCAGCTGCTCCTCCACTGGTCCCCGTCTCCTACCGCCGCTGTAGTTGAACTCCGATCCGGCTCCCGTCCAACTGTTGCCTCGGTTAGTTCCTCCGGCGAGCTCCAATCACAAGATTCTAAGAATTTGCGTGGGAGGTTCAGCCATCATCCAATTCAATCAATTCAGTCAGATCTCTTCTGTCACGGATCTGTGCATGGATTCTGACATGCAGGGGAGAGAGACTTTTCACTTTCATTTCCCCCAACACTGGTTTCCTGTCATCCATCCTCTTTTTCTATACTTTTGTTGCTGTGTTTTTGCCACAGCCATAGCAATTTAGTGCTGAAAAGTGTAAAAACATGAATCAATAGCTGAATGAGCTGCAGAGTACATCAGTGCTAACGAGGTCTAAGTGCCAAAGTGGTTAACTATACTGTATGTGTCTGTCTCACTGCATTCCTCCCTCACATTCACTCTGACTTGCACTCAGTCTTCAACATCTTCTGGACCAGTCCCATGTTGACTTTTTGTTTAAATCTTGTCAGTCTTTATATGTGGCCAAATATTTAACATCCAGAGGAGAGAAAGCTTATCCATTAATGGGCTCTGACCTTGTCTGCTCACGACTATACTTAAAAACCTTCCCTCACTGCAGACATACTTTCCCAGAGTCACTCCTAGACTCCCCCCCACCCCACCTGCTTCACACCTCAACTTTCCATTTCACCTCTGTTTCCTCACCATAATCTCCCTTTTTCTCCCCCTCCTCCATAAATTTTCTGCTCCTCTCACCTTACAAGAGCCCCCCTCTGTTGTTTGTGGGGTCTCGCCTGATAGCCATTAGTGTTACACCCTATTACATCAGTAATGACTGACTGTGAGCTCTAATTAGAGATGTGTTAGGGAGAGCTGACTTACCCTCATCACCCCCCCAACTCCTCCTCCTCCTCCTCCTCGCCCTCCCTCCCCTTCCTTCTGCCTCTCTGCAAAGCTGTTACTGTGACTCCATCGCCGTGGCGACACCATTAGCACAGCACCTCTAAGAGTTGCAACTCCTGACTGTTAAAACCATTATGTTCATTACAGACCAATCAGAGGGGAAGGTGTTATGGCTAATTGATAAGCTGAACAATGCATAAAATCTTGTCTCTAATTGCCCTGCGGGAAAAGGAGAAAGCGCCCTGGGAGAAAGAGACAGTCAGAGAATGAAAGAAAGGGACAGTGGGAAAGTGGCTGGCGTGCTAATTTCAAAATCTGATATTTTTCCACTTGAATAATTTAGGCTTACAATATGTCTTCATCCAAATACACTGTAGATCCCCCCCACCCCTCCTGAATAATGGGATGTTTCTTCTGGGTTTGTCATCTGTGATAAGATGATTATCTGAAAGGTCTGTGGCACATTGTGAAGAGAGAGTCTCGCCTTCTCTGCTGGAGTAGGTAATCCTGGGTAATAGCATTATGGACACAGTGTTTTCCTAAAGCCCATGATTATCCGCTGCTGTTTGCCGTGGGATTGACATTGGCCTCCCTGGTCTCTCCCACTCTCTCGCTCTCCCTCCCTCTCTTCCATCTCTCTTTTTCTCACTTTTCTCTCTTCGTGTCATCCTGTCTCTGACTCACCACTCCATCAAGTCTTTATATGCTCTTCTCTTACGGCTCTAACAAGAGAAGAAGATGAAAATAGAGAACACGGAGCAACAAAAGCACAAATTGCTTGTAGACAAGAGTGCCCCAGATTTGAATGACATGTTATGCTCTCTTTGTCAAAAAAAAAAAAAAAATCACACTTTCAGCTTGGCAGTTTGGGGTTACCATCCCGCTCTGCACTCAATAAGAAACTGATGGATTATGCTATTTACTAAAATAGCTACAAAGTCCTACACATAAATCAACTTAACTGTTCTCAAAAAAACAACCTTCCACCACACAGAAGATGATCTATTTAAATTAGAATTATTTTGCACATGCTACCACATTGTTGACTTTCTCCGATGTTAGTGTGTGTGTTGCCGTCTCTCACTGTTTCTGTTTTTGAAGGCCTTCCTATTTTTGAGTGGCTTATCATTGAGATTTGTGCGTTGGAGAGAGCCTGAATGAGCACCGCTAAGACCTCTGCTTTTAGCCAATTGGCTCACTCTTCCCGCCACGCTTTTAGGCCTGAACTTGATCTGATCTCTCCCTCTTGCCATCTTTACTTGCCCCCCTCTCACCCACTTTTACTTAGTGTGCCACTCTGTGTCAATCTCCTCCTCGTGATGGTTTACACTCTATGCAGTGCATCTCGCTAAGTGACAAGGTAATATGTGGCAGATCCATGGAAAAAAAAAAAGTGACAGCATGTAGAAGTTGTTTTACCCTGCAGCCGGATTTGATGTTTTCCGGCAAATATGATGAATGTATAAGTAGGTTGTTGAACCATCACCTGTTTATCGAGTCTAAGTGAATATTGCACCAGAGAAGTATTGTGCTGCCCTCTGATTTATACATGAAATATATTTCGGATGTTTTTGCAAGAATTACAACAAATTGTTTACTTTATCCCATAAAGTAACTGCACAATAATTAATGTGTGTCCCAAGGCAATTTCAAACAATGGAAAGCCGTGAAGCGACTTGTTTAGGACCCACAAATTTTTCGTCTTGGCTCACTCAGCCAGCAGATGGATGTGGGACGTAGCAGTTGACACCTGCCAGCTACAAGTCAAGGAGCCTGTCAGCTCTGGCAGCCCCCGAAGCCGCGGATGCTGCAACAGGCGGCGCGGCAGCAGTCGTGTGCCCGATTCATTAACAATGAAGGAGCGGCACAACCGGGCTCTGCTCCTGTGTTTGCACAACAAATGGGACGTGTGAGGGTTAGGCTGAGAAGAAATTAATATGTGAGGCAATCAACACTGAGCCCGGAGGAGGAGACCGAACAGTATGTGGGTGTGAAACAGACGCTCACCTCGCTGCGTCTCAGAGCTGTAGACCCTAAACGCTGAAATGTTTAATCAGCCCAGCTGTATGAAGTGTGCGTGCGTGTGTGCGTGCGTGTGTGTGTGTCTATAGTATGCCCCCCCACCCCCACCACCTAGAAGCTGTCAGAACCACATGCCTACAAGCTGTGCATGTTGCATCTAATTGGATTCCATGGACTTCTCAGCATGAAACAATATTTGCTGATTCCAGGATCATATTGTTTGAGCAGTGTGCGTCCTGGATAAAAAACAGCCCCCCCCCCCAAAGTCAATACACCCCGCTCCCCTCTCTCCTGTGTCTGCCCCTCTCCTTCCTCCTCATGCGTCCCTTTCTGTTCCAGGATCAGTAATGGGAGTCAGTATCCAGGAGGAGGCGAAGGGGGTGCGGGGGGGGGGGGGCTCCTCGCCAAGTCCTCGCCCCTCCTCCCCGAATGCAGCACAGCTGCCTTTCAGAACCCCGCCGCTCCAGCCCATTCATCCTGGAGAGTGCCCCCCACCACCACCGCCGCCACCCCACCCCTTCCTCACAAAAAAAGTGGCTATTTATTAGAATACTTGTTTTGTATTGTTCCGCGCCACACAAAAGATGCTTCATTATGTTAGAAGCAAGCCCCCTTTTTGCAGAGAGAAACAATAACTTGGAATTGTCTTTTTTAGAGTGTATAATAAATGTCATTTCTTCTTGTCTCTGCCCCTCAGTGTGTGTTGAGTGGTGGATTTGGGCACCGGGCACGGATGGCCTTGGCACTCGAGCGGCCAGATTGTAGTGGGAGTAGCGGTCTTACATGAAGCTTTGGAAGGGTTTAGGACGGCTTTAGGAGCATGGAGGGAGAAATCTGCCCACTTTGTCTGGAGCAGAGAGAACGAGGGGAACGTGCGTAAGTTTGAATTTGGCCATTCCGTATACGCAGAAGAATTTTGATCTAAACAATTAGGCAAACTGTCTGTTGTGAGTGACATCTTTTTTTGTAATTTATACGTTAGTCGTAATTCTGGAAATGCGACCGGGAACTCTTTCTGCTCTGTACTGCGCTTGCTGAAGTCTATGTAGTTTTTTTTTTTTTTTGGAGACGTTTGCGCTCTGCCGACTGCAGCGCCGGTGATGCGTCTCCAGCTGCAGGCTGCGGTTTTATGTTGGGACAGTAAAGTCTATGAGGAGCTTGACTGCGCAGAGTGGCTCCTGATGCTACCAGTTGCTCTCCGTCCAGCTCAGTCTGAATTTTCCATGCCACTTTATCAGAAACGCTGATCTGATTCTGTACTGGGGTTATCGTCTGCGCCGCGGTAGTTTCTTAACGGGGGAAAAAAAAAATGTTTGTTGTAACATATAAATAAATACATTGCGCCTGTTTTGAGTCTCTTAGTTGTTCGGTAGGCGGTGGAGGGCGCGGGCGGGGTTTGCTCCTCACAACTTTATATTTTTGGCTGCGCAATTTAAGGTTTGCGGCAATCACTTTGTCTCTTAAGCTTATTGAAATAAACGAACCGCTTTGTATTTGTGTGATCATAATTCCCGTTTCGTCTCAAAAAAACTGCACAGCTCCGTGCGCGCTAATCACGCACCAGCGCACTGCAGCCACAAACTACTGTTGCGCATAGAACTAAATGCGTAATTGCAGCCATGCACCGGCCGCTGCCCCCGGGTCTTATTTAATATCACTGTGTCATTTATGTGTTGTTGTTGTTGTTGTTTTTTTCTGTTATGGAGGTTTGGGGTGTGCGGAGAACTCTGGGATAACCGCTTTGACCCTTGGGCCAGCTGTGCACCACCATCACAGCGCGCACGCATCCTGGAACAGAGGCCGCGCACAAAGGGCGAGGAGAGGTTTGAAAAGAGGTTTGTTAAGAGAGGACTGACTGATGGGGGGGTGACGGGGGAAAGTAAACAGGGGCCACCGGGGTCCCGGTGTCACTGCAGAGGCTAATCCTCAATGTACAACCCTAAAACCACTTAATGAGAATAAAGAAAAGAATAATGATGTCGGCTACAATAATAATAATAATCGCATTAATGTAATTAATGATGACAGAATGGAATGTTTTTGAATTTTGGAATTGTGTATTTGAACGGTGATTTAAATGTTTTAGATTTTATTTAGCTTGCATCCCCGCTTAAGAAAGGAATATTCTACAATAATTTGATAAATTTTATTCCAGCTTGTTTTTAAATTTAATCACCTTAACGCCACAATAATACTTAAATGTTTGTTTAGATCTTTATCAAGAAATGTAAATTCAATAAAAATGAATTTAAGAAATGGTATGACGCCGTGTTAAATTAACCATCGTTCCTTAAATAATTTAATCGTTGTCCCTCTCATCACGTCATATCTCCTCGGAATATCACTGCTGCATTGGCATTTTCCTCGGGCCTTAAGCCACATGGCCTGGACGGCTGCGCGCCTTTTCCTGACCACCCGTTAACCTTATTACGCGCATCCGTTGGAGTGACACAGCCCCCTCTGCCCCTGAACGCAGAGCTATATCAAACTCAGCTCCTATTAAAATATAAACACCAAAAAAAAAAAAAGAACGATAGAGTGATTAAATCGTTAGTCTCGCCGTGGGAAGTGGTATTTCGTTTTGCCTTTCAATTAGAGGTTGATTGGGCTTTTCAGGGGAGGTCAGCTGTGAAATTTGGATTATATATGCACAGACTCCAAGGCGCGCACACTGCTTCAGGCGCGCAGCTCCACTTGCTTGGTTGCATAAAACGTATAAACCGCTTTTGGAAAGTCCACTAAAAATGTGACAGCTCGTATGTGCGGCGTTTCCTTTTTATCCGTGCGGCGCGGCGTGCGCCCAGGGGTGGACAGGACTCCTTCACCGTCGCCAGCAGACGGCGATAACGGCGCTCTGCCCCGGCGATTACACGGCCAGCATGCGCGTAAATTGTCTCTGACACCTGCTATTACTGCACCTTAATTTCACACCTGAAGAACAGGGTCTGGTTTGCCACTATGGAGGGGGGGGGGGGGGTGAAGCGTAGAAATATGTTTCCACCATAAGATGTTTTATTCCTAAATGTTCGCACCCATGCCTATTTTAAGGATTGGATGTTAGACTCATTCGAATCACAGACTGCGGCCACTATTTGGCCGATACATCACTGCTAACAAATCTCAGTTATTTTTGTGGTTCGGGTCTCGGGGAGCATGTTTGGAAATTTCAAATGCCTCGTGCTATTTGTGGGATTGACCCTCCTCTCTGCCTCCTCCTCCTCCTCCTCCCCCTGCTCCTCATCCCCCTCCTCCTCCGGTGTGTTGGCGCTCTAGTCACCTGACCGAACGCCATGCAAATCATTCCGCTGCTGGAGCCTCATTGGCCGCTTGAGGTTCATTTAACCGCTGTCAGTGCTCATCATATGGCCGCCGCTTTAACCAACTTCTCAACTCCCGACAGGAAAAGTGGCTCCAATGCGCATCCCGTCACCGCGGATGTGAACCGGCCCGGGCGAAGATAGGCTGAAACACTGGTTGGAGAACGTTTTATTCGCCTTTTGGGATTAATTTTCATCTCGTATTTGCTTGATTCGGGGTAGAATATACATTTTGTTTCCCAGTCGTCTTGTGCGCACCCGCAGCTGTGCGCGCCAGAGCGATCTTGAAACAGACTTTTTGTTTTGTTTTTTTTCTCTGTTGGTGGTGAAGTTTAAAACCGGGTGAATGTATAGCATGATGATGGAAACTGACCTCCATTCCCCCGGTCCCCAAACGAACACGGCCACGGGGCAAACGGGGCCGAATAGTGGGTCCAAAGCGAACCAGGAGCGGGTGAAGAGACCGATGAACGCTTTCATGGTGTGGTCCCGGGGCCAGCGGAGGAAGATGGCGCAGGAAAACCCCAAAATGCACAACTCTGAGATCAGCAAGCGACTTGGGGCCGAGTGGAAGGTGATGTCCGAGGCTGAAAAGCGCCCGTTTATCGACGAGGCGAAACGGTTGCGAGCCATGCACATGAAGGAGCATCCGGATTACAAGTACCGGCCCAGACGGAAGACCAAGACTTTGCTGAAAAAGGACAAATATTCCCTTGCCGGTGGACTGCTTTCTGGGCCCAGCGGCGGCGGTGGAGTTGGTCTAGGGGTCGGCATGAGTTCATCCGGGGTCGGCCAGAGGTTAGAGAGCCCCGGGGGTCACGGTGGCTCTGCCAGCTCCGGCTACGCGCACATGAACGGATGGGCGAACGGCGCATACTCGGGACAGGTGGCGGCGGCGGCGGCGGCCGCGGCCATGATGCAAGAGGCGCAGCTCGCCTACAGCCAGCACCCGGGCAGCGGCGCGCACCACCATCACCACCACTCGCACCACCACCACTCGCACAACCCCCAGCCCATGCACCGCTACGACATGACGGCTCTGCAGTACAGCCCCATCTCGAACTCTCAGAGCTACATGAACGCCTCCCCGTCCGGCTACGGCGGCATCACCTACGCGCAGCACCAAAGCTCGGGCGTCTCCTCCTCGGCTGCCATGGGGTCGCTGGGGTCGCTGGTGAAGTCGGAGCCGAGCGTAAGCCCTCCCGTCACCAGCACACACTCACGGGGTCCTTGCCCCGGAGACTTGAGAGAGATGATAAGCATGTATTTACCCACCGGAGAGCCGGGGGACCCGTCAATGCAGAGTAGACTGCATGCCTTGCCGCAGCATTACCAGAGCGCCACGGCTGGGGTGAACGGGACCGTCCCGCTAACACACATCTAACTGGCAGAATCACTGAAAACTGCAAACGAACCGTAACCAAATATTTACCTCTTTTCTAAATAGCCCCGATCCCAGAACTACCTGCATTTTGTACAGAATGTTTATGATATTGTAAATGAAGGGTAAATAGCAGATTCATCTGGGCATTTTTTAGCCACCAGTGGAATTATATAACAAATATGATGCTGACATATTGTGCTGTCATCTTTCTGTCCATTGCTTTTAGTTGGGGGTTACGCCACGTTCACGTCTGTAGGGGATTTGCTCCAATTGTCTCATCATTTCTGGAGGGGTTTCTTGTAAGTTATTTGAATTTGGTATAAGTGTCATAATCACAAGAAAGTGCTTTAAAAAAAAGATATGGGGAATCCACATCCGTTTAACATCTGTGTTCATTTGCAGAAGACTGTGTCTTAATTCTTGGAATTCATCTCTTTTTATTGTAACACTAATTCTTGTAAATTGTGAATAATTTTAATATTTCAAAGGATGAAGGGCAACTGATGTTGTAATTTACGCGCTTTTCCGCTCGTGAAAAGCCCTGGTATTGCAATGAAGAATAATTGAATAAATTTCACAAGATGTTGCTTTGATTCTTAAGAGCATGTCTTAGATTATTTTAAAAATGATCCTGAGGGGCTGTTTTCACAAGGATATCAAAAATATTCCTCTTGAAAAGAGCTCTATTTTTAACAGTGATGGACACAGATCCCAGGAGCTTTTAAATGGCTCAACTGCTGGTGCGTAATTACCCGTAAAAAGCTGCAGGGCCACAAGGAAACCAAGTTACAGGAGGATGTTATTACAGCTGAACAAGTTTTATTTTGGGAACCTATTTAAAATTTATTTCTTTTGAAAAAAAAAGTGTATTTCAGGAAAATATAAGCAATCGAATAATCCAGATATTTTCCTTTTTACATTCATACAGAAGTAAAATGACACTCCACTCCTTTCATATGAATAATTGTAAACGTATTTTATTTAAAACTGATTTAAGATTTTTGTTTTTATAAATAATCTTTAAAAAACTCATAACAAAACTACGTTAGGGTCAGACAACCCTGCACATTACGTTTTAGAGAACTGGAATTGTAATTTTCTTAAATTATTATTGTGTTATCTGTCATCTCCTCCTATAAGATTTTGCTTTTGTGGCAAACTTATAATCCAAAAATATTTTTCAGATTTCTCTCTGTTATTATATTCTGTAGCGATACATCATATAGGCCTCATCATTTTTATTTTGCAGATAAATTTTAAAGTAAACTCTCGTGCTCAACTCTCCTTTGTTAACCTGTTTAAAGTTTGTTTTGAAATAAGGGTCTCGATTTCAGAATGTAAATATTAATTAAAGAACAAGCCCTATTAGATTTTTATCTTCATGATGAGCTTAATTTGGTGAACTCCACTATGAGTATTATATGTAATTTCATAACTTCTATTCTGGGCATAAAAGACTCAGAAATGGAAAGAGACTATTAGCAGTTAATATCAGTTTAGATACAAAATTATTAATTTCTTTTATAACTACATTTAAGACTGGATTTTAATTGAGCTTATATTGATATTCTTTATAGTCTTGCATGTATATAATCACATTTTTGTCATATTTGTGCATTTTTTTTTAATTCTTGGGGGGAAACTCCTATTGTTGCCTAACAAAAATCTCAGATTCTTTACCTGTCCGTCAATTAACCTGCATCCATGGTTCCTGCCAACGTTAGACTGCACATATAATGGCTTTTATTTGGCCTGGCCTGTGTCCTGGCTGTTTGGTGCCACCGTGTGAGAGCAGAGCTGCGTCTGTGCTTCGCGCAAAGGGGGAAAGCCGCAAAGACTATAGGAGCTCAGCTGGGATCGAAACCACTATTGTTCGTTTTAGACCAGCACGAATCTTTGGAATTAATAAATCGTAACACAAACGGGAGCATAAATTCGTAAAGGCGTTTAGTTCATAAAAAAAGGGTGATCCGTAGATAACTGGGTGTGGGTGATTTTTGCGCAGATTAGACAAACTTTTCAGTGATCTGTTTTGCGTTAAAGGTGACTCATCGGAATTTCAAACACACTCCTTTGTTTTATTGTGGATAAAACACATTTTGAATTTAGTTAAGAATATGGATCCTCTTGAAATGATTTCAATCACACTGAACAGGCCTGGAGCGTCATTTGGGAGCCACAGCTGTTTTGGAAATGTTTGCCTTTTATTGCCTGCAGGCCTCGTAATAATAACCATACACATGCAAATGAGGGGCATTTAAAAAAAAAATCAGTTCATCTCAAATATACTGTATAGTTTCACACTATTTCACACTGATGAAGACTCGCATTGGTATGTCAATTAAACCTGTTAGACTTCGTAGTGAACCATGTCGTGTCTGGCTGCGCGTTAATCTGCTGAAATAAATCAGAGAGAACAATGTCGGGGAATTAGTTTAAACACCAAAAAAAAAAAAAACCCGAAACGACATCTATGGAGACATCTCTGCGCTGCGCCCCCGTGACAGGGGACGGCCTCTCGCAGCGTTTTTGCATCACCTTCCATCTTATCTGCTGATGTGAAGCGATGCGGATTTAACGGTGGAAGCCCGGAGAGGCGGAGCGCGTCACGGCGCATCGGCGGCCTAAAAAGGGGGAGCGTTCTGGCAAATTTAACCCGAATAAATTACACCTTGAGGTGAAAGAGGGGTATAAGTGTAGGGTGCAACCTATACAGGCGCCGGCGTGTGCGCGCGCGGATGTGTGTGTGAGAGGGTGGGTGGGTGGGGGTGTTTGTGTGCGCGCGTAAATCTCTCCACCGCGCGACGCCCTTATCTTGTAGCCGCCGATATATTCCGTGCTAGGAGGCCATCAGCTCCGGCGCACACTCGGTCCTCCGTAAAGCCCCGATCCCTTGCACTCCCTGTCCTAAATGGGGATAATTAGCGTCACTTTATCACGCCTCTGCATATTTTCTCCGCCTCTCCCCCCCCCCTCTTTTCCTAAAAAAAGAGAAAAAAAAATTACCAAGCAGCCTGCTCTCGTCGCCCGCTCTGTCACAGAAGATTATGGAGACAGATTGCACAGAGCGAATGTGCCGGGCGAGATTAGCGCCGAATAGAGAAAGCAACCGGGCCAATGAATTCCTCGGAAGGGCCTTATCGTGCAATTACACGTTGACATGTTTAACAATCTTGCTGCCTCTTAATCCTGCAGTGCTGCTCTATCTACCCGCAGCTCCTGCGCCGCGCGCCGGCGCGCAGACCTAATGCACCCAAACGCGCCACGAATGCACTGGAAGTTAGGAGAAATTGCTTTATTTTCAAACTTTGTCCGGCGTCCACACAACAATTTTTCTTTTTTTTTTTTTTAATTCCCCATTTTATTTTTCAGATTTCTCCCTTGTTGGAATCGTATCTACAATAGGAGATTCTGAAAAGAGGTGAGATATGAAAACGCATCATAAACTAATCTAAAACCAAAACATAATCTTGCGCCAAGTCTCGTCCAGATTGGTGATAGGAAGCAGGAAACTAAACGCCAACCCCCATTACAGACCCCTCCCTGCGCGTCCCTCCCGCCTGGCGCTATATCGGGGCCTGTGTGGGAGTGATTGTGCAGCGCCACTGTAGGAATTTGGCAGCGTCCGTGGATTGGAGAGTCGCCCCACGCTGAGTCCCATTCAGCGGCCGGCGCACTGTGAGGTTGGGAAGTTTCAGTCAGCCGTGCAACTCAATGGCCTCCACAAAGGCGATTACAAGCCCTAGCGCATTCCTGTAGGGACCTGGGACCGGCGCAGGTGCGAGGGGGACCGGGGTAACCCGTCAGAGGAGTGATTAAAAAAAAAAAAAAAACGGAACAGTGCTGGGACCACACAAAAAACAGCCACTCCACAGGAAACAAGGATTTTTTTTTGGGGGGGGGGGGGGGGGAGGAAAGAATAAGTCTGTGAAAGGGGCAAGTTTTGATTGGTCACTGGATGAAAGGTGAAGAAAGATCACATTTAGGGGTTCTACCCCAGATTTTACACAGGTCGTGACACCAGCATCTCCCCCCTGAAGAATTCTGTCTCTGACTATATAATACTTTAAGCAAAAACGATTCAGTCGTTTCCATTTATACACTGCACAAAACTTTCACAGCTGATGACAGGATAATAATCTTTTTTCACTTAAAATGTATGTGATTGTAAAGTAAAAATCATCCAAAGTACCCAAAATATTACAGAAGCACATGGGACAAAAAACAACAGTTTTTAGTCATAATTCCTTCAACTACCTTTACTAATCCAAAAATATGACTGCAATACATGCATTTTTTACATGTATAGTGCCAAATCACAACAAAAAGAGGTGTTAATACACGGCATGAATCACATAATGAATATCACGAAGAAGCCCCAGTAAATCAAGTGACCCCTACGAACAAGCCTTAGGTGACAGTGGAAAGGAAAAATTCCCTTATGGGAAGAACCAGAACCAGGCTGGAGTAGGGGCGGCTGCATGCCCGACTGGTTACAAGGTCTGGGGACAGAGAGAAGAAGAAAAATGCAGGTTAGGTTAATTGGAGACTCTAAAAGTGGCCCTAGGTGTGAATGTGTGTGCGAATGGTAAAGGGATAGCTGCTTCATCCATCCAGGTGGATGCCCTCAATTTCCCCTCTGGGGATCAATAAAGTATACAAATTCAAAATCAATTTTTTTTTAAAAAAAAAGTGGACATAATAGATAAAAATGAATAACATTCAAACACAAATAACATGTACTCAAAAGCTTTGTCAAATTTTGAGGTTTTTGGTTTGATCTTTAAAGAGGAGAGAGGGTCTGCCTCACAGGCTGATAGCCGTTTCCATGAGAGAGGAGCCTGATGACTGAAAGCTCTGCCTCCCACAGCGCTTCTGCAACTACTGGAAGTCCTGCATTCTGAGAGCGTAATGTTCTGTTAGGATGATAGGGTACAATGAGATCTCTCAGTTAACATGGGGCAGATTATGTATCTTTATGGAGGATGATTACAAATTTAACTCTGGCTTTTACAGTGGATGATGGTTAATATGGGATAAGATTTGTCTTCATAGTGCCTTTCACTACTCTTGCAGTGGTATTTTAGATTAAATGGAAAAATTTTAGGGATTTTTTTAGGGAATTTGATAGTGTACTTCAAATGGGAAATATTCTGTTTTCTCCCATATCAAGACACAATATTGGGTCATTGACACTATTGCGTTTTCAGTTTATTAGAACATCTTTTTATCCAACTTTATGCAACAAAGCATTTTACTTCATGAAGTGGACACACTGAACAGCAGCCTTCCTTAATAAGACCTCATGATTTACATGGGTTATAATGTCACACAATTCACTAAAACATCCTATTTGGACATAGAAAAAAAAACACAGATAAAGAGTAAAATAAAGTGCTATAAATTTGTAGTAAATTTCACTTTGATTAACAAGTTTTTACTCAAGTGCAGAGCTTTTGGTTGCATAAAAAAAACAATGTAACAGGCAGGGTGTTTTTGTTTTTCTGCCTTTAAAACCCCTTTCCCCATCTGTTTCATATTTGGTGTTTGGTGCAGAGCTGGCACATGGCACACAGGTGGGAGATTTGCAAACAAGTGGGCGTTTTATTCAAATGAGGCAAAGCAAGTTGTTGGTATTTTGGTGGAAACTGGGTCTCCCAGCAGGAAACGTTGTGATTCTTTCAGCAAGGGCCAGCTAAATAGGAATTGCTAAATAGGAAACACACCACAAGTACATGAAATGCAAAAAAGAAAAAAAAATGAAAACATGAATAATTCTGAATAAACACTCTGATTCCTCTAGATGCATTTAGCAGCATGTGTAATATTTGAGTGTGCATAGTAGGCAGGACTGATCTGTGAAAATCTCCCTCTAACATTCTTTTCTGCTACCCAGTGTTGGCAGCAGGCACTTATCATTAATGATAAACATACAGCCTCTTGTTTGAGAGGTGTCATCAATCACAATGATCTACTGTGTTTAATTAAACACATGGAAATGACACCAGACCAGTGGCACGCGGTGAGGTTCGTGGCTGGTGAGGCACTGACATTTTCAGTCAGTTTTACAAATATATGACTCCAATAGATTAAGTTTAAATTCAGCAGTTGAAAGCTGGCATGGTTTTATAATCTGCTAATCTTACATTTTTAAAATTGGATTTTATAAATAATTTTATCATAACAAGTGTAAGGCATTTTATTGAATTACCTGTTGGGATACACAGAAAAGGCTATGGTAAAAGTCCATGTTTTCATTTTATAACTCCTTGAGTATAGACAATGTCCAAAGACCCTTGGTGATACAAGTATGTATTAAATTTTGTGTCAGATTAGGAAGACTAAATATGTTACATCTAGAGCTACAAGACAGATGAGAGGATCAATAATAATATTTATTTATCGTTATTTCCCTTTTATCATTATTGGAATTCTCCCCAGTGGACGAAAGTGTTGTTTCCCTGCGCCTTCGGATTGGGAAACAGGTCCTGACCATCATTTGTGCCTATGCACTAAATGATGGTTCAGAGTACCCACCATTTTTGGAGTCTCTGGCTGGGGTGCTGGAGAGTGCTCCTCTTGGAGACTCCATTGTCCTACTAGGGGACTTCAATGTGCACATGGGCAACAACAGTGAAACCTGGAGGGGGGTGATTGGGAGGAACAGCCTTTCCGATCTGAACCTGAGTGGTGTTCAGTTATTGGACTTCTGTGCCAACCACAGTTTGTCCATAACAAACACCATGTTCAAGCATAAGGGTGTCCATATGTGCACTTGGCACCAGGACATCCTAGGTCACAGGTTGCTGATCGGTTTTGTTACCATGTCATCAGATTTGTGACTGCATGTCTCGGCCACTTGGGTAAAGAGAGGTGCAGAGCTGTCAACTGATCACCACCTGATGGTGAGTTGGATCCGATGGCAGGGGAGGATGCCATTTAGACCTGGTAGACCCAAACGTATAGTGAGGGTGTGCTGGAACATCTGGCTGAGGCCCCTATCCAGGAGGTCTTCAACTCCCACCTCCTGAAAAACTTCAACCACATTCCAAGGAAGTCTGGAGACATGGAGTCTGAATGGACCATGTTCTTCACCTCCATTGTTGAAGCACCTGCCCAGAGCTGTGGCTGCAAGGTCGTCGGTGCATCTCGTGGTGGCAACCCCCAAACCAAGTGGTGGACACCAGTGGTGAGGTGGACCATCAAGCTGAAGGAGTCCTATCGAGCTTGGTTGGCTTGTGGGACTCCCGAAGCAGCTGAGGTGTACCGGCAGGCCAAGCGGAGTGCAGCTCAGGTGGTTGCTGAAGCAAAAACTCGAGTGTGGGAGGAGTTCGATGAGGCCATGGAACAAGACTTTTGGTCGGCCTCAGAGAGATTCTGGCAACTGTCCGTCAACTTAGGAGGGGGAAGCAGCTCCCTGTCCACACTGTGTATGGTGCGGATGGGACGCTGCTGACTTTGACTGGGGATATTGTCGGGCAGTGGAAGGAATACTTCAAGGATCTCCTCAATCCCACTGACACGCCTTCCACAGAGGAAGAAGAGCTTAGGGACGAGGGGGACAACTCGCCCATCACAGGGGCTGAAGTCACCGAAGTGGTTAAAAAAGTATTTGGTGGCCGGGCCCCAGGGGTGGATGACAGTCGCCTTGAGTACCTCAAGGCTCTGGATGTTATAGGGCTGTCATGGCTGACACGCCTCTGCAACATTGCATGGAGGTCGAGGACAGTGCCCTTGGCATGGCAAACTGGGGTGGTGGTTCCTTTTTTAAAAAAGGGGGACTGCAGAGTGCATTCTAACTTTAAGGGGATCACACTCCTCAGCCTCCCTGGGAAGGTCTATGTCAGAGTACTGGAGAGAAGAGTCTGGCCGTTGGTCAAACCTCAGATTCAGGAGTAGCAATGTGGTTTTTGTCCTGGCTGTGGCACATCAGATCAGCTCTTTACCCTCTCGAGAATCCTCGAGGGTTTGTGGGAGTTTGCCCAACCAGTCTGCATGTGTTTTGTGAATTTGGAGAAGGCATTTGACCGCGTCCCTCATGGTTTTTTGTGGGGGGTGCTTATTGTTACGAGCAATCTGGTATCTATGAGACCGTTGTGAGAGTTTGGTTCGTATTGCCAACACTCAGTCGGACTCATTCCCAGTGAGAGTTGGACTCTGCCAGGGCTGCCCTTTGTCACTGATCCTGTTCATAATTTTTATGGACAGGATTTCTAGGTGCAGCCAAGGAACAGAGTGTGTCATGTTTGGTGACCATAGGATCTCATCTCTGCTGTTTGCAGATGATGTCGTCCTGCTGGCTTCATCAAGCAACGACCTGCAGGTCTTAGTGGGACAGTTTGCCGCTGAGTGTGAAGCGGCTGAGATGAGAATCAGCACCTCCAAGTCTGAGTTCATGGTTCTCAGCCAGAAAAGGGTGGACTGCACTCTCCGGGTTGGGGATGAGCTACTACCCCAAGTGGAGGAGTTTAAGTATCTCAGGGTCTTATTCACGAGTGAGGGGAGAATGGTGCGGGAGATTGACAGACGAATTGGAGCAGCATCTGCAGTTTTGCGGACGTTGTACCGGTCTGTTGTGGTGAAGAGGAACTGAGCTCTAAGGCAAAGCTGTCGATTTACCGGTCAATTTATGTTCCTACCCTCACCTATGGTCATGAGCTTTGGGTAATGACCAAAAGAATGAGATCGTGGATACAAGCAGATGAAATGAGTTTTCTCCACAGGATTGCTGGACTCACCCTTAGAGATAAGGTGAGGAGCTCAGTCATCCGGGAGAGACTCAGAGTAGAACTGCTGCTCCTCCATATCGAAAGGAGCTAGTTGAGGTGGTTTGGGCGTCTGATCAGGATGCCTCCTGGATGCCTCCCACTTGAGGTGTTTCGGGCACGTCCCACTGGGAGGAGACCCCAGAGTAGACCCAGGGCATGCTGGAGAGACTATGTCTCCCAGCTGGTCTGGGAATGTCTTGGTATCCTCTCTGAAGAGCTGGAGCAGGTGGCCGGGGAGAGGGAAATTTGGGCTTCTCTGCTTGAGCTGCTGCCTCCACAACCCGGACCTCCGGAAAAGTGGTAGAAAATGGATGGATGGATTGATGGATTTCTTTGGCCAAATAAAATGCTATTGCATCCGTTATTTTAGCGTGTCTTTGGGAGGCGGATGGATACGGTGAAGCTCTGTGCAGGGTTGATACTATGGTTGCTCGGGTCGGCGCCGGACACAGACTGTGATTTAGTGAAGTGACGTTAGCTTTAGCCTTCATGCATTTATCGTACTTGTGTTTATGGTGTTTTTTCAGGTGGTTGAGTAAGTTAGCTGTGTTGCCCTGTGGCGCAAACACAGCTCTATGGCACTCTTTGCATATAATTTCTTTTTAGTCAGCATCACTCGCCCTGAATCCAAAGCAGGTCCAGACAACGGATGATGATCTTTTCAAGGCACTAGCTCCTCGCTTCCATATGTTGCTGTACTGTCACCTTTTGTTCCCGACATCTGGTTTGTGTTTCACCATCACACCAGCCCACTATTCAAAACTTAAGGCTGCCGCTACAGGGTGCGCTTGCTTGTCAGTTCTGCAGCTTAATGTTGCCCTAACATGTGTTCACCCTCTGGTGGTCGGCTGACTGTTGGTTGAGAAAATGCTTGATTTGATATGCAGCAGAGCCTGTATTTTAATTGTTAATATCCCCAACAATCACATTAATTTAATTGTGGCAGCCAAAATCCTGATGGCGATCAAAATTTGATTAATTGTGTAGCCCTAGTTATTTCATTTTTATTTTTCATGATGACAGGTGTGGCTCTGCCTCACCTGCCTCCCCTGTCTGCAAGTCACTGCACCAGACCCCACCTCTACACTCAACCTGTTTGGCTATTCACTAAATGCCTTTAAGGCCTCCATACAGTATACTCCGCAAGAATAGAGATATTTGTTCTCTCTCCCAGGGCTACAAGAACAAAATGACGTAATTTTGTTCTTGCAGCCCTGGTTTGGGAGTTCTTGCAGCTTGTTCTTGACACATCATTGTGACAGAACTTTTTTCCTTGCGTGGTGTCCAAGAACTATTGTGTGACTGGTCAGAAATTTGAATTTCCCAGGAGTTCTGCACTTGAGTTTCTTGTGAAGTATGAAATGTTCTTGCCACCTCAAAAAAAAAAAATAAAAAAATGTCTCTGTTCTTGCGGAGTGTGTACAGGCCTTCATTCTGTTGATAGATGTAGATGTAGAGCTCATATTCACCTTTCCAATGTACTGTATGTAATAAATGTAATATTTAATTTAGGGTTTTTAAGTGCAGTTCAAATCCTTATGCAATGCTGAATTCCTTTAATACAGCAAAAAACATTAAATTAATGCCACGTAACCACCCTTCCTCTTATGCCACTATTGCTAATCTTAGCTGGTTGAATCCTAGCTCCTAGCTGAGAGCCAACTAACATAAATTTGTCTTAAAGAACGAATGAAGTAATGCATCACTGGTTGACAGGGGTATGTGGTTTCAGTGGTCAATAGAATATGACTAGTCCCTGGAGTGCAATAGAGAGCCTAAGTCAGCCCCCTCTACTTCCGCACATGGGACTTTAAATTGGAAATAAATCTCTATTGAAATGAATGGCAAGAGCAAAATTATCTTTTGATCCCAATTGAATTTTGTGACAAGTTACACATAGGATGTTTGCCAATTTAAAAGATAATTTTCCATGTAAATAACGATGTAGGTTGTTGTCTAACTGTTAAGGTGTAAGGTTATGATAAATTAAGACTACAGACACAGAGGCTAGCCCCCGACCAACAGTGATCTGTGTGGAGTTTGCATGTTCTCCCCGTGTCTGCGTGGGTTTACTCCCGGATTTCTCCGGTTTCCTCCCACATGCCAAAAACATGCAGGTTAGGTTAACTGGCATCAAACTGGGGATTCTAAATTGTCCTTAGGTATGACTGTGACAGTGAATGGTTGTCTGTCTCTCTGTGTTGGCCCTGCGATGGACTGGCGATTTGTCCAGGGTGTACCCTGCCTCTCGCCCAAAGATGCTGGGATAGGCTCCAGCCCCCCCGCGACCCGAAAAGGATTAAGCGGAAGAAGATGGATGGAACACAGAGGCACGTGCTTGACATCACATGTTCAAAGCGTGCCCAGGTTGAAGTAACTAACAGTCGTTCTCAACATACAAAACAATACCTTTGTGTTGTTTTTCTCCTCTTTGGATCCTTCTTTCATCGGTCAGGAAACAGGAGGTGAGGTTTTAGTAATCTCCCGCCATGATCGTGTTTGGTGACGTGGGATGATGGGAGATGCTGTCTGCTAATCATTTTCACAAAAACTAGTTACTCACTTATTATTTGACAACTGACCACTTTAATTACATGGAAAATTATGTTTTAAATTGACAAACGTGTAACTCATGGCAAAATTTGATTGGAATAAAAAGATAATTTCACTCTTGCTATTCATTTCAATGGAGAATTTTTCTGATTTAAGGTCCCAAATGAGGAAGTAGAGGGGGGTGACTTAGGCTCTCTATAAGCGTAGAAACATTCATGACTGAGCCAAGACTAAAGGCTAAGCTGCTAGCTTCATCTAGCCAACTTGGTGCTGCTGCTAACGATGTAGCATCATGGCAAACATATAACAAAATAAACCAGAATGATGTGAGATATATTATCAACTGGGGATTAGTGAACTAGGTGGAAACAGGGATGTCTGTTGAGGTAACTGAAATGTAAAAAAAAAAAATAATAACATACAGCAAATACAAGCTTCTTAGTACCACTGTTAGCTCTTAAGCTAGCGCCTTTAGCTCCCCGCTCATATACATGACAGACTGCCAGGCTGGCCAATAACGGAGCAGTGGGCAGGTATCAAGGCTAGTGACATTTACCTTTTACTGATGTTTCCCATTTCTTGATGTGCAGGAAAATACCCAGAAGAGTTAAAATGGCTTTCTGAAGAGAAAAACAAGATATAGGCTCTTTTTTAAGAGAAATGAGCATTTTTTTATTTTTTCAATAATCACATGACCAAGAGACGCATTTCAGAAGGTTAAAACCTATGAAACCACAACTTTTCAGTCAATGCCCCTTTAAAGAAAAAAAAAATAGATGGCATTTCGTGGGTAATATAACCTCATATTCCAACAAGCTTTGTCCTCAGTTCTCTAATTAAGCAAAGCAAACACATTCTGACTGTAGGGTTGTAGTCAAGACCAGCCCAAGACTTTAAGGTGTCAAGACCAAGTTAAGACCAAGATCAAGCCAGGTAAAGACCAAGTCGACACCAAGACCACCATGTACAGTGGATAAAAGTCTACACCCCCCTGTTCAAATGCCAGGTTTTTGTGATGTAAAAAAATGAGACCAAGATAAATCATTTCAAAACTTTTTCCACCATTAATGTGACCTATAACCTGTACAACCAAATTGAAAAACAAACTGAAATCTTTTAAGAGGAAAAATAAAAAATAAAAATCTGTTACCTGTTTGCATAAATATGCACACCCTTAAACTAATACTTTGTTGCAGCACCTTTGGCTTTTATTACAGCACTCAGTCTTTTGGGGTAGGAGTCTAGCAGCATGGCACATCTTGATGTGGCAATATTTGCCTACTCTTCTTTGCAAAAACACTCCAAATCTGTCAGATTGCAAGGGCATCTCCTGTGCACAGCCCTCTTCAGATCACTCCACAGATGTTCAATCGGATTCAGGTCTGGACTCTGGCTGGGCCATTCCAAAACCTTAATCTCCTTCTGGTGAAGCCATTCTTTTGTTGATTTGGATGTGAGCTTTGGGTCGTTGTTGTGCTGAAAGATGAAGTTCCTCTTTATCTTCAACTTTCTAACAGAAGCCTGAATGTTTTGTGCCAACACTGACTGATATCTGGAACTGTTCATAATTCCCTCCACCTTGACTAAGGCCCCAGTTCCAGCTGAAGAAAAATAGCCCCAAAGCATGATGCTGCCACCACTATGCTTCACTGTAGGTATGGTGTTCTTTTGGTGATGAGCAGTGTTGTGTTTGTTGTAATCAGAGGGACTTTAAATGGTGGCAGGTGTGTGCTGATTCCTATTTAACATGAGTTTGAATGTGATTGGTTAATTGTGAACACAGCCATATCCCCATAATGTAAACAGATTATTGTAAGTTTTTTTTATTTTTCCCCATTAAAGATTTCAGTTTGTTTTTCAATTGGGTTGTACAGGTTATAGGTCACGTTAATGGTGGAAAAAGTTTTGAAATGATTTATCTTGGTCTCATTTTTTTTACATCACAAAAACTTGGTATTTGAACAGGGGTGTGTAGACTTTTTATATCCACTGTATGTAGGTCTTGGTCTTGACCTCTTATAGCAGAGGTGGGCAGTGAGGGCCATTCCACTGTGGGTTTTCTGTTCCACCCAGTCTCCTCAGCAGGTGTTTGCTCTGTTCAGCTTCAAGGACTGCTACTGAAAACAACTGCTGAAGGATGGAACAGAAAACCTGTAGTAGAATAGGCCTCCATGGCATATGATTGCCCATCCCTGCCCATCCCTGCCTTACCCTAGTGTTGGTTTTGGACGACTCTGGTCTCTGTCAGGTCTTAACTACACTACCTGACCGTTTCTTTGCTTTTCACTTCGCCACTCAAAAAACCAAAAACTTTGCCCAGTCAGATTTGGGGCTCATTGAAATTGATGAAGTTGAAAAACATTTTTTGATGAGCTGTAGAACTGAGAAATGGTTTTTGGTCTTTAATACTACATATACACTACCGTTCAAAAGTTTGGGGTCACTTAGAAATTTCCTTATTTTTGAAAGAAAGGCGCTGTTTTTTTCAATGAAGATAACTTTAAACTAATCAGAAATACACTCTAATATCTAATATACATTGCTAATGTGGTAAATGATTATTCTAGCTGCAAATGTCTGGTTTTTGGTGCAATATCTACATAGGTGTATAGAGGCCCATTTCCAGCAACTATCACTCCAGTGTTCTAATGGTACAATGTGTTTGCTCATTGCATCAGAAGGCTAATGGATGATTAGAAAACCCTTGTGCAATCATGTTACCACAGCTGAAAAGAGTTTAGCTGGTTAGAGAAGCTATAAAACTGACCTTCCTTTGAGCAGGTTGAGTATCTGGAAAAAATTATTATTTTCAAATACAAATCATTATTTCTAACCTTGTCAATGTCTTGACTATATTTTCTATTCATTTTACAACTCATGGTGGTAAATAAGTGTGACTTTTCATGGAAAACACAAAATAATTGTCTGGGTGACCCCAAACTTTTGAACGGTAGTGTATGTGTCCATAAAAACTTAAAATTAATGATTAGAAAATGCACATGAAGCCTTTAAGTTGGCACAATGGTTAGTGCTGTCAACCCTGGCCAATGCCAACCTTTCTGTGGGGAATTTGCGTGTTGTCTGTGTGGGTTTTCATCTGGTACTCTGGTTTCCTTCCACCGTCCAAAGACATGCCCGTTAGGTTAATTGGCAACAGCTGGGGATAAACTGTCCTTCAGTATGAAGGTGAGAGTGAAGGGTTATCTGTTTCTGTCCTGTGATGGACTGGCGATCTGGCCAGGCTGTACCCTCGCCCAAAATTGCTGGGCAAGGCTACATCCTCCCCACAACCCAAAAAGGAATAAGCGGTTAAGAAGATGAATGAATGATGCATGAATCGGCATGAAATTTGAGTTAATGCCAACAGCTGAAAGTATCGATCTCTTATGGTTGCTGAGAAATGATTCATTTTGTGATTTTTGAGGGTATTGCTGCTTTGGTTGTTATAAAATCCAGTCTGTACAGAAAGCCATCAGGGTAAAAAAAACATACATTTGTCACTGTGTTAAAAATCAACTCATAGACAACATGTTTATGTGCTGTTTGCATGTTGTATACTCTTGATGTGACCTAAAAATTCCTCTTTGTTTTTTCTAGTAATTATTTGCAAAATGGGAAATTTTCTCTGATGCCATGTCCATTCATAAAACGCACATTGGCCAAGAATTGCACGTGTCCTCTTATGTCTGTAGATTCATCAAGTTGCAAAGCAAATTTCCCACTGATGCATATCTTTTCCAAAACACTGTTTTCAATATCTGCAGACATATTATCAGCATCTAGTAATTGTGTTATCTGAGAGAGGGACTTTACCTGCTTCTTCAACTTCATCAGGGCCAATCATTTCATTCACAACAGCTTTGCAGGCAGGTAGTGTTGTGTCTGGAAATTAGGACAGCAGCTGTGATGGCTGAACTGAACAATGGTTTATTAAACAACACTGTGAACAGCATGTGTTACAGTACAGAAGCTAGCAAGCTAACTATAGCTTGGTACAGGCTGGTGTGTTGACTAGAGGCGGAGCACCAAAGAGGCAGTCTCCCACCGTTAGTCCCTTAATATAGTCATGGCGTGATGACATCACGTCGTGCGTGCGTCCCCACATCCGTGACGTTATGATGTTAATATGGGAATATCTAACATTTTCCCACCTCCCCCCCCCCCGAAAATGGCCAAAACATTATGAGCATTTTCAAAACCCTTTAAAACTTACAACAGTATTATAAACAGAACCTGGGCCATTGGGTTGACCACCAGTTGACCCTGCATAACTGAGTGGGTTATTCTGCCACTATGAACAGTCGTGCTCTCCTAAGCTGTCTTAACAGAATTACTGCTGTGGTTTGAGTTCAGAGGGCCTCTGGCAAGCCCGCAGTGGGTGCAGTCCTGGAGGCGCTGGTTGTGGCGGACCTGGGTGCTATCTAGAACCATCGGTCATCTAGAAGTTGGCTGGCCCCCAACTGCATGGTGATCTGGTGGGGACAGGAACATCTGCAGGTCGTCTGGGCATTCAGATCGGTGGACCCGAACCCAATCAAGCACCGTGAATTCGGACCTACTCAGCTTCATGTGGTGCTGCTGCTCTCTCGTCCCTGATCCTGGTTGCTGCTGTGGCAGCGTGACTGTCACACCGCAGGATGTGCCCCCGGTTGGCGTTATCCCACTGGATCCTGCTGGGTCACGAACTGTCTATCCTGCAGCACTGCGGCGGCTCCTTGCTGCTGACACCGAGCGCATATACAAGACGAGCCTAGATTCTCCCCTTTTCCTTGCTGTCCTCTCCCTGCAGTGTCAAACTTTGAGTGGCTATATATCCGTCTGGGCATGGTGCGCTCCCAACATTAGTGTTCCCACAGAGCCCAAGGTTGTTACAGATGGTAAAACCCAGTTCGTAAAAAAGGTCACATCCCAGGATATTATCCCAGTGTGTAGCCACCTAGAAAC
Organism: Pholidichthys leucotaenia; assembly: GCA_020510985.1. NCBI lineage: Eukaryota > Metazoa > Chordata > Actinopteri > Cichliformes > Pholidichthyidae > Pholidichthys > Pholidichthys leucotaenia. Next base: position 84,361,301 of record CM035843.1, read on the forward strand.
CGAATGCTAAGAGGACTCTTGACCCGTAACAAACTGCCAGCAATACAGTCCCTACTATGCTGATGCGTGTGTGCGCTCAAAGCCATACCGTTCCACTGGACTCCTCTCAAGAGGATGGTTGGGAAAGATTTTTTCCACTCTAACCCAGTTCATCACCGACCCCACAGCGGTGGTGTCCAGCAGCAACGGCAAGCCGACGTTGTCCAACCTCACCATGCACCACCTGCACACCGCCCCTCCAGAGCCCACCATGTGGACAGCGGTTGATGGTGATCCTTTTGAACTGGGTGGTGGGCTTGATGTCAGTCGTGTTGACCAGCGCACCTTGGCAAAGTGATTGAGCTTGCCGGAGTGTCTGGATCGCTACCCCCCGGCCAGGCAGGATCCCACTCGCTCTCAGTGAGTCGAGGAGCTGCAGTTACAGTACAAATGGTATTCCATGATGTTCCGTTGCCTTGTAACGTTCATCACAGTGTCCTCCAAGTGAGTCGTGGTGTTAACGGGTACTTCTACTGGGGTAACTGCATGAGCTAGCGGGATTTGTTGTTGTGGCTCACCTAGTTGTGATGTTAGCTTGTCGGCAGCCTCCAGCTGGAGTGCCAACTCCACTGCCCTCGTTAGTGGTAGGTCGTCGGGCACCCTGATTTGCTTCGCCGCAGCCATGGCTGGCTGGTATGCTCTGCTAGCTGGTCCTGCACCATTTCCTCCTCTAGGTTGCCCAAACCTGCACCTGCTCGCCAGACACCAGAGCCCGGCTTGTCCAGCCAGGTCACTCTCCAACCAGGGTAACAGGCATGCTTTCATCTTCAGGAAAACATTGAATTTTCCTCCTGAGGACCATTTTTTCTCCTCATCACCATTGTTGGTTCTGGAAATTAGGACAGCGGAGGCGATGGCTGAACTGAACAATGGTTTATTAAACACACACTATGAACAGCACATGTTACAGTACAGAAGCTATCAAGTTAACTATAGCTGGGTACAGGCTGGTGTCCTGACTAGAGGCGGAGCACCAAAGAGGCAGTCTCCCACCATTAATCCCCTAATATAGTCACGGCATGATGACGCCACTTCGTGTGTACATTCCCACATCCGTGACGTTTATAATGTTAATATGGGAATATCTAACAGGTAGTATTAATGTCGCTGCCACAGTGTGTGGCTTTTTTGATTTGGCTACATGTTCAATTACTAAGTAGCTAGCTTTGAGAGCTCTCTCAGACACCTTTGTGGTTTTTCTCATGGAAGTTACTTGTTCCTCTGTGTGCTCACAGAGACAAACAAAATAGTCCTTGTCTTTATTTTGAAGTGATGGGGGTTTGTTTGGAGATTACGTTTAAGCTTGCTTGGGATCACGGCACTGTTGAATAGCTTTTCTCCACACATCAAGCATAATTGCATTGTTGCAATCAGATCCCTGGTGAAAGTAAATCCACATTAAAGATGACTTTCGTTGTATTGCCTTGCGCTCACCATCTTAGCTTTCTTTTGACCACTGCTCAGCCCTTCATTTGGGTTGAAATATTGTTCAAGGCCCTTTTAAGTCTGAAGCTATAAGCTTCATATATTTATCCATCACTGTTCTCCACCTCTCGCAGGTATTAACAAGTTCATTATCTTTCATACCTCCATTAAAAAAAACAAGAAGAACAAGAAGCAGCTCATCATTATTGTATCCATACTGCCACCACTGACATGGAAGAGCCACTACAGGCATTGTCACACAACATCGGCAAGTTATTTGCAATTTTTGGCCCATTTAAGTGAAATTAGACATTATTTCCCACAGCACACTTGATAATCTCTCAAGGCCTTGGAACAATGGTTTAAAATCTCTGCCATAGGCAGCTGCTAGTAGTATACACATGAAAAACAATAAAGAAACATATAGACTCTGTTTAACAGACATGACACAATTTAACTTTTGTTTCCTCTTGCTTCAGATTTGCCACTCCATGTTCTTTGGTTCATACTGCATAGCATTACACAGAGATGCTTCGATTGGCAGGTGTGGGACTGCTTGACTCTTTTTTAAGTCTCACCTTTTTTTCTTTTTTAGATGGTTTTCTCATCAATTCAAAGTAATGGAACATTATATGGTTCAGACACTTTTAAGATGTGTTTGGAAAGATTTGATTTAAAGAAAACAAATGGGTTACGTTTAAAGGAACATGGCTTTGATTTATATACAGTACACAGGGTTTCCTCTGGTAACATTTCCATGTGGCGGGCCGTTATGCTTGAAGTTATGCCGCCACACCAAGGAAATATAAATTTAAGAAAAACTATGAAGGAATCACGCTCTGTAAGCATGCACATGAACAACAAGCGTGACCATCATCCGCGCGGAATCCGGAAGCGCCCCGCCCACGTGTTCGAGTCGGCAGGCAGTGTCTCGCTACTAGCGTCACTGTCCGAGGGATGCATGAGCTTATTAAAGTACTTTAAAAGCGGAAAAAAGGCAGAAGAGGTATGTAAGCAGTGGAGGCATATATGATGGTTTTAACCCGCTGGTAATGGGAAACAATAAGGAAGAGTCGCTTATTAAACAGGTATGACTAGGCTTGATTTGCAGCCGGCTTCATATGCAGGGAAAGGCAAGAGGGACTGATGAATGGCTGAGGATTTATTTCACTAGCCACTACATTAACTAAGTTATGTTCACTTGTTTTGTACCTGGCAAGTCCGTCAGCAGCCTTCAGACAAACTAAACGTGCCAACATTTGGATTTCAGAATAAGGGAGGTTTTTCCTGCTGTCTGGTTGGTGAGGAGAGTTCTAAAAAACTATAAATATATAGAAATATTATAACAGAAATAACTGAATCTTTGGTAATTTAAGTTAAAATTATATTTAATGAAATAAATTATTGATTTTTTTCTTTGAAATCAGAGTTAAATTATTGTTCTGTTCTGGCTGCAAAATTATGGTCGAAAGTGTCAATTGTATAAGGAAAAAAAGTCAAAATTTTACCACAATCTGTTTTAAATTTATTAAAAAAAACAGTTATTTTAGTTTAAAAAATAACCATAAAATAATCTACGAATTTATAATGAAGTCTCAAATGTACAAGAAAAGTCAAATTTACAAGAGAAAATTACAGATTTGAAAAAAATGGTTCAAATTTAGATAAATTTACAGAGAAAAGTAGAAAACTATAAGAAAATTGTTATAAATTTGAGAAAAACCTCAAACCTTCAAGACTGAAGTCATTACTCAAGGTTTTAAGTGGATGCCTTTTGTATCCTTAACTAGAAATTTTTGGTTGTCTACTTTTAATTATTAATTTCATAGCACTGCTTTTACATGAGTAGAATTTCTAGCTACTATACCCACCTTTGATCAAATAATTTAAGTATGCATGAGTAAATTACTATTATGAATTTTTTTCCCTTCCCTACTCTTTCTTAATGGAAAAAAGAAACACTAGAATAAAAATACAAAAAATACACATATTTTTGTCATTTATGTAAACCATGACAAAAAAATCCTGCAGGACAAAACGTGACACTTGGTATTTTATAACTTGTTTGTATACCACCATAGACAGAGAGAGAACCTGAATTAGACAGGGCTCAGAGAGGGCAAGATGAGACAGAAGAGAGGAGCCAAGGAGAGGAAACTGTTCAGGCAGAGGGTCCAGGAGAGGTGAGAGCAGAGGAAGGAGAGGAGGATGACACTAATAAAAAGTCCAAACACAGGACATGTGGGTGGGACCCCAGCTGGCCCAATATTCCAACATTCAAGCTTTGGTTGTACAATACTTCAAATAATAAGTTACATATGCAAAGTTACTGTGCTAAATTTAAATATATATACAGTATATATAAATAGTATAAAATTAACATATTCCAGTTGCAATAGCATCATGTGTTTTCTGTCTCCCCGAAAATATGCTGCCGCAGCGCCAAACTTTTAAAGCCAGAGGAAACACTGGTACATATGACCTCCATGTACTGTACATCAGGAAATTAAGTGCAGTCTCCCATAGAAAAACTCACTGTTTTTAGTCATATAGACCCCAACCTCATCTACTGTTTCTGTGTTCGAAATGTCCACTCACTCCCTGCCTCCCTACTCCCTATATAGTGAATTCAAATGTAGTGGACTATATAGTGACCTCAGTATTACAATAAAATTGTAAGCTTTCAGACACTACTTGGCTTATTTTCCTGATGTGTTTACAGTGAAACAGGCTGCGTGTCCACAAAATGCATTTTTGCAGCTGTGGGTGACTGTTTTCTATTCATTCTCTATGTAGTCCAGCATCTACAGCGCTGAGAGCCCTTGGCACTGAAACGCTCTCTGCAGTGGCCGCTTTTTGTCGTGGCGCTCAGGGCGTTCAGAGTTGAAGAAATTTCAACTTTTCAGACTGCAACTGAGCTCGTCAATGTGAGACCTTTCTAAGCAGCCAATCAGAATAAGGAAGGGTGGGACATAGGACACTGGTACAGTCTGTAATCAGATTCCTGCTTTCTGTGTATATTATATATTCCATGTACCGTATTTTGTAGTAAATATGTATTAAATCAAATCCATTTTACAGTGTTATTATTATTCTTTAATAGGCAGCTCAGTGGCACAGTGGTTAGCACTGTGGGAGCACAGCAAGAAGGTCACAGGATCGATTCCATCTCTGATCATCATGGGGTTCAATTCCACCCCCTGACCATTGGTGACCCTTCTGTGTGGAGTTTGCATAGTCTCCCTAGGGATGAGCCGATCCAATTTGCTGTAACGATATTGGGTTTCATCCATGCAAAATGGCTGGATCGGTATCAGTAAGGAATAAAAGTAATATAAAAGTAAATAAAATTTACTGATCCGATACATCAATAGTATTAAAATAAAATGAAGGCATGATTATGTTCTCAGCTGCGCTACGTGCAGCTTCTGTACTCAGCAACAACAAGTCTCACCTCACTGGAGCCTGTCTGTGGGACTCGCCTCGGTATGTTGCTGTGTGGTACCAATGTTTACCGTACAATTTTCTTCATCTCAATGTCAACACCAGCAACTTGATAAAACACTTGCAAAAGTATCACAGTAAAGGAGTATGCTGAATTCTGTCAAGAACTGAGCAGAAAGAAGTGCTTTTCCAGCTTGGAGGCTGGACGCTAAAAGTGAAACCTAAGCAAAAGAACGGAACTGAAAGTAAAAACCAGACGAGCGTGGAAACAAAGACATAAACATGGACTTAACTTTTGACAGAGAGCTACAGTTAATGAGAGGTAGGTGACAGAAACATAAATACCGGTAGCAAATTATAATAGTGAACTGGAAGCAGGACTAAAACAGCAGGGTTACATGAAATGGAAATGGAATGACTTCAAAATAAGAGCAAATCTAAAATTTAAGAATGGACAGAGAATAATATCAGAAATACTATTTAAAAATAAACTGAGGACCAGGAGAATACTTATGATAAAAAATAATAAATGTCAAAAATACAACTTAAAGGACAGAGAATAATATCAGAAACACTATTAAAAAATAAACCGAGGACCAGGAGAATACTTTTGATAGTAATAATAATGGATGACAAAAATACAACTTAAAGGGTTAGTTCCTTTATTTTCAGATCTACAGCATTTTTACCTCATGCATAAAGTGACACTTTGAATTTCATCCGAATGTTTACTTAAATACTCAGCTTCAAAGTTTTGCATAAACTTGCATTTAAAACTGCAAAATGCATATTTACATAGTGCTGACCAGTAAAATGCTGCCAATGTTGCAAAGTTTAAAATAAGAAAAAGCAGCAGCGTTGCTGAACTGGATCGAATTTGTAATGCATTCTTTGACTTTTTGATTTGTGGATTTATATGTGTGCAAAATACAACCAGTCATTACCAAAGTATCTTCTGTACTTTTGCTTTAAATAAGAGAGACTGTATCGGGTTTGGATCGGTATCGGCCGATACTCAAAGTCACAGTATCGGTATCAGACTTGAAAAAGTGGTATTGGCTCATCCCTAGTTCTCCCCGTGTCTGCGTGGGTTTATTCTGGGTATTCCGGTTTCCTCCCACAGGCCAAAAACATGCAAGTTAATTGGAGACTGTAAAGTGGCCCAAGTGTGGATGTGTGTGTGAATAGTGAAGGGATTGGCATTGCACATTGGCTGCCTCATCCATCCGGGTGGATGCCTTGAATTTCCCTCTGGGATTAATAAAGTATACAAAATTTTTTAAATAATAATAAATAAAAATACTTTAAGTTATTTTATGTTGTGATGTGACACTCTTCTTTCACTGCTCCTCTGTGCATTGCATTATGGAATATATTGGCTAATGTAGTGACCATCGGTTATACACTACTTTTTAGTATGCATTGTGGGATATTTTGAGTCAACTATATAGTGAATGAAATTATCATTTAAGATTTTAAACAGAACTAGAAAATGGTTGATTCACTATGTAGGGAACCTCACTATGTAGGGAACCATACTGGGAACATTTTGAATACATGTATCTTACATGTATCTTACTTTTATCATCTTGTCATTTTGTCTTTCGGTCTTCCTCCTTTTTTCTCTTTTTTTCTAAAGTACTAGTTTTATTTTTTCATTTATGGTCTGGTTGGGGTTAGAACACAAATCTACCCCAGCAGGTTTAAAATGAATTGCATCCACACTTTTTTTCACAAAAGAAGAAACCATCTCTATTGTCATTCAGTCCATACAGCCAATCGTGTACAGCAGAACAAAATTATGTTTCTCCTATCTGCAGTGTTAATCACATGTAGAATCAGAGGGGTCGCTGCCATCACAAACAAATTCGCCTTCCCCCATTCTATTAAGCTGAGCACCAAGCTAGAAGGCGGGAAGTACCATTTTTATATGGTCCTTGGTATGATCCAGCCAGGACTTGAACCCCCAACCTCCCAGTTGTGGGGTGGATACTCTATCAACTAGGCCACCACTCTGGAGTGGAGTTAGTGGAGTGTACTCCAGAAATGGTAGCAGGAAGTGGAATATTTGGAACAATGCTGACTATTAATTTAGCTTTTTTTTTTAACTTTCTGGCTTTATGGTTTATTCTATCTTTCCAATTTAAGCAAACTATTACAGAGTTTTCTAAAAAAATTTTAACCAAATCTCAGTTATTTCAGTAAGTTAAATTTATAAAAATTCTTCTCATGCCAGTATTATTAAGAGCAATTTTTCTTCAACTTGGCAAACTATGCCACAGAGCAATCATTCAATATCTGTAGGCATGCATAGTATATCCATCTCTACATAATGGACTGTTGGGCATACATGCTACATACATACTTGACCCTTTCCTGTAACATTAGTTTGACTTTTCTGCTTTAAGCTTTGTTTATGCACCTCCTGCACTCACTCTGTGTGGCTATGATGCGTGTACTCTTTGGACAAGGCTGGTGCGCACCAGGCTGTATATATGCTTCATTTTACAAGGTCAAGCATTCGATGCATACGCATAACCATCATTTGCAGTTTCACCCCAGCCCTATAGGTAGCACAAATGCACTGACGTGCCATTAATTTCACAAAGAAATGCCCACTCATTTTATTTAGATGAACTGTTACACAAATGAGTGAATTGCACCAGCTGGGTTTTATAACATCACAAACCAACAAGCCTGACCTTTAGATCTCTAAGTTACCAAAACAAAAGCACCCTGACAGCCTCCTTACATTTGACCAGCCCTCTCCAAAAACATTTAGGGCCATATCACAACAATGTAGCCCATAATCAGTTGTCACTGACGGAGAACACGTTTATGGGTGTTTCCAAGTTCATTTCCTTATCATAGCAACATAAAAACAAATTTTCCATGAGGCACAAGGTGCGAAGAGGCTGGTCTAATTATTCAGTGATCTGTTTTGGATAATCCAGTCCAAAGCACTCCTGCCCATCCCATTAAGGCTGCATGTCCACCAAACGCATTTTTTCAGCTTTGGACAGTTATTTTCCATTCATTCCCTATGTAGTCCAGCATTTACAGCGCTGAGCGCCACGGTGGTGAAACGCTCTCGGCAGTGGCTGTTTTTTGTCGCGGCGCTCAGAGCTGAAAAAAGTTCAACTTTTCAGAGACTGCAGCTGAGCTCGTCAATGTCAGACCTAAGCAGCCAATCAGAACTGCCGTGTGGGTGGGACATAGGATGCTGGTACTTGTCTGTACTCAAACTCCTGCTTTCCGTGTCATCATATTTCACATCCAGAGCTGCTAAAAAACATTTCCTATCCATTGTTATTTAGAGACTGCTATTAAAAATCAGAAAGTCTGACCATAGGAAAGTGGAAGTGTTGAGCTGAGCGTGACAAGCTGTTGCTGGGATACAGGACACAGGCTTTTTTTCCCCACAGCGTCACGCACAAACGCTGAAAAAAAAATGCTCAGGGTGGTCGGGTGACAATAAACGCGTTTTGTGGACATGCAACCTAATGCACAAATGCGCATTATTGGAAGTGAACTCTGATCGTGACGGCCTGTTTAAGAGGGGTTTTGCGTTGGCCGAAGGGTGTGAGTGTGAGCAAAAATGCAAATGACAGTATTGCTCCTTGGTAATAATGAAGACATCAATCACAGTTGATGCCCAGTTAGTTATTTTAGAGAGAACAAATGTGTAAGAGATAATGCTGGGCTGAAAAATCAAGCTGAATGGTTTAACCCATTTTCTGTCTATGGCACAGCAGCGCTCCCGTCAGCTCACCACCCCACTGGCAGTCAAGTTTTTTTCCAAGAAAATATTCAGTTTAGATATGACAAATTCCAAAGGCTATAACTTTAAAGTGGTAAGAGATAATGGCTTACTGTCAATTAGAAAGATGTAGAATATGATCCAAAGCTTGAGATAGGAGTACATTTACACATCTAATTTACATAATGCAACGGCAGCCATATCGAATTACATAACTTTCAGTCAAAGTGGGCTTTGGACATATTTACACAAAGGATGGTTTTGTTTTTTTGTCTTTGTTTTTGTTTTTTGTTATCTTATCTTCAAAGCATATGAGCCAGAAAATCGGTAGAATGTACACAAACAAATAAATACATCGGACCTACCGCTCACCATGTCTCTTCATTCGTCCATTTTCATCATCCCTGGTGCTTATTTCATCTTCTGCCAGTCATTTTTGCTTTCTCTCCTACATCCAGAAACTCTCATATGTATATTAGGATTTATTCCACCTCAATTTCGGTTACATAACGCTGCCAAACCAGTCTGTCAATGGCAGACAAAAGTGTACATGCTCCAGACCGTCTTCTGCTTTCACAAAAGGTAAATATTTCCCTTCAGAAGCTAAATAATCTCTTTTTAGAATCATAGTTGGCAAAATTTGGAGCAAATGCTTCCTCCGTGTGGAAATATATGTTGGGATGGAGCCTTTGTTTACATTCTCTTCTTCGTGTTTCTGGAAATGATGTTTGAGGTGGTTCATTTGGGTGAAGTCCTCCAGTCCTCCAGTGAAGAGCAGTAAGCTATACGTGCCTGACATTTTGTGATGTGAAATGCTTGGTACAACTGGGTTTTCTGTGCTCTTTGGACACATTACGTGACAGGTGTGGACCTGCGACATAGGCAACAGGTGACGCACATGTTTTATGATGGCCAGACATTTAAAGGGTTAATGGTGTATACATGGATGCAACACACAGCCATGAATGGGATTGAAACCTCAGGAAAAAAGGATGATGCCTGTGCAAACTTTAGTAAAACAGAAGGATCATTAAAGGTAGTGTGGAAATTGATTCCAGCCCATGGTGTGTGTGTGTGGGGGGGGGGGGGGGGGGTTGCAGCCACAGGCACATCTCCTGTCTCTCTGGGGACTTGCAGTGAAAAGTAAAACTCTTGTTCATTCATTCCTTCATTCCCCTAAAAATGAGCACATTAATGTCTAATAAGTCTGATGAAACCGAAAATGTGAATAGAATAAAAAATCTTCAGACTAGCACGCCTCCCCCAGTGCACCGTATCCACGCCAGTCACCATCATGCACACATGCACCCTGTTCATTCATTCATTCCCTAAAAAATCATACATTAATGCCTAATCTATAGATCTCAATGGTAAATCCACAATTAAAATGAGAATGTGGATGGAATTGAAAAAAAAATGTTTAGTGTATCATCATACAAATAAAATAAGAGGCGATTAAATTATGACTGTTACAATCTCTCCATTAAAATAACAGAAAATCCCAGCACATGTCATTTCCTCATGAGCTCCCGAGCTGTGCAATTTCAAAATGCCACAGAAATAGCATTAAACAAAGTGCTTGTGACTAGAGACCTATGTTTTTTTGATCAAAAGCATACTGTCAAAACATGCACCATAATACCGGTGTGCAGGAGATTGCATGCCGCCACACCTCTTTGAAATGACTCGCCACCTCCCAGTGCAAAATGGGTGTATTGTCTATTGGTAATTAGATGGCTTGATGCAAAGCCTAAAAAACAGAATGTGCTGACAGAAACTAGCAAAAACACTGGTGTATGGCGGGAAGTCTGGCACAAAAGTCCGTTCATGACAGTCAAAATAGGGCCCTTAAAGTGTAAAATTAGGGACTCATTAATATTAAGGAACATGTTGAAAACTGTTTCAGATAAAACTTTAAAGACAGCTTTTTTGATGAGCTGTAATACAACAGAGTTTTTACTTTAAAACTACATACTGTACACATGTCCTAGAGCCGGGCTCCTCAAATGGCGGACCCTGGTCCACATACAGACCCAGAAGGTCTTCTGTCCGGACCCTGAAGCCTTTTGATACATCCATCCATCTTCCTCCGCTTAATCCTTACCATTTGAAGAAAAAAAAAAAAACACGCCTGTTTCATTATGACAGAACAACAACAACAAAAAAAAAACAGAACTCAAATATTGTAATGGCTGCCATCTGGACAGTTTATGGCGTAAGAACAGCCCTGAATGCAATGAGGTCTGAGGCCCCATCATCAAACTAGGGCAAAATGCTCATTGAAGGCAAGCAAGCATGAGAAATCACACTGCACACCCCACCCCGAGGACAGAAAGAAAACGGTCATGACTGGCACTGGCGACCGGAGAACCACAACCTGGAAAGGGCGCCCGCATTCCACCTTTGATAATTAGGGTCCTCGCCTGCTCCACGCCACAGCACACCACACCATCACACTCCACAGATCAGCAATCCAAACATGATGCAAAAACAAAAGCCTGGGAGCCACCATCAGGCAGCGGTAGGATTGTTTCCAGTTTTTATTAGAAGTCTGATATTTATATGTTATAAATTCTGTGTATTTTTGAATGAAGGACATTACCTGTTTATTTTATTTAACCTTTACTATAGGGTGCCCAATGTGAAGCATTGGAAACACTATATTACTATCTCAAAATTTCTTCCAACTTATCTACTGCAGATTTTTGGTTCATATCTCCTCTCACAGCTTTGAGAAAACTTCCATAAAATATATATCAAAATGTGCGGCTCGATCCAGAGATTTATGCTTGTATTTTTATTTCAGCGTTTTCACTCAGTGTCCAAAATATTAACAAAAAACAACAAAAAAAAATTCCCATTAAGAACGAATGGAGTTGTCAAAGATTGTATTTCGATTGCATTTTTGACCCTCTAAACGTTAACCAAAATGCTATTTTTTTGCATAAACCTCAGACCTGGTGAAAAATTTAATAAACTGAAAAAAATATGTGCCCCCACACCCCCAATTTTTGGGGGGCAGGGCCAAACGTACAAGGTCAATGGAGACTGGTGACACTAAAGTTTGCTGTACAGACATGAAACTTGGATGAGGTGTGCATCACCTCAAGACATACAAAAAACACAATTGTGACCGTTATCCACAGCCAACAGGAAGTCTGCCGTATTGCCTCAAAACCACTCCGCCTCCAATTTTGCCAAAAACCACCCTTGGCATTTGAACGAACACCTCCTTGGGGACTACTCCAATTGAGCTCATTTTCGCATGGCAGCATCTATAGGAATGGACCATTAAAAATTCTATAAATGTCTCACAAAAGCTGAAAGGTGCGGCCACGGTGCCATGGCGAAGTTTCACTCCACCCCTTACAACGTCAGACAGCTGTAACTCAAGCAAAACTTGTCAGAGTTCCACCAGAGTTTCCATGATGGATATTAGTCCTGCCTGGAACGTGTTGATATAAAAATAATTGAAAAAGTTATAGTGCCACCTAGTGGTTAAAGGAAGAATTGCTGAAGACTGTTTTATTTATTACTCACACACCACTTGCCATAATGACATGAAATTTTCTGAGGTTCATCAGACCCCAGGGATGATCATAACTTCCCATCAATTTTTGCATTATTTCACTGCTGTTAAAATGGAAACACCCTTTTTCTCATTCAATCTGCGATCTTGTTGGGAGGGTTGGAAAGATCCCAGGGTCACGAAATCTGGATCACAGGTCGAGGTGACTGTTATCTGTAGTCTTATATGGGTGGGCAACAGATAACTTATATGTAATTGTTGCCGTGGTGACATGGCAAAGGCTGACTCCTCGCCATGGAACATCGGACACTTGTAACTTGGACAAACATTGTCTGATTTTCACCAAATTTTCTACAATAGATATTACACCCACCCTGCATGCTCCTACATAAAAATAATTAACAAAAGTTATAGCACCACCTAGTGGTTACACCAACGGACACTTGTAACTTGAACAAACTTTGTCCCATTTTCACCAAATTTTCTACAATGGATGTTAGTCCCATCCTGCATGTTCCTATATAAAAATAATTAACAAAAGTTATAGCACCACCTAGTAGTTAGAACAATGGATGCTTGTAACTTGGATAAACTTTGTTCGATTTTCACCAAATTTTCTATGATGTATATTAGTTCCACCCTGCATGCTCCTTTATAAAAAATAATAATTAACAAAAGTTAGAGCACCACCTAGTGGTTACAACAACGGACACTTGTAACCTGGACAAACTTTGTCCCATTTTCACCAAATTTCTACAACAATTTTATTATTACATTAGGTCCTCAAACTTAAAGCCACAATCAGCGGGCAGTAGGGGCACACTATCAGAATTTCTGTGGGAATTTTCTAGTTTAATATATGAGCTTCTCTATGCTAACCAACTTTGCTGCGCTGCCTGTGTGTGACTGAATCAGCATTGTGCACATGCATTGAGCAACACCCATACTCGCCATCACTTGGTTCCAAACACAGCCGCCTGACTGCTACCACTAACTTGGTCTTGCTACCACCGAAGTTCAAAGAGTGCGCTCGTTGCCCATGTGTGGTCGCACCCATCACTGGAGCAATTATGTGCACTAATGTTCCGCTAACTGCCGCGGAAAGATGCTGCATTTACCCAGTTTCTCCCATAGCACGACAGCCTGGTGACATAGGCATAAGTCAAGGGGGTCCAGGGGATGCAATTTTTTTCTTTAAAATCTGCAGCTTATCTCATAAGTTTGCAACTTTTTCTCATTAATTTACTACATTGATTTGTGAATGTAAATTTTTTTCTTGTAAATTTGCCACTTTTTCCTCATAAGTCTGCTGTTTTTGCATCTTAAATCTGCATTTTTTTTCTTGTAAATTTGTAACTTTTGTAGGAACAGTTAGTTTTCAGGTACAAAGATTATTTAATTTACACCTAGAGGTGTGTGTGTGTGTGGAAACGGAGGTTTACTTCGTGACCACAAACACTCACAAACAAGAGGGAAACACTCATTTTGGGGGCACCAGTCCAAAACTTGGACGATTTATCAATAACTAATCTTTATACCTTCAATCAATCAGTCTCAAATATTCATGAATTCTACTGGGTGACTTCATAAACAGATACAGGAAAAAGAAATCAAGCAGAAACTTCTATATACCATTTACAGTTTTAATGATCAGACTCAGATTAAATGACATTACATTCAAGTGATGTGGAAGCAGGTGAAATGATTAACAAGTATCAAATATCATATTAACCGGTAAAGGATTCCTGACCAAAAGAGTGTAATCACATTTGTGTAACCAAAGAAACCTTTGTATGAATCTGTAACTGTGATGAAAATGGAGACTGAAATAACTGTAACCAGAATATTAAGGAAATTGGACGCAAATTTTATGAAGAAAATTAAAAAGGCTGATTATATGGAAAAGAACTTCTGAGTTACTCTAAAAAATAAAAACGGAATTTAATGAAAAGAGGAATATTATTTTTCTTTAATTCTATAGCTCCGATCAGAGTTATGAACTAGTTTTAAACCTGAGACAAATTATGACATACTTTAACCTCCTAACTGTGTTTGTCGCCAAACTGCAACATAACCCCTAGTGGTCAACAGTAGTAAAGATTTTTTTCAAGAAAATATTCAGATCAGATGTCAGAACATTCCAAGGCTATAACTTGAAAGTGGTAAGAGATAATGGCTTACTGTTAATTAGAAAGATGTAGAATATGATCCAAAGTTTTAGATAGGAATAAATTTACGCATCTAATTTACATACAAACAAACAAAGACATTCATCACTTACCGCTGGCAAGGCGGCATCCTCCATTCTGCTCATTATTTTGTCCTCTCCTGGTCATTTTAGCTTTTTCTCCTACATCCAGAAACTTTTATTTATTATTCCACCTTAATTTTGCTTTAATTCCATGGTAATTTAAATTATATGACGACATGCAACCGGTGATTGCTCTACAGTCACATGGTGCTTCGGGTGCCAGCAGGTGAAATCAACAAGCTTTGCCTTCCCTGTGTTATAAGAACATGTAAACATCTACCTTCATAAGCTAAATAATCTCTTTTTAGAATTATAGTTGGCAAATTCGGGACCAAATCCTCCGAATTTGCTCCTCCGTCTGCAGTTGTGTATGTCCACAATGATGGGTACAATCCATTTTGTTTTGTAATCTCAAAGACAAAGAAGAAGAAGAAGAAGGATTTCTTCCTCTTTGGTGTATTACGTGTCATCCATGAGTCCTCCAACACGTGCCTGCCACCTTGTGAACTTGCATGATCAGTACAAATCCTCAGTCCAGCTGGAGAGTGTTGGGAACGTTATATCATTTGACAGGTGCAGTGCTGCGCTCTGCTACTAGGGGTACACGGAATCACACAGCTTAAGGGTTAAGGTGGTGGACATCGCATTACTCAGCAGATGAAACAAAGGAATCTTGCTCACGTGACCATTGTTTGCATTGGCTTCTAGCAGGATCTTTAGCTGAAGCTTTATTTGAAGATTATACCGGAGAATATCTGCCAGCAGATACTTCTTCCCAGGGCAACAGTCAGGAGCTGAGGTCCGGTGATGCTGATGAGGCTGCTGGCCGTGGAGTATGCCATGTGGACAACACAAGAATTTTTCAGTGGCGTTCTCGGGTCCAAATAAATTGGAGTTCAAAGTCTGATCAAAGTAACAGAATTGGAGAAACAAGATTAATAAAAAAAATTTCAAGCCACGAAATCCGAGTTCTTCAGATGTCATGGTGACTGGCGAAAACAGCTTCCAGTGTGAGAAAAACAATCAGTCCACTTTAAAAACCTTGAGTTAAGAAAAATCAATAGGAAAAAGTTTAACAGAATAAAATAGAAAAATGTCTGTGAACACGGAGTTTCACACCATATAAAAGAGAAGTTTGAGCTCAAAACAGAAGAAAAAGTATTTTTCCCAGACGTTTAAAGGAAAGAGAATTCAAGGCAGGACAGAGACTTAGACAAAACTTTCAGAAAGAACAACTCTTCACTACAGCGTCCCTCACTTGAACTGAGTAAGTTTTCAGGGGAAAAACTTGACTGACATGAGAGGGAACCAACTGTCTCCCATTGCGGGAGAATCGAATGAACTCTGGTCCAATAAGAAAACAGTCCTTTGTAACCGACCAATAGAATGAAAGGGGGCGTTGTCCAACAAAGACAGCCTGGTGATTGGCTGGTACCAGTCAGATGACTGGCATCAGTTTTTAGAAGGCAACCACACTTATTAACTGGAAATTCACATTATATACTTAATATACACTACCGTTCAAAAGTTTGGGGTCACCCAGACAATTATTTTGTGTTTTCCATGAAAAGTCACACTTATTTACCACCATGAGTTGTAAAATGAATAGAAAATATAGTCAAGACATTGACAAGGTTAGAAATAATGATTTGTATTTGAAATAATAATTTTTTCCAGATACTCAACCTGCTCAAAGGAAGGTCAGTTTTATAGCTTCTCTAACCAGCTAAACTCTTTTCAGCTGTGGTAACATGATTGCACAAGGGTTTTCTAATCATCCATTAGCCTTCTGACGCAATGAGCAAACACATTGTACCATTAGAACACTGGAGTGATAGTTGCTGGAAATGGGCCTCTATACACCTATGTAGATATTGCACCAAAAACCAGACATTTGCAGCTAGAACAGTCATTTACCACATTAGCAATGTATATTAGATATTAGAGTGTATTTCTGATTAGTTTAAAGTTATCTTCATTGAAAAAAACAGCGCCTTTCTTTCAAAAATAAGGAAATTTCTAAGTGACCCCAAACTTTTGAACGGTAGTGTAAAATCTAAGCTAACTTCAGTGATTCATGACTAACTTTCAGTGAGCAAGCACTTTTATAAACTTGTCCTTCTATAATTAACATGCATTAGAATAAGGTTCATTCAAGCATTTTCAAACATGCAACACATTTAAAATCAATGATTAATGAGACATTTCAAACCCATCATTGTCCAACAGAGTTGGTCATCCTTTCAAATAGTGTTCTGAGGAGTATTTCCTGGAAAAATATCAAAGTCTTGAGGAGAGAGGATTATTTCAGGAAGATAAAACAAAAATCCCAATGATTAGATCCAACATGTTCCTGAGTTGAACAGAATGGGGCAATGTTGAGCTGTGGATAATTCCTAGAGGCATTTGGAATTCATTCAATGTATCTGGAATGTCTCAAACAGTACCTGAAGCATAAACCTGCCTGGTTGGGGAGGAAGTTCTGGGATTTATGATTGCAGACGAAATCCGTTCCTGGCACAAAATGGGATCCTTATCGTCCCTTTTACCATGGAATATGTTTTCAAACTGTGGTTCTTAGGAGAAGGAAACAATTCTTGACCAGACTTTTGGGTGAAACAATTTCTTTAAGATGAAGAGTAATTTTATAGATTAAAGCCAAAGGGATTGGTGCTACATATCCCCCCTCTGCATCAATGGTGAGCTTCGGTAAGCTTTGGTACACATCCTTGGCAGCTGATTCCAATTGGTGACTCTTGACCCAACTGCTGAGCTAATGGTTCTGATGTCCATAAGCACTAGCTTGTAAACAAAATTTATTCCTGAGTGTAGATCTTTCAGTTTGGTTTACTGAGAAAAAAACTTCTAGGAATCTTCAAAAATAATTTGAAAATGGACAAATATAAGAATTGTAAAATTGTCCAAAATATCCTAAAACACTGTATATGCATGTAAAGACTCAAAAATTCTGGTGACAAAAGTATAAAAAGACAATTCTGGGTACCAAGGTACAAAAATAAAAAGTATGTAATTTTTACATACTTGAGGTAAATGTTTTGGCTAAATAATATTGAGATAACTCAAGGAGGTTCAAATTGGATTGGTTTAGCTGGACTAAACCATGGTTCCACAGATGTCCGAGTCATAGGGTGTTCAAGGCCTTTATTCTGGAAAACTGGGCAAACATGGACTGTCATCATTGTTCTTTGAATGGCAACCAGGAGTAAATTTGTGACCACTGAAAAAGGGCCAAGATAGGGTGGAAACAGGCTCATTGCTAAAGTGTTAACTGGAAAGCTAATGTTCCTAGCTTCATCTGAGAGTAACAGAGACACCAGCTCTGTGTGAGCATAGTCAACCTTTAACATGAAGAGCAAAAAGTTCAAGACCTTGTTGAGTTTGACTGAAGCTTCGGAGCAAACATTCAAAACCAACACAGTATCTTGTAAAGTTCTGGTAGTGGTTTGTGGTTCAACTACCTGGCATTTCGGTGTAGTGGTGTTGACTGAGTTAACAGTGGATGTGCTAAGGCTAAAAAGAGGCCCTAACGATGAGGCTGTTACTGAGAATCCACCTAAGGATTGTTGACTTTTTGTCTTGGCTCTGCCCAGTTCTGAATGGGTGCCCATAGGTGTGATTGCTAGGTAGAGGACTAACCTGAAAAACAGGAGGGCCATCATCCTGGCAACCAAATATCAGTGAGTGTTTTTAATTTCAACCTTCTTGCTGGTTTTATGTTTTAGACACCTGAGTGGCAGATGAAAATTATTCTCAGAGGTGGACCAATTTCTTTTAGAACCTTAGATATTTTACCACCTTTAGTGGGGATTTTGATGTTGCTAGCTCAAGCTACTGGTATTGGATGTTTTTTATGTACTATTTGAGAATAGTAAATTGATTGAAATTGATTAGATTTTACAGAGGCCTTTAAGATTACTTGTAAGGGATAATTTGGTTTTAATTTACCCTTTTTCTTTTTGGCAGTTTTGGTGTAGTTCACTGATTGGTTTTGAGAGATGCAACTGAGTGTGCCTGAGGCTAATAGTTAGCTAACAGTTATTTCTCAGATGCAGGCCTGATTTTAATCTTGTTTATGGACTTACTGTGACAGTGTTGTATCCGACACATTCCATGGGGTTTTGGTAAAGTTTACTCTGATTGTAATGGGCCCATTTGAAAATGGGGTCCTGGATTTGGTACTTAAGTGGCCAGTTTGTTGTTGACAACATGTGGATTCATCAACCTGGGCAGGAATTTAGGAGCGATTTTCCCTGCCTGTAGACTGATTTGTTGTGTTTGCGGTACCACTGTGTAGTGGAAGACCTTGCCCCCCGCCCCCCTCCCTTGCAGTTTGCTGTGGGAGACTTTTGGTCATTGTACACTTCACCTGGTTTGTCAGATTGGTCCAAGTGTTTTTGAAATGTGGCCTTGGGAGCATTGTACATCGTTTTGATGCTTCTGTGTTCTGCAGCTGGAAGGTCATGGGCATTAGCAGTCATCAGCCCCCTCTGGTTTTGAGGAACTACGAGTGGTGGCGATGAGTGTTCATTGGAAGCAGAAATATGAGTGCCATTGCGTAGCTGCAGAGAAGGTCACGTCGTAGGAAGTGTTTTCAATTTCGGTATGTTAAAGAAATTTGAAGCGGGGAGTGCGTGTATGGTCGGGTCCAACTGGTGTTTGATGGTTTTATGGAACACGGAGTCATGGGCTTGAGTACAGGCACGCCTAGTGTTTGCAAAAGTTGGGTCCACTGATACATAACCTTGAGGTTGCGGTGTTTCTGGGTAGCTGGTTGATTTGGCTCCAGTGACCACACAGGCCACAGGGGTGGGTGGGTGGGATTCAGAAGGTAACACTAACGTTGCATCAACGGTATCAAGGGGGCCAAGTGGAGCTTTCTGCTCGGCCAGTGAGTTCTCAAGGTCATTTGTTTCCTTGTCTTGACCTTGTGTTTGAAGGTTACCTTTGACTTCTTGAGGATAGTGTTCACCTTGGTCTTTGTGGTCGCTTTCAATTGGTTTCGGTTGTTCCAACAGTGCTAGCTGTGTGAGACTTGGGGTGTCCAAAGTGTCAAGAACCAAGCACTGTGATTCAGTTGTCCTTGTTAGATCAAATGGGTGAGGTTGTTGAGTTTGAGCCCATAATTTGAGATTCTTAAAATCAATCAGTGGCTCAAAGCGGTTCAGTAGATCTTTGCTGACGAGCAATGGAATGGAGTTATGTTTGGACACATAGACTGGATGAGTCAAGGTCATGGGGCCAATGGAGACTTTGATCACTGACACACCCGACAGGGTCATTTTAGTGAGCGAATATGATCAAACGGCTAACGAACAGGGTTCCAGTTTTAAATCCTTGTGAGCGCAGTTAGCAGCTACACGTAGTTTGTCAAAAAGGCTGTGTGGCATAAGAGTGATGTCAGCGGCAGTGTCTAAAACAGCATCCTGACAGATCACGTCTTCAAAGGTCAGTGAAAGATAGAATTTTCACGCCACCCCCCTCTCGTTTAAATCACACAGAAATTGTGGAACTGGTGGTTCGACACAGATTTGCGAAATGTTTTTAGAGGAGTGGTCTTTGACTTGTGGTTGGGCTGCCATAACAGCACTGGACTGCATTGGGTCCTTTGGTTCTTCTCCAGTTGTAAGAGGGATTTTCTTTGTGCCTTTTCTTCGTGGTTTAGAACATTTGTTCTGAGTTGGCATAGCTGCAATAGCTAGGATGTCAGCAGTTTCATTTTCTTTGTTGTTTTGAATCTCCACTAGGATGTGTTTGACAACTTCTATATCTTCTCTACTGAGAGTAGGAGTTTCTTCCTTCTTCCACGGTTTCTGATTGGTCTCTGCTTCTGAGCTTATGTGACGAGGTGGAGGAGACCATTTGCCACAGTTACTCGTGTCTTTGTATCGGTATCTGTCATCTTGGGAGTCCATACTGTGTTCTCGCAACCTATCTGGTGGATATGGCCTACGACGGTAGTCGGATTTTCGCAAAGTTGGTCCTGAGTGAGATCCAGAGGACCTAGTTTTGTTTTGACCTTGATAAGGTCGGTTGGAGAAACGTCTCGGTTTTTTATGTAATCATGATGTAGGAGATGGAGTCGAGTGAGGGGCTCCTTCCAACTCCAAGGTGTCAGACGCAGTGCTGATAGCTAGGACAGTGGCAGGCTCAGCGTGCTTGTTGCAACTTTGTTGCTGTTTTTGGAATGCATAATGTGCAAATTCTCTCAGCTGACTTATTGAGTTTGACCTTGGGTTAGCTGTAACTCCAAGGTGGTGGCTCACAGTGGGATGGAGGTTCTGGATGAAGAGGGTCTTGAATTTGTGGTCTTCTTCCATCCCTGGTGTATTTTGAGATCCAAAATATGCAAGAAGAAGTCGCTGGTAGTAGGCCTGAGCGACCCTGTTTCACAGCCAGGGTTGCCAATAGCCCTGATTGTAGACAGTTGGAGAATTCCTTTTCATTGGCTTCATAGAGTAGCATATAGTCCGTCCTGATATCTGTTTGCTGTCTGTCTATAAATTTTGATACTGACCTGTTCCATGTTAGTTTAATCAAATAGATACGATCGTCGACCGTAGCATCAGGGGACTTGTGCAGCTAGTAGTCAATGTCTTGTAAATAGGCTTTGGTATCAGGTGAACTGTAGGACCTGGATCAAATTTCATAAGATTTTGTGCGATCTTGTCAAGGTCGCAGTCTGAAGGGGCACACACACGCTGTCCACGCGATCATCCGTACTCAAAACGGGAATTGGGTGAGGGAGCGTGGCCGAAGTCCCGGTCATTATGTGCTTCCTGTAGGAGCAGTTGACATTCTTTGTAGTTAGACTTCGCATTTTCAAGTTAAACTTCAACTCTTCTGAGTTCCTTCTTCGTGTCTTGAAGGGCATCTTCAAGTTCACTGTTCTCTTGGTGAAGCAAGTCGTTGTCGTGTGTCAACCATCGCTTTCCTGACTGTGCCTGGTCCAAATCTCGTAGCGCATCATCAAATTGAGCTTGAGTATTGTTGTTTTTATCTTGAGATTAGTCCAGTTTTTCCTTCAGTGATTTGTTCTCTTCCAGGAGAAAGAGGATTGTTGATTGTTGATTTTCTAGCTCGTTCTTAGCTACTTTTAATCTCAAGACTAATGCTAGCGCAAACTTACTTAACACGCTGGGGAGATCTTTTCCTTCTGATGGCTTTTCAGTGTAGTCATCCAAAAGGTCTTCAGTGAGTTGCTTCAGATCTTCAGGCTGTGTTTTCTCGACCCGTGTTGTAAAGTTAGATATAAAATCAGAAGTCCATCCTTCCAATGTTGCTTGAAGGTCATCCAGTTAGGTAAAGTTGTCTGTTGACCCGCCATGTTTTACCGTTTGTTGTTAGTTAGCTTAAAAATCAACTCATTGATTATAGCTAAATTTGTTAGTCAAGGGTTAACTTTGAGTGTTATTTTATAATAGTGGTAGTTATAAGCTCTTTTTAGAACTTATTCCAACTTACAGGCTTGTAAGAAGGGAGGTAGAATTTTGGGATTGTTGTAGAAATCTGAAGGTCTGTTAATTTGTTTGTTGAAACTGTATTTTGATTTGTAGTTTAAAATTCGTGTGGATTGACTTCTTCACTTAAATGTTCAAAGCCTAGCATTGGAATTGTCATCAATAACTAGCTTTGGAATTTTGCTGACTGTCACTTTTAAAGTGAGTATTTTATTTACAAAAAGGGAACAAAAAATCAAAAAGGTTAAATGGTTTAGAGATGTAAGGTTATAAATGTTCACTTTTTTTAAAAGTTGCGGTTGACTTTGTCTTTATTTGTTAAAGCCTATTTTCATTTGAAACTTTAAATGTTTTAATATTTACAGATTAGGAAACACAAGTGAATTGTTTTTGTGTATTTTTTGCCACCAAGGATTTCTTAGGATTAAAGCTAATGGGGATTTGTTTGATTGTTATCTATAAATTTTTTTATTTATAGAATAATCAATGTTTTCACCTTATGACTTTCCTCTTTTAAATCTTGGTGAGAGGTAGTGAATTTGTTAATGTTTTCATTTTCCTGTGGAGAAAAACATGAACCAAGAATAGCACAATGACTTTAAATAACACCTAGAGCTTTTAAATGTTAATTGATTAATGTGGTTTCCTATTTTTGAAAAAAATTGATAAATATTCAGTGAATCACTAAATCCTTTACCAGCATGCACAGGAATAACACTACTTTAAGATCACTCTTGAATAAACATTGGCATTTATTAGAATCCTTAAGCTAAAATGAGCTTCCTGTGGAAGTAATCACACAATGCAACATTTTAAAAAAATAAAACACATATATATAGCTTCAACAGTTTGCAATTGTTGCATAAAATGCGCAAATGTATGTGCTTTTAACTTAAAAGATTAAAATGTGTTATTAACATAAGTGATTAAATACAAAGTGTATGCTTTTATGCCCTTCTACTGTGTGTATATGCAGTAGAAGCTATTCCACCCATAAGAACAACCTCAAAAGCCAACAAGTTTCTCTTTTCCTTCTGTTCTTGGCATAGAAACTTGAAATTTGTTTTAAATTTAGGTTATTCTGAATAATATGGATTGCTTTGAAGTTAATTTGGAAGCTCAGTTTGGTTATAAATCGGCTTAATAGATTCGCGCTTTGTTTTAATTTGGGTGTAAATTCATGAAAGGAATCCAATTCTGATAGTTGACCACAAGATGGATGTAGGTTTAGGGCGCTCGCGCACGCAGCGACCGGCAGCCGGTGGCTTGTCACCAGACTGCAAACCAAATCTACCTACGGGTACAAATAAGTAACAAAAAAAACAAAAAAAAGAAAAGAAAAAAAAAAACCTTTCAGAAAGGACAACTCTTCACTAGGGCATTCCTCACTTGAACTGAGTAAGTTTTCAGGGGAAAAACTTGACTGACATGAGAGGGAACCAACTGTCTCCCATCGCGGGAGAATCGAAAAAAACTCTTGTCCAATAAGAAAACAGTCCTTTGTCTGTAACCGACCAATAAAATGAAAGGGGGCATTGTCCAACAGAGATGGTCTGGTGATTGGCTGGTACCAGTCAGATGACTGGCATAAGTTTGTAGAAGGCAACCACACTTATTAATTGGAAATTCACATTATATACTTAATATAAAATCTAAGCTAACTTCAGTGATTCATGACTAACTTTCAGTGAGCATCCACTTTTATAAACTTGTCCTTCTATAATTAACATGCATTAGAAAAAGGTTCATTCAAGCATTTTCAAACATGCAACTCATCTAAAATCAATGATTAATGAAACATTTCAAACCCATCAGCATCTAACACAGAGTTGGTCATCTCTTCAAATAGTGTTCTGAGCAGTATTTCCTGGAAAAATATCAAAGTCTTGAGGAGAGAGGATTATTTCAGGCAGATAAAACAAAAATCCCAATGTTGATGAGATCCAACATGTTCCTGAGTTGAACAGAAGGGGGCAATGTTGAACTGTGGATAATTCCTAGAGACATTTGGAATTCATTCAATGTATCTGGAATGTATCAAACAGTACCTGAAGCATAAAACTGCCTGGTTGGGGAGGAAGTTCAGGATTTATGATTGCAGACGAAATCCATTCCTGGCATGAAATGGGATCCTTATTGTCCCTTTTACCATGGAATGTGTTTTCAAACTGTGGTTCTTAGGTGAAGGAAACAATTCTTGACCAAATTTTTGGGTGAAACATTTTCTTTAAGATGAAGAGTAATTTTATAGATTAGAGCAAAAGGGATTGGTGCTACACCTTTTTCTAATAGATATGAGTTTTTTTTGAAATATTTATATATTTTTTCTCATGAATTTGCTACTTTTTTTGAGAAAACTTGACTTTTTATAAATTTGCACCTGTTTCTTGTAAATTTGCAGTTTTCTTTCTTGTAAATTTATGACCTTTGTCCTTGTAAATTTGCAGCTTTTTCTCATAAGTGTATGTTTGTACATTTTTTTCTCATACAATGCATTCGGAAAGTATTCACAGCGCTTCACTTTTTCCACATTTTGTTATGTTACGGCCTTATTCCAAAAAGGATTAAATTCATTTTTCCTCAAAATTCTACACACAATACCCCATAATGACAATGTAAACAAAAGTTTTGTTTTTTTTAATTTTTGCAAAGTTATTAAAAATTTTAAAAAACTAAGAAATCATATGTACATTAGTATTCACAGCCTTTGCTCAATACTTTATTGTTGCACCTTTGGCAGCAATTACAGCCTCAAGTCTTTTTGAATATGATGCCACAACCTTGGCATACCTATCTTTGGGCAGTTTCTCCCATTCCTCTTTGCAGCACCTCTCAAGTTCCATCAGGTTGGATGGGAAGCGTCGGTGCACAGCCCTTTTCAGATCTCTCCAGAGATGTTCAAATGGATTCAAGTCTGGGCTCTGGCTGGGCCATTCAACGACATCGAGAGTTGTGCTGAAGCCACTCCTTTGATATCTTGGCTGTGTGCTTAGGGTTGTTGTCCTGCTGAAACATGAATTGTTACCCCAGTCTGAGGTCAAAAGCACTCTGAAGCAGGTTTTCATCCAGGATGTCTCTGTACACTGCTGCATTCATCTTTCCCTCTATCCTGACTAGTCTCCCAGTTCCTGCCGCTGAAAAACATCCCCACAGCATCATGCTGCTACCAACACTGGTGTTGTTATGAACGGTGCCTGGTTTCCTCCAAACATGACACTTGGTATTTATGCCAAAGAGTTCAATCTTTGTCTCATCAGACTAGACAATTTTGTTTCTCATGGTCTGAGAGTCCTTCAAGTACCTTTTGGAAAACTCCAGGCGGGCTGCCATGTGCCTTTTACAAAGGAGTGGCTTCCATCTGGCCACTCTACCATACAGGCCTGATTGGTGGATTGCTGCAGAGATGGTTGTCCTTCTGGAAGGTTCTTCTCTCTTCAGAGATCAACGCTGGAGCTCTGCCATAGTGACCATCGGGTTCTTGGTTACCTCCCTGACTAAGGCCCTTCTCCCCCGATTGCTCAGTTTAGACAGCTGGCCAGCTCTAGGAAGAGTGCTGGTGGTTCCATACTTTTTCCATTTACGGATGATGGAGGCCACTGTGCTCATTGGGAACCTCAAAGCTGTAGAAATTTTTCTGTACCCTTCCACAGATTTGTGCCTCGAGAGAATCCTGTCTCGGAGGTCTACAGACAATTCCTTTGACTTCATGCTTGGTTTGTGCTTTGACATGCACTGTCAACTGTGGGACCTTATATAGACAGGTGTGTGCCTTTCCAAATCATGTCCAATCAACTGAATTTACCACAGGTGGACTCCAATTAAGCTGTAGAAACATCTCAAGGATGATCAGTGGAAACAGGATGTACCTGAGCTCAATTTTGAGCTTCATGGCAAAGGCTGTGAATATTTATGTACATGTGAGTTCTTAGTTTTTTATTTTTAATAAATTTGCAAAAATCTAAAAAAAGCCAAACATTTTTCCACTTTGTCATTATGTGGTATTGTGTGTAAAATTTTGAGGAAAAGTGAATTCAATTCATTTTGGAATTAGGCTGCAACATAACAAAATATGGAAAAAGTGAAGCGGTGTGAATACTTTCCAGCTGCAATGTAAATGTCATAATTCTCCATGCACCATTATGCGGCGCATGGAGGAAGAAGTGAAAAACCCAAATGTGAGAGTAAAACGTGCTGTTTATTAACATAAACTGCAACAAAATAACCAGTCCAGTTGACCACAAAAATACAGAGAATAGCAAACGATGAAATTAAGGCCACCAGACATACAGGGCGTCTGCCAGATGCTCAACAGCCCGCCAAAGGAATGCCTAGTGCCGCAGGGCTGCTGTTGGCACAGGGAGAAAGGCAAATGTGAAACTTACGGAACTGGAGCAATCCGAGGCAGCCCATGCAGTCTGGAGGATGAGGGAGTAAGCAGGGTCAGCCGCAAACATTAAGGGTAAATTTAACCAAACTTGAACAGACAGGCTGAACAACACGAAGGTGATGAAATGCACATACATGGAGAAACTCGCTGCCACGTATGGAGGTGAATGCCCCGACGATCTCTTCCTACTAACCCTTCATTTAAATAATAATCATCCTAACGAGGGAAGAGATCGCCGGTGTGAGAATGCGTTCATTATGTCCACACCTGGACATAATGAACCCCAGGTGTGCATGAGTGAGTGTCTGAGTGTGTGAATGAGAGTGAATGGAGTGTGTGTGTGTATGTGTGTGAAACACCCAGTAACAAAGCACAGTTGATGGCACTTGACAGGAAGATTTTGTAAAGGGGGGAGAATGTCGGATCGTGGTTTTGTTGTGAAGTGCAGCGTGATGACGCCGCCCTCCGGGTGCGTCATCACACCGCCCTATAAGTAGGGGCATCCACCTTTTGGGGCTCTCTTGTCCAGACAGCTCCGCCAAGTGCTGTATAACATATATTGCACATGGTTATCAATGAGGCTGAGTTCCAATGCAGCCTCCTCGTCCGTCTCCTTTAATACCAGGTTTTGTGGACATAACATTTGGCGACTGAGGATTAACTCATGGAGGTGTGCGGGACACCACTACAGCCATTTCTTGAGTACCCAGGGGAACCAGCAGTCATGTGGCCTCATTGGCTGGCCGCGTTCGAGATGTATATTACAGCGATGGGACTGGGTAAACTCGACAGAGTAGGGAAATGAGCATTTCTGGTTTGCAAACTTGGCGTAGAATGTCAGAGAATTTTCCACACGTTAGGGAGACAGAGTCATAAGCAGATGCTGTCAAGCTTCTTGCTAGCTACTTTGCCGAACACACATGTAGCACGAAGCTGTGGATTGAGATGCTAAATGGGCGCCAAACACGGAGGCTACCTGGACAGTCAGTGCTAGCTAGCAAGGTGGACACGGAGGACGAGAGGTACACGGCTGAAGAGTACAAGGCGAGTGCAGTGAGCCGAGGGTCTGCTCCGAGAGGCCCGTCTGCAGGGGTTGTGGGTCCCTTACGCATCGGGATGGAGCACGTGTTTGCCTGGCAAGAGGAAAACAGTGTAACATATGTGGGCGCCTGAACCATTTTGCCAGAGTATGCCAGTCGTCAGCACTGTGGGGCCCGCCAGGAGAGCCCGCCCGCCTGCCAATGTCGACCATTCATTCGGTAAGCCCCAGCATCAGTGGTTATTCGTACAGCATGGCTGAATTAGGCGAAGTAGCTGTACCACTTCTGCTCGATGTGGCGGTGGTGTGGTCAATGTTGGGCTGGGCCACAGTGAAGAGGTTTTTCTCCAACCACAGTCAGGAAGAACTCAACACCGCTGTATGGATATGGTGATCACAGACTGTGCAAGGTTGGAACAGTGAAAATGACTGTTTGCTGCAAAACCAAAGTTGTGTACGACTTCATGTTCCAAGTGAGCGCAGTGACAATGTTATGGGTTGTGACTTTTTCTACAGACTGGACTTCACTATCAGAGATGGCGCAGGGTTCGAGTGGTCCGGGTGCGGCAGTTGGGGCACGGCAGACCGGGTTGATGACATTGTGGTGTGGGATGAGGACAGCATAGATCAGGACAGCACCAACAACGCTCCATCCATTCCACCCTTTCAGGAGGAGTGCCGGATGGAGACGGAGCCTGTGTCCATCGGGAATGACACCAGTGAGGTAATTATGAACGGCGCCGACACCAATGCGCACACTCCACGCTCTCAGGAGGAGAGCCACACAGAGGGGGAGCCTGAGCATGCAGAGATCCCCAAAGAGTGGCTGTGGCGGCGCCCGGGTACAGGCACAGCATATGGCACGGCACAGCAGAGCACTTCAGATGACAAAGAGGAGGCACTGGACACCTTCCGTACCCACGACGAGCCACAGTCGATGATGGAGACAGCAGGTGAAGGGTCCACAGCAAACACGGTGACAATGGAACCACCGCAGCATGGCGAAGGTCCCGAGCTGAACGAGCACGCAGAGCAACCGGGTGCACAACAACGACGCATGGAAACAAGTAAGGTGT
The DNA here is from genome assembly GCA_020510985.1 of Pholidichthys leucotaenia. Taxonomy (NCBI): domain Eukaryota; kingdom Metazoa; phylum Chordata; class Actinopteri; order Cichliformes; family Pholidichthyidae; genus Pholidichthys; species Pholidichthys leucotaenia. The sequence continues at coordinate 84,389,729 of CM035843.1, forward strand.
CACTCTAAGTCATAGACTGGGTTCGGGTTCGCACCGGTGAGAGATCGAGATGGCGACTGACCGGGCCGCAGCCAGCGAAACAGCAGGCACCACTGAGGATCGTGGTGAAGCTGGGAACAGCGTGCGTTCGGATGACGTACAATTTGGTGAACAGACTGCGGAATGCGAACAGACTGCAATATGGCTGGGTGGCGGCTCCAGACGGCGAGGTTCTGCAGGAGTCAGCTACCGCAGTGTGGGACCTGAGCCCCGGCATCATGGGGATTGGTCCCAGGGATCCGAAAGCTCTGGGGAGGCTGCCGCCACGAGCATGGTTCAAAGATCCAGGGAGGAGGCCGCCACAAGCCCATTTCAAAGCCTCGGGGGGGGGGGGGGGTGCACAAGCCTGCTTCAAAGCCTCAGGGAGGAGGCCACCATGGGGCCATCTCAGCAGCCCTCAGACTGAACTGTTTTTCCTGCCCGACCCACCCTTACCATGGGAGATGGTAAAGGAGTGTTAGGGGACCTTTTTAGGTAGGAGCATGGCCAGACTATAAAAAAAAGAAAAGTGACAGAATAAACTACTTTGTCATGTGGGCCGTGTGGCAGTCTACCCCCCAGTCCTAGCCTTAGTTTGTCTTGTTGTTTTATGGTTTTATGTTTGGTGTTTGTGTTCCAAATTTGGGTAGGTTTAATTGGCTGTGTTTTCTGATTTTGTAAAGGGGGGAGAATGTCGGATCGTGGTTTTGTTGTGAAGTGCAGTGTGATGACGCCGCCTTCCGGGTGCATCATCACATCGCCGTATAATTAGGGGCGTCCACCTTTTGGGGCTCTCTTGCCCGGGCGGCTCCGCCAAGTGCTGTATAACATGTATTGTACATGGTTATCAATGAGGCCAAGTTCCAGTGCAGCCTCCTCATCCGTCTCCTTCAATACCAGGTTTTGTGGACATAACAGGATGGACTGCCACCAATGTGTTCAGCTAGTCCCAAAGAGTGTAAAGTCTGTATTCTCTCTAATGACCAGCAGGGGGCAGTTCCATCCATCCATCCATCCATCCATCTTCTACTGGTTATTTGGGGGTCTGGGTCACGGGGGCAGCATTCCAAGCAAAGTACAAGGGGGAGGGGCTGAAACATTCATAGGCTGAAGAGTTTATACCAATCAGATTAAACCAAATGTGGCTTATTTTTTTTAACATAGTCTCCCCGTCAGTCCACACACATCTTCCTTTGGTGCTGCAGCGCTTGGATCACTGCAGTTGAAAAATAAATCACATTTGGTCAAATTTGAACACTATGAACTTTTCAGCAACCCCCCCCCCCCCCCCGAGCCCTCCTGCAGGTAGTGAGCCCACTGGAGGGCGGACCCATGTGGCTCCTTTCAGTACACTGGGTCCTTGATGTAACTTTTTTCATGGGGATCTACTGGACTGCTCTTTGTCTGGCCCTATACCTAAGACCAGTTTGTCTTGGGAGACCCTACAAAGGGCAGACTGCCACTAACAACGCAGCTGCTGGCATAAACTTTAAATTCTCAGATACCCCAGCACAGACAGTTTCTCTTATTCCAGTGTTGACCAGAAATGATCGAAAACCAAAATCATCTCTTATGAATAAAAATCATAAACATGTCAACAGTAATCTCATTTCAATTAAGTGCAAACCACTTCTGGATGCTGTGCAGTCATTTATCAGTTTTAGTCTTCTTAATGTCAGATCCGTTTCTCACAAGACATTTCTATGTAATGAGCTTACTGTCAGTCCCCCTTGTTGAATCTTGCTGGCTATGGTGGCCACTGGCTGTTTTGTTTAGGAACGATCCTAAGTGTTGTAATGTTTCTGTTGGGACCTCCTCTGCATTTGAAGCCCTATGTTTTATCTTTGCTGGCAAACCACACACCCTCTGTGTTCTTATCTAGAGACCCCCTAAATCCAAACTGGGTTCATTACAGAACTGTGAGAACTATTTTCAATAATTACCCTAAAATACTCATTCTTGGTGATTTTAATGTGCATGTATATTGTCCTGATAATCTTTTAGCTCATGAGTTTTTAAATCTAGTAGAATCTTTCAATTTACTTCAAGCATCTATTAGTCCCACTCATATTAAAGGTCATACCTTAGACATTGTTCTATAAACTGGACTTGTTTTTCATAGTACTCAGTGCATTGAGATTGGGGTTTCTGATCATAAATATTTTATTTTATTTAACACCACTTTGTCCATTTCCTCAAAAAGACCTGAAGGTCTGACATGCTCTCAAATTTTTAATTCCAGTTCTGATGACTTGTTCTGCAAAGAATTTGTTTCTTCTGATTTCCAGATTTCCTTTTCAATGAACTTAAATATCTTAAATGATTTTAGCAGCACATGTTTAGCTATTTTAAATAGAATTCCTCCTTTTAAGCCAAAAAAGCCCAAGAACACTGTTCAACCTTGGCTAAATGAGGATATTCGTTCATTGAAGAGAATCTGTTGAAAAACAGAACGGAGATGGCAGGTTTCAAAACTGACTGATCACTTTGAAAATGTAAAAGTATTAATGAAAAAAAATAACTCTGAAATTAAAAACACACAAGAAAAATATTTTTCAGAAATTATAGAAAAAAAACAGCATAATTCCAGAGTGCTGTTTGATATTATTAGCCGCACCTCAGATGCACCCCAATCTTAGTTAAGCCATCCACAGAACTATGCAAAAATTTGTATCTTTCTTCTCAAAAAAAAAAAAACCCCATTACAATAAGAAACTAGAAAAGCAATCAGAGAGCGCATACCTCTGCCAAGGATCTTTCCATCCCTCATGGATCACCTCAAAAAAATTGCATCAAAGTCGATCCAGTAGTTTTGGAGTATTCTTGCTAACACACTGTGAGAAGATAACAGCCTTGGTGGAAGTATGAGTTCTCAGATCATCATCAAAATGTAATGGGTTCCTCTCTAATCCAAGGACCACCTCTGGTGAAAATTTCATCCAAATCCATCCAGTAGTTTTTGTGTAATCCTGCTGCACAAATACAGACAAGGTCCTTGGTGGAGGTATGCACTGTTAGATCATCACCAAAATTTAACAGGTTCATCCTTGGCCCAAGGGCTACCTCTGGTGAAAATTTCATCAAAATCCATACAGTAGTTTTTGCATAATCCTGCTAACAGACAGCAGACAAACCATCCCGATTACATTACCTCCTTGGCGGAGGTAATCAAATTTCCCCATTGTCACCTGTCTTAACTGAATTGCCTAGCCTGCAGTCATCAGCTAACCAAGATCACTACTGCTATGAAGAATACATCCTTCTCTCTAGATATCCTTCCCACCCATTTTCTTAAAGAAATCTTGCAGACGGCTTGTCTTTATGTTGCAGCAATAATGAACTGCTCTCTTTCATCTGGCATAGTCCCTGATTATTTTAAATCTGCAATAGTTCAACCAAATCTCCAAAAAACCTCACTTGATCCTATCATTCTGAACAGTTTTCACCCCATTTCTAAACTTCCATTTTTGGAAGGTCCTAGAAAAAATAGTTGCAGAGCAGGTTTTTTCATTCATGTCTGGTAAACAAACCTATCATCTAGTCAGTCACTGCAACAGATACTGGAGTCATTTTGTCTTGGCCTGTCCTTGCCACCGATAATACCTCTATCTGCCAAGAATGTGCCGCTAGTCCAGCAGAAGCTAGCGGTACTCAAATACTTTGCAAGCAGTTTCATGAAATGGTCAGTCAGAAAGCAACTCATACCAGCTCGGATGTTGCCCGGGTTAACAAGGCCAGGGGTTCCTGGCAGTGCAGGGCGAAGGACAGAGCTGCGTGGAGGAATCTGATCAGACCTAAATGAAACAGTCATTGTCACCTGCGACAGACTGCTATGATGATGATGATGATGTCTGGTAATGGTCTCTCTGAGAAATTTCAATCAGGTTTTAGAAAAAGGTCATAGCACTAAGACGGTGCTCCTGAAAGTGCTCATCTATTTTTAGCAGCAGATTATGGTCACTCTTCTATTTTAATCCTTTTAGATCCCTCTGTTACTTTAGATACTGTAGATCATCATATTTAAACTAAGCTCCTTAAAATTGCTTTGGCATCTCTGGCACTGTTTTAGAATGGTTTTATTCATATCTACATAACAGAAATTTTAGTTTTGTCATTGGTGATTGCAGATCATCTGTGGAATCGTTATGGAGTTCCTCAGGGGTCAGTCCCTGGTCCCCTACTGTTCTCCATACGCATGCTACCATTTGGACATATTATTTGCAATCGCAACATCAGTTTCTGTTTTTATGCAGATGAAACACAGCTGTATTTCTCATTTGATCTGAATAATAATAATCAATTAACCACTCTCAGAGCATACCTCAATGATGTTAAAAGCTGGACGTCAAACAATTTCCTTCAACTCAACACAGATAAATCGGAAGGCATTATCATAGGTCCAGACTCTACACACTGTCAGACTGCATCACAATTCGGCTTTTTCTCCATCAATTTTACCCCTAGTTGTAGAAATCTTGGGATAGTATTTGACAGCAATCTCACTTTCAATCAGCAAGTTAATTCAGATGTTTAGTCATGCTTCATACAATTACACAGAATCTCTAAGATCCGTTCCTTTCTGTCCCCCAAAAATCTGGAAATTGTCATTCACACTTTCATTACATCTTGTCTGGATTACTGCAATTCTAAATAAACACAATGGCCCTCATTTATCAAAAGTGCATAGAAATTGGTGCACATTTGGGTGTAAATATGATCATACAAAAATGTCTACGTGGTGTTTATGAAACCCTGTGTATCTGGTCAATCTCATTGTACAATCATTCACTCATTGACAAATCTGACGGATGGATCCGAGCGTCATTTGAATTCCATGCCCACGTCTCACCCCCAGAATTTATGACACGGAAACATGAGGTGGCAAAAAGAGAAACTTTTCCAAAGTAGAAATTGACATTATTATACGAAAAGTGAAATTATATAGTATAGTCTGTTAACTTCAAAACTTGCTTGAAAAGCAAAAGAACCACATTATTTGGAGTCTGGTGCTGCGCAGCACCATTGATTTGACTCTGATCTACAGCTGAGGATTATAATATAATATATAGTGGTGTGAAAAAATGTTTGCCCCCTTCCTGATTTCTCATGTTTTTGTATGTTTATCACACTTAACCCTTTGAGTGTGTATGTTGCCGAACTGCGACATAACCCCTAGTGGTCAACAGCGGTAAATATTTTTTTGTCAATAAAATAGTTCAGATTTCCAAGGCTATAACTTTAAAGTTGCAAGAGATAATGGCTTACTGTCAATTAGTAAGATGTAAAATATGATCCAAAGTTTCAGATAGGAATAAATTTACGCATATAATTTGCATAATGTCACGGCACCTCTTTAAATTCCATAACTCAGTCAAAACTGGACTTTGGACGTATTTACGCAAAGAATGGTTCAGTCTTTTGACACCGTTTTTTTTTTTTTTTTACAGAGGTACCTCATCGTCTTATCTTCAAAGTATATGAACAAGAAATCAATACATTTAAAAAAAAACAAAATAAGTCACTTACTGTTGACAAAGGGGGGCTGGCTGGCTGGGTGGATGGCTGGCTGGTGTGGTCGCTGCGTTTTCACACATTATGGTCCCTATTTTGTGTTCTGTCACTAATTTAAAGTCTGTACCACATCTACAAAGTCTTATGATTATCCCACATAAATTCTGCTTGTATCCCGCAGCTATTTTCAGCGTACAAAGCCGAAAAAGTGATGGTGACAATTGCGGACATATTAGCTTTCTGGGCTAAATGCTAAAACAGGAAAAGGAAATGAGGAGTTCTTCTTCTTTGGTGTATTACGTGTCATCCACTGAGTCCTCCAATGGATGTCTGCCACCTTTTGAAACTGACAAATCAGTATAATCAGTACAAATCCCCAGGGCAGGCAATCATATCAGAGTGAGAAGACAGGCACAGTGCCATGCTCTGCCACTAGGGGCACGAAAATTCTCACACTCAATGAGTTAAATGTTTCAGATCATCAAACAAATCTAAATATTAGACAAAGATAACCCAAGTAAACACAAAATGCAGTTTTTAAGTGAAGATGTTTATTATTAAGGGTTAAAAAAAATCCAATCCTACATGGCCCTGTCAAAAAGTGACACCCCCCCTTCCCTGTTAAAACATAAATTAACTGTGGATTATCACATCTTTGGAAAGCTGAGTTTAATTTCTCTAGCTACACTCAGGCCTGATTACTGTTCCCAATCAAGAAATCACTTAAATAAGACCTGCCTGACAAAGTGAAGTAGACCAAAAGATCCTCAAAAGCTAGACATCATGCTACGATCCAAAGAAATTAAGGAACAAATGAGAAACAAAGTAAATGAGATCTATCAGTTTGGAAAAGGTTATAAAGGCATTTATAAAGCTTTGGGACTCCAGCAAACCACAGTGAGAGCCATTATCCACAAATGGCGACCCATGGAACAGTGGTGAACCTTCCCAGGAGTGGCCGGCTGACCAAAATTACCCAAAGAGCACAGCAACGACTCATCCAAGAGGTCACAAAAGACCCCACAACAACATCCAAAGAATTGCAAGCGTCACTTGCCTCATTGAATGTCAGTCTTCATGACTCCACCATAAGAAAGAGACTGAGCAAAAATGTGAGTGAATGAGTTCAATTCAATTCAATTCAATTCAACTTTATTTATATAGCGCCATTTCACAACAACAGTCATCTCATAGCACTATCAACTGTAGGGAGGACCCCCACAGTTGCAGAAAGACCCCAGCAATCAGGCGATCCCCTGTGAGCAAGCACTTGGCGACGGTGGAGAGGAAAAACTCCCTTTTAACAGGAAGAAACCTCCAGCAGAACCAGGCTCAGGGAGGGGCAGTCATCTGCTGCGACTGGCTGGGGGGTGAGGGGACAGAGAAGAAGAAAAGAACAGACATGTAGAGAGCAAACAGCACGATGGGGACTCAATCTATGGGAGAGAACAAACAAATGTTAATGACCAGCAAAAAAAAAATATTTCATAGAGAGTGAGGAAAGGAGTGAGGCCCAGTGCATTACTGGAGGTCCCCCGGCTGACTAAACCTATTAGCAGCATAACTAAGGGAGGGTTCAGAAACACATGATCCCTCCCTAATTGTAGGCTATATCAAAAAGGTAGGTTTTAGCCCTATTCTTAAAAACAGAGATCGAGTCTGACTCCCGAATCCAGATTGGCAGCTGATTCCACAGGAGAGGAGCTTGATAACTGAAGGTTCTGCCTCCCATTGTACTTTTGGAGATTCTAGGTATTACAAGTAAACCTGCATTTTGGGAGCGTAGTGCTCTGTTAGGATGATACGGTAGTATCAGATCTTTTAAATAAAAAGGAGCCTGATTGTTTAGAGCTTTGTAAGTAAGAAGAAGGATTTTAAACTTAATTCTAAACTCTATGGGAAGCCAATGAAGGGAGGCCAGAACCGGAGAGATATGATCTCTCTTTCTAGTACCTGTTAAAACTCTTGCTGCAGCATTTTGGATCAGCTGAAGACTTTTTAAAGATGTTTTAGGACAGCCTGATAATAAAGAATTACAATAATCTAATCTCGAGCTAACAAAAGCGTGGATCAGCTTCTCAGCATCACTCTGAGACAAGATGCTCCTAATCTTGGCAATATTACGCAAATGATAGAAGGCAGTCTTAGAAACAAATTTAATATGTGAATTGAAGGACAAATCCTGATCAAAAATAACTCCAAGGTTCCTCACAGAGCTATTAAGAGAAAGAGTAACTGCATCCAAACTGAAAGTTTGATTTGGAAAGGAATTTCTAAGGTTTTTTGGACCAACAAGAATGACTTCAGTCTTATCTGAATTTAATAGCAGGAAATTACAAGTCATCCAAACTTTGATTTCCTTAAGACAGGCTTCTAACTTGGCTAATTGATTAGTATCATCTGGCTTCATTGACAGGTATAATTGTGTGTCATCTGCATAACAGTGAAAATGTATACAGTGCTTTCTAATAATGTTGCCTAACGGAAGCATATATAAACTAAAAAGAGTAGGGCCAAGCACAGATCCCTGTGGAACTCCATGACTAAGCTTTGAGCTGAGAGAAAACTCATCATTTACATGAACAAACTGGAACCTATCAGATAAATAAGATCTAAACCACTGCAACGAAGTTCCATTAAGTCCAACATAGTGTTCTAATCTATCAAGTAGAATATTATGATCAATAGTATCAAAAGCTGCACTAAGATCTAAAAGGACAAGTACAGAAACTAGTCCATTATCAGATGCAATGAGGAGGTCGTTAGTGACCTTCGCTAAGGCTGTTTCAGTGCTATGATGGATTCTAAACCCAGATTGAAACTCCTCAAATAAACCATTTCCCTGCAGGTGGTCAAATAATTGCGTAGCAACAACTCTTTCTAAGATTTTTGAAATGAAAGGGAGATTAGAGATTGGTCTATAGTTAGCTAAAGCTCCTGGATCTAGCGTTGGCTTTTTGAGTAAGGGTTTAATTACAGCCGTTTTAAAAGCCTGCGGTACATGGCCTAAAGTTAATGAAGAATTGATTATATGAAGAATAAAGCTACCAATAAGTGGGAAGCCTTCTTTAAATAACCTGGTAGGAATAGGGTCTAAAAGACAAGTTGAAGGTTTGGATGAGGAAACTATTTTGTCTAACTCACAAAGGTCGATTGGAGTAAACTCATCAAGACAGACATCAATAGAAGGAGTTGTAGTAGTTACAGTATTTAAGTTAACTGTGGGAAGAATCTGATTGATTTTATCTCTGATGGATGAAATTTTATTATTGAAAAAGTTCATAAAGTCCTGACTAGTAAGCTCTAAGGGGATGCTAGGATTGACAGAGTCCTGACTCTTTGTCAACCTGGCTACAGTACTGAAAAGAAACCTGGGATTATTCTTGTTCTCTTCTATTAATGCAGAGTAATAACTCGTTCTAGCTTTTCTAAGAGATTTTTTATAAATTAAAAGATGATTTCTCCAAGCTAAATAGATTTCATCTAAATTAGTAGAGCGCCATTTTCTTTCTAATTGACGAGTCTTCTGTTTTAAGCTACGAGTTTCTGTGTTGAACCAAGGAGTTAAAAATCTCTGATTAGACTTTTTCTTTTTTAAGGGGGCCACCAAGTCTAGAGCCTGATGCAGAGAAGCTGAAACACTATCCACCATGTTATCAATTACAGAAGGAGCAAGCTGTCTATAGCTTATTTCCGTTGTGTTGACACATGGCATAGAGGAAACAATCTGCATAAATTTGGAAACAGCATCATCTGAGAGGCATCTACTGTGATAATATTTTTCTTTAGGAGCCAAATAGTCAGAAATAGTAAAATCAAAGGTTAACAGACAATGGTCTGACAGTACAGGGTTATGAGGAGACACTACAAGATTTTCTATTTCTATGCCATATGTCAGAACAAGGTCCAATGTATGGTGGAGGTAATGAGTAGAATTTCCTACTTTCTGAGAAAACCCAATCGAGTCTAATATTGAATTAAAAGCCACATTAAGGCAGTCACTATCTACATCCACATGTACGTATATTAAAGTCCCCTACTATAATTATTCTATCAGATTTCAGCACTAAATCAGCTAAGAAATCAGGAAATTCGGATAAAAATTCTGAATAGGTTGATGGGGGACGATAAACTATGGCAAATAAAATTGGGTTTAACCTGGAATTGCTAAAGTGCCCAACACTGAGGACCAGGCCCTCAAAGGAATTATAACATGTTTTTTGCTTTACATTAACTAGTAATTTGGAATGGTAAATTGATGCTACTCCTCCTCCACGACCAGAACTTCTGGGATTTTGACAGTTTAAATAACCAGAGGGAGTTGATTCATTTAAACCAACATAATCCTCTTGTCCTAACCAAGTCTCTGTAAGGGAAATTAAATCAATCTGATGATCAATTAACAGATCATGGACTAACAGAGACTTGGGAGTTAGAGACCTAATATTTAATAAACCACATTTAATTTTTAAATTATGAGGAGGAACAGAGGCCAAATCATTCAATTTAGAGGCTTTATGTTTAATTTGAGTTTTACCAATATTTTGCTTTATCACTTTGGGATGCTTATACATTATATTTTTATTTACTTTGGAGGGAGCAGACAACGATTCTCTGATGGGGAAGTCAGGGGCTAAGTTGAGGGGTGGCGGATGAAGAGGAGCTGCAGAGAGGCGTGTAAGACTGCGACTCTGCTTCCTGGTCCCAACTCTGAGTAGTCAGGGTTTTGGAAATTTGGATAAAAAAGATGCCAGATTGTTAGATAAATGAGAAGCACCATCCAAAGTGGGATGAATGCTGTCTCGTCTCATAAGACCAGGTTTTCCCCAAAAAGAGCTCCAATTGTCAATGTAGCCCACGTCATTTTTAGGACACCACACAGACAGCCAGCGGTTCAAGGATGACGAGCGACTAAACATGTCATCACTGGTCAGATTGGGGAGGGGCCCAGAGAATACTACAGTGGCAGACATCGTTTTTGCAAAGTCACACACCGATTCTATATTAAGTTTCGTGACTTCCGACTGCCGGAGACGGATGTCATTAATGCCGGCGTGAATAACAATTGTGGAATATTTAGAGTTACTTTTAGCCAGCATTTTCAAATTTGACTCGATGTCGCCTGCTCTGGCCCCAGGAATGCATGTGACTATGGCCGCTGGAGTCTCTAGGTTCACGTTTCTGACTACAGAGTCGCCAATGATCAGAGTTTTTTCCTCAGCGGGTGTGTCGCTGAGCGGGGAAAAACGATTAGAAACGTGAACAGGTTGGTGGTGAACCGGGGCTTTGCGACTAGGCTTCCTTCTCACCGTCACCCACCCAGTCTCCTCGCTGCAGAGGAGAGCCGGGGAACCGGTGACAGGGGGGCCTAAGCTAGCTAGCTCCGCTGCAGCTAATGGGCGTCCGTCGAGATTAACTGGCGCAGACGGTGTTTCAATGCAGCGGAGCCGGGATTCCAAATCAGACAACCTCGCCTCGAGCGCCTCAAAAAGACAACATTTATTACATTTACCGTTATCACTAAAAGAGGCAGAGGTGTAGCTAAACATCTGACAGAGAGAGCACACCAGAGGAGGAGAGGAAAGAGAGCTAGTAGCCATAGCTAGTGGCTCGAGAGCTGGAGAGCAAACCACACAGGCAGACAGCAAAACAGGAAGTGACGATACGTTACCACAAGGAAGTGACGAGCAACACTGTGAGTTCCAAGATGAAAACCACTGCTGAGCAAAAAGAACATAAAAGCTCATCACAGTTTTGCCAGATAACAATTTGATGATCCCCAAGACTTTTGGGAAAATACTCTGTGCACTAACGAGACAAAAGTTGAACTTTTTGGAAGGTGTGTGTCCCATTACATCTGGCATAAAAGAAACACAGCATTTCAGACAAGGAATATCACACTGACAGTAAAATATGGTGGTGGTAGTGTGATGGTCTGGGGCTGTTTTGCTGCTTCAGGACCTGGAAGACTTGCTGTGGTAAATGGAACCATGAATTCTGCTGTCTACCAAAAAATCCTGAAGGAGAATGTCTGGCCATCTGTTTGTGACCTCAAGCTGAAGCACACTTGGGTTCTCCAGCAGGGCAATGATTCAAAACACACCAGCAAGTCCACCTCTGAATGGTTTAAGAAAAACAAAATGAAGACTTTGGAGTTGCCTCGTCAAAGTCCTGACCTGAATCTGATTGAGATGCTGTGGCATGACCTTTAAAAGGCGGTTCATGCTTGAAAACCCTCCAATGCAGCTGAATTACAATTCTACAAAGATAAGTGGGCCCAAATTCCTCCACAGCACTGTAAAAGACTCATTGCCAGTTATTGCAAACGCTTGATTGCAGTTGTTGCTACTAAGGGTGACATTCTGTCTTAGATTTGTCTCGAATAGTAACTGCTTAACTTAGCTTAGCTTAGTTTTCTTTTTTTTTCTTTTTTTTTTTTTTTTCTCTCAGTCACACTTTGTCTTAGCTTTGTTCTAAATTGTAATCACTCTTGTCTTGTTTACTCTTTTTTCTTTGAATTCTTGGATGGAATATGGGTGGGCAATATAAGCTGCGGCTTCAGCCATCACCCATTTCGGATAACTTAGGAAAGCTGAAACTGTGGTTTGATTCAAACAAATTAACGCTCAATTTAAGCAAGACAAAATTTATAGTCTTTAACAACCATCACAACTACCCAGTACCCAAACTCAGTGTAAATGGTGTAGAGATTGAAAGGGTATCCGAAACTAAATTCCTTGGAGTAATAATTGATAACAAACTGTGTTGGAAGCCACATATTAATTATATAAAAGGTAAAGTATCCAAATCAATTGCAATATTACACAGAGTGAAAATTTGCTGAATCAACCCACACTATACACCTTGTATCATTCATTAATACTCCCATACATGACATATTGTAATGAAGTATGGGGAAATACATACAAAACAAACATATATCCACTCTTTATGCTTCAAAAGAGAGCTATTAGAATAATCAACAAAGCAGCTTACAGGGAACCAACAAACCCACTTTTTCTTAAACAAAAAACTCTCAAGTTGAAAGATCTGATCGACTTTAAAACCGCAATAATAATGTTCAAAGTGAAGAATCTATCACTGCCCGCAAATATCCAAAAGTTGTTCCAAACAAGGGAGAAACGATATCACTTCAGAGGAACATGTATATTTCAAAAGCCTACAGTGAGAACAACTACCAAGCAACACTGTATTTCAGTGCAAGGTGTCAGATTATGGAACGATTTTGGACCTGAATTAAAATCATGTACAAAGCTTGGACAATTTAAACAAAAACTAAAGGAAGAAATACTCCAAACATATTTACAAGACGACATGTAAACTCACATAAGGATTGACATTTCCAGCCTGTGTTGTGTTATAGCTTAGTTTTTCTTTTTTCTCTGTGACACTATGTCTTAGATTTGTTTTTGAATAGTAACCGCTTAACTTAGACTAGCTCAGTTTTCTTTTTCTCTCAGTCATATTTTGTCTTAGCCTTGTTTTAAATTGTAATCGCTCTTGTCTTGTTTTCTCTTTTTTCTCCTTTGAATTCTTGGATGGAATATGGGTGGGCAATATAAGCTGCGGCTTCAGCCATCACCCATTTCGGATAACTCACGTGGAATTGTATAGTAGAAGGAGTCTTTGTCTAATTTGACCTTGTTGTTATATTATACAGTTTCTTTTAACCTGTAATGTACTATCCGAAATAAATAAATTCATTCATTCATTCATTCATTCAACTCACGTGGAATTGTTTAGTAGAAGGGTGGCCCAACCAGTTATTAGGTTTAGGGGGCAATCACTTTTTCACACAGGGCCATGTAGGTTTGGATTTTTACCCCTTAATAATAAATACCTTCATTTAAAACTGCATTTTGTGTTTACTTGTGTTATCTTTGTCTAATATTTAAATTTGTTTGATGATCTGAAGCATTTAAGTGTGACAAACATACAAAAAAATGAGAAATCAGGAAGGGAGCAAACACTTTTTCACACCACTGTATCTGTAGCCTCTTGTTTGACTTAGACAACTGTTTCTAAATGTTGTCCATTTTGTCATTTTAAAGCATACTTGTCAAACATTAGAATTTATTACTATTTAGAAGTGCAGAAAGACGTCCCATAGAAGAGCTGTCTGATGCTCTGTGTGTATTGGCTGCAGGTCAGCCACTCTGTCATCTCTCAATAATGTATAGAAAAGCACAGGGCAAAATACAATAATTTCCCCACATCTTCTCTGCTATTCTGAATTTCTCTTGCTAATCTGGAGCAGTTTTTTTTTAAACCCCAATGCAGTAGATCACCTCGACAGGGCACTTCTGTGCATACAGTAAAGCTGTGTTGTGGATTAGTTAATTGATAATTTATAAGGGATAATTATTATGAGATACTGTACTACATAATAGAAAACATAGAAATACTTTTTAGAATATTATTTTAACACAGTGCTCACACAGGAGACTCCTTACGGTACAGATAAATAAGTACAGTAAAAACAAACAACTGAAAAACCCTGCAGCTCAACTACAATGGTAAAAAATTTTAGAAACAATTTCGTTTTATATATTCCATCAAATAACTTTTTTTTTAGTTCTACTTAAATCTGTTTTAATATTGGCTGCAGTGACATAAACATGGATAAAACCGTTGTAATTACTAACAGCAGCCTCTTTAGTAGTAAATCATCAAATCCCTCATCTAAATACAACACAAGGCAAGCATATCACCTGAATGGTTGAACTGCTGGTAACAATTTGATATGATGAAATAATTCTCCCAAACAGCAGGTTTCTCTGCTGCATGGGAGTCTACAGTGACTTGAAAATTTGCATACCCCCAACTCAGAGCTGACGTGAGATTTGAGCGCATCGTACGATCACATTCAGATTGATAAATACCGATCTGCACATTGAAATGATTGTATGACCACTTTTCTGTCTTATGCACATTTGATAAATTGTATTTATTTATTTTACCGTTATTTATGCAGAGTAATTCTATTGACAGGCAACCTCTCTTTTCAATGATGCCCTGTTCACACACCCAGTTACACATTTACACCTGGAAACTGCCCAGTACAACCACAGACTGACCTGTGGCCACTGAGGAGCTCCACTGGATCAGTTGAGATTAAGGGCCTTGCTCAAGGGCACCACAGTGGGGTTCTTCTTCTTCTTCTTCTTCTTCTTCTTCTTCTTCTTCTTCTTCTTCTTCTTCTTCTTCTTCTTCTTCTTCTTCTTTCGGTTACTGTCGGACAGTGGGGTTAAGGAGGATGGGGCAAACACTTCTATGTCATCTGTCCCACCCAGTTCTGAGCCTGTCAGTCCTGGGATTGGACCAGCAGCCCTCCACTCATCAGTCCACATCCCTAACCATTAGGCCACCACTGCCCCTAAATAAATGAAATTGTTTTGGACTGATTCAAAACAATCTCTCAACTGTGGCAACTGTGCAGATCACTGGAAGATCACTGAGAGATCTTGACAATCACTGAAAGATTATTGAGAGATCTAGCCATTTTTTTTTTTAATCTTTCAGGGATCTTTCAATGATCTCCACCCCTGTGTCAAGGGGGTAAAAGAGCACTAGAGACCTCTGAAATGTATACTGTATATACCTCTTTGGTCACCCAACAAATTTTCAGTGATCCCTCATTGATCTTTCCTGGTCTCTCCGTGATCTCTCAAGAATCTTTCAAACATCTCTATAGATTGCCATGAAAATCCCAAAACCCAAACATTTACATAGAAACAGCTTTTTTGAGGCGATCATTAGCCACGGTTACATGTGCAAAATTTCTTCAATCTGATTACAAGTCAGATCAGAACTTTACTGTTTACATGGATCCTGAAAAAGCTGATCCGATTAGGACGTGCATTTCCATGTGTCACACGTTTGAACGGACTAAATCATTTTGACATGCGCACAATTATCCAACATTCCAGAAATAGTAGAAGAAGAAGCAACTTCTGATGTAAACAAACCTCACTTTGTGTCTTTCTCTTTTTGAAATTGACCTGTATTGTGTTATTCAGACTGTACTTTTGCTTCTGCTGGTCTCCGTAATGAAGCTACAAGTACATACTTCTGCATATGATGAACAGAGGGAGACAGCAGGACGATACAGACCAGTTTTATTTTACTCCCGCCATGTCTTCCGCTAGCAGCTGTAAAGGCAGAAATATGTCATGTCGACGTGTGGCTGATGTACAGACGTGCAGTAAACATATTTTCTATCCAAACTTCGGAATAAGTGTGTATATGCGCACCAATCGGATTAACAATCGGCATAACCCACCCGTCTCAATCCGAAGGAAATTTTGATCCAAATGAGTGTGATCGGGTCAGAATATTTAGATTGGCGTGTTTACATGAAGCATTTTTATTCTGATCAGGCTTTTAATCCGGTTACTTGTGTGTCCATGTAAACATGGCTGTTGAGAAATTGGGTCAATTTCTGATCTCTCAATGGCCACCCAACGACCTCTGTCTGTGTAAAGGGGCCCTTACAAACACTGCGACAAGCTCAGTGTTTTCCTGACAGCTTCTCACTTGCACATTCTCACTAACTCAACAAATCTGTGTCAGGTGATAACTCTCGAAGCAGCAGCGGGAGGTTAATGAGGGGTCAAAGAGTTCAGATAAGAAACAGCAGTTTTATGGCACCTCTTGCAACCTGCAATGCGCTGATAGCTGTTTGAACCGGCTGACCTTTGAACCCCCGTGGGTCAAATGATCAACACGCTTGGTCATTTAGATAGGTCAGATTGGAGGCAAGTGAAGGATGTTGGCATTACAGAAAAATGTCGAAGATGTACAGAGAAATTGCTCTTAATGATTATAACCCTACTCAATTTGTTTCCAGAGCCATTACATTGTTGTCACCTATCAGACTTTATATAGCGGGGGAGGTGGAGATTTTTGATTCATTTGTCAACAAATCAGTTAATGCACAGCCTATTAAACATTCAGCTTACTGGACTTTGTGTGGCTTCCACAAATTGTGCGTTTTGATTTCTCACCCCTTCACGTATAAACTTTTGATCTCTACAAATCAATGTCTCACGTTCTTCCATCTCCCCTTTTCTCTGTCTTTCTCTTTTGCAGCAGAACGACCATCACTGCCATCACCAGTGGACATGATTCACCGAGGAGTGAGCGCAGTTAACAGAAGGCTCCTCATCTGTGCTGCTGACAGGGCATCTTTACCTCCAACACACTGGGAGATGGGTGTTTTGGGCAAAAAAACAGACCTTTCGGAAAATGTCAGCTACAGTCAGAACCCCGATTTTCTCCATTAACTCCTTTTCCTGTGATACAACCTGCTCGAAACCCCCTTAATTACACAACCCCCTTCCTTCTGTCATGCAATATTTTGAATCAAAGAAGCTTTTGATTTCAGAGCATATGGATCGTATTTTATTATTATTATTATTATTATTATTATTATTATTATTATTATTATTGCAGAGCTTTTAATATCGGAGGTAACAAAACAACCTCAGCCCATATTACTGCCATCTGGTAAAAAAAAAAAAAAATGCAGTGGCTGCCACAGCTCTCCTTCCCCAGCGTCTTCAACTGGAGCCAGCTTCACTGTCTTAATACTCTTAGTCTCTCTGTTGGCGTGTTTTCCAAGAACTGGCTGCATTTTCAGATTTGTAAAATCCGTCAAAATGCCTGTAATGAATATTTCTACAGCCTCAAGTGTATTTAATGCACTATTTATCCAGTCCAATAGGAAACTTGTAAATATCTCCAATGACAGGACCAGGGAATCATTTGTGAAGGCCACAAACCTCAGTCGGTGTAAAACACAATGCTCCGGTAAACTGTCTGAAGTAGGAAGGACATTTGTGTTTTTGGATATACGGTTAGTTTCTAATTAACATCTTACCAGTGCATGAGGGTGGATGTCATCTGAATTTATTTTTTTATTTTCACAAAGAAACTGCTGCTTGTGAAGTTGATTTTTTTTTTTTTTGGTGATGTATTAGATGTCAACTTGTCAGACAAGTGTGCCGCTATCCACTCAACATTTTACAGTTTGTTTTTCCCTGTTAAATAGCAAAAAAAAAAAAAAAAAGAGTCACACTAAATAAAGTCTTGCATCTTATTACTGCCCAAGAATGAAATAATGTGCTTCCTATCATTTATTTTCACATTCAATTTGAGAGCTAAATTAATACATCAAAATGAGAAGTTGCAAGAAAACTTTTAACATTCAACATTATGATTTAATTTCAAGGCCCACATGTGCCCTCAATTATTTCACCATTGCCCCTAAGTAATTGATTTTGGGTGTAGAAAGTGAGAGGTGGAGGGGTGATCTGTGCTGATGTGGGAACCACAAAGCCAATAAATGAAAACTAACTGGCGTCGTAATTGCTGCGATTGTTGCAACCTTGCTTCATTGATTTTTTTTTTTTTTTTTTTTTTTACTAAGGCATTTGGCTTACATCAAAGTTGAGTCCATAATAACATAAATTGTTTCACTGCTTTCTGTCATAATTTATATTTTTCCTTTTTCACTCCTTCAGGTGCACGCTCGCCGCCATGCACACAAAGACTTGCCCTGCAGTGTGCGGCGTCTTCACTTTGGTACGCACAAAGACAGAACGTGTAACGAGACTAGATAATGAGCATCTCAGGTGACTACATGCAGTGATTACCAGGTTGCTGGCTCTTATATAGGAACTACATCACATAAACATACCCTCCCACTCTGCACACATGTTCTCACACGCACACACACACACACACACACACACACACACACACACACACACACACTCCTGAGAGATCCTTGGTTATCACACCCTTCCAGATTGTTCTGAACTACTTATGGAAAACGGCACACACATCTCAAGATGTGGCCACTCTTGCCAATACGAGCCCAGTGTTAAGAACAGTTGTTGTCGTGGTGTTTTTTTTTTCTTTTTTTTTTTAGCATCTCTAAATTCCTAGCGTTGCTAAGGTGCTTTGGGAGGGGATTAACAGAGGCTGGCACCGATGAGCAACCCTTCCAGATTTCCAACCAGTAGGAAAAAGACAAAGAAGTGGGGGGGGGGGGGAGCAGAGGGTTAGGCGATGGGGAATGGCAGCAGCAGCAGCAGCTTGTGTAAACATGATGACTTGAGAGAGGTAAAGAGGTAAAAAAAAATAAATAAATGAGGGATGAGTAACAGAAAGTGAGGAAAAAATAAGTACACTGAAAATGAAGCATTTCATGTTCCTGCTTTTACTCCTCTTCCTCATCATGAACCTTTTTTTTTTTTTCAGTCGCCTGGTTTCCATCTCCTGTTTTCTCTCCTCTCGATTTCTTCCTATCGCTTTATTCCCCCAAGGCCTACAGTTTTCGATCCAGATGCTTTTGTCTCTTTCTCTCTCTCTCTCTCTCTCTGTCACAACTTCAAACAGTGCCGGCATTCAGGTCACACTGATGTGCCTGGAGCACCGGTGACTAAGCTGTCTCAGGTGAACGTCTCCCAGCGTGTCCTTGATGACACTCTCACTCCCTTTCTCCCATCTCTCCACTTTTAATTAGCGCGGCGAGCGGCGGAGGCGCTGTGCCCGGCTGAGCCACGATTGTCAGCTTTTTCTCGGTCTCTCCATGAGGGCAATGCGGATGCTTGCGAACTGACCTTAATTTTCACCAAATCCCGGGAATGTGTTTTTTAAAAGTGAAATCTCCATTTGCTGGAGAAGGTACACCAAAGGGAGGGAGGTCCTGTGTGCTTTTCTTTGAATCCACTCCTCGGGCTCAGCTTCTCAGGTAAAGTGTAACTGGATGCGGCCTGTTTGTGGAATACAAGGCACTTGACCAGGGGCCAGCACTGCTCCTCCCTCCCCTCCCATCCCCTCCCTCCCTGTCCTTCCCCTACCTGGGTCAGGTTACCCTTCAGCCCCCCTCTCCTCTCCTCTCCACGGATCTGAAACACATGTAGCTGTACATTTTCATTCTACCCCACACAGGTGTTTGTGACTCCATTTGGGTTCCTGTAACTGTGCCCGTCTTGGCTGCCCCGGCTTATGTGACTGGCTTGGCCGAGGTGCGGAGGCGGCTGTCTTTCAACCACTGATCCCTCGGAACTACTCATCTGATCAGGCTGGATCTGTGCTCCGCGGCTGCTGGGGTCACACAACCCAACCCCGGGGTCAACTAGCTAATTACAGACCCCCGTGTCCTCCGTCTCTGTCAGCACTGTTGATACGGCGAAGATGGGCCGTAAAGGGAGGGCAGATTATTGACTTGGATATCAAAAGGTCAACAGTGAGGATAACCAAGCAGGTTTTTTTCTTTTACCTCCTAGGTGAGAGACACAGAAAGTGAGAGGTCCTGGTTTGCAGCATCGTGGTCACACCCTTCCTAACCCTCAGGCAGACACACGAGCTTAGACCCATGAGACCAGAGCTGCGTCACTGTGGTTGGGTCTATGTGTCAGTTTCTCTCTTATGTCTTTGTTTATAAGATTTCCTGCACTTACCCCAATATACTTCCCATATCCCACCCCCGCAGTGAGACAAACTC
Organism: Pholidichthys leucotaenia; assembly: GCA_020510985.1. Lineage (NCBI taxonomy): Eukaryota > Metazoa > Chordata > Actinopteri > Cichliformes > Pholidichthyidae > Pholidichthys > Pholidichthys leucotaenia. Next base: position 84,409,794 of record CM035843.1, read on the forward strand.
AGAGAAAGTGTAGTGTGTGTGATTTCCTCACATGCCCAACCCGTAGCTGTGACCACTGACTAGACTGGGATTTTATTTTTTTTTTTAAGGATTATTGCACACTGGAGAACACACATACACATGGGGGAAAACACTATTATATTATATTAGGCTGCAGGTTCATTAATCACAAATGTGAGGGCTTCTCAGCCGACGTAGGAAATTAATCAAAAAAGGGGACATTAATCACATGCGCGAACAGCAGTAGTTACACCTGTGACAATGCCATCTGATTTAAACGCATTACTCCAGCCTGTGTTAATGATGCCACCCAGGGCCAGGCAAAGCAACCTCTCTGCCATCACTGAAACAATAATGCACTAACTATGAAGCAATTTTCTTCCATGTTGTGAAGGGGTACGCTGATGCACACTGCACAGGGGTCAGTGGGTGTTGCAGCAATTACCAGGTGCAGCAGCTTTTTCTGCACAGCTTGACCACTGGGTTTTTCACTTTGACTGTTGAAATGTCTTGTTCAAATTACATTAGTCATACTTCTGTTTTTTTCCAACCCTTTTTGCCTCTGACAAATAGAATATTAATTTAAAACAAAACACAAGTTGCTGTTGGAACTGTTTTATTTTTCTTCTGGGTATGCAAAGTTGAACTGGAATACACATGCAGTGCTGTAAAAAGTGTTTGCCCCCTCCCTGATTTCTCATATTTTTGCATTTTTATCATACTGAAATGTTCCAGATCATCAAACAAGTTTTAATATTAGAGAAAGATAACCCCAGTTAATACAAAATGTAGTTTTTAAATGATGATTTCATTAATTAAGGAACAAAAACTATACAAACCTACAGGGCCCTAGGTGAAAAAGTACCCCCCCTCCCCGTTTCATCATTAATTAATTAATTGTGATTAACCACACTTTTTAGAACGCTGAGTTCAATTTCACTAGGCACACCCTGGCCTGATTACTGCCAGACCCGATGAATCAAGAAATCATTTAAATAGAATCTGTATGACAAAGTTAAGTAAGCTTAAAGATCTCTGAAAGCAACACATCATGCTGCAATCTAAAGAAAATCCAGAACAGATGAGAAACAAAAACCCAGAACAACATCTAAAGAACTGCAGGCCTCACTTGTCTCAGTTTGGACAATGGTCCATCATTCAGCAATAACAAACAGACTGGGCAAAAATGGCATCCCTGGGAGAGTTCCAAGGTGAAAACCACTGCTGGCCAAAAAGAACACAAAGGCTCATCCCACATTTCCCTAAGACCTTTGGGAAAATATTCTGTGGACTGATGAGACAAAAGTTTATGGAAGGTCTGTGTCTTTTTACATCTGGTAAAAATACTATCAGTCCAACATGGTGGTGGTAGTATAATGATCTGGGGCTGCTTTACTGCTTCAGGACCTAGACGACTTTCCGTAATTGATGGAACCATGAATTATGCTCTATACCAGAAAATCCTGGAGAATGTCAGGCCATCAGTTCATGACCTCAATGTGGCTGAATTAAGCTGGGTTTATGCTGCACCTCCGCTTTGCACATCTGCTCACCCATGAGGCTTGTGTGAAGAAAATTACATCATCATTTCCACTCCACTAGGCTCCACAGACTCCTCCATGGCTGACCGCGTACAGCCCAAATTTTGTGACCACATTGCCTGGGCGTGTTGACTACACGTGTGCAAGATTGAACCTCCCATTCAAGAAGTGACGGTACCGACACAGCATACAAAGTCAAAGGAGACAAAGGAGACAAAGAGGAAGATGAAAATAAACATACATGAATCATTTTGCAGCAGCAGCTAATATACAGTTTCAATAACATTGAAAACTGGTAATCTGAGCAGCTTAACAGAAAATGGAATCAATATTTGAAGAGAAACTGTGTCTAGAAGTCCGCCATTATCTGCACTTGTAGTTTGTCCTTAAAACAATACAAGAAAGCGTCACCGCATTGGCTCTACCTATAGGGCTGGGGTGAAACTACAAATGACGGTTATGTGTGTGCGTCAAACGCTTGGTCTAGTAGACTAAAAAAATGAAGTATATCTACAACCGCATGGGCCAAAATTTCTCAACATTGATGTAAAAGACTCATTGATAGTTATCCCAAATGCTTGATTGCAGTTGTTGCCAGCAAAGGTAGCACAACCAGTTATTAGGTTTAGGGGGCAATTACTTTTTTACACAGGGCCAGGCAGGTTTGGATTGCATTTTTCCCTGGCAGTAATTAGGCCTGGGTGTGGCTAGTGAAACTGAACTCTTCAAAAAAAATGTGGTTAACAACAATTAATTCACGATGTAACGGGGGGGGGATTACTTTTTCACATGGGGCCTGTAGGTTTGTATAGCTTTTGTCCCTTAATAAATGATATCATCATTTAAAAACTATATTTTGTATTTACTGGGGTCATCTTTGCCTAATATTAAAATTTATTTGATGATCTGTAACATTTCAGTGTGATAAATATGCAAAAATATAAGAAACCAGGAAGGGAGCAAATACTTTTTCACAGCCTGTACAGAGAAGCACTTTATGTCTAAATGTGTATGAGTGCATGAGGTAAACAGCTGAGAGCATCAAGCAAAGCATCCTGCATGCGTGGTTACACTGCCCTCTTTTGAATACACTGCAGTGCATCCTGGTTATCTGCAGCACAATTACTGTATAGAACATAGAAATTGGACTTTAGTGGACAGTATTTAAGAATCCCTAAACTGATGCTGTTTTCTAAAGAGGAAGAATAAATAAACTGTCCAGTAGAAATGAAGATTTGAAATCAAGATGTAGAAAATATATAACAGCAATAAAAACTACGGTGTTGTAATACACTAACTTTTTAAAGTATTGTTTTTCTATTTTGGTTCCACAGCATAATGTTGTGTTTCCAATTAGACTTTATGTACATAATTTAAATCAGCAAAATTAGTTGATCAAATATTACTTATGAATACATTTAGTTTTATATTTAGGCAGTAATATTTTGATTCCGTATAGTGGCAAGAAAAAGTATGTGAACCCTTTGAAATTTACTTGTTTTCTGCATTAATTGGTCATAAAATATGATCTGATCTAAATCTAAGTCCCAAGTATAGACAAACATGATGTGCTTAACGTAATGCACAAACAATTGCAATTTTTCATGTTTTTATTGGACACATCCATTAAACAGGGCAGCTCAGTGGCACAGTGGTTAGCACTGTGGCAGCACTGCAAGAAGGTCACGGGATCGATCCCCACCCCCCACCCCCACCGACCATCGGTGACCCTTCTGTGTGGAGTTTGCATGTTCTCCCCATGTCTGCGTGGGTTTTCTCCAGGCACTCCAGTTTCCTCCCACAGGCCAAAAACATGCAGGTTAGGTTAATTGGCATCAACTGGGGATTCTAAATTGTCCTTAGGTATGAATGTGAGAGTGAATGGTTGTCTGTCTCTCTGTGTTGGCCCTGCGATGGACTGGCGATCTGTCCAAGGTGTACCCTGCCTTGAACCCAAAGATGCTGGGATAGGCTCCAGCCCCCCTGCAACCCAAAAAGGACTAAGCAGTAGAAGATGGATGGATGGATGGATGGATGGACATCCATTAAACATTCTCAGTGCTGATGGAAAAAGTAAGTGAACCCTTGAATTTAATAACTGGTCAGACATCCATTGGCAGCAATAACTTCTGGTAAACACTTCTAGTAGCTGCTGATCAGACCTGCAACAACATTCAGGAGGAATTTTGGACCATTCTTCCCTATAGAACTTCTTGAGTTATTCACAAGAAGCATCTACTGATTTGAACTATGTCTCGTTAAAAAGAGATCTCCAAAGACCTTCGATCAAGAACTGCTGATTTGCATAAAATTGAAAAGACTTACAAAGTAATCTCCAAGACTTTATATATTCACCAGTCCACAGTTAGACAAATTGCCTGCAAATGGAGACAATTTAGTACTGGAACTACTCTCTGTACAAGTGGGCGCCAAGCCAAGTTGACTCCAAAGACACAATGCAGAAAGGGCAATGAGGTAAAAAAAAGAACCGGAGTAACAGCTAAAGGCGTGAAGGATTCATTGGAACTGGTTAACATCTCTGCTCATGTTATCCATGGCACAACACCAAGGAGGAAGCCACTGCTTTCCAAAACCCCATCACTGCACGCCTAAAGTTTGCCAAAGAGCACCTTGACATGCCACAATGCTACTGGGAAAATGTTCTGTGGACTGATGAAACTGAGGTTGAATTGTTCAGAAAGAACAGCACCGCACATCATGTTTGCTTATACTTAGATGTAGATCAAATCACATTTTAAGACCAATTAACGCAGAAAGCCAGGTAATTCAAAGAGTTCACATACTTTTTCTTGCCACTGTACTAGACAAAGTCCTGTAGGCATGTATAATATTGTGTGAATTCTGATGCTGACTGACCCTGCAAGAAACAACGATAAAGCTCTTAAATGTGTTATTACATTTTCCAGCAATATGTATTTCTGGCACTGCACTCTGTAATGACATTAATTAGGTACAATTACCTCAACTGAATGTTTTATTATTTTGTTAGGGTTATAGGTGTGAGATATTTACATGCAGAAATAAACAGTGTAAAATGTGTAGAAAAAAGAAGGAAATAAGGGGGTTTGCAGTCTGATTCTGAGATGCAGGAGGCCAAGCTTACATTTCAAGTGTCTATTCATGTGAATGTTTTTGAGTTTAAACCTACTAATTCAAAAGAGAGAGAGTGAAACTGAAACGCTGACCCTTTCCTTACTGCAGAGAAAATAATGAGGAAAGTCAAAGTGAGCCAGACTTTATTTACTGCTTGTTGTTTAATGTCATGCCACAAAATTAAATGCCAAGTACTTGGAGAAAAAAAAAATATCTAAAAATCAGAAAATCAGAGGTCCTCAAATTCAAGAAGTCCTCAACAGAACACTTTTCTCAAAAACATGAAAGTGTTTTGATCAGAAAAACATGAGGTGATCTTTAGTTTTCTTTGGATCACGTTAGAAGGAAATATGAGGTCTAGAGGTAGTTGCCTGGTTGTGGCAACAATAAAACAATTACACTTCCTGGCAGAATGTTTTGTTTTCTGCTGAGACCTTTCACAGGAGTTTCACCATTCAAAAAAACATCAAGATAGGATGTTTTTAAGTCCTAACCCGTCAGGCTCAGACCGTTTCTCTGTCTGAGTGGAGAGTGTGCAGTCTGGCCCATCAGCACCGCTCTCTGACCCCTGCAGCCTGACAGGTAGCTCTGATAAACTCATATCACGCATGGCAGCGAAACCGAAGACCTGGCCTAATTAGCAGGCAGGACGAGAAAGATGGAGGGAGGAGAAGGAGGGCAAGAAGGGGAGCAGAAGATTGAAAATCAAAACGTGCAAGACTTTATTAACGGAGCTGGTGACCCCTGGTTATTTATTCATGGGATCACTAAAGGGGACTAGCAGAGTGCCCTGCCAAGCTCCCAACAACCACGTTGTGCCTGTTTTGCTCCTGATAGGATGCCCAGAGTTACAAACTACCCTGTCTGTGCGTTTCTCTTTCTCTTTTTCTGGCTCATGTAAAAACACATGCATGCACTTGACACCTTCCCCAGTCGACTTACCTGTCCAGGTATTCCTGTAATCCAGGCCAAGCCTTGTCAGGTGGAAGAAAGTCTATCCCGGGGTGTAGACAGAGGGAGGATGAGGAGCAGGCGGGGGGGGGGGGATGCAGAAAGTCTAGCTGATCATGGGGTGGAGGGAGGGAGAGGACTAGAGACAGGGGGCAGGTAAAGGGGATCGTATTCAGGCTCCTGGGGACAGGAGGCTTGGCGTGGCACTGCACTGCCCACCCAACATCAACACTCTCAGGTTCCCCAGCTCAGATGGGCCAGATAATCACCCTCTCTCCACAGGGACCATCTGGAGGCAGGGAGGGAGGCGAGGGCCATCTTTAATTTCTATTAAACATAAAATCACTTATCCGCTCCATGGTGGGATTAAAAAAAAACACTAACTCTAACTGTTTTGCTCTCCCTCCACATGACAGCTGACACCAAGTATTCTGACATGTGGAGAGCATGTAACACCCGGGCTTAAGGACAGATCCCACACGTGTTTTTCGCTCACAGCAGCGCTCCCTCTCATCTGTGAGTGCTTCCAGTTTGATTGACACTCCCATCCCATAGAGATCAGAGGACAGCCACTGTGATTATCATCTCACTGTGGTAACAGAGACACCCCTAATCCTATAATAATCCCTCATAGTCAGCACAGTAGCTGCATCCACGCTGACGTCCTGCAAGGAAAGCACTCAAACACAAACATGTGCATGCACACGTAACATTTGGGTCTCAAGTTTTCAAATGCTTCAAGCTTCAATTTCCATTTTACCCCATAAACACAGCTTAACACTTCTATCATGTTTGTAGAATACCTTTTGTCACATGAAAACAACTTCAAACAAATCGCCAGACATTCAAAAACTTAACAAAACTCCAACATCAGTCTACCACTGAAACAGACGCACCTGCTTTTCTTTTCAGTAACGTGCCAGAAGAACTGCTGCACATTTTACTAATTAAACAAAGCCACAAGGTACTGGAAAAACGTTTATCTCTGTACTGATAGACATGATGGAGAGTGTTTAAGATGGATAACACTCAGTTTTACAAATCCAGACATTTATTTACTGTAATGAATAAAATTACAGTTCTTAGCATTACCTTCCCCATCCACATTTGACATCTCCATTACCACAGATCTGATTCTCTTGTGTTTTCATATTTGGAGACTTTATCATTTATGAATGTAGCTCCCTGTTTTGAAAAGAGATGCAAAAAATATTTGTCCCCCTCCTGATTTCTTATATTTTTGCATATCTGTCACCTTTACCTGTTTTAGATCAGCAAACAAATTTTAATATTAGACAAAGATAACCCCAGTAAATACAAAATGCGGTTTTTAAATGGTGATTTCATTTGTTAAGGGATAAAAGCTATCCAAACCTACCTGGCCCTATGTGAAAAACTAACTGCCCCTAAACCTAATAACTGGTTGTGCCACTGTTGGTGGCATCAACTGCAATCAAGCATTTCCGATGACTGGCAATGAGTTTTTTACATCGCTGTTGAGCAATTTTGGTCCACTCTTCTTTGAAGAATTGTTTTAATTCAGCCACATTGGAGGGCTTGAGGTCACAAACTGATGGTTGGACATTCTCCTTTAGGATTTTCTGGGAGAGAATAGAATTCATGGTTCTATCAATTACAGCAAGTCATCCAAGTCCCAAAGCAGCAAAGCAGCTCCAAACCATCACACTATGAACACTGTGTTTGACTGATGGTATTTTGGTCTTTTTATAAAATGCTGTGTTAGTTTTTCACCAGATATAACAAGACGCATAGCTTTCATAAACTTTTGTCTCGTCAGTCCACAGAATATTTTCCCCAAAATCTTGGGCATGAGGCTTTGTGTTCTCTTTGCTCAGCAGTGGTTCTCACCTTGGAACTCACCCATGAATGCCATTTTTGCCCAGTCTCTTTCTTATTGCTGAATCATGGACCAGTGTCCAAACTGAGGCAAGTGAGGCCTGCAGTTCTTTAGATGTTGTTCTGGGTTTTTGTTTCTTATTCAATTCAATTCAATTCAATTCAATTCAATTCAATTCAACTTTATTTATATAGCGCCATTTCACAACAACAGTCATCTCATAGCACTATCAACTGTAGGGAGGACCCCCACAGTTGCAGAAAGACCCCAGCAATCAGGCGATCCCCTGTGAGCAAGCACTTGGCGACGGTGGAGAGGAAAAACTCCCTTTTAACAGGAAGAAACCTCCAGCAGAACCAGGCTCAGGGAGGGGCAGTCATCTGCTGCGACTGGCTGGGGGGTGAGGGGACAGAGAAGAAGAAAAGAACAGACATGTAGAGAGCAAACAGCACGATGGGGACTCAATCTATGGGAGAGAACAAACAAATGTTAATGACCAGCAAAAAAAAAAATATTTCATAGAGAGTGAGGAAAGGAGTGAGGCCCAGTGCATTACTGGAGGTCCCCCGGCTGACTAAACCTATTAGCAGCATAACTAAGGGAGGGTTCAGAAACACATGATCCCTCCCTAATTGTAGGCTATATCAAAAAGGTAGGTTTTAGCCCTATTCTTAAAAACAGAGATCGAGTCTGACTCCCGAATCCAGATTGGCAGCTGATTCCACAGGAGAGGAGCTTGATAACTGAAGGCTCTGCCTCCCATTGTACTTTTGGAGATTCTAGGTATTACAAGTAAACCTGCATTTTGGGAGCGTAGTGCTCTGTTAGGATGATACGGTAGTATCAGATCATTTAAATAAAAAGGAGCCTGATTGTTTAGAGCTTTGTAAGTAAGAAGAAGGATTTTAAACTTAATTCTAAACTCTATGGGAAGCCAATGAAGGGAGGCCAGAACCGGAGAGATATGATCTCTCTTTCTAGTACCTGTTAAAACTCTTGCTGCAGCATTTTGGATCAGCTGAAGACTTTTTAAAGATGTTTTAGGACAGCCTGATAATAAAGAATTACAATAATCTAATCTCGAGCTAACAAAAGCGTGGATCAGCTTCTCAGCATCACTCTGAGACAAGATGCTCCTAATCTTGGCAATATTACGCAAATGATAGAAGGCAGTCTTAGAAACAAATTTAATATGTGAATTGAAGGACAAATCCTGATCAAAAATAACTCCAAGGTTCCTCACAGAGCTATTAAGAGAAAGAGTAACTGCATCCAAACTGAAAGTTTGATTTGGAAAGGAATTTCTAAGGTTTTTTGGACCAACAAGAATGACTTCAGTCTTATCTGAATTTAATAGCAGGAAATTACAAGTCATCCAAACTTTGATTTCCTTAAGACAGGCTTCTAACTTGGCTAATTGATTAGTATCATCTGGCTTCATTGACAGGTATAATTGTGTGTCATCTGCATAACAGTGAAAATGTATACAGTGCTTTCTAATAATGTTGCCTAACGGAAGCATATATAAACTAAAAAGAGTAGGGCCAAGCACAGATCCCTGTGGAACTCCATGACTAAGCTTTGAGCTGAGAGAAAACTCATCATTTACATGAACAAACTGGAACCTATCAGATAAATAAGATCTAAACCACTGCAACGAAGTTCCATTAAGTCCAACATAGTGTTCTAATCTATCAAGTAGAATATTATGATCAATAGTATCAAAAGCTGCACTAAGATCTAAAAGGACAAGTACAGAAACTAGTCCATTATCAGATGCAATGAGGAGGTCGTTAGTGACCTTCGCTAAGGCTGTTTCAGTGCTATGATGGATTCTAAACCCAGATTGAAACTCCTCAAATAAACCATTTCCCTGCAGGTGGTCAAGTAATTGCGTAGCAACAACTCTTTCTAAGATTTTTGAAATGAAAGGGAGATTAGAGATTGGTCTATAGTTAGCTAAAGCTCCTGGATCTAGCGTTGGCTTTTTGAGTAAGGGTTTAATTACAGCCGTTTTAAAAGCCTGCGGTACATGGCCTAAAGTTAATGAAGAATTGATTATATGAAGAATAAAGCTACCAATAAGTGGGAAGACTTCTTTAAATAACCTGGTAGGAATAGGGTCTAAAAGACAAGTTGAAGGTTTGGATGAGGAAACTATTTTGACTAACTCACAAAGGTTGATTGGAGTAAACTCATCAAGACAGACATCAATAGAAGGAGTTGTAGTAGTTACAGTATTTAAGTTAACTGTGGGAAGAATCTGATTGATTTTATCTCTGATGGATGAAATTTTATTATTGAAAAAGTTCATAAAGTCCTGACTAGTAAGCTCTAAGGGGATGCTAGGATTGACAGAGTCCTGACTCTTTGTCAACCTGGCTACAGTACTGAAAAGAAACCTGGGATTATTCTTGTTCTCTTCTATTAATGCAGAGTAATAACTCGTTCTAGCTTTTCTAAGAGATTTTTTATAAATTAAAAGATGATTTCTCCAAGCTAAATAGATTTCATCTAAATTAGTAGAGCGCCATTTTCTTTCTAATTGACGTGTCTTCTGTTTTAAGCTACGAGTTTCTGTGTTGAACCAAGGAGTTAAAAATCTCTGATTAGACTTTTTCTTTTTTAAGGGGGCCACCAAGTCTAGAGCCTGATGCAGAGAAGCTGAAACACTATCCACCATGTTATCAATTACAGAAGGAGCAAGCTGTCTATAGCTTATTTCCGTTGTGTTGACACATGGCATAGAGGAAACAATCTGCATAAATTTGGAAACAGCATCATCTGAGAGGCATCTACTGTAATAATATTTTTCTTTAGGAGCCAAATAGTCAGAAATAGTAAAATCAAAGGTTAACAGACAATGGTCTGACAGTACAGGGTTATGAGGAGACACTACAAGATTTTCTATTTCTATGCCATATGTCAGAACAAGGTCCAATGTATGGTGGAGGTAATGAGTAGAATTTCCTACTTTCTGAGAAAACCCAATCGAGTCTAATATTGAATTAAAAGCCACATTAAGGCAGTCACTATCTACATCCACATGTATATTAAAGTCCCCTACTATAATTATTCTATCAGATTTCAGCACTAAATCAGCTAAGAAATCAGCAAATTCGGATAAAAATTCTGAATAGGTTGATGGGGGACGATAAACTATGGCAAATAAAATTGGGTTTAACCTGGAATTGCTAAAGTGCCCAACACTGAGGACCAGGCCCTCAAAGGAATTATAACATGTTTTTTGCTTTACATTAACTAGTAATTTGGAATGGTAAATTGTTGCTACTCCTCCTCCACGACCAGAACTTCTGGGATTTTGACAGTTTAAATAACCAGAGGGAGTTGATTCATTTAAACCAACATAATCCTCTTGTCCTAACCAAGTCTCTGTAAGGGAAATTAAATCAATCTGATGATCAATTAACAGATCATGGACTAACAGAGACTTGGGAGTTAGAGACCTAATATTTAATAAACCACATTTAATTTTTAAATTATGAGGAGGAACAGAGGCCAAATCATTCAATTTAGAGGCTTTATGTTTAATTTGAGTTTTACCAATATTTTGCTTTATCACTTTGGGATGCTTATACATTATATTTTTATTTACTTTGGAGGGAGCAGACAACGATTCTCTGATGGGGAAGTCAGGGGCTAAGCTGAGGGGTGGCGGATGAAGAGGAGCTGCAGAGAGGCGTGTAAGACTGCGACTCTGCTTCCTGGTCCCAACTCTGAGTAGTCAGGGTTTTGGAAATTTGGATAAAAAAGATGCCAGATTGTTAGATAAATGAGAAGCACCATCCAAAGTGGGATGAATGCTGTCTCGTCTCATAAGACCAGGTTTTCCCCAAAAAGAGCTCCAATTGTCAATGTAGCCCACGTTGTTTGCAGGACACCACACAGACAGCCAGCGGTTCAAGGATGACGAGCGGCTAAACATGTCATCACTGGTCAGATTGGGGAGGGGCCCAGAGAATACTACAGTGGCAGACATCGTTTTGGCAAAGTCACACACCGATTCTATATTAAGTTTCGTGACTTCCGACTGCCGGAGACGGATGTCATTAATGCCGGCGTGAATAACAATTGTGGAATATTTACAGTTACTTTTAGCCAGCATTTTCAAATTTGACTCGATGTCGCCTGCTCTGGCCCCAGGAATGCATGTGACTATGGCCGCTGGAGTCTCTAGGTTCACGTTTCTGACTACAGAGTCGCCAATGATCAGAGTTTTTTCCTCAGCGGGTGTGTCGCTGAGCGGGGAAAAACGATTAGAAACGTGAACAGGTTGGTGGTGAACCGGGGCTTTGCGACTAGGCTTCCTTCTCACCGTCACCCACCCAGTCTCCTCGCTGCTGAGGAGAGCCGGGGAACCGGTGACAGGGGGGCCTAAGCTAGCTAGCTCCGCTGCAGCTAATGGGCGTCCGTCGAGATTAACTGGCGCAGACGGTGTTTCAATGCAGCGGAGCCGGGATTCCAAATCAGACAACCTCGCCTCGAGCGCCTCAAAAAGACAACATTTATTACATTTACCGTTATCACTAAAAGAGGCAGAGGTGTAGCTAAACATCTGACAGAGAGAGCACACCAGAGGAGATCTATTATCTATTCTTGAATTTCTTTAGATCGTGGCATGTGTTGCTTTTTAAGATCTTTTGGCCTATTTCCTATTTAAGTAATTTCTTGATTCAACAGGTCTGGCAGTAATCAGGCCTGGGTGTAGTTAGTAAAATTGAACTCAGCTTTCCAAAAAATGTGGTTAATCACGGTTAAGTCATGATGTAAAAAGGGGGAGGGGGGTTACTTTTCCACTCAGGGCCTGTAGGTTTGGATAGCTTTTTCCTTAATAAATTAAATTATTTAAAACTGTATTTTGTATTTACTCAGGTTATCTTTGTCTAATATTAAAATTAGTTTGATGATCTGAAACATTTAAGTGTGACAAATATGCAAATCAGGAAGGGGCAAATACTTTTTCACAGCACTGTGTCTTAAGCCTGATTCCTATCTTATGACAAGGAGGGCCCAGCTAATCTGGTTTCAGAAAGAAATCCTACAGAAGTTAAGGGGGAAACAACACTGACACCATGACCTGATCAAACACCATCTCTGATACATTTATGGACTTGCTCTCTATTTTCAAGACCTGTTTAATATGTGATTTCAGTTCTACATATCAGTCTCAAAAAGGCTGATTAATGGAAGTGGGCTTTAGGGCGACCCTACTAACTGACAAGTTACCGTCATATGAGCATGAAGTGTTTCTCAGACAGATCTATTCTTCGTGTCACATTAGGCTTGTAAACATCATGAAATACACACGTGGACAAAATTGTTGGTACCCCTCTGTTAATGAAAGAAAAACCCACAATGGTCACAGAAATAACTTGAATCTGACAAAAGTGGTAATAAATAAAAATTCTATGAAAATTAACCAATGAAAATCAGACAACGCTTTTGAATTGTGGTTCAACAGAATTATTTTAAAAAACAAACTGGCCTGGACAAAAATGATGGTACTCCTAGAAAAGATTGAAAATAATGTGACCATAGGGACATGTTCAACCAAGATGTGTCCTCTAATTAACATCACAGGTGTCTACAAACTTGTAATCAGTCAGTCGGCCTATTTAAAGGGTGACAAGTAGTCACTGTGCTGTTTCGTGACATGGTGTGCACCACACTAAACATGGACCAGAGGAAGCAAAGGAGAGAGTTGTCTCAGGAGATTAGAAAGAAAATTATAGACAAGCATGTTAAAGGTAAAGGCTATAAGACCATCTCCAAGCAGCTTGATGTTCCTGTGACTACAGTTGCACATATTATTCAGAAATTTAAGATCCACGGCACTGTAGCCAGCCTCCCTGGACGTGGCCGAAGGAGGAGACGGATAATACGAATGGTAACAAAAGAGCCCAGAACAACCTCTAAACACATTCATGGTGAACTCCAAGGTCAAGGTACATCAGTGTCAGATCGCACCATCCGTCGTTGTTTGAGCCAAAGTGGACTTCATGGGAGATGACCAAGGAGGACACCACTGTTGAAAACAAATCATAAAAAAGCCAGACTGGAATTTGCCAAACTGCATGTTGACAAGCCACAAAGCTTCTGGGAGAATGTCTTACGGACAGACGAGACAAAACTGGAACTTTTTGGCAAGGCACATCAGCTCTATGTTCACAGACGCAAAAATAGAGCATACCAAGAAAAGAACACTGTCCCTACTGTGAAACATGGAGGAGGTTCTGTTATGTTCTGGGGCTGCTTTGCTGCATCTGGCACAGGGTGTCTTGAATCTGTGCAGGGTACAATGAAATCTCAAGACTATCAAGGTATTCTAGAGAGAAATGTGCTGCCCGCTTGGTCTCAGTCGCAGGTCATGGGTCTTGCAACAGGATAATGACCCAAAACACACAGCTAAAAACACCCAAGAATGGCTAAGAGCCAAACATTGGACTATTCTAAAGTGGTCTTCTATGAGCCCTGATCTAAACCCTATTGAACATCTGTGGAAGGAGCTGAAACATGCCGTCTGGAGAAGGCACCCTTCAAACCTGAGACAACTGGAGCAGTTTGCTCATGAGGAGTGGGCCAAAATACCTGCTGAGAGGTGCAGAAGTCTCACTGACAGTTACAGAAATTGTTTGATTGCAGTGATTGCCTCAAAAGGTTGTGCAACAAAATATTAAGTTAAGGGTGCCATCATTTTTGTCCAGGCCTGTTTCATGAGTTTGTTTTTTAAAATAATTCTGTTGAACCACAATTCAAAAGCATTGTCTGATTTTCATTGGTTAATTTTCATAGAATTTTTATTTATTAGCACTTATGTCAGATTCAAGTTATTTCTGTGACCATTGTGGGTTTTTCTCACATTAACAGAGGGTTACCAACAATTTTGTCCACGGCTGTATGTACAAAGAGCATGGTAACTTACCTTGAGCACAGACATGAAATATAGAAGCTGCATTTTACACAGCCTTGCAATTATCATTTTATAAATGAAACTAGCATTGATGCCTGTTGAATATGGCATGCAGTGTTTAAGGGTGGTGGGACTACAATAACAAAAGCAAGCAGTTTTCATCCAATTCAATTCAATTCAACTTTATTTATATAGCGCCATTTCACAACAACAGTTATCTCATAGCACTATCAACTGTAGGGGGGAACCCCCACAGTTGCAGAAAGACCCCAGCAATCAGGCGATCCCCTGTGAGCAAGCACTTGGCGACGGTGGAGAGGAAAAACTCCCTTTTAACAGGAAGAAACCTCCAGCAGAACCAGGCTCAGGGAGGGGCAGTCATCTGCTGCGACTGGCTGGGGGGTGAGGGGATAGAGAAGAAGAAAAGAACAGACATGTAGAGAGCAAACAGCACGATGGGGACTCAATCTATGGGAGAGAACAAACAGATGTTAATGACCAGCAAAAAAAAAATATTTCATAGAGAATGAGGAAAGGAGTGAGGCCCAGTGCGTTACTGGAGGTCCCCCGGCTGACTAAACCTATTAGCAGCATAACTAAGGGAGGGTTCAGAAACACATGATCCCTCCCTAATTGTAGGCTATATCAAAAAGGTAGGTTTTAGCCCTATTCTTAAAAACAGAGATCGAGTCTGACTCCCGAATCCAGATTGGCAGCTGATTCCACAGGAGAGGAGCTTGATAACTGAAGGCTCTGCCTCCCATTGTACTTTTGGAGATTCTAGGTATTACAAGTAATCCTGCATTTTGGGAGCATAGTGCTCTGTTAGGATAATATGGTAGTGTCAGATCTTTTAAATAAAAAGGAGCCTGATTGTTTAGAGCTTTGTAAGTAAGAAGAAGGATTTTAAACTTAATTCTAAACTCTATGGGAAGCCAATGAAGGGAGGCCAGAACCGGAGAGATATAATCTCTCTTTCTAGTACCTGTTAAAACTCTTGCTGCAGCATTTTGGATCAGCTGAAGACTTTTTAAAGATGTTTTAGGACAGCCTGATAATAAAGAATTACAATAATCTAATCTCGAGCTAACAAAAGCGTGGATCAGTTTCTCAGCATCACTCTGAGACAAGATGCTCCTAATCTTGGCAATATTACGCAAATGATAGAAGGCAGACTTAGAAACAAATTTAATATGTGAACTGAAGGACAAATCCTGATCAAAAATCAATCAAAAATCAAAAATCCGCATACATACAGACATACACCAGTAACACAATACATCTCACATGCATTAAGCATGATGATACAGAAAGAGCAATAGCAAGGTTATCATATAGAAACTTGCTGCACCAAGGAACATTTTAGACATCTGCTTAGATGTTAAGTGGCTAATTTGTACTCACTCACTTCAGTCATTTCCATCTTAATCAGTTATGTTATGGGGGATTTTATGGTGAAGTGCGGTGTGATGATGCCACCTTCCGGTTGCGTCATCACACCGCTCTGCTATAAGAAGCGTCCAACATTTGGGGCTCACTTGCCCGGAAAGCTCCACCATGTACTGTATATTGTACATAGTTATTAATGAAGCTCAGTTCCAGTGCAACTTCCTCGTCCATCTCCTCCTATACCAGGTTTGTGGACATAACATTTGGCGACTGAGGATTAACTCATGGAGGCGTGCGGAACACCACTACGGCCGTTTCTGGAGGACCCAGAAGAATCGGCAATACTGTGGCTTGGTTGGCTGGCCGCATTTGAGACGTACATCACAGCGTTGGGCCTGGGTAAACTCAACGGAGTGAGGAAACAAGCACTTCTGGTTCGCAACCTCGGCATAGAAGGTCAGAGAATTTTCCACATGTTAGGGCAGATGGAGTCATATGCAGATGCTGTCAAGCTTCTTGCTAGATACTTTGCCGAACACACGTAACACAAAGCTGTGGGTGGAGATGCTAATGGCGCCAAAAGAAACAAAGCTAGCTAGTTTGGGGAGCTAACGTCCCAGCTAGTAGTAAAGGAGAAATTACACCATGTTCCAAATTATTATGCAAATGATATTTGTCTCTGATTTTCCTAAATAATCAATGCAAATGACAGTCAGTATAATTTTCAAGTCATCAACCGTTAGAGCATAATTCAGATTTTATTGAACAAACCTCCAAATGATAACTTTTTTTTTTGCAAAAATACAAACTCAAAATGCACTGTCATAAATTATTATGCACAGCAGAGTTTCAAAACATTTTAGTGGTTGTAAAGAACTGAAAATGGTCATTTGCTGAATTTGCAGCATTAGGAAATCCTATTTAATAAAATCAAAAGCCATTTCAATCAAAAACATCTTAACAGGACAAGTTACACGTTAACAAAGGACCCCTTCTATGATATAGCCTTCACAATTCTTGCATCCATTGAACTTGGGAGTTTTTGGAGAGTTTCTGCTTGAATTTCTTTGCAAGATTTCAGAATAGCCTCCCACAACTGCTGTTTTGATGTGAACTGCCTCCCACACCTCATAGATCTTTTGCTTGAAGATGCTCCAAAGGTTCTCAATAGGGTTGAGGTCAGGGGAGGATGGGGGCCACACCATGGGTTTCTCTCCTTTTATGCCCATAGCAGCCAATGACACACAGGTATTCTTTACAGCATGAGATGGTGCATTGTCATGCATGAAGATAATTTTGCTACAGAAGGCACAGTTCTTCTTTTTGTACCATGGAAGAAAGTGGTCAGTCCTGCAGGCACTAACACGTTTCTGAAGGCTGCTGACACGTCACGTCGCATTGCATCAAAGCGTTATCTTGTCCGCTTTTGTTTGTTTTTATTAACTTCATTTTTAATTTTTTTTTATCTCTTTTTACTGATATTAGCTTTTTACTTAGTGTTAGCTTAGTGTTGGCCTAGCAGAAAGCCTGATTGGCATACAGGTGAATCAGACGCCGGGCAGGGCTGTTTTCACCAGGCTAGGCTAACCTGTTTTTAGCTGTTTTTAGCTAGCTAGCTAGGGTAGATTAACCTGTTTTTAGCTGTTTTTAGCTAGCTAGCTATCCACTTCTTGCCTGGAATGTCATGACTCCATCCCCAACGTGTGTCAGCTGTGTGTCCCTCCTTAAGAAGGTTTCTGAGTCGGAAGTGAGACTCTCCAACCTCTATAAGATTCGGGAGGCTGAAGACCACCTAGACACTATAATCCTCGGGAGAACATCTGCCCCAGCAACCAACTCTCAGCTAGTAGAGACAGCTACTTACCTGGGTGAATTCAGCACATCGCCATCCACTTCCACCCCGCTCCGGTCTCCTCAGATGTCCAGGACCCCAGCAATAAACACTGGCTTCAGCTCAGAGCTAAACCCAAAGCCCCAGGTGGTCTTTCACATCCTCGATGCACACCCTGGACTTTGGTTGGGCCAACAAGCAAACATCGGCAATTGACCAGACACGGCCGCGCTTCTTCTCTTCCCTTGCTGCTGGAAAACAGATTCAACATCCTTTCCCTGGAAGAATTTCCACACCTGGATGTCGATCATCCTCCCATGGCTGCCCCCCTCCCCCTCCTCCTTCAGCAGCGGCCCAAACCCGCAAACCCCGGATTAAAACTACTTTAGATGTGCCAAACTATACACCAGCTCCAAAAAGAAGAGAGCGCATCACCCCACCATCACAACAACAACATCGGCAAAATTATCCACCATTTCAGAAACCACCGGCAAGGCTCCCCCAGATGACGTTGGTAATTGGTGATTCGATAATGAGGAACGTCAGAAGCAAGTACTGTGTCACTAAATTTTTTCCTGGGGCTAAAGTGTCAGACATCGAGGCTTTTACCCCTGACCTATTAAATGAATTCCCCCACGCTAAAACTGTCATTGTACATGTTGGATGCAATGACATCCCAGATGAAGCGTCGGAGATCTTAAAGAGTGACTTCAAGAGCCTTCTGTCCACTCTTATGAACTGTGGCAGATGTGTGTTTATTTCTGGGCCTTTGGCACCTTTCAGACGAGGTTGCAATTATTTTAGCAGAACTCTCAGTCTTAATAAGTCTTAATGCGCCTTGATCCAGTGGAGGAGATAGGAGAGAGAAGGACGGTGGCTAAACTGTCATCTCTGCTGGAGTCTGAGTTCCACCCTATGCAGGACATACTGAATGCACTGAGGAGCTCATTTAGCAGCAGACTGCATCATCCCAGGTGCACAACCGAGAGGTTTCGCAGGTCCTTCCTACCAATGGCTGTCAGACTGTACAACCTAAGCAGGGCTGCTCGCAGAGATAGCAAAAAGACGTAACAAACTAATAGTTTTTTGAATGCAAAGACGCAATAGACTTACACAATGGTCCCCTCCGGCATACAACTAGGAAAATACCGGTCGCTATGGAGAGTGAGAATATGTATGGGCACATAATCATACCATGTAGGATAACTAAGTAGACGGTTGTGCTGTTTCATCCCATCTAGCAACAATGCTCTGCACTGTGTGTGTTTATATATTTACATATTTATTCCATCTAGCTACAATGCTCCGCACTGGGTGTGTTTATATTTATATATCTATATATTTATTCCATCTAGCTACAATGCTCCACACTGTGTGTTTATATATCTACATATTATTCCATCTAGCTACATTGCTCCGGACTGTGGGTGTTTATATATTTACATATTTATTCCATCTAGCTACAATGCTCCGCACTGTGTGTTTACATATTCATATATTTATTCCATCCAGCTACAATGCTCTGCACTGTGTGTCTGTGTGTGTGTATATATATATTTTATAGTAATATGTGCATATGTATATTAGCTGCTCTTGCTTGCTTGTTTTTTTTTTTTCTTGCCTTCTGATTGTTGCTCTGAGTGTTGCTATCCCTGTGCTGTTGCAATCCTGGAATTTCCCCGTTGTGGGACTAATAAAGGCTTATCTTATCTTATCTTATCTTATCTTAATACCTGGTTGTGTTCTACATGTCCTACTTTTAACATTGGTTTTGTAGACAATTTCAACCTGTTTTGGAACCGCCCATCATTTATGAGGCCAGATGGCATCCATCCAAATAGACTTGGTGCACGTGTTTTAAGGGATAATCTATTCTATTCTATTCAGTGTTTTTTAGTACAGTGACTGAAATTTGGTGTGTTAACTCACCCCGAAGTTCCTGGGTCTGCCAACCAGCCGTTTTTTGTTTCTACTTCTCATGTTAATCTTATTAATCCAAATAATCCTCACCATTTAGATTAGTCTTCAATTGATAACTCCATAGAGACTGTGTCTGTCTCCCATTACCCAAAATATTATAACCCAAGACAAATACAACATAACTTGAATAACTTGACAAATTCACTCCTTTCTGCAGCTCCTTCTCATCCGCCATCTCTCAATTTAGCCCCTGTCTTCCCCCTCAGAGAACCTTTGTCTACTCCCCGCAAAGTTCATAAAAATATAATGCATAAACATCCCAAAGTGATTAAACAAAAAGTTGGTAAATCTCAAATTAAACATCAAGTCTCTAAATTTAATGATTCGGCCTCTCTTCCTCCTTATAATGTGAAAATTAAATGTGGCTTGTTAAATATTAGGTCTCTAACTCCCAAGTCTCTACTAGTTCATGATCTATTAATTGATCATCAGATTGATTTAATATCCCTTACAGAGACTTGGTTAGGGCAGGATGATTATGTTGGTTTAAATGAATCAACTCCCTCTGGTTATCTAAACTATCATAATCCTAGAAGTTCTGGTCGTGGAGGTGGCGTAGCGGCAATTTACCATTCTAAATTACTAGTTAATGTAAAGCAAAAAACATGTTTTAATTCCTTTGAGGGCCTGGTCCTCACTATGGGGCATGTTAGCAATCTTAGTTTAAACCCAATTTTCTTTGCCATAGTTTACCATCCTCCCTCAGCCTACTCAGAGTTTTTATCCAAATTTGCCGAATTTCTAGCTGATTTAGTGCTGAAATCAGATAGAATAATTATAGTAGGGGATTTTAATATACATGTTGATATAGATAGTGACTGTCTTAATAAGGCATTCAATTCAGTATTAGACTCAGTGGGGTTTTCCCAGAAAGCAGAAAATTCTACCCATTATCTCCACCACACATTGGAGCTTGTTCTGACTTATGGTATAGAAATAGAAAATCTGGTAGTGTCTCCTCATAATCCTGTACTGTCAGACCATTGTCTGTTAACCTTTGATTTCACTATTTCTGATTATTTGACTCCTAAAGAAAAATATTACTACAGCCGATGTCTTTCAGATGATGCGGTTACCAAATTTTTGCAGCTTGTCTCCTCTATACCATATGTCAACACAACGGAAATAAAAGATGGAGAGCTTGCTCCTTCTGTAATTGATAGCATGGTAGATAGTGTTACAGCCTCTCTGCATCAGACTCTAGACTTGCTGGCCCCTTTAAAAAAGAAAAAGTCTAATCAGAGATTTCTAACCCCTTGGTTTAACACAGAAACTCGTAGCTTAAAACAAAAGACTCGTCAACTAGAAAGAAAATGGCGTTCCACTAATTTAGATGAATTCTATTTAGCGTGGAGAAATCATCTCCTAATTTATAAAAAATCTCTTAGAAAAGCTAGAACAAGTTATTACTCTGCATTAATAGAAGAGAATAAGAATAATCCCAGGTTTCTTTTCAACACTGTAGCTAGGCTGACAAAGAGTCAGGACTCTGTCAATCCTCGCATCCCCCTAGAGCTTACTAGTCAGGACTTTTTGAACTTTTTCAATCATAAAATTTTATCTATTAGAGATAAAATCAATCAGATTATTCCCACCGTAAACTTAAGTACAGCAACTACTACAACTCCTTCAATTGATATCTGTTTGGATAAGTTTACTCCAATTGACCTTTTAGAGTTAGATAAAATAATCTCCTCATCCAAGCCTTCTACTTATCTTTTAGACCTTATTCCTACCAGGTTATTTAAAAAAGTCTTCCCATTTATTGGTAGCCGTATTCTTCAAATAATCAATTCTTCTTTAACCTTAGGTCATGTTCCGCAAGCTTTTAAAATTGCTGTAATTAAACCCTTACTCAAAAAGCCAATGCTTGATCCAGGAGTTTTAGCTATCGACCAATCTCTAATCTCCCTTTCATTTCAAAAATCTTAGAAAGAGTTGTTGCTACGCAATTATTTGACCACTTACAGGGAAATGGTTTATTTGAAGAGTTTCAATCTGGGTTCAGAATTCATCATAGTACTGAAACAGCCTTTGTGAAGGTCACAAATGACCTTCATATCGCATCTGATAACGGACTCGTTTCTGTACTTGGCCTTTTAGATCTCAGTGCAGCCTTTGATACTATCGATCATGATATTCTACTTGATAGATTAGTACACTATGTTGGACTAAATGGTACTTCACTGCAGTGGTTTACATCTTATTTGTCCGATAGATTTCAGTTTGTTCATATCAATAATGAGTTTTCTTCCAACTCTAAGCTCAGTCATAGAGTTCCACAGGGATCTGTGTTAGGCCCTACTCTTTTTAGTTTATATATGCTTCCATTAGGCAACATCATTAGAAAGCACTATATACATTTTCATTGTTACGCAGATGACACACAATTATACCTGTCAATGAAGCCCGATGATTGTAATCTATTAGCCAAGTTAGATGCCTGTCTTAAGGAAATCAAAGCTTGGATGACTTGTAATTTTCTGCTATTAAACCTGGATAAGACCAAAGTCATTCTTGTTGGTCCAAAAAACCTTAGAAATACCTTTCCAAATCAAACTCTTAATTTGGATGCGGCTACTCTTACTCTGAATAGTTCTGTGAGGAACCTTGGAGTTATTTTTGATCAAGATCTCTGTTTTTTAATTCACATATTAAATTTGTTTCTAAGACTGCCTTCTATCATCTGTGCAATATTGCCAAGATTAAGAGCATCTTGTCTCTGAGTGATGCTGAGAAACTGATCCACGCTTTTGTTAGCTCTAGATTAGATTATTGTAACTCGTTATTATCAGGCTGTCCTAAAATATCTTTAAAAAGTCTTCAGTTGATCCAAAACGCTGCAGCAAGAGTTTTAACAGGTACTAGAAAGAGAGACCATATCTCTCCTGTTCTGGCCTCCCTTCACTGGCTTCCCATAGAGTTTAGAATTAAGTTTAAAATCCTTCTTCTCACTTACAAAGCTCTTAATAATCAGGCCCCCTCTTCTATAAATGATATGATATTACCCTATCATCCTAACAGAGCGCTACGCTCCCAAAATGCTGGATTACTTGTAATACCTAGAATCTCCAAAAGTACAATGGGAGGCAGAGCCTTCTGCTATCAAGCTCCTTTCCTGTGGAACCAGTTACCAATCTGGGTTCGGGAGTCAGACACGATCTCTGTTTTTAAGAGCAGGGTAAAAACCTTCCTCTTCAATATAGCCTACAATTAGGGAGGGATCTTGTGTCTCTTAACCCTCCCTTTGTTTTGCTGTTAATAGAAATAGACTGCCGGGCGACCTCCAATAATGTACTTGGCTTCTCTCTGTTAATGTTTGCTCTCTTTATGTCTGTTCTTTCCATCTTCTCTATCCCCTCATCCCCCAGCCAGTCACAGCAGATGACTGCCCCTCCCTGAGCCTGGTTCTGCTAGAGGTTTCTTCCTGTTAAAAGGGAGTTTTTCCTCTCCACGTCACCAAGTGCTTGCTCACAGGGGATCGCCTAATTGCTGGGGTCTTTCTGCAATTGTGGGGTTTCCCCTACATTTGAAAGTGCCATGAGATGACTGTTGTTGTGATATGGTGCTATATACATAAATAAAGATGAAGATGAGATGGTCAGTCAGAAACTCTATATACTTTGCTGAGGTCATTTTCAAACCTTCAGGGACCCTAAAGGGGCCTACCAGGTCTCGTCCCATGATTCCGGCCCAAAACATGGCTCCGCCACCTCCTTGCTGACGTTGCAGCCTTGTTGGTGACATGGTAGCCATCCACCAACCATCCACTACTCCATCCATCTGGGCCATCCAGGGTTGCACGGCACTCATCAGTAAACAAGACTGTTTGAAAATTAGTCTTCACGTACTTCTGGGCCCACTGCAACCATTTCTGCTTGTGAGCACTGGTTACGGGTGGCCGAATAGTAGGTTTATGCACATCTGCAAACCTCTAAAGGATCCTACATCTTGAGGTTCTTGGGGCTACAAAGGCACCAGCAGCTTCAAATACCTGCTTGCTGCTTTGTAATGGCATTGTAGCAGCTGCTCTCTTAATCCAA
Organism: Pholidichthys leucotaenia; assembly: GCA_020510985.1. Taxonomy (NCBI): domain Eukaryota; kingdom Metazoa; phylum Chordata; class Actinopteri; order Cichliformes; family Pholidichthyidae; genus Pholidichthys; species Pholidichthys leucotaenia. Next base: position 84,433,432 of record CM035843.1, read on the forward strand.
TGAATATGTCTGGCAGAAACCTTCCTCATTATGCTTTTAACTGCACAAACCCATCTGTGCTCTGAATGAGCCACGAATTTCTTCACTGAACGATGATCGCACTGAAGTTTTTGTGAAATAGCTATTGTTTTCATACCTTGTCCAAGGCATTGGACAACTTGACACTTTTCGACAGCAGTGAGATCCTTTTTTCTTTCCCATATTGCTTGAAACCTGTGGAATGCTTAATAATGTGGAACATTCTTCTTAAGTAGTTTTCCTTTAATTGGGCTCACCTGGCAAACTAATTATGACAGGTGTCTGAAATTGATATCAGTGATCCAAAGAGCCCTGAGACACAATACCATCCATGAGTTTAATTGAAAAACAAAAAAACTGAATGTTTATGACACTAAAATCCTATTTGTATAACACTGGTCAACACCAAATTTGTTGTATGAGTTTTTTTTAGCTGATTTAGGACCATTTTGATGTGCTGATTCCAAAAATCACATTGTTTTGCTCAATCAGGTCAACTTTTTGAATTATGGCCACATGTTGTTTTATACATTTTTGTTTACATGTACAGGTATTTTCACTTTATATGATGCAAAATTCTTTTTTATGTCTTGAAATTCTCTGAATTTTGAACAATGATGACGTAACATTCAATTTACATGTACTTACCTTTATATAAAGGTAAGTACATGCACAGTACTAAGTAAGTACTAAGTAAGTACAGATTTTTACTTAACACCTGATCAAGAGAAACGGATGTCATTTTCGGATTCAACGGTGCAAAATTGTCTTAAATCAGTTGAAAAAACACAGACAACTTACAAAAAAATTAATTTTGTAACCCTGTGTAATAATTTGGAACACGCTAAATGGGCGCCAAACACAAAGGCTACCCAAACGGTCAACGCTAGCTAACGTGGTGGACACGGAGAACGAGGCGTGCACGGTAGAAGAGTACGAGGCAAGTGCAGTGAGCCAAAGGTCTGCTCCGAGGGGCCCCATCTGCGGGGGTTGTGGGCCCCGAGGCACCAGAACAGATCACAAGTTTGCCCAGCTAGAGGAAAACGGTGTAACCAATGGGGCACCTAAACCATTTCGCCGAAGTATGCTGGTTGTCAGTACCATGGGGCCTGCCAGGGGAACCCGCCCGCCCGCCCGTCCACCTGCCAACAACGGCCATTCACTCGGTAAGCCCCGGCATCAGTGGTTATTCGTACAGCATGGTTGAATTAGACAGAGTAGCTTTACCACTTCTGCTCGACACGGTGGCGGTGCGGTCGATGTTAAACTGGGCCACAGTGAAAAGTTTTTCCCCAACCACAGAATCAAGAAGAATCCAACGCCACTGTATGGTTATGGTGGTCACAGACTGCAATGTCAGAACATTGAAACTGACTGTTTGCTTCAAAACCAAAATTGTGTACAACTTCATGTTCCAGGTGACAGAGCGACAATGTGACAGTGTTATGGGATGTGACCTTTTCTACAGACTGGGCTTCGCTGTCAGAGACAGGGTTCAACAGGGTTCGAATGGTCCGGGTGCAGCAGTTGGGGCACAGCGGACCGGGATGATGACATTGTGGTGTGGGATGAGGTCATTAAGAATGACACCGGCGAGGTAATTATAAATGGTGCCAACACTAAACCAACACCCAACTGCATGGAGAGGGAGCCCGAGCATGCAGAGATCCCCGAAGAATGGTAGCAGCAGCCGGGCACAGACACAACGCACAGCGCAGCACAGCGGAGCACTTCAGATGACAAAGAGGAGGAACCGGACTGCTCCCATGCCCTCGCCCAACATGCAAAGGATGTTACAACCGAGCGGACGGGTGAGGAGACCGCTTCAACTAATGACACCGGAGAGGCACCAGATGCCTTCCATACCCACGACGAGCCATAGTCAATGACGGAGACAGCGGGTGAAGGGTCTGCAGCGAACACAGTCATAATAGAAGAGGCAGAGGTTCCAAGCCAAACAAGCACGTAGAGCCACCAGGAGCGCAATGACAGCGCATGAAAACAAGTAGGGTGCCGCTCCATGTTATGGACTGGGTTCAGGTTCGCGCCGGCGGGAGACGGGGACGGCGACTGACCGGGCCACAGCCAGCGAAACAACGGGCGCCACTGAGGATTGTGGTGAAGCTGAGGACAACATGCTTTCGGCAGATGGATGATTCGGTTTAGCACGCGAACAGACTACGGTGTGTCCAGGTGGCGGCTCCAGGTGGTGGGGCTCCGTAGGAGTCGGCTACCGTAGTATGGGACCCAGGCCCCAGCGTCATGAAGATTGGCCCCAGGGGGCCAACAGCTCCAGGAGAGCGGCCGCCACGAGCATGTTTCAAGCCTCCAGGGAGGAGGCCACCACGAGCCCGTTTCAAATCCTCAAGGAGGGGGCCACCACGAGCCTGCTTTAAAGCTCTAAGGAGGAGGCCACCACGGGGCCGCCTCAAAAGCCTTCAGGCTGAACCGTTTTTCCTGCCTGACCCACCATGACTGTGGGGTAAATAAGAAAGTGAATTTGTTTACCTAGGACTGTACTTATGACTGTCCATCCATCCATCTTCTTCCGCGTAATCCTTTTAGGGTCGCGGGGGGGCTGGAGCCTATCCCAGCATCTTTGGGCAAGAGGCAGGGTACACCCTGGACAGATCGCCAGTCCATCGCAGGGCCAACACAGGGAGACAGACAACCATTCACTCTCACAGTCATACCTAAGGACAATTTAGAATCCCCAGTTTGATGCCAATTAACTTAACATGCATGTTTTTGGCATGTGCAATGGGAGCTTATTCTATGAAATGTAGTGGCGTAGCTGTCCAGGCGGGGGCGCATGCGGCCACCCACTATAAATTTAAAGTGGCAGAATAAACCACTTTGCCATGTGGGCCTTGTGGCAGTCTACCCACCGGCCCTAGCTTAGTTTTGTTTTTTAAGTGTTCCTCATGGTTTTGTATTTGCTTTTATTTTAGTGTGTTTCTGTGGGGTTTGTGTTTCCAAATTTGGGTGGGTTTTAATTAGCGTGTTTTTCTATTTTATAAAGGGGGTGGAGAATGTTATGGGCGAGGTTATGGTGAAGTGCAGTGTGATGACACAACCGTCCGCCATTTGGGGCTTGCTTGCCTGGACGGCTCCGCCATGTACTGCATAAGGTGTATTGTACATAGTTTTTAATAAAGCTCAGTTCCAGTGCAACCTCCTTGTCCGTCTCCTTCTATACCAGGTTTGTGAACATAACAAGTTACCCGGTAGAATGGTCCATGGAATCCCACGAAATTCTTTTTCTATTGTTGGATCAGTAATTTTATAATATTGTGTTCTGAGTTTTGGACACCAATATTAAGGAAAGGTGAAGTAAAAAAATAAATAAATGGAAGCTGGGAAATCTGGCATTTATAAATTATAGTACAACCCATCATAATAACAGTAGGTCAAAACAAAGAGAAAATGTTGTAAAACAGCAATAAAATACTAATAGTATGTAAGAACATGCATGATGGCCCTGTCACTGTTCTTAGTTAGAATAAAGCCTGTAAGCTTTGAAAGCCTCAGAGCTTCACTGGGGCTTCAGCTGGCCATCACTACTCAAGAGCCGTAGCATTTATTTTTTAAAAGGCACCTACCATGTACATTTACTGCTGTTTACAGCCTGTTAATTTCCCCCATTCTGGAATTTTCCCATTGTGGGACTAATAAAGGCTTATCTTATCTTATCTTATGTTAATGCTCGCTTTACTCCTGCTCCAATCAACATGGACTCCAGTGCACACCACTCCCTCACTCGCTCTCTTTCTCCACCACTCACACAGAGCGTCACCTAGGTTTTGATTAGCACTTCCTCTGCTGATGGACACTATAACTGTGTTTAAGAATGAAGTTTCAAATATGATCAAAGGTGAAATAAATAAATAATAGATTTTTGGAAATGGACTGGTGGGCCACACTGAATGAGGTTGGAGGCCAGCAGTTGCCCATCCCTGGCCTATTTGCACAACATGCTCCTCTGAATACAGGGAGCATAAGCTCCACAGAAGGGCTTAAATCAGGCTTTACCTGCTGTCCACCCAGCTGCTCTCCAGTGGGGGTACTCATGATTCCTCCAGCACCATACACGTTCAAATTTCCCTGTCCAACAACACTCCACAGCGAGTGCATTATGGAGAGTAAGCAGTGCAGTCTGTCTCCATTTTCCCGTCCGACAACAGTCCAGCACCAGTGTGAACAGAGAGCCACACAGAGAGAGCAACCTGATGCATGAGATTGGATCCGGGGTGTGCTTGATTCTTGAACAGAAGTAACTGGACACAGCAGAAAGCCATTTTGGTAATGTACGAATACATCCCGTTCCCCGTCAGTCCACACCGCCTATATTGTGGAGAGAGACCCGCGGATCCCTCCGCCGACTCTGTCAGGTGAGCTTGATTCTCCCCCAGCATACACCTCCACCAGTAAAGGTCGGTCACCAGTAAAGGGGAATTGGAAGTCTTTTTGAACACCCTTTATTGTCATTCAACCATACAACCAATCATGTACAGTAGAACGAAATTGTGCTTTATCCTATCTACAGTGTCAATCACACACCCCCCATGTGTAGAATCAGAAGGGCCGCTGCCATGCAAGGCGCCGCCACAGATTTCCCTCCTCCATTCCACTATTGTTGAGCACCAAGCTGGACGGCAGGAAGTTCCGCTTTAATATGGTCTTCGGCATGACCCGGCCGGGATTTAAACCCCTGCCTCCCGGGTGTGGGGAGGATGCTCTACCAACTGAGCCACCACTCCGGTAACACAACTGTTACCGGAGTGGTAACACACAACTGTGTGGTGGTAACGGTAACACAACTGTGCGTTTGGGCACAGTTGCAGAGAAGTGAAGACATGGCACAATGGATGTTTATGGCAAAATCCCCAGAAGATTATTATGTTTTTTGAGTGGAAAATTATCAATTTTCGGTGAAATGGTCAGTGAAACTTGTCAGGTGCACTCTTCAGGTGTTGTAGCATCACCATGCAAGAGATGAGAGCCTGTGGTCAAGTGGCTTCTGAGTTAGTAGGGGGACAAACTTTGCCACATACATACATACATACATACATACATACTGTACATACATGCATACATACATACATACGGTACATACATACATACCCACACCACAGAATTCCCTTTATATTTACAGATATCATATAAATGGTATTTTTGAAATTTCACAGATGTACAAATATTATATTGTATGTGATATACATAAAAACTAGAAAGCACTCAACTTCCACCAAGGCAGATAATTTCTCCTAACAGTCTGTTAGCTGTCAGAACATAACACCCTCTGCTGTTGACCATCAAAACAACAGACAAACCACAGCATTCATCTCCCCTTTGGAATCTTTGCATTTTTTGGAAGAGAATCTAATCACATAATCCTTGGTCCATTTCCAAACTTTCCTAAAAATGCCAACAAACATGCACGAGGCATTCTGGTAGACTAATGGTTAAGATTTGTACCACAAGAGAATATTGCAATGAATCCGGGTTTGATTCCCAGTCAGAGTGATCTTTCCTGCCTGTCTCTCCCCTGCTAACCACAGAAACCATATACAAATTTTTAGATTTTAGATTTAGTATGCTTTATTGATCCCCAGAGGGGAAATTGAGGGTCATCCACCACCTGGATGGATGAAGCAGCCACGATACGGCGCTATCCCTTAACCATTCACACACACATTCACACCTAGGGCCACTTTAGAGTCTCCAATTAACCTAACCTGCATGTTTTTGGCATGTGGGAGGAAACCAGAGAAATCCCGGAGTAAACCCACGCAAACACGGGGAGAATGACATGATTTACGATCCAAGAGTCAGACGTTGACACGAGTGATTACAGACAATTATCTTTATTTGTGGAATGAGTGTGAGGTGCGTGAGTGGATGTGTGAATGTTCGTCTGGTCACTGGAGCTGAGCCCGTCTTGTGGTGACCTGGCAACCCTGGAAACACACAAGCACAAAGGTTACTGCTGTACAGTAGCGATATCGGCGAATATGCTGCCGGTGCTTACTTGCAGGTTCCACAATGTGAGACTGGCTGGCTCCTGGTGTCCGTGAGACGTGGTGCTCAAGGTGCCCGGCGTTGCGGGGGTGAGGAGGAACTCCGTGGAGGGGGAGGCTGTGCCTCGTCAGCTGAGGAGGATTGTCCGTCGCCAGGGAGGTCCACCTGTGCACAGGGGATAGAACTTGAAGATGATGAGTGCTGGGTTTGCTTACGTGACTTGGCTTTGCTAGGCATTGGCTTCTTGACTTGAGGTTGAGATCTTGGTGCATTGCTTGGCAAGAGAGACAGACGACTCCGTGCTGAGGAGTCCGCGCTTTGGGTTTTTAAAGCCCACTGATTGCCACCTGTTGGAGTAAGCGCAGCTGATGCTGATGACGGCCTAGCGGCCATCATGACAGTACTCCCCCCTCTAGAGGTGCCTCCAGGCACCTGCCCAATCCTACCTGGATGCGCCCGATGGAAATCGCGGATCAACTGCTTGTCAAGGATCAACGCAGAGCGTATCCAGGAGCGATGCTCAGGGCCAAACCCCTCCCAGTCCACCAAATACTGAAGGCCCCGACCCCTCCTGCGGATGTCCAGAATTGCTGTCACCCCCCAGGCCGGATGGCCATCGATCATCCTCGGGGGGACAGGCGCCGCGGGAGGCGGGCACAGCGGGTCGGCGATGTGGGGCTTGACCTGGGAGACGTGGAAAGTGGGGCAGATGCGCATGTGAGGGGGAAGAACAAGACACACAGACACGGGGTTGACAATGCGAGCAATGACAAAAGGACCTATGAAGCGCTTGGTCAGTTTGCGCTTCTCAGCAGGCACACTGATGTTTCTTGTGGATAACCATACCTTGTCACCCACCTTGTAATCCGGGGCGGGCCTCCTGTGATGGTTGGCCACCTCATTGTTGCGTTCCGTGGTTCTCAGAAGAGCTCTGCGGGCGATGGACTAAATCTGCCTACAGCGCCTGGTGTGAGCCTGCACAGACGGGACCGCCACCTCTCCCTCCTCCTCAGGGAACAACGGTGGATCGTACCCCAATGATGCCTTAAAGGGGGACATTCCCGTGGCCGAGGACACTGTGGTGTTATGAGCGTACTCGATCCACAGGAGATACGTGCTCCAAGAAGAAGAGCAGGAGGAGATGACGCTGCACAGCGCAGCCTCCAGCTCCTGATTGGCCCACTTGCACTGGCCATTGCTCTGCGGGTGGTATCCAGAGGAGAGACTGGCCGTGGCCCCCAGAGCCGTGCAGAACGCCTTCCAAACTTGCGACACGAATTGTGGCCCTCGATCCGAAACAATGTCAGCGGGGATCCCGTGAGGATGAACCACATGGAGAACGAGAAGGTCCACCGTCTCCCACGCTGATGGCAACCCCCGGAGAGGCACAAAGTGGGCAGCTTTAGAAAAGCGATCCACGATAGTCAAAACAGTCGTGAAGTGGCCGGAGGGGGGCAAACCGGTCACAAAGTCCATGGCCACATGGGACCAGGGGCGGGAAGGGACGGGCAAAGGATGCAGAAGACCCGACGGGGCCGATGATGACGTCTTCCCAGTGGCGCACTGAGCGCAGGCCCAGACATAGTTGTTAACGTCCTTCCGCAGCCCTGGCCACCAAAAGGTTCTCTGGAGGAGGTCAATGGTCCGACTCACACCCGGATGGCACGCCAGTTTGGACACGTGACCCCACTCGATCACTTGGCCCCTAACAGGGCGAGGAGCAAATAGACGACCCGGGGGCCCCCCACCCGGATCGGGCTCCACCTCCTGCGCTCTTCTGACCTTATCACAGATGCCCCAGGTCAACGCACCCACCACACAAGCAGACGGCAGGATAGTCTCCTCCTGTTCGTCAGAGAAGGGCGCGTCAAACTGCCTGGATAGGGCGTCAGGCTTACCATTCTTGCTTCCCGGCCGGTAGGTGATCGTGAAATTAAAGCGACCGAAGAAGAGTGACCAGCGGGCCTGACGTGCGTTCAACCGCTTGGCAGTCCTGAGATATTCAAGGTTGCGGTGATCAGTCCAAACGACAAACGGCTGGGCAACCCCCTCCAGCCAGTGTCTCCATTCCTCCAGTGCGAGCTTGACAGCCAGCAGCTCCCTGTCACCGATGCTGTAGTTCCTCTCAGCAGGTGTTAGGCGATGAGAGAAGTAAGCGCAGGGTCGGATCTTTCCGTCCGTCGGGGAGCGCTGAGAGAGAACGGCCCCCACCCCCGAATCCAAGGCGTCCACCTCCACCAGGCATTGTAGCTCCGGGTCCACCTGGGTCAACACACGGGCCGAAGCAAACTCTCCCTTCAGCCTCCCAAGTGGCCGGAGGGGTTATGCAGCAGATGCCAGGGGTACCCCAGGATGACGGGTGAAGAGGAGATGGGCAGGACCAGGAACCGTATTTCCTCCCTGTGATTCCCAGAGACAATAGCTAGCACTGGTGCCGTCTGGTGGGAGACTGACGTCAAGGATGCTTTGGACAAGGTGACAAGATGAACCGGGGGGCATAGGGGCTGACAGCTGAGGCCCATAAGGGTTGCCAGGTCTCTGGAGATGAAATTCTGCTCAGCTCCAGAGTCAACTAAGGCGTGTGTGGTGTGTTCCTTGTGTTTGTGAAGGAGTCTAATGGGGACGTGGCAACTAGTGAGGGGTTTTTTCTGATTTTTGTCCGCAAATTCCCCTACTGTGATCCGCGGACCTCCCCTTTTAACGGGCAATCCACTACTCCATGTGCCCCATTCCCACAGTAGTAACACAACCCCTGCTCCCTGCGGCGCTGTCTTTCAGCCGCCGTAATACCCGGTTGCCCCACAATCATATCCTCTTGCTCAGGAAGTACCTCAGATGTGGGCAGAGCGAGGAGAGGGGACCTAGCGGAGCGAGGGCGAGGTTTACTCGCACGGGATGCTGTTCACCGTTCGGCCGCTCGCTCCCTTAGCCTGCTATCTAAGCTGATGGTAAGGGAGATTAATTCCCCTAACCTGTCTGGTCTATCCTTTGCTGCTAGCTCATCCTTTAACTCTGAGTTAAGACTGCGGAGGAAAATTCCGCAGAGCGCTGGCTCCCCCCACCCAACCTGAGCTGCTAATACCCAGAAGTCAACGGAGTAATGGGCGGCAGACCTACTGCCCTGCCGAAGTCCAAGCAGCCGTTCGGTTAACACCGTGCCCCGGTCAACATGGTCGAACACTTCCATGAACTCTGCCACGAACTGCTGGTAAGTTAACAATGGATAGCTTGGTTTGGCCATGATGGTCTAAGCCCAGTCTAAGGCTCTGCCTCCCAGCAAGTTGATAATGTACCCAATCTTGTTTAAATCAGTGGCAAAGTCCCCCAGGACGCGGAGAAACACAGACTCACACTGTAGCAAAAAACCCTGTGCCTCTCCGAGTTTACCACTAAAGCGAGCGGGGGTTGGCACAGGAGTTAAGCGATGTGTGGATGGTGGGTTGGTTTGGCTAGTAGCAGTAGCTGCGGGCGCAAAAGGCGCTCCGCTGGCCGGGGGAAACACCTGGTGTCCTTCCAGGCGATCCAGCCGGCTGTTAATTTGGGTCAGTTGATTTAAGATTACTGTCTGTTGGTGGGAAATCATGTCAACTCATGCGCTGAGTGTGTTTAAGCGGCGCGACAGCGCGCCGTCTGTTGGGTCATCCTGACGGAGTCGTACTGACATGATTTACGACCCAAGAGACAGACGCTGACACGAGTGATTACAGACAATTATCTTTATTTGTAGAATGAGTGTGAGGTGCGTGAGTGGGTGTGTGAATGTTCGTCTGGTCACTGGAGCTGAGCCCGTCTTGTGGTGACCTGTCCGCCGCCAGGGAGGTCCACCTGTGCACAGGGGATAGAACTTGAAGATGATGAGTGCTGGGTTTGCTTACATGACTTGGCTTTGCTAGGCGTTGGCTTCTTGACTTGAGGTTGAGATCTTGGTGCATTGCTTGGCAAGAGAGACAGACGACTCCGTGCTGAGGAGTCCGCGCGTTGGGTTTTTAAAGCCCGCTGATTGCCACCTGTTGGAGTGAGCGCAGCTGATGCTGATGATGCTGATGACGGCCTAGTGGCCATCATGACAGAGAACATGCAAACTCCACACAGATCACTGTTGGTCGGGGACTGGGATCGAACCCACGATCCCACGATACCCACGATCCCCCGGCCAAGGGTAAACTGTGCTGCCGCAGTGCTAACCACTGCGCCACCGTGCAGCAAATCATATAATCAATACCTAGTTATTGCAAGTGGATACATTACATATCCCTTGACTTATTTATACACATTCGTACCGAGTGTAATGGACACTGGAGGAAAGGTGGGTAAAGTGTCTTGCCCAAGAACACAATGACAAGATGTCTGGGGAGAGCGGGATTCGAACCGCCAACCCTCCAGTTATTAGATGACCCGCTCTACCTCCTAAGCCACTGCCGCCCACATATAAGAATACTGAGAGAGTAAGAGAGCGCATCAGTTGAATCTTGATGTTCTTGTTTCTCCAGATAGGTTGGAGTTTTGCAAGCATGGCTGTTTGTGCAATCCTTACTGCTATTTCAGATTTTGAGCCTTCACCTGATATGATGAAGCCAAGGTATTTGAAGGTCTTCACTGTCTCTAGTTTTGTGCCGTTCACTTTGATTTCCGAGGTGATGCCTTGGGTGTTGTTGATCATGATCTTGATCATTTCAATGCTGATCTCCATGCCAAATGCAGAGGCAGCTTTGTCTATATATCAACCAAGCTGGCTAGTTCATCTTCACTTCCCACAAGGCCATCTATGTCATCTGCAAAATGGGGGTTTGTGATGGTTCATCCTCCAATAGAATCTGAGCCTTCATGGTTTTCCAAGGCTTCTTCCAAAGTCCTCTCCAAGAAGCAGTCCAGTCTCACCTAAAATATGTAAAATTGCATGTTTTTCCACTGAGAAAATGTGCATAGACAGAAAATTTTTTTTCATGTACAGTAGATACGTGGTGTTTACAGCTTTAAGAAATGTGTCTGCCGGCACTTTCTCTTCCTTTCTCTTTTATTCACCTAACCAAAGCATTTTTCCTAACCCTAACCGTTAGAGGAGATAACACCTAAACCTAATCTTTTCCTAACCTTGACCATTAATGGAGTGAAAAACAAACCAAAACCAAAAAAAGTCACTCAGTTCAGTGTGGGACTCAAACTCACATCTTGTTGGTTGAAAATGCAAGTAACACCCACCAACCGAATGAGCGTTGGAAGCCTGACTAAAACAGATGATGTTCTGCTCATGCGTAGTGACTACAGTGTGTTCTTTTCTTGTATGCATTTGTGCATGTACAGTGAATGAAGGCATAGACTCCGTTTGTAAAACGTATCCAGGTACATTTTTTTTGTTTGTTTTACATATAAATGCACATTTTTTGAGGGGTGGAAAACGTTCATTAGGTACGTTTTTTTTTAGTGAGATCAGGTTACCAAGGAGATATTAACCACTTGCACTCCGGGCAATTTTCCTAAAAATGCCCAAAAATAACGTGCCCAAAGTAAATCGAAAGCTGTTATTCAACCCTTTGCAGCATCTTCATGGGGTTGGTCTCATTTAAAAGAAAACACTTTGAATTTTTTGGCAAAAAAAACATAATCTCTCTACGTGCTCCGGCCACTGAGTTACAGTCATCTAAACATACTGAACTTGAAGAAAAAAAAATTGGACACAGTGTTTTTTTGGATACAAATGCTTGTAAATAACACACAGCTGTCCGATCCGGCTGGAAAATGCAACAGAAATGTAGAACCAAGTGTTATCCAGCTGAGATCCAAATTTGGTAACAATACCACCAAAAATGAATATTTTACACAGCTTTGTTCTCAGGCTGTTCCCAGGCGTTATGGAACTGTGGCAAATTGTGCCAAATGGCACAGTTTTGAAAAACGTCTGTAACTTTTGAATAATTCAATGTAGAATCTTCATTTTAGGCTCTAATGAAAGGTCACACTCAGGGCTGTGTCTGTGTGTGTGTGTGTGGGCGGGGGGTCGTTCCCCCCCCCCGCTACCAAGGACCAAATTCGGCCCTCGCTACATGACGGAATACACTCTTTTTTTTTTTTTTCCTTGCATGTTTTCACAGCGGCTCCCCCCCCCCTCGCTACTGTGTGTGTGTGTGTGGGGGGGGAACCGTGAACGGACCGTGAACGCCCCCCCGCCCCCCCGCTACAAAAGAGGGCCATCGCTACATGATGGAATAGACTGATATACCTTCCCCCCTGCGGACCGGGGAGCGTTCGGACCGTGCCCCCCCCCCCCCCCCGCTCCTCTTCTTCACGGTCCGAACACGGCAAATGAACCGTTTATCGCAGCGCACGCACTTCGTATTTCGTGCGCAGTACAGTTGTAATTTACCGATCGGTCAAAAGTCATTTTTGGATTACAGTTTTCAGGGATAAATAATAATTTAGCTTATAACACCTTACCTCTTCAAAGCAGCAGAGTCGTGGCGAACAGCTCTTCCCACGCGTCAGACGAACGCGACGCTGCTCCGCTCGTGGATCCCGATCAATATAATTCCATTATTGCCGTTTTGGTGAATGATTTACGACTTTTGTCGTCGGCCTCCGTCTATTCTGCTGGAATGAGTGCAGGTCCCACTTGTGGGTGTTCTCCATGCTGCTGGGTGAGCCTGGGTCTGTAGGAGATTCGTACAGAGTCCTTCTGCAGCAGTAAATATCGCTTCACCCAGCCAGAATTTCTGTGCTTCAATTGGCTCCTGCGTTCACAGTAGGCGGGTCCTCCTTCCTAGATTTTCATTCATTGGTTCTTCAAGGTTTCAGAAACCCAATTCAAGGCTCTTATTAGTCGAATGAGAGGTCAATCAGATGAACTAATCTGTTTGCGGCTGTCTCTGCAGTTTTTTTTTGAGTGGCACTTGGACGCTACTACATCACCATCACCACCATCATGCGTCATGCGCACGAGGACGCACGAGCGCGCTCTCGCGCGCCCTCGTGCGTCATAGGACACAGAGACTTGCCCGCCCGCGGAACAACGGAGCGCAAGTGGTTAAAAAGGGTGGGAGCGAGGAGTCAACCCTGGCATACTCCAATGGTGGTGTGGAACCAGTCGGCTTTACTGCTATTTAGGATGACAGCACTTGAGGTCTTGTCATACAGCTGTCATACAGTTCAGTAACTCGACAAGGTTGGCGGTGATATTATACTTCCTCATGATAGACCACAGGGCCACATGCCATACCCTGTCAAAGGCCTTCTTGAAGTCAATAAAAACATGATGCAGATCTTGTTGGTGCTGGAGGTATCTTTCGCATATTATCCTCAAATTTAAAATCTGTTTGATGGTGCTCCTCCCTGTTCTGAAACCTGCCCGGTCTTCAGCAGTGATGGTCTCTGATTCTGGCTTCAGTCTGTCCAATAGTGTCTTTAGCATCAATATGCTTGGGTGACTGATTAAGCTGACAGTGTGATAGTTGCTGCACAGCTGAAGATTTCCTTTCTTGGGTCACGTGATGATCAGTGACTGAGTCCAAGGAGTTGTTCATTTTCAAGTGCGCCAAATGTTGTTACAGATGGCAGTTAAGGGCAGTGATCATTTTTTCTCCTCCAACTTGTATTAGTTCCGCAGGTATGTCGTTGATTCCTGTCAACTTTTATTTGTTTCACTGTTTTAACTGCCACCTCCACTTCCTCACATAGAATGGAATGCGAGTCTTCTTATGACATTTCTTGGAGGCTGTACAGTACTGCTGTGTCACGGTTGAGCTGATGGTTGTAAACCTCAGAGCACTACTCTGTCCATCTATCCAGTATTTCTTTCTACTTGGTGAGACATTTCTCTCTTTTGTCTTGGATGCTTGTTGATCATCCATGTTTCTCTGAGAAACACAGAAATATGTAAGTGGATGCATTTTCTTTAAAATAATAATTTGGATGAATGATGCATTTAGAAGAAAAACAGCAGCATTTAGAAGACATGTTAGGCCAACTTCTACTAATTAAGGATCCATTTTGAGAAATTTAGAGACAAGATAATTTGCAAACCTTAAGCTATGTTTTGCATATCAACAACAGGAAAATTTATCTACCTACATTAGCAACAGGTAATGTTTTTAAAAAAAACTTTTCCTCTCCTCGACTTTTGGAATTGTCTTTTGTTCCTCCTTAATTTACAGTGGTGTGAAAAAGTGTTTGCCTCCTTGCCCTCGTGATTTCTAATTTTTTTGTCACACTTAAACCTTTCAGATCATCAAACAAATTTAAATATTAGACAAAGATAACACAAGTAAACACAAAATGCAGTTTTTAAATGAAGGTGTTTATTATTAAGGGTAAAAAAAAAATCCAAACACTATATAGCCCTGTGTGAAAAAGTGATTGCCCCCACCACTACCACCACCACCGTTAAAACATAAATTAACTGTGGTTTATCACATCTTTGGAAAGCTGAGTTCAATTCCTCCAGCCTCCTCAGGCCTGATTACTAGCACACTTGTTCTCAATCAAGAAATCACTTAAATAGGACCTGCCTGACAAAGTGAAGTAGACCAAAAGATCCTCAAAAGCTTGACATCATCCAAAGAATTCAGGAACAAGTGAGAAACAAAGTAATTGAGAGCTATCAGTCTGGAAAAGGTTATAAAGCCATTTCTAAAGCTCTGGAACTCCAGCCAACCACAGTGAGAGCCATTATCCATGAATGGCGAATACATGGAACAGTGGTGAACCTTCCCAGGAGTGGCGAGCCAACCAAAATTACCCCAAGAGTGCAGCAACGACTCATCCAAGAGGTCACAAAAGACGCCGCAACAACATCCAAAGAAATGCAGGCCTCACTTGTCTCAGTTAAGGTCAGTGTTCATGACTCCACCATAAGAAAGAGACTGGGCAAAAATGGCCTGCATGGCAGAGTTCCAAGATGAAAACCACTGCTGAGAAAAAAGAACATAAAGTCTTGTCTCAGTTTTGCCAGAAAACATCTTGATGATCCCCAAAACTTTTGGGAAAATACTCTGTGGACTGACGAGAGAAAAGTTGAACTTTTTGGAAGGTGTGTGTCCCATTACATCCGGTGTAAAAGTAACACGGCATTTCAGAAAAGAAACATCATACCAACAGTAAAATATGGTGGTGGTAGTATGATGGTCTGGGGCTGTTTTTTTGCTTCAGGACCTGTAAGACTTGCTGTGGTAAATGGAATCATGAATTCTGCTATCTACCAAAAATTCCTGAAGGAAAATGTCCGGCCATCTGTTTGTGGCTTCAATCTGAAGCCCTCTTGGGTTCTGCAGCAGGACAATGATCCAAAACACACCAGTAAGTCCACCTCTGAATGGCTTAAGAAAAACAAAATTAAGACTTTGGAATGGCCTAGTCAAAGTCTTGATCTGAATCCGATTGAGATGCTGTGGCATGACCTTAAAAAGGCGGTTCATGCTCGAAAACCCTCCAATGTGGCTGAATTACAACAATTCTGCAAAGATAAGTGGACCAAAATTCCTCCACACCGCTGTAAAAGAGTCATTGTTAGTTATCACAAATGCTTGATTGCAGTTGTTGCTTCCAAGGGTGGCCCAACAAGTTATTAGGTTTAGGGGGCAATCTCTTTTTCACACAGGGCCATGTAGGTTTGGGTTTTTTTTTTTCTCTTAATAATAAACACCTTCATTTAAAAACTGCATTTTGTGTTTACTTGTGTTATCTTTGTCTGATATTTAAATTTGTTTGATAATCTGAAGCATTTAAGTGTGACAAATGTGCAAAAAAAAAAATGAGAACTCAGGAAGGGGGCAAACACTTTTTCACACCACTGTATAGCCCTTGTCTCATAAATATACAGCTATTTCATTTAAATGTGTGAGCTTTTCCTGAGAATCTTAATTTTCCTTGTAATTTTTTGGTGAAATTGTTACCTTTTTCTTTGATATTTTTTCAGCTTTGATGTAAGTTCATTACTTTCTTATAAATTTGTAACCTTTTGGTCTCTTTTTCCAGTTTGTTTTCATAAATTTACTGTTTACATATAAATGCTTGTTCCTCATAATTTTGTAACTTTATTCTCAAAAATTCTCCTAATCTCAATGCATTTGTGAGGATGGTTAAAAATGATGCTGGCATCTTTTACGGGCAGCGCGGTGGTGGAGTGGTTAGCACTGCGGCAACACAGCAACTCACCCTTGGCCGGGGGATCCTGGGTTCGATCCCAGCCCCCGACCAACAGTGATCTGTGTGGCGTTTGTATGTTCTCCCCGTGTCTGCATGGATTTACTCCGGGATTTCTCCGGTTTCCTCCCACATGCCAAAAACATGCAAGTTAGGTTAATTGGGATCAAACTGGGGATTCTAAATTGTCCTTAGGTATGAATGTGAGAGTGAATGGTTGTCTGTCTCTCTGTGTTGGCCCTGCGATGGACTGGCGATCTGTCCAGGGTGGACCCTGCCTCTCGCCCAAAGATGCTGGGATAGGCTCCAGCCCCCCCGCGACCCGAAAAGGATTAAGCGGAAAGAAGATGGATGGATGGCATCTTTTACTTTTATGCAAACTTTCAAGTGTCATTTGCTACATGCGCAAGTAACTCCTTGGTCATTGGTGAAAACTGTACTAAAGAAAGTTTCACAAACATAACGAGGAAATGAGTCAGTCAGACCAAAAAAATGTCTTTGTTCCTTTCTTTTATTCCACCTGCTACTATTTTCTTCTTTTGGCACTGGCTTGTACTATTCTACCCCTTTTCACGGTGTACATGCATGCTCTGCAAGGCCAGTCGCTTTGAAGTAACTACATCTTTTCAGGAGAACCTTCAGTCGGTGCGTCTGAAGCCCCGACTGCAGTGAGGTGTGCTCAGTTGGAAGCCTGAGAGTCAGTGTTTAACAAGAACCATCCTATAGACAGGAAAGAATAAAGACAGCACAAAGAAAAGACTCTCCGACTTTCTCCCTCTGTGGGTGGGTGGGTGGGTCTGTGTGTGCGCGCATGTGTGTGTGTGCGGTAATAACACAACCTGACTTGTGTGCTCCCTTCAATTTGCTGACACTGTAATCTGAATGGGCACACAACCTATGCACACACACCACAGGGGGTCTAAATGGGTCATTATTTCACCTCCTGAGAAGAAAGTGGTTGCTCTGCTTTAAATTTCTCTTTTTGATGGCAGTGACTTCTTAGACCTCCAGATATACAAAATATCCTACAATTACACTTGACAATTTGGATTTCTATGCTTGTGAATTTCAAATTCTTTTAAATCTGACAAACCATTGAGGAATTATTATTATTTTCCAGCAATATAAGTTTTCTGTAAGGAAGAAAAAAATTACATGTGATATATAGGTTAATACACAATAAAAATGAATACTAGCACAAGAATGTTAAATATGTTCTTGGATGGAAACAAGTTGGCAGGATGGTGAAATCATGAAAAACTTCTTTAATTCATTTATGTGCATCAAAATTCCTGTACTAATGGTCTTAAATTTGTTTTCACTCATGTATAGCTCAGAAAAAGAGACCACAGCAAAATTATTACTATTTACAGCTATTTGTTTGAGTAAATTGTTCTATTTTGTTTTACTCTCTAACCTACTGAAAACAACTCACCCAAATTCCAAGTCAAAATATCATCATTTGGAGCACTTATTTACAGAAAATGACAATTGTCCCAAACAACAAAAAAGATGTTGCTTTTAGATGTGCTCTTAGATCAAATCATGCTAAGAAAACAAGAAAACAAATCCATGCTCATTCTTAGACATTACAGTTCTTGACTTTTAACTTAGGAAGAACTCGTAAATCTGTATGTGTATTAACTCTGATTTTTATCCACAGCTTCCATGTGTCTTACTAAGCTTAGACGATCACCTAATCAGTACTTCTTTAAGTAGGTGTCCTCGTGTTGGAATTCAACAGTCAGTCAAACTGAATGGCTCCCACTAATTACCTCCGCCAAGGAGGTTATGTTTTCAGGGTGGTTTGTCTGTTTGTTACACAAAAAGTACTGCACAGATTTTGATGAAATCTTCACCAGAGGTAGCCCTCAGACCAAGGATGAACCTAGGGCTGTGCGATATGACAAAAAATTCATATCACAATATCATCTTATATCATGATAACGATATACAGTATATCACAATATGCATTTTCTGTAAATTCTACAGTTTAATCACATAAAAAGGACCGTCTCTTTTTTTTTTAACCTTTTTTTACATGTACCATTTCCCATCATAATTTTGCAGTGTTGTTATAAAATAGTTTTTTAATGTGCATTTGAGACTTGATTCTCATAAATTTCAGGTTTTTCTTCTAAATCATATATGAATAAAAAGTAAATCGATAAGTTAAATATTTCCTGAGCCAGAGGAGAATAGCAAAAAAACAAAACAAAGCAGATAACATACAAAACAAACCTAAAGATATAAATTAGCTGTTAGTTTAAATCAGTGAAAATTTAAGTGTAGACCTGCAGACTGCCATTCTGGCCTGATTTAACCCGTTTGCTTCTTAGTAAAGATATTTCAGATTGGTCATGATCTGAAAATCAAAGACACAAAAGGTAATGTAACAAAATACATGTGAAAACTTTAACTTTATTCATATCAATACTTGACTAATTAAAATGA
Organism: Pholidichthys leucotaenia; assembly: GCA_020510985.1. Classification (NCBI taxonomy): domain Eukaryota; kingdom Metazoa; phylum Chordata; class Actinopteri; order Cichliformes; family Pholidichthyidae; genus Pholidichthys; species Pholidichthys leucotaenia. The sequence continues at coordinate 84,452,056 of CM035843.1, forward strand.
TTAGAAATCAAATAAATTATATTAAGAGCCATCTTGCTCCTCTGACCCGTTTTAATGTATTTATTATTTATTTTGCGTGTATGTGCCACCATCATACACTTTTGCAGCTTTAATAATTTTTTTTCAGACAAAACTAAGAAACTTGGCAGTAATTTAAACAAAAAACAAAAAAAAACAAAAAAAAAAAACAATGGTCTGCTATGGTTTCCAGTTAGCACAACTTAGTATCGTCATTTACATTTTATAATTAGACATGGTGTTAATGTTACTTACCTCCTATTAAAACGAGGTTAGCAAACTATCCTCTGACGCAGCACGATGAAAAACAGTCCCACATCCCTGGCAAACAGGAGTAGCAGCTATCTGAACCAGTAGTTTGCAGTTAGCATTAGCATCCACCGGAATGAAGCCTAGCCGCCTACGACACACCTGCTCCGCTGTGCTCACTGCTGAGGAGAGACGGGGCGCTGACAAGTAGTGGTGAGGAGCTTTACTGAATAAACGGGATTATGTGCATTTTAAATAATGATATAAATGACAGAGTAGTCTATGAAACGATAGACGTTTTTATACTGTCATCCGATATACGTATATCATCATACCGCACAGCCCTAGATGAATTCATTAAATTTTGGTGATGATCCGAGAATACATACCTCCACCAGAGCCCTTATCTTCTCAGTGTGTTAGCAAGAATCCTCCAAAACTACTGGATAGACTTTGATGCAATTTTCACCAGAACGGGCTTGTGGCCTACACACGAACCCATTACATTTTGGAGGCGATCCATGAGGGACGGAAGGCACCTTGGCGGAGGTATGTGCTCTCTGAGTGCTTTTCTAGTTTAGGATAGATTTTATAGTGGTTTCTTATTTTTCAACAGAGCTGTATAAACAAAGTGCTCCCCGTTAATAAATTATTTTTTTTCATAAATCTAGCTGAATTATTACTTAATATGCCATGGTCTAACAATCTATCAGTTGTAATATAAATCACTGGAAAAATGTGATCATGTGTGATTATTGATGTTTTTTAAAACATTCAAAATGACAAAACCTTTAATACAACTAGAACTGCATTCAACAGAGATGCAGACCCATGCCTTCCTCTGCTTTCTCTACCAGCAGCTCTTACCCCACCTCTTTCTCATCTTTCAGAAAATATGTGCAGCATATGCATCAGCATTGCATGTCCATGCTGATGATTTTAAGGCACAAGCCTCCCAAATATCAGATTTGGTGACAATAGCTTGATTTGTTTTAGAGTTAAAACTGGAGAGAATGATCCAATCTACAAATGCTTTAAGTTTGGTGATTCCAGCACTAATGGCAACAACTTATTGGCAACAACTCTCTAAAAAAAGAAAAAAAAACACCTTTGACCTTGACCAGGTTCAAATCTTAACAAGTGTATTAAGTCTGATGATCTAGACCAGGGGTGGGCAAACTACGGCCTGCGGGCCACATCCAGCCCGTTAGTCTTTTTAATCCGTCCCGCCAAAGGTTGGTACATAATTGCCCAAATCATATAGTAATTATGACTGCATTCGTTTGACCTTGTCCTGTAATACCTGGTAATTCCACCAGGTGGTGCATTAGGCACAGCACAACACTTAATTTTGCAGAGCCTGGGCTACTCTTTGTTATTACTCTGCTACTGCTCTGACAGCAGAACCCATTTGCAACAATGAGTGGGCCAAAAAAAAGAAAAGTCGACAGCGAGTGCCGACTGTTTAATAAGGAATGGACAACTAAATACTTTTTTCATCAGAGGGATTAATGACAATTTTGAGATAACGGAGGAGTTTTTGGCCATGGAATCCCTAAAAGGGAAAACGCAGGGAGAGGACTTGTATAACAGCGTGTCGGGGGTCATCATGAGGCACAAGCTACCTTGGAGTAAGCTCGCCAACATTACCACAGATGAATCGCCAAATCTGACAGGAAAAAAATGTCGGGTTGCTCAAAAGAATCCAGGAGAGGGTGAAAGAGGACAACCCCGAACAGGAGGTAATTTTCTAACACTGCATAATCCACCAGGAAGCACTGTGCAAATCCGTATTGCAGCTTGACCACGTAGTGAAGCCAGTTGTAAAGCTCATTAACTCTATTTGAGCGAAGGGACTTCAGCATCGTCAGTTTATTAAGTTTCTTGAAGAGACTGACGTCGATCACCAGGACTTGCTTTACCATTCCAATGTCCACTGGTTAAGTTTGGGGAAAGTATCATTTTTGGAGCAACTTGAGAAAGCTGATGATTTTCCTGAGCTGAGTGATACCGATTGGCTTTGTGATATAGCTTTTGCTGTGGACAAACTGACACACATGAATGAGCTGAATATGAAGCTACAAGGGAAAGACCAGTTTGTGCATGAAACGTACACAAACGTCAGAGCCTTCAAAACCAAGCTAGCTTTATTCTCAAAGCAAATATCCAATCATTCACTCATTTCCCCACACTGGCTACACTGAAAGAGGCCCCTCAACATGTGAAAAAATACAAGAAATCACTGAATGACCTGCATGGAGAATTCTGCCGTCGGTTCTCTGATTTTGGAAAAATTGACAAGTCACTTCAGCTGGTGTCATGTCCCTTCACACAAGATCCTGAAACAGTGCCACAGGAGTTGCAGTTGGAACTGATTGATCTCCAATGTGACACCATCTTGAAGGAGAAGTTCCACTCTTAAACTGGATGAGTTTTATGCTTCATTAAGCCCAGCAAAATTTCCAAACACCCAGAAGATGGCACAGAGGATGCTAGTGTTGTTTGGATCTACGTATGTCTGTGAACAGACTTTTAGTGTGATGAACACCAACAAAGCACCTCACAGATCCCAGTTGAGTGATGAACACCTCAGATCTGTTTTGAGAATTGCCACAACAAAACTAACAACAGACTTCGACGTACTGGCAAAAAAGGGTGATCAACAACACTGCTCCCACTAAAAGTGAATGTAAGTATTAACACTGTAATGCCATTTTTATGTTTATCTTTGATATGCTGATATGATATGATATGATATGCATCTGGTGCTGGCCCAGCCCATCTGTCAAGTTTTAAAAGTCAATGTGGCCCCTTAGCCAAAAAAGATCTAAACCTTTTAGGGCCCTTCAGGTCTGAAGTTACAACTCTGGGTACATGGACAGACAGACACTCGTACTCTCATAGAAAGAACAGAATGATTGCTATACCCCCACCCAATTTCATATACACGTTCTTCCTGACTTTCCACTAGGTGTTAAAAGAAAACTATTATTCTTCTTCATTCAGTCCATAAAGCCACGCATACATGATCTACAATACCAATCACATCTAGAATCGGAGGGGCCACTGTAATGATCCACTTTCCTTCCCCCATTCTATTATGCTGAGCGCCAAGCTAGAAGGTGAGAAGTACCATTTTTGTATGGTCTTTGGTATGGCCTGGCCGGGGTTTGAACCCACAGCCTCCTGGTTGAGGGGCAGATGCTCTTGTAGTCCCAACTCCAGTTGGTACCACATGTTGTTAAATCAAAAGCAGGCTTTATCTGTAGTTTTCAGTGAGCTAGTTCTTAGACTATGACCCTGAACTAGTCCAGTAAAATCTTTGTAAACAAAGTGGGTATGCTGGGGAGGAATTTGCTATAGCAGATTATAGATGCGGCTATGTATGTTTAAATAGTGGAACAGCAAACGTGGCATCATAAGTGGTACTTGGGTGGAGGACTATCACTGCTGACTGATACTCTCTCACTGTAGAGCTTTAACACTGATTTTCCACCTCTCTTGCTGATGCTAAATGAGAGTATGCAATCCAACCATGCACCATTGTTTTTCATGCACAGCAGCAGGAATGGAATGTCAACAATTACAGTAATGTATTTGGACTGTTTTAGTGCAAAAGTAGTTTGGGGGAAAAATACAGAAAAAAGTGGGAATGTTTATAAGGTTAAATGCATTATAGTTTAAAGGTGCAATGTGTGACAATTATTTCTGGATGGATGGATGGATGGATGGATAGATAGATAGATATGAGCATCAATACAAAGCATTAAAAACAAGGAAATCAAACCAAAAAAATAACATAACAAAAATGTCCTTGTTCAAAAGGCATGGGAACAAGCCAATGCTTATATAGTCTCACCCCTTCTCCATTCCCAATAAATTATGCTATCATCATCATAGTCATTATCATCCCATAATTCATTATACAATACCATAATATATAATGCATCTTATAATTAAATTAAGCAGTAGTAATAATACAATAGACCAGTGGTGCCCAACCTTTTTTGAACCAAGATCTACTTTTAAAGTAGTGAGCCTGTTGAGATCTACCAGTTCACATAGGCCGTATCCATTGTCCATTTACACATTTAATATGCACACAACAAACAGAAAACCCATTCAGATGTAACAAAAAGTAGTTTGTGAGCTGCAAAGAAGTTGCAATAAATGTATTTCCTTACCGCAGTGGGACCTTTGGCATTGGAAGGAGGCAGCTAATTTCTTATAGTCAGGGCAGTAAGAGCTGGTTGCAAGCCTTAGGCAGGCCACAAGGTGAATGTCTGTCATTGTGGATCTGTACTTCGACTTGATGATTTTCATGTGAGAGATAGCAGTCTCACACAAATACGTTGATCCGAAAAGTGCAGTCAAGTTCAAGGCACATCTTCTGAGGTTGGGATATTTTTGTTCCAGCAGTAGGTTCCAGAAGTCTCCTTTCATGCCAGGTGTTGCCCTGGATTTGATCTCAATGTCATTTTGCAGTGTGAGAATCTCAGTCTCAACAGCAGAGCTATCCAGTTGAAACAGTGATGCTACTTTAGAAGCAGTGTAATCAACATTGATGCCCTCCCCCAAATGTAAAGCACAGATAGCTGGCAACAGGCTCAATGGATGTAAAGTCAGTAAAACGCTTCTCAAATTCTGAAAAGATGCTTTGATCTTGCTCCTCATATTGTGCACTGTCCAGATGTGCAGAATCTTTGCCATGACACTGAAGTTCTGCTTACATGTGAGGAAAGTTTCGCAGGTCATGACGTTGCAGCCTGCTAGAAAGCAGTTGCAGCTTGCTTTTAAATGTATTCACCGAACTAATCATGTTGATCACATGTTTATCCTGACCCTGGAGCTGTAAATTCAAATCATTGAGCATGTCAGTCAGATCTGTCAGGAATGCTAAGACCAAAAGCCACTGGCAGTCCTCAAGCTGTGCATATTCCACTTGTTTTGAAAGCTTCAGAAAATCTTTGATTTCAGGCAACAACTCACTGAACCTCCACAAAAATTTACCTCTGCTAAGCCAACTTACATCTGTTTGAAACAGCAGGTCTGTGTCTTCAGCTCCTGTCTCCTCCAAGTGAGCCCTGAATAACCTTCTCTGTATTCTCCTGGCGCAAACAGAGCACACTATTTTCATAGCAACACCCATCACTTCGTTCATGTTTAAAATCTTCCCACACAGTGCTTGCTGGTGAATAATACAATGATAATTAAGGATGTCTGGGAAAGATTCACTTTGTTTGCACAATGCAATGAACTGATTAGTGTGGCCTACCACCGCTGGAGCACCATCAGTTGTGATGGAGATGAACTTGAAAAGAGGCAGTTGGCTCTTGTTAACAAACTCCATGAAAGCGCTAAAAATATCTTCACCTCTTGTATGTCCTTTCAATGACAAAACTGTGAGCAGCTCTTCTTTGGCGGTCATGTCATCAAAAAACATTCCTAATGAAAACACATAACTGAGTCACAGCCACCATATCAGTTGACTCATCAAACTGGAGGGAAAAACACTCACATGCCTCAATGTCCTTTCTCAATTGCTCCTCGACATCCGCTGCCATCACCTGTTGCTGATTGGCACATGGTCCATCAGTGCCTATCAGTCTGGCCCCGACCTCTTTTAAAGCTGCTGCAGTGGTCGCTAATGTAGCGCCAGCTCCTCTGGCCCACTGCGGCCGAGCTCTGGAGAAAAGAGCTAGCTTGTCGGCGTCACTCGTTGACGCAGGTGCCTCGCCATCACGCTCGGTACCCGCATCCAAGGTATCTCGAGCGTAGGCACTGAGACCCTCCTGCGTCGAACCTGAGTGAGGGTGGTTCTGCTCAACCGACGTGGTTTTTGTTTTCTATCTTCTGCCATCTTTGTGGGCTGCTAGCGAACTTTAACAGCGGCCAGTCTGACACGTGACCTGGCACGTTGTACGTGCATGTCAGTGCACATGTATGGTATGTATCACGTGTGCAGTCCAGTCGAGTCGCGCTGTGTTTGTGTGTATGTGTAGGAGCAATGGCAGAAAAAACTTTGCAGACTATGCAGTCATGATCGACTGAGAATAAGTCTGCAATCTACCAGTCCATCATGATCGACTGGTTGGGCACCCCAGCAATAGACAATAGATGACTATTTAAACTTGTGTGTGTGTGTGTGTGTGTGTGTGTACAGTGGTGTGAAAAACTGTTTGCCCCTTCCTAATTTCTCATTTTTTTGTATGTTTGTCACACTTAAATGTTTCAGATCATCAAACAAATTTAAATGTTAAACAAAGATAGCACAAGTAAACACAAAATGCAGTTTTTAAATGAAGGTGTTTATTATTAAGGGTAAAAAAATCCAAATCTACATGGCCCTGTGTTAAAAAGTGACCCCCCCCCCCTCCGTTAAAACATAAATTAACTGTGGTTTATCATATCTTTGGAAAGCCGAGTTCAATTTCTCTAGCCACACCTAGGCCTGATTACTGCCACACCTGTTCTCAATCAAGAAATCACTTAAACAGGACCTGCCTGACAAAGTGAAGTAGACCAAAAGATCCTCAAAAGCTTGACATCATGTTGCGATCCAAAGAAATTCAGGAACAAATGAGAAAAAGTAATTGAGCTCTATCAGTCTGGAAAAGGTTATAAAGCCATTTCTAAAGCTTTGGGTCTCCAGCCAACCACAGTGAGAGCCATTATCCACAAATGGCGAAAACATGGAACAGTGGTGAACCTTCCCAGGAGTGGCCGGCCGACCAAAATTACCCCAAGAGTGCAGCAACAACTCATCCAAGAGGCCACAAAAGACCCCACAACAACATCCAAAGAACTGCAGGCCTCACTTGCCTCAGTTAAGGTCAGTGTTCATGACTCCACCATAAGAAAGAGACTGGGCAAAAATGGCCTGCATGGCAGAGTTCCAAGACGAAAACCACTGCTGAGCAAAAAAAAAAAACAAAGACTCGTCTCAGTTTTGCCAGAAAACAACTTGATGATCCCCAAGACTTTTGGGAAAATAATCTGTGGACTGATGAGACAAAAGTTGAACTTTTTGGAAGGTGTGTGTCCCATTACATCCGGCATAAAAGTAACACAGCATTTCAGAAAAGAAACATCATACCAACAGTAAAATATGGTGGTGGTAGTGTGATGGTCTGGGGCTGTTTTGCTGCTTCAGGACCTGGAAGACTTGCTGTGGTAAATGGAATCATGAATTCTGCTGTCTACCAAAAAATCCTGAAGGAAAATGTCTGGCCATCTGTTCGTGACCTCAAGCTGAACCGCACTTGGGTTCTGCAGCAGGACAATGATCCAAAACACACCAGCAAGTCCACCTCTGAATGGCTTAAGAAAAACAAAATGAAGACTTTGGAGTGGCCTAGTCAAAGTCCTGAACTGAATCCAATTGAGATGCTGTGGTATGACCTTAAAAAGGTGGTTCATGCTCGAAAACCCTCCAATGTGGCTGAATTACAATTACAACAATTCTACAAAGATGAGTGGGCCCAAATTCCTGTAAAAGACTCATTGCCAGTCATCGCAAATGCTTGATTGCAGCTGTTGCTACTAAGGGTGGCCCAACCAGTTATTAGGTTTAGGGGGCAATCACTTTTTCACATGGGGTCATATAGGTTTGGATTTTTTTCTCTTAAAAGGAACTCCGATTATAATGACTTATAGATTTAAAAATACAAACACTGGCCTCCACTATTAAAATACATTGTTAGAACTATATAAACATTTATTGTAGTTATAAAAATCGTTTTTGTTTACAATGTAAATCGATACATGGAGGCCGCCATGTTTTCAGGTGCGCAATGCATTCTGGGGGTGATGACATAGAATGGTTGCAGCCGTTTTTTCTGTCTTATACAAGCCAAGAAGCGAAGCTACGAACTACTGCCATTTGTCAGTGAAAATGCCACATTGCCCGGCTTTTGGATGTAATTTCCAATCAAAGGGAAATAAAGAGAGTGAGGTAAGCCTCCATAGCTTTCCTAAAGAGGGAAAGTTGAGGAAAAAGTGGGGCGGCAGTGGCTCAGGAGGTAGAGCAGGTCGTCTAATAACCCGATGGTTGGCGGTTTGAATCCCGCTCTCCCCAGATATCCTGCCGTTGTGTCCCTGGGCAAGACACTTCACCCGCATTGCCTCCAGTGCCCATAACACTGGGTATGAATGTGTAAAAATGTTTAAATGTTCGGTGGTGGCCGGAGAGGCCGTTGGCGCGGATTGGTCGCCACGTTTCCGTCACTCTTTGAGTGTCTATGATAAAGCGCTATATCGCTCAAAGCACACGCTTGAGCGTGCGCTTTGAGTGCTTTGAGTGTCTATGAAAAAAGCGCTATATAAATCTGATGCATTATTATTATTATTAAAAGTGGGAGGATGCGATTGGAAGAGTCCAACTTCCCAAAGACCCGCAGCTGTGCTCTCATCACTTTAGCCCTGAGGATTTTGAGGATTTTCGTCGCCCCCAGCTCATGAAAGATATAGCCTACAATTAGGGAGGGATCATGTGTTTCTGAACCCTCCCTTAGTTATGCTGCTAATAGGTTTAGTCAGCCGGGGGACCTCCAGTAATGCACTGGGCCTCACTCCTTTCCTCACTCTCAATGAAATATTTTTTTTGCTGGTCATTAACATTTGTTTGTTCTCTCCCATAGATTGAGTCCCCATCGTGCTGTTTGCTCTCTACATGTCTGTTCTTTTCATCTTCTCTGTCCCCTCACCCCCCAGCCAGTCGCAGCAGATGACTGCCCCTCCCTGAGCCTGGTTCTGCTGGAGGTTTCTTCCTGTTAAAAGGGAGTTTTTCCTCTCCACCGTCGCCAAGTGCTTGCTCACAGGGGATCGCCTGATTGCTGGGGTCTTTCTGCAACTGTGGGGGTTCCCCCTACAGTTGATAGTGCTATGAGATGACTGTTGTTGTGAAATGGCGCTATATAAATAAAGTTGAATTGAATTGAATTGAATTGAATTGAAAGAGCTCACAGGTGTGTCTGGCTACAAACGACGGCTTAATGCAAACGGCATCAAAGCTTTGATGTGCTGTGATACAGGACAGATCTGTAAAGCAGGCATGCATCCTATTATATCACTTTAACAAGTGACTGAACAAGATACATTTATAGCATCAGGTACCATGGACAGCGGCAGAAATGAAGTGGAGCTCGTTGTAACAGATGCTCACAAAAACACCATCCAACATGACCAGCTCTAGCTTCCTCGCGGCTGCCGTCTTCATTCTCAAGTCCATTTTCACTTTGTGTGTCTTCGTCACTGTCTTTATTGTTTTGGCTTTGCGCTGGTTCGAACTGAAAAGGCTGTTTACAGACCGCTGCTGCTACAACCAATCTACGTCACTACCCAGAATGCATTGCGACGTAAACAAACATGGCGATTTACATGGTAATAAAGTTTTTAAAAAATATATAAAACTGGGAATTATTTTCAAAAAAATTATATTATAGTTATGTTACTAACATCAAAATAAAACATATAGAGCTAACATGCCATTATAATCGGAGTTCCTTTTAATAATAAACACCTTCATTTAAAAACTGCATTTTGTGTTTACTTATGTTATCTTTGTCTAATATTTAAATTTGTTTGATAATAATGTAAAACTTTATTGATCACCATGGTGGAAATTGAGGTTAAAAATAGTTCAACTTCTAATAATAAACAGGTCTTAATAATAATAATATAAATAAACAGGTTTATTTTCTTACTAACTAATGCTACTGCACAGCATTAACCATGGGATTTCTTGAGTACTTGAAGTAGCTGTAGTTATGTATAGGTAGAAATTTATATCAGATTTTTAACTATCAAGTAATAAACCACAACATTTTTTCACCCTCTGTGAGAACTTGAGATGAGATGAGATTCAACTTTATTGTCATTACACATGTATGAATACAAGGTAACGAAACGTGACTTGGCATTTGGGCACGCTCTGCAGAGTGCATCCAAGGCCGGGGCAGCCGCTAGGCGCCAGTCATAGTGGGGATAAAGAAAGAAAAAGGGGGGGGATATGGGATGACACAGTAGGCGAAAGAAAAAAACATGTTTATCAGAATAGCGCTCAGTGAGTGAGCGGGATTATGATTGCAAGAAAAAAAAACCTCAATGCACATTTAGCAGACAACAATTCAACCAAAAAAAAAACAAAAGTCAGAGAGGATCAGTGAATGGATGGGTGTAATTCAGTATATGTGAATCAGTGTGTTCGTGTATGTCGAATGCAGGTGGGTGTTTATCAGTTACTGGAGGCAGCAAAATCTCTCCCAGCCGAGATGTTATGTCTTAGTGTCTGAAACTCAGAAGCATGTCCTTGAGGCATGGCAGATGAAAATTTCCTGAGCCAGTCACATGTCCTTGAGAGTTCAGATGCAGCACACCAGAATGTTTATGAAGAGAAGCACAATCTTCTGTTTTGTCTTAATCCAGGAGGAAAATAGTCAACAGGGCGCCGAATTCAAGGTCTGATAGACACAGATCACTCAGAGCATAGAATTTTTCATCTCTTGCAATCCTGTGTTCATAATTTCAATATTCTACTTGATAGATTAGAACACTATGTTGGACTTAATGGAACTTCGTTGCAGTGGTTTAGATCTTATTTATCTGATAGGTTCCAGTTTGTTCATGTAAATGATGAGTTTTCTTTCAGCTCAAAGCTTAGTCATGGAGTTCCACAGGGATCTGTGCTAGGCCCTACTCTTTTTAGTTTATATATGCTTCTGTTAGGCAACATTATTAGAAAGCACTGTATACATTTTCATTGTTATGCAGATGACACACAATTATACCTGTCAATGAAGCCAGATGATACTAATCAATTAGCCAAGTTAGAAGCCTGTCTTAAGGAAATCAAAGCTTGGATGACTTGTAATTTCCTGCTATTAAATTCAGATAAGACTGAAGTCATTCTTGTTGGTCCAAAAAACCTTAGAAATTCCTTTCCAAATCAAACTTTCAGTTTGGATGCAGTTACTCTTTCTCTTAATAGCTCTGTGAGGAACCTTGGAGTTATTTTTGATCAGGATTTGTCCTTCAATTCACATATTAAATTTGTTTCTAAGACTGCCTTCTATCATTTGCGTAATATTGCCAAGATTACGAGCATCTTGTCTCAGAGTGATGCTGAGAAGCTGATCCACGCTTTTGTTAGCTCGAGATTAGATTATTGTAATTCTTTATTATCAGGCTGTCCTAAAACATCTTTAAAAAGTCTTCAGCTGATCCAAAATGCTGCAGCAAGAGTTTTAACAGGTACTAGAAAGAGAGATCATATCTCTCCGGTTCTGGCCTCCCTTCATTGGCTTCCCATAGAGTTTAGAATTAAGTTTAAAATCCTTCTTCTTACTTACAAAGCTCTAAACAATCAGGCTCCTTTTTATTTAAAAGATCTGATACTACCGTATCATCCTAACAGAGCACTACGCTCCCAAAATGCAGGATTACTTGTAATACCTAGAATCTCCAAAAGTACAATGGGAGGCAGAGCCTTCAGTTATCAAGCTCCTCTCCTGTGGAATCAGCTGCCAATCTGGATTCGGGAGTCAGACTCGATCTCTGTTTTTAAGAATAGGGCTAAAACCTACCTTTTTGATATAGCCTACAATTAGGGAGGGATCATGTGTTTCTGAACCCTCCCTTAGTTATGCTGCTAATAGGTTTAGTCAGCCGGGGGACCTCCAGTAATGCACTGGGCCTCACTCCTTTCCTCACTCTCTATGAAATATTTTTTTTTTTTTTTGCTGGTCATTAACATTTGTTTGTTCTCTCCCATAGATTGAGTCCCCATCGTGCTGTTTGCTCTCTACATGTCTGTTCTTTTCTTCTTCTCTATCCCCTCACCCCCCAGCCAGTCGCAGCAGATGACTGCCCCTCCCTGAGCCTGGTTCTGCTGGAGGTTTCTTCCTGTTAAAAGGGAGTTTTTCCTCTCCACCGTCACCAAGTGCTTGCTCACAGGGGATCGCCTGATTGCTGGGGTCTTTCTGCAACTGTGGGGGTCCCCCCTACAGTTGATAGTGCTATGAGATGACTGTTGTTGTGAAATGGCGCTATATAAATAAAGTTGAATTGAATTGAATTGAATAATTTCCATACATAGGCTTTAAATCCATTCTTTGGAGGGCACCAAAATGATTCCAGATGTTTCCCTTCTAAACGTGGGTAAACATGTCCGGTAGAGTCCATCCCTCTACAGTGCATGCCAGATGGTAATTTCCATGTTAGTCATTGCCGTTAGTTAGTGCTCTCCCCCGTCTGGTCGAATTGTTGAAGAAGCAGCTACGCCGGGACCGCTTTTGATTAGCTCTTCCAGTTAAATTTTCGATACACCAGGAAAACTCCAGAGCCAATCAGCAGAAAATCCTGTGATCGTGAAGCCAAACCAGATAGATGTTTCCACATCATCAGTCGAATCATGCAGACACATGTGTTCCAATCCATGGGTCTCTCCATAGGGGCTCCCCCTGGCCCGAATTTATGTAAAATGTTGTTAATTTTATTAAAGCCGCTCACCAAATCCATTTTTTTTTCGTTTGGATCAAGATTCAGCCAGAAGAACAGCGACGCAGACAAGACAGCAAGCTGGGATTCTCAGTTAGGGAGGGAAGGAGGGTGAAAGAGGGAGCAGAAGAAAAAGCGACTGTTCTCTCTGAAGGGCAGAAGGGAAACTTCCTCCATCATTAGGTGAATAAGCACAGATGGGTGTTTGGACAATGTCATCATGATGCAGCAGAGAAGAGCTCCACCAAACAGTGATGGAGAGAGGGTCAACAGCTTCTGAAGCCCTCACTGATATGATGGACCAGTGGGGGTTAAGGACAGAGCATCAATATCTGACCTTTAGGTGAGTATGATGCAAAGTTTTACATGTTAAAAAGTCACAAAAAGGACTATGAATATGACTGTGTTCTCATAGATAAACGTTTAAAAACCACATTCTGATGATGTCAGCAGAAGCTTCTCCTCCACCCCACCTGTGTATGAGGCCTGAACTCCATTAGCAGCTCAGGACAACAACCACCAGAGGGACCGTCCAGTGAGGAAGAAAGTCAGCGGCACACCAATGTAAGTTTAGTCTCGTCAAAACATTTTACACACTGTAATGTATAAAGCCAAATCCTTTATTTTGAATTTTTAAATGTGTTTGTTTAGGAGATTTTTTAACTGTTTTTGAAATGTTCAGGAGTGTTTTTTTTTTTTTATATTTATTGAGTAATCTGGTCAAACCAATCATATTTATGGATTATTTTGCCAAAAGTAGATGCAAAAGATATTTGTTTCTTTCTTTTTTGAATAACTTCTCAAGACAACACAACCTGCCTGTGCACTTGGTGTTCCAAGAATGTGGAATTAGAAAAAATGTTGTTCCTCTTCTTTAATCAGGTCCAGTCTTGCAGCAGGAATGAATATACAACACAGCCATCCATCCATCTTCTATGGCTTTTCTGGAGGTCCAGGTTGTGGAGGGAGCAGTCTAATCAGAGAAGCCCATACTTCCCTCTCCCTAGCCACCTCCTCCAGGTCTTCAGAGAGGACACCAAGACATTCACAGACCAGCTGGGAGATATAGTCTCTTTAACATGTCCTGGATCTGCCCCGGGGTCTCCTCCCTCCTCCCACAACACACACATAAAAAGTAATTCAATTTCTGTACCTGGTCTTTCCTTCACCTACAGTATATTGTAATTCACATTATGTAGACCAAGCAAACTCATTGCAGCATTGCTGTAGTCCTAAAACTGTCTAGTAGTTCACATACTGTCATGTTTTAATGCTGTTAGTCTGTGATGACACTTTCTTAGAGACTGTCCTTTTTTACATCAACAAATTGTACCTGACTGTAGTAAAAAAGGTCAACACTGACTATGGGGACAACAAAAGCTTTCTAGAGTGTGTCCTAATCCTGATTTAATTACTTTCTCTATTGCTCTCCGAGGTCAGCCCCATGGACCCTGCATCTGGACTGTTTATTTTTTTAATATTTTCCCCCAAATAAATTCCTTTTTGTTATATGTTGACTCACTTGAATAGAGGTAGATTTTCTTTTACATTCTACTTGTCCACCTCCAAAAGTTGAATATTGTAGTGAATTTATTTTTAGAAATAACTCAAATCTAAAAAGTAAAACTTTTATATTTTACAATAATCCCATATAAATTTAGCCATTTTAAGATTTTTTTTTTAATTTGGATGAATATGTCTGAGCTATTTGATATAGATCTGAATGGTGATGTTCTAATTTTTGGAGATGTAGTGCTGTTTTTACACAATATCATTTGAAAAAAATTATTATTCCACCATAAATTATTTCCAGATTCACTAAGGATTATTGATTACAATGTTATGTATATATCTAATATATACAGTGTATTTTAGGTTCTTGTTTATCACTACGTTATAAAAAGGTTGAAAATAGTTTTGCAGAGGTGAGGTAAACCATTACTTTGTGAATCTGTCACACTGAATAAACAATAGATTTCATCTTCTACAGTAACTGAAAGGGCACAAATGAATTCAGGCATCCAACGTTTCACAACATTTATTTATATATTTTAAAACAATGAAAACAAAACACATTTACAAACTAAAATAAACTGGAACTGCTGAAGCTTAATAGCAACAGCCTTTTTTTTAAGCATGCGTAGCTAAAACGGATGAACTTAAACAGACCATAAAAGTGTGATTCAGCATATTTACAAAAACCACAGAACAACTAACAGCAGTCAAAGTCCTTACCATCTGATCTTAAGCGTTGTCATAATTACACTGTCAAAACTAGAGAGCTATCGGGTTTGATTACAGCTGTGCTACATTAGCATAACTGACAATAACACTATACGATATAGTTATTTAAAAAATGTTTACCAGAGATGCGCATCAGAGAGGATTATGTTAAATTCATGATTCTATACCACAAGAGTCCTCGCTTGGCATGCTGTCTGGCTCATAATAACCAAAGGTCTGAGATGTTAGCAGTCTGCAGTATATTGATGTTAGCTTCCAGGAAGTGCTGTTAATCGCTCTACCTGGTAACCGGTACGAGATTATAGTGAATCAACAGTGCGTGCGACACCTACTGGCCAGGAGGTCAGAATCCTTTCTATTGCACCTTTAAGTCAGAGCACAAATTAAGCAGCTAACGGAGCAGCAAGAGAAGAGCTTCACATCACCACATAAACGTTTAAGGCAAAGGCTTAGGGCTAATTGGGCTCAGGGCTAACACCTCTTAGCTAAGCTAACCATCTGACTACTATTCACCAGGCTTGTTGTGACCTTGTTGGTAAACACACGCTAACAGCTAACAGTGTCATTGTTGTTTGTAAAGTTTGCCTGCCAAAGTACTCACAGTTGAAAGAGGACATCAGATGGCTCAAACAGAACCTCAAGGATAAAGATGACATGATCCTGGAGTTTTCGTCTACTGCCACTACGCAAGCAAAACATCTCATGGTGCTCCGCTCCGGGTCCTGTGGCAGAGGAGCCACCTGTTGCACCGCCGAGTGCCCTGGATGTGGATCGGAAGGCAGTGTCACTCTGCCATGGTCTGGGTCTGCCACCACCAGTGAAACTCCATCATCTCTGCCAATGTCCCGGTACTGAATGATGACATTTGGCCCTCCCTGGGAGTTAAACCCAAGTCCCAAGCCTGCGCGATTCCATACAACTTGGAGTCGTGGGTGCCGGTTAAAAAGGGCAAATGCCATGCCAGACACCCCCCCACCCCCGGCCGAGCGTTCTTCATCAGACACTCTGCAGTTAAGCAAAAAATTTCATATCCTGGATGTTGCCACCAAGGACCACCCTTCTCCACCTGCTCAGATGATGACTTCTGTCATCGCTGCTGAAGTTGTGGTTCCTGCCAAAAAGCAGCCGCTGGACAATATCGAGAGCCGGGCCAGCTCCCACAGCCAGTTGGCTACCTGCTGAGGCTCCCCTGCTGCATCCTGCGCAGCACAAGTTCCAGCTGACCTTCGGGATTCCCCTGTTACCTCCAGCACAGAGCATCTGCCAGCTTGTCCACCAAAGGCTCCCTCCAGTCTTGCTTTGCCTGTTGGGGCCACTCCCGGCCCCTCCACCATTGTTGCTCAATGGGACCGCCGGCCTCCCACCTCCACATCGCGCTCTCCAGTGGTGCTCGTAGTGGGCACCTCCATGGTCCGGCATGTGGCGGTCCGTGGGGGACAGACTTTCTGCCACCCAGGTGCCTATGTAATGGACATTACATCTGCAGCTCTGCATCTAGTTCAGACTTATCAATCCGCTGCTACAATCATTGTGCATGTGGGCACAAACGACCTGAAGAAGCAACAGTCTGAGACTCTGAAACAAGAGTTTGTCCACCTCACTGACCACCTGCTGGACACAGGGAAGCAGGTGGTCATTTCTAGCCCACTCCCTCCACCTCGTTTTGGTGACGTCAAGTTCAACCACCTGCGACAGCTTCACATCTGGCTGAAAGGTTACTGCAGCAGTAAAAGCATCCCTTTCATGGACATTTTTGCAGCCTATCTCAATAAGCCAGAACTTTTTAGACCTGATGGCCTCCACCCCTCTCGGGATGGAGCGCGTCTTATCTACAAACAATGAACTAACTCTGTAAGTCCTCCTGACACATCATATCATGTGGTCATATCATATCATAACATGCAGGTTAGGTTAATTGGAGACTCTAAAGTGGCCCTAGGTGTGAATGTGTGTGTGAATGGTTAAGGGATAGCGCCGTACCGTGGCTGCTTCATCCATCCAGGTGGATGCCCTCAATTTCCCCTCTGGGGATCAATAAAGTATACAAAATCAAAAAAAAAAAAAAATCTCCGCCTCACTCACACAGCAAATATCCCAGTTATAACCATGCCCATGTCTAATACCCACTATCACAAATTCTCTGTACCCTCTGTTCATCGCAATAACCTCATACAAGTGCACACACACATACACACACCACCCAATACCCACACCCCTCAAAATGGCACTTTTAAATGTCAGATCACTATCCAGTAAATGTCACATCACTATCCAGTAAGTCTTTTATTATTAATGACTTGATTTTAGAGCATGATCTTGGCTGTTTGTTTTTATGTGAGACATGGCTAGGCACAGATGGACCATCAGTTCTTTTAGAAGCCTCCCCTCCTAACTATAATTTCTTATTTTCTAATAAAGAGGGGAAAAGGGAGGGGGTGTGGCAGCTATTTTATCATCATCGTTGCATTTTAGAGACACTATCATTGATTCTTATCCCTATTTTGAACACCACTCCTTTGTTTTAAGCAGCCCTCCTATATTTCGTGTGTCTTTACAGGCCTCCCACATACTGCTCATCTTTTATTTCCAATTTTTCACAGATTCTTTCCATTATTCACAGCAAATACAATCAGATTATTATTTTAGCTGATTTTAACTTACACAGTGATGATAAATCAGACTCTTTTGCAGCTGTTTTTTAAATGTTCTTAACTGTATGAATTTCACCCAACATATCTCACAACCTACCCATCTTAAAGGTCACTCTCTGGATCTAGCCATCACCTCAGACCTATCAACACACATCACCTCTATTATAAATTTAGCCATCTCAGATCATTTTTGTATATTTTTACTATCAATTGTTTTGAACAAAATGATGATTTTATCGCAGAACGTACTGTGAGGAGGCGCCATCTCACTGCTGAGGTGGCTGCTAAATTTATTGATTTTTTAAGTGGCATTCCTGCTGACTTTTTACCCTCGTCTTGTGATTTTATTGTGGATGTTTTTAACAGAAAATTGGAAACAGCACTCGACACAGTAGCTCCTTTTAAAACAAAAAAGCTTTCTACTAATCCAACCCCACCCTGGAGAACTGAAGAAATTAAACAACTAAAACAGAAATGTCGAGCTGCTGAAAGAAAATGGAGAAAAAACAAACTAGAAATTAACCTCCAAATTTTAAAAAATCGACTGTGAGAGTGAATGGTTGTCTCTGTGTTGGCCCTGCGACAGACTGGCAATCTGTCCAGGGTGTACCCTGCCTCTCGCCCAAAGATGCTGGGATAGGCTCCAGCCCCCCCCCCCCCCCCCCCCCCGTGACCCGAAAAGGATTAAGCGGAAGAAGATGGATGGAACTTACCACCTACAATTATGGTGATCCGAGCACGGATCTGCTCCATGCTCGAGTCACTCAGTATTTTCCCTCTTTCTTTTCATTTCTAGTTCTGATTTGTATTAGCGTCTGTAGGATTCTCTGGGGCTCTTACTGTGACAGCGCCGCGGCCAGACTTCCGGTTGTCAGCCAGTTCACCGGCTGTCACAGCTGAGTGTAATTCAGTGATTATGGTTCTTCTCCTCACCTGTTGGTCATTAGGCTTTGTTAGTATTTAAGGTTGCAGTTGAGGCTTACGCCTCACTGCAATCTCGCCCTAGCTGGCTGGTATCCCTACATGCGATGCCAGCCTTCATTTACAGCGTAAGGTTTCGCCCTCGCTATTCCTACATAAGTGTTTATTCTGCAGCGTACGGTTTCACCCTCGCTATATTATATGGAAGTGACTGTTTGTCCCTCTTTATTTGTTCAGTTATTTCACCCTTCGGGGTCACATGTGTTTAGTGTTTGTGTTGGCCCCTCGTGGCTTGTTATTTTGTTACTTTTCTTTAATAAATACACAAACTCACTGTTGGCATTTGGTGCCTCATTCATGCCCTGAAAAAGGGCATTTATGACAGTAGATCGCAGCCCAGCGAGGTGCCAGCCACGGTGAGTTTGTGGGGAGGTTTTTTCTCCTGGCACTTTTTCTCCCTCTTTCACTCACCTTTTTGGGCTGGCCTGAGTGTCGTTCAGCATGTCTCCTGCACACCGGAGAAGGAAGGCAGCCCGGGGCCCCAGTACGGAGGAGTATTGGGCAGCCGAATTCATCCAGAGCAATGTTGTTATGGCCCAGATGTCCTACAGCCCAAACAAGGTTCTGACGAATACGGTGGCAGCAGTCAGGATTGTGGAGGCATACCCAAGCATAAGTAATTATCCTGAGTTCGCTGAGCTGCTGTCCTCCATCTCCACTCTTCAGCGGCATTTCCCGGATCTGGTGTTAGGCTCGTCTCCAGCACATAGACGATGCCTCCCGGCGCATAACCCAGCTCCTCCCTGCGACACGTCTGCACCAAAGCATAGGGAGGAGAATCACCGGGTGAACACACCGCCAGCTCCGCGCCATCATCCCGCTACGGACGGACGGAGGAATGCCACCATCTCTCAGCCAGCGCGTCGCTCTTCGCCACGGCAGAGAGGTGAACCAGCAGCCTCGGCCACCAGGTCCTCATCTTCAGCTGTTTCGTCAGCTTCCTCTTCCCGGGTTGATGCAGCTGTTGCCCCCTCATCCATGACGTACTCTTGCACTGCTGAGAATTCAGCCGTTCCTTCTCCGGCTCCGCCCGTGGCCGTGCCTGCAGGAGTGGCTCCTCTTCATCTGTCAGAGGGGTCCACATCCTCCACAGGCACGGAGAGGGAGAGAATGGAGCCTGCTGCAGTGGGAACCATCAAACCCCAGGAAGACAGGCAAGTGCTTTTTCATTCAGTCTCCCAAATTAATGAATGACCTTGTCTGATTCCTGAGGGTGGGGCTCAGGTTAAACAGTCCACTGAGCCCCCTCCACCTGCTGTAGCTGTTAACTTTGACCTTGCTGCCACTGTGTCTCCTCCTACACTTCTCGAGCGTCCACCGGTGACAGGATTAAGCCGCCAGACGGTGGAGGAACCTGCGGCCCTGGAAAACCTGGCTCCAGCCCCGCAGCCACGCCATGGGCAGAGGAGGAGGGCTGACTGTCCTTTAGAGCCTGCGCCGATGATCAAGCATCCCCGGGTCTCCGTGGAATGAAAGTCAGTCCCAGCAAGTAACAGATCTCCTGCCACTACGCTGAGTGAGCCATCGACGTGGGTTTCTGTGCCAGGGGGTCCTCGGACTGTGAGGACCATCATGCCGGCTGCAGTGGCCTGAGGTCGACCGCCTTACCATTGAGCCTGGATCGTCAGAGTCCTGGACAGCGGTGGAGCTTGAGATCAGGCAAGTGCTCTATTTTATCTTCTTGTTTTCTGTATTAGAGCAATCTTGCCTGTCTCTTGGGGGTGGGGGGGGACAGCCGGGTGCAGTCAGCCGCTGCATCCGAGCTCACCTCGCTGGGCTCTGCCACTGCCGGTGACCCTGATCACTGTGTCCTCTCTGTCTCTGAGCCTTCTTCCAGGGTTACCGGCGATGATTCAGCTCCACCCGATGTGTTCAAGGTCCCGGGTTCGCCTCGGGAGGTCATCTCAGGTGCAGTGCTGGCCCGGTCTGGGTCCACCGTGGGTGCGGCGCTGTCCTGGTCGGGGTCCACCGTGGGTGCGGCGCTGTCCCGGTCTGGGTCCACCACTGATGCTTCTCGGCTCCAGTCTGAGGTCGTAGTGGGAGCTGCACATCCCCCACTGCCTGACAGCGTTGTGAGTCCCCCCTTCCCCCCGTTTTCCTCCACCAGACGCCGCTGGGGTCTTTCTCATCCAGTCCGGCTTCCTCCCATTGAGCCTCCCGGTGGGAAGTCCACCTCCGAACTCACCCCTCCGGTCCTGGTGGTTTGACGCGGGCCGACCACCTGAAGGAATGTTTCGCCGGTTCTGGGACTCTGGTCAGCCGCCTGAACCTTTTCCCATTACTTGGAGTCAGGATGCCGGTAGTGCCTCCAGAACTGCTTATTCGCTTGTCCCTGCCGGTATTCCTTGTGGTAGTTTTTTTTTTTTTTTTTGTGGTGTTTGTATTTATTGATTAAATTTTGCAGTGATGTCCTGTAGTTAAGGTTATTTTTTTTTTTAGTTTGCCTGGTAACAGTGTTCTGGAGTTACTTTTTTTTTTTTTTTTTTTTTTGGCTTCTGCAGACTGTGATTTTTGTGTGCTGGGACATTTCTGTAAGAAGAAGAGAAGCTTCATTTTTGTGTATCTGTAAATTTGGAGTTTGCAATTTTGTATTTTTAGTGCTGTGGGCTACGCTATTTTTTGTGTTGAACTTTGTATTTTCTTGCTGTCTAGCACTTTTGGAGTTGTAGCCTAAGTTTTGTATGGCTTTTGTTTTTTGTGTATGAGACTTTTTGAAAGTTTTGTTTTCCTTATTTTCTTACCCTTGTTGTCTAGTAGTTGATGTACAGTTTTTTTTCTCATTTTTGTGTCACGCCCTCCAGGCCTGATTCCCCCTCCGCCCACCCGTTGTTGGGTTGATAGTTTTCGGGGGGGGGGGGGTCTTTTTCCTGGGTGTTACAGTGGGACACCGTGGAATGCGTCCCTTAAACGGGGGGCACTGTGGTGATCCGAGCGCTGAGCACATCCATTGATGGATGGATGGATGGATAGATATTGTAGTAGCTGGTGAAGTCAATCCTAAGCGATTCAGTCACTCTTGCTTTTGCCTGCATACAGTATGAAGCCTCACCACACATGTTTACTAAATGACTCTTCATTATTGCTCCCGTTTCCAGCGGGTAAAACCACCATAAATGCCTCCACTGCTTACATATCTCTTCTGGTTTTTTCCACATTTAAAGTGAAGCAGATGATGAAGTAAATGCAGCGTTGAGAGTTTTAAGCAGGTTTATTAAATCATACTGCCTTTACAGGATCCCCGCTCCGGTGCAAGTGTGAGCAGACCGGAGCGGGATCCTCAGGCTCTCAGAGGAGGAGACACAAAGTGTGTGTCTGCAGCAGCAGCTGAAGAGTGAGTGAATGAGAGGATGAGCATGGATTACAGTGCAGTATATATACCCAGCTACAATAATACATAAAAGAGCATTCCCAGCAGTGGGTATGATCAAAGAGACTGCAGAACAGGCATGAGACATTTGCATTTGAGAGACATACATCACAATAGGCAGATTGCTGGCCTCTGCTCCAGCTGCAAGACAAAGAGGTTACAAGGCACATCTACATATTGATCTCAGTCTCTAGGTCACAGTAAGGACAGGACGCATGAACACAATGCATGAAAGGCACATTAACATCACAGTAGTGAGCCAGAAGAAGCGGGGCTGCCTGTAGACATTAATACACACATTTCACTGTTCTGTTAATTGCTCTAGCCGAGCGCTGTGTCTGTCCAGTCTGTTGTGGGGGTTACACCAACCCGCCACACGCTCCCTCCCAGAGGGCTCGGCAGGCGGCCGAGGTCTCGATCATGCAGCTTGGGCAGCGAGCAGGAGAAGCTCTGTGCAGGCGGAGGGGGGGTGGTGGTGGTAAGTGCCGGCCGGGAGCGGTGAAATCGTCCTGGCCACGCAAAAATTGCTTGTTGTTCCGCGATGTCGAGGGGCTGTCCCGTTGAACTTGCGGAGATCACAAGAAGAAAAATTAGTCTCTGACTCCTCTCGTGGCCATGAAGAAAAGCAGGAGCGGCTGTAAGAAAAAAAAAAAAGGAAGCAAAGGGACTTGGCGTGTTGACTTTTTTTAGGTGCGGGCACACCCTTAAAAGCCCTCGGGAAACGCTGACGGCTGGATCCCTTGTGTGCCGTGGCTAAGACCATAAAATCCAGTGAGCAAGCTGCATGCCTCAGGTGTACGAGCAAGCCTGAAGGGCCAGTGTGCAGCAGAAGGAAGGCGATCAGTGGAGCCGTATGTGTCCCGTGCGTGGTGCGCCGTCCTCGTAACTCCCCGGTACGTGTGCCGGGGCTCCGTGCGTGGGTGGGCCAGCTGGAGAGGAAAAGCCAGGGTCAGGGAGCTTAATCATCCCTGTTGTAGTTGAAGCAGATGGGTCATGGTGCGTTCAGGTCCACGTGCGCTCCGTCGGCCGTGGAGGTCGCCGTTGTGGAGAAAGGACGAGGTGCGTGCGCTCTCGTAAGGAGACACAGAATCATGTGTCAGAAGCTGTGAGAGCGGCCGGTCCAAGTGTGGATGTGCCGGTCTAGGCGTGCAGATCTCACCGTGAAGTTGCTGCAGCTTTCCCGGTCATGAGTGATGTCCGGAGAGTTCCCTGAAGCAGAAGGGAGCTGCTGCGTTCACTTGTCATCGGAGCATCACCGCCGGGTGCTGCGTTCACCGGCAGCGTGGCTGTCCAAGCCAGAAGGTTGCGTCGCACAAAACGTGTGCGTCCTTGGGGTCACCAGTGAAGCGGCATGAAATAAAGCAGCGTTGTGAGTTTTAAGTAGAGTTTATTGAATCATACCGCCTTCACAGGATCCCCGCTCCGGTGCAAGTGTGAGCAGACCAGAGCGGGATCCTCAGGCTCTCAGAGGAGGAGACACAAAGTGTGTGTCTGCAGCAGCAGCTGAAGAGTGAGTGAATGAGAGGATGAGCATGGATTACAGTGCAGTATATATACCCAACTACAACAATACATAAAAGAGCATTCCCAGCAGTGGGTATGATCAAAGAGATTGCAGAACAGGCATGAGACATTTGCATTTGAGAGACATACATCACAATAGGCAGATTGCTGGCCTCTGCTCCAGCTGCAAGACAAAGACGTTACAAGGCACATCTACATATTGATCTCAGTCTCTAGGTCACAGTAAGGACAGGACGCATGAACACAATGCATGAAAGGCACATTAACATCACAGTAGTGAGCCAGAAGAAACGGGGCTGCCTGTAGACATTAATACACACATTTCAATGTTCTGTTAATTGCTCTAGCCGAGCGCTGTGTCTGACCAGTCTGTTGTGGGGGTTACACCAACCCGCCACAAAAGTACTTTAATAAGCTCATGTTTCTCTTGGACCGTAATGCTAGAAAACCATTCTGCCTGCCGACTGGAAAGCTCACGTGAGCGGGGCACTTCTGAACTCCGCATGGATGATGGTTATGTGCGTTGTTTGTGTGCACGCTTGCGGACCATCATTCCTTCATTTATTTTTTCTTAAATTTATATTTCCTTGGTGTGGCCTGGGCCACTCGAAAGTTGGTTCTGGGCCACATGTGGCCCGCGGGCCGCTGAATGACTAGGCCTGGTCTACAGCTATGAAGTAACCCACATGTGCAGACGAAAACGTAATGTCAGACACAGTGTTGTGTTTGAGCTCCGAACGATTGAAGGGAACAGAACTTCTTCACCTTGATGCAGCACAGCAAAATAAAATGTTAAAATCATTCAGAAATTATTATGTGTAACGGATGCCAACTAGCACTGTTCGGCGTAGAACGTTAGTAAAACCTCCCGCCCGAAAAAGCCTCATACAGTATCGGTAGCGCTGAGCTATCGGTCGGGCCTTTAGCTCAGCGCGATCGTGCTGTGTCTCCCATGCTCGAACTGTGTAGTTGACTGGTAGGTCGCGGGTTCGTGTCCCGTGTGGGGCGAACTGCGCAGGATGATCTCAGTCACAATGGTGCCGTGAACCCGGGATGGGAGTGAGGTTTAAGGGGGAGAGTGTAACGGATGCCAACTAGCACTGTTCGGCGTAGAGCGTTAGTAAAACCTCCCTCCCGAAAAAGCCTCATACAGTATCGGTAGCGCTGAGCTATCGGTCGGACCTTTAGCTCAGCGCGATCGTGCTGTGTCTCCCATGCTCGAACTGTGTAGTTGACTGGTAGGTCGTGGGTTCGTGTCCCGAGTGGGGCGAACTGCGCAGGATGATCTCAGTCACATATGCACAAAAATAAAGGAGACCAGCTTCATTCCTCTACACGTCAGATGACCGCTGTGATCAGCTCTGCTTTAACAGAACTGATGGATTAAAGTGCTGATGACACGTTTTTCACTTCCTCTAATTTTTCAGCACATAATACAATATGACAAAATAGGTTGCTCTGTGCAGTTCTAAGTCAAACAGGCTTTTTTTCACGCGAATATCCAACGTTTTCATGAGCATCACGTCACCAATTACGTCAGTGGCTGGAAAACCCCGCTGCCATGTAGTCACGGCATCGGGAGAACACAACGCTTGGCTGCTCATTGTACACACAGGATGGAAGCTGTTGAAAACATCGAAGATGGTTCCAGCACATGTAGTCTAGAATTGGTTTGTGTTGTCTAATCTTCAGACGAAGAATGGGATGATGATGAAGAATCTGGGGGCATCAGACCGTATAGGTTTGAGCCATGCCAAGCAGGCATCGTGCCAAGCGAGTCACACTCAGAGAGTGACGGTGGAGAGGCACACATGCCTGCCGCAGCAGCAGCGACAAACACACGGCAGGGGAAGACCGAGTGTTATTCTTTTGTTACAGATATTGCAACAAATTATTTGTTCATAAATATAATTTATTTAAACCCGATTTTTCAATAAAATCATAGCAGTGTATTCTCTGTGGCTCAGGCATCGGGTTTATTGCTGCACGGTGGCGCAGTGGTTAGCACTGTGGCAGCACAGTTTACCCTTGGCCGGGGGATCGTGGGGTCGTGGGTTCGATCCCAGCCCCCGACCAACAGTGATCTGTGTGGAGTTTGCATGTTCTCCCCGTGTTGCGTGGGTTTACTCCGGGATTTCTCCGGTTTCCTCCCACATGCCAAAAACATGCATGTTAGGTTAATTGGCTGTTCTAAATTGTCCCTAGATATCTGTTTCCTATAGGCCCTTAGAATAGAGGGTTAGTATTAATGAAAGCGCTTTGAGTGGTCTTTGTGACTAGAAAAGCGCTATATAAGTGCAGGTTAGTTAGTTAGTTAGTTAGTTTATTATGGATTATATTTTGAGTTCTTGTTGTTTTTGTTTTCTACATGTGTTTTATGTGCGTTTTGAGCCACTTTCAGGTGGGCACTGTCCAAGATTCGCCAGTCCGAACACATGCACCCTCTCTCTTTGACAGTCAGCTGTTCATGGTTCGTATGCATCATCTGCCATGTTGTCAGCCAGCCAATATTGCCAACACTATTACGACGTGTTAGCCACTCCACACAGCCGTGGTTCTGTTGCGCCCCTTGAAGTGATGTTGGCCCTGGGGCGCAACCGTGGTTAACACGTCTCCTCTCCATGTTCGCTGGGCGATGTCAGCCCCGAACGCCAACTGTAAGTGTTTCTGTTTATTTTTGTAAGTCTTCACCTTTTTGGAAACTGTTGTCATCATTCTTATGTTCAATACATGTGCTGTGGTGAATCCTGCGCGTAAATCCATTCATCATGACCCTCCGTGCGCTCTTACGCAGGGCAGGGAGAGGGAGGATGAAATAACAAGGATTTACGTGCAGGGTTCACCACAGCACATTTAAGATAAGATAAGATAAGATAAGCCTTTATTAGTCCCACAACGGGGAAATTCCAGGATTGCAACAGCACAGGGATAGCAACACTCAGAGCAACAATCAGAAGGCAAGAAAAAAAACAAGCAAGCAAGAGCAGCTAATATACATATGTACATATTACTATAAAATATATATATACACACACACACACACAGACACACAGTGCAGAGCATTGTAGCTGGATGGAATAAATATATGAATATATGAACACACAGTGCAGAGCATTGTAGCTAGATGGAATAAATATGTAAATATATAAACACCCACAGTACGGAGCATTGCAGCTAGGTGGAATAAATATGCAAGTATATAAACACACACAGTGCGGAGCAATGTAGCTAGATGGAATAATATGTAGATATATAAAAACACAGTGCGGAGCATTGTAGCTAGATGGAATAAATATATAGATATATAAATATAAAC
Organism: Pholidichthys leucotaenia; assembly: GCA_020510985.1. Lineage (NCBI taxonomy): Eukaryota > Metazoa > Chordata > Actinopteri > Cichliformes > Pholidichthyidae > Pholidichthys > Pholidichthys leucotaenia. The sequence continues at coordinate 84,478,901 of CM035843.1, forward strand.
ACACCCAGTGCTGAGCATTGTAGCTAGATGGAATAAATATATAGATATATAAATATAAACACACCCAGTGCAGAGCATTGTAGCTAGATGGAATAAATATGTAAATATATAAACACACACAGTGCAGAGCATTGTTGCTAGGTGGGATGAAACAGCATAACCGTCTATTTAGTTATCCTACATGGTATGATTATGTGCCCATACATATTCTCACCCTCCATAGCGACCGGTATGTTCCTAGTTGTATGCCGGAGAGGACCATTGTGTAAGTCTATTGCATCTTTTGCATTCAAAAAAAACTATTAGTTTGTTACGTCTTTTTGCTATCTCTGCGAGCAGCCCTGCTTAGGTTGTACAGTCTGACAGCCGTTGGTAGGAAGGACCTACGAAACCTCTCGGTTGTGCACCTGGGATGATGTAGTCTGCTGCTAAATGAGCTCCTCAGTGCATCCAGTATGTCCTGCATAGGGTGGAACTCGGACTCCAGCAGAGATGACAGTTTAGCCACCGTCCTTCTCTCTCCTATCTCCTCCATCGGATCAAGGCGTTGCCCCAGGACAGAGCTAGCTTTCTTAATCAGTTTGTTCAGTCTCTTCCTATCGGCTGCAGTAATGCCACTGCCCCAGCAGACCACTCCAAAAGTGATGGCTGATGCCACCACCGTGTCATAGAATGACTTCAGCAGCGCCCCTTGTACACCAAAAGACCTGAGTCTCCTCAGCAGGAACAGCCTGCGCTGTCCCTTCTTGTAGAGTGCGTCAGTATTGTGTGACCAGTCTAGTTTATTGTTCAGATGAATACCCAGGTACTTGTAGGATGTCACCATCTCGATGTCTGTTCCCTGTATATTTACTGGTGCTGTGAGGGGCTGCCCATGCCTGCGGCAGTTCACCACCAGCTCCTTAGTTTTCCTCGCGTTGATCTGGAGGCAGTTCCGATGGCACCAGTCCACAAAGTTCTGGATAAGCCCTCTGTACTCAGCTTCATCTCCGCTGGAGATGAGACCAACGATCGCAGAGTCATCAGAGAACTTCTGTAGATGGCAATGTGTTGTGTTGTGTGAGAAGTCCGCAGTATAAAGAGTGAACAGGAAGGGAGCCAGCACCGTTCCCTGGGGGGCCCCCGTGCTACTGATGATCGTGTCGGAAACACAGTCCCGGGTTCTCACAAACTGAGGCCGGTTCGTGAGGTAGTCCAGGATCCATGATGACAGGTGCTGGTCCACCCCTGCGCGCAGCAGCTTGTCCTTCAGGATCATCGGTTGGATGGTGTTGAAAGCACTGGAGAAGTCAAAGAACATGATCCTCACCATATTCCCGGGCTTCTCCAGGTGGGACAGAGAACGGTGAAGGAGGAAGATCACCGCATCCTCCACCCCAATGCCATGCTGGTAGGCGAACTGGAGTGGATCCATCGCTGGTTCCACCAGGGGGCGGAGATGAGCAAGGAGCAGTCTCTCCAGGGTCTTCATCAAGTGGGACGTCAAGGCCACCGGTCTGAAGCTGTTCAGGTCTTTGGGGTGGGAAGTTTTTGGTACAGGTACCACACAAGATGTTTTCCACAGCTGTGGTACCCTCCCCAGTTTCAGGCTCATGTTGAAGATATATGTCACAATCCCACACAGCTGGTCTGCACAGGACTTGAGGAGCTTTGCGCTGATGCCGTCCGGTCCCGACGCCTTCCTCGCCTTGATCTTCCTCAGCTCCGTCCTCACCTGGGTCTTGGTCAGGGTCAGGATGGGGGGCTGTGTGTTGGGAGTGGGGGGGGTGTCGGTGGAGTGGGGAGTGGGTAGCAGGACTTGATTTCTTAGGGGCAGCAGTGGGTGTTGTGCAGACAGGGGGGAGGGCGGTTGGTCAAATCTATTGAAAAACAGATTCAGGTTGTTCGCCCACTCCCTGCCCCCCGTGGCCTGGGGGGAGGTATTCTGGAGCCCCGAGATGGTTTTGAGGTTTCTCCAGACCCCGCTGATGTCGCTCTGTTGCAGCTTGTCCTCCATCTTCTTCCTGAAGCTGTCCTTGCCTTCTCTGATCTTTCTCCTCAGCTCCCTCTGTACGGACTTCAGCATCTCCCTGTTCCCCGACCTGAAGATCCTCTTCTTCTCTCTCAGAAGTGTTTTTATCTCAGGGTTGATCCAGGGTTTGTTGTTTGAGTGACGCCGTATGGTCTTGGTGGGAACGGATTTGTCCACACAGAAGCTGAGGTAGCCCGTGAAGGTGTGAATGAGGCCATCGATGTCCTCACCATGTGGATCGCAGAGCTGCTTCCAGGCAGTGGCTTCAAAACAGTCCTTTAGAGTGTCCATTGTCTCCTCAGACCATAACTCCACAGTGTGCATGGCCGGAGGTTGTCTGTGCACTAGGGGTTTGTACACCGGTCGGAGATGAACCAAGTTGTGATCCGATCTCCCAAGTGGGGGGAGTTGTGATGAGGTGTACGCCTCCTTAGTGTTTGCGTAGAACAAATCCAGTGTTTTATTGTATCTAGTGTGGCATGTGACATACTGGGTGAAAGTGGGCAGAATGGGAGACAGTGAAACGTGGTTGAAATCGCCTGAGATGAGGAGAAGAGCATCTGGGTGTTCTGTCTGCAGCCTGCTGGTTACTGAATGGATGACGTCACGCGCTGTCCCAGCGTTCGCCGTCGGATTTGCATAAACAACAATGCAGATCACATGTGAGTGTTCTCTCGGGAGATATGTAGGCCTCATGCTAACAGCTAGCAACTCAATGTCTTTGCTGCAGTGTCGTTGTTTAACAGTGATATGTCCCGGTCTACACCAGTTGTTGTTAACATACATTATCACTCCACCGCCCCTAGTTTTGCCACTCTCTGGTGTTCGGTCAGCTCGTATCATGTGAAAACCCTCCAGCTCAATGTTAGCATCTGCTGCTAGTTCAGTTAGCCACGTCTCAGTAAACAAAAGGAGAGAGCACTCCCGGTAAGTGCTATCATAACGGGAGATAGCCGCTAGCTCATCTAACTTTCCCAGTATCGACCGTACATTTCCCATGACAACAGATGGAAGGGAGGGTCTGTACCTTATATTTTTTGTCCTCCGCCTTACTCCAGCCCGGCAGCCGCGGCGTTTTCGCCTCAGTTCTCTCGGTATGTCGAGTTTTTCCAGTGGGACCGGGTGGCGGTTAAATGCTAGCAGCTCTTCCCTGTTGTATCGAATCCTGCTATAAACAGTGGCTCCGTCCACCGGCTCAGGAGACATTTGGGACGATCTGTGTGTCCGTGATATAAGTGGGGTGAAAAAAAAAAGTGATCAAAAGAGAGAGGAAGGGGAAAAAAAACTCGGAATCGAGCCGCTGTTGCAAAAGGCAGCCGACTGGTGTGGCGCCGAGAGATGACCCGAGAGATGAGATCTTAATACATGATGATCTTAATACATAGATGAGATCTTAATACAGAAAGACAGACAATTCCCTAAAAGGTAAAGATGTACAAAAAACACAAACACACTTACTGATGGCGTTTGGAGGCTGGCATCGACTAGAGAATGAATGAGAGGAGACGTGTTTGCCACAGGTGCGCCCCAGAGCCGACATCACTTCAAGGATGCACGAGAACCACGGCGAACATGGAATGACTAATACATCGTGAGAGTGCTGAAAATACTGGCAGACAAACAGCACAGATGACAATATTATGGACCATCAGTGCATGACTGGCAAACAGCCGCGAAGTACACGCACTGCTGGTGATGGTGTGATGAGAAGCACCTGGGTGAGGACCGGGAAACATGATCAGCGGGAGTTTGAATCAGCTAGTGATAATGATAGAGGGGACGTGGCCGGACCAGCGAGAAGTCAGCATGTGATCACAGAAAGTAGGTCAAAGCTACGCGTAAATCCATTAATCCTTCCCCTCCTTGTGTGCTCCTCCTGCATAAAAGCACACGAGGAGTGCACGAGAAGGCTCATGACAGTTGGAGCTGAAGCGTGTGATGTGGTCTTTTACGGCTTGCTGTTTATCTAAGCCTGTGACACAACACGAAGGCACAGCCGTAAAATTAAAACAAGAAACCAGAGAAACTGAGTTACAAAGCTGCTGTCATTCCAGTCAACAACACCGGAGTCCGTTCTCCCGCTTACGTCATGTGGGTGCCGCCCTTAATTCGGTGGGTGGCACCACAGTCCAGTCAGCAGCTGCGGTTTTTTGATGATAACTAGTTTATGCAGGCGCGGTTGTAAATGTTATATTGATCATCGACAATGACTTTTGGGTTTACACAACATCCTAAAAAATGTCAAAATCGTGTCATCAGCCCTTTAAACAAAAAGCTCTCTTGAAAATGGTGTCTCAATGGGATTACCTCCACAGTCATGTCGGTATTAACTTTACATTTTAGATATTACAGTGGCCAGGACTCACTGTGTGCTGTTTAAAGGGAAAAAGGAATTTACAGCATCCAGTAAATGTGCCGTTACTGTGTGCCTGCTTGTCTGACAGTTTCAGCCCCGACCCCTGAAATTTTGAAGTTGTTGTGCAGTGGGAGCCGTCAAAATTACGATCCAGTGATAAAGGGAATAATTGAACGGGTTTCTAACTTGGAGATGATCCCGGCCGGGTCATACCAAAGACCATATAAAAATGGTATTTTCCACCTTCTAGCTTGGTGCGGTTCCAAGGTTGTCATAGCCAGGAGCGACACTGGGGTTAAGCTCCCAGTGCTCATAAAATGCTCCTTATGGCGTGCGTCTCGAAAAGCCTCTGACAACTAAGTCCAACTCCTAGCCTGCCCGTGTGGTTTAGTCTCTAAGCCCGGCGGAACTGCTTTTACTAATAGGAGAAGGGGCGAGGGCGGATCTCTGGCGCCTTAAAACCAGATGCTTCGGGTAGATGGTGGCTCGTCAACCTGGGAAGGTAGCCCATCTAGGGGAAGGTAAACCCTGATTTCAAACCTCTGCTGCCTTGCGGCATACCCGGTCACGGGAAAGGCTTCGGGAGTCAACCCTGAGGAAAAATCCGGAGTCGGAGCCCCTAAGGCAGTTCTATGTTGTGCTCAACATCATTCTGGCAGCTCCTGCAACGGCGCTGGTGCCAAACTGTAGCAGCCCTGCTGTTCCTTTGGATTCATCAGTGACATGGAGAGGGGGGACATGCTGCATGGGCAACATCTTGTCCTCCATATCTTCCTGCCCAGGCTTGAATCCTACCAACGCCCAACGCTGGAAGGTAGAACACCGGATCACTGGAGAGGACACTCCAGCTTCGCCTTTGGCGTAGACAAAACACGGGGAATGACAGTTACCGGTTATAAGCCACTGCTCAATTGGTGTAGAGCGTGGCGCCAGGGGTTGTTCCCGACAGTGGGAGGGATCATCAGATCTCACTGGACAGCTACCGCCCGCCTCAAGCTGGGCAGCCCCCAGCCAATGAGGTGTTGTCCCGCCACAGCTTGCTTTCCTCATTGGGTGCATGGGGATAAGGAGAAATCCAAACAGCAGGCTGAGAACCTTCGCACCAGGCAAGACAATAAAACAAAAGAGACCAACTCTAAAACTGGGAACTTGGAACGTCCGCACTATGATGACAAGACTCGCTGCTAACCTAAAGGACATCAACGACACCAGGAAGACTGCCATCATCAATAATGAGCTGAAGAGACTGGGAGTGGATATCGCCACTCTCCAGGAAACACGGTTAGCTGATGCAGGCACACTGAGAGAGAAGGACTACACATTCTACTGGCAGGGAAAGGGCAGTGACGAACACAGGGAACACAGAGTGGGCTTCGCAGTGAAGAACACTTTGCTGAAGATGGTGGAACCGGGCAGCACTGGCTCTGCACGACTCCTCACCCTCCGCCTGAACACCACTGAAGGCCCAGTCACCCTTGTCAGTGTGTATGCCCCAACACAGACAGCCACACCAGAGGCAAAAGACGAGTTCTACGAGAATCTCGCAACAACTGTCAGGATCATCCCCAACTCTGAACAACTCATTCTCCTTGGAGACTTCAATGCCAGAGTGGGTGCTGACCATGACTCCTGGCCCTCCTGTCTTGGACCTTTTGGCGTGGGCAGAATGAACGACAACGGACAGCGGCTGCTCGAGTTCTGCACATATCACGATCTGTGCATCACAAACTCGTTCTTCAAGACCAAGCCCCAACACAAGGTTTCCTGGCAACATCCGCGCTCAAAGCACTGGCACCAGCTAGACTTGATCCTGACCAGGCGCACCTCACTGAAGAACGTGCTAATCACCCGTTCGTTCCAGAGTGCAGATTGCGATACAGACCATTCATTGGTGTGTTGCAAGGTCAAGCTGCAACTGAAGAAATTCCATCGTGCTAGACAACCTGGAAAGGCACGGATTGACACCAGCAAGATGGCCCAACCAGAACTTGTTGAGCAGTTTGCCTCCACCTTTGAGAAGGAACTTGGTGTACCACAAGGAGGAGAATCTGCAGAGCAGAAGTGGGAAGAGCTGCGAAACACCATCTACCGCACAGCCTTGGCTACCTTTGGGAGGAAGACCTCGAAGTCACAGGACTGGTTTGATGCCAAGTTGACCGAGATGACCCCCGTCATTGAAGCCAAGCGCTCAGCACTTGCTGAGTACAAGAAGTACCCAAACGAGAAGAATCTCCAGATTCTCAGGGCTGCGAGAAGCAAAGTTCAGCAGACTGCTCGGCGCTGTGCCAACGAGTACTGGACTCAGCTCAGCCAAGACATTCAAACCGCTGCCATAACAGGGAACATCCGTGGTATGTACGATGGCATCAAGAAAGCACTTGGTCCGGCTCAGAGCAAGACGGCCCCCCTCAAATCTTCCACTGGGGAGATGATCACAGAGAAGAACAAGCAGATGGAGAGATGGGTGGAACACTACTCCGACCTCTACTCTAGACAGAACACCGTGACACCGTCAGCCCTTGATGCCATCGACTGCCTGCCATCCATGGACGAACTTGACGCCGAGCCAACCATCGACGAACTCAGTAAGGCCATTGATAGCTTGGCCGCTGGCAAGGCACCCGGCAACGACGGCATACCCCCTGACCTGATCAAGCACTGCAAGATCGCCCTACTGCTGCCATTGCATGACGTCCTCTGCCAGTGCTGGAAGGAAGGTGCCGTACCACAGGACATGAGGGACGCCAAGATCATCACCCTCTACAAAAACAAAGGGGAGAGAAGCAACTGCAACAACTACAGGGGCATTTCCCTCCTCAGCGTTGTTGGCAAAGTCTACGCATGAGTTGTTCTCGTTCGTCTACAGAAGCTTGACGAACGTGTCTACCCCGAGTCTCAGTGTGGCTTCCACGCTGAGCGATCGACGGTAGACATGATATTCTCCATCCGCCAACTCCAGGAGAAATGCAGAGAACAGAACATGCCTCTGTACGTCGCCTTCATCGACTTCACCAAAGCGTTCGATCTGGTCAGCAGAGAGGGCCTTTTCAAGATCCTGCCAAAGATAGGATGCCCACCAAAGTTGCAAAGCCTCATCGAATCGTTTCACACCAACATGCAGGGGATAGTGCAGCACGATGGCAACGTCTCAGAGCCATTCAACATACGCAACGGAGTGAAACAGGGCTGTGTACTTGCGCCAACCCTCTTTGGGATTTTCTTTGCTATGCTCCTGAGGCATGCCTTCAGCACAGCAACAGAGGGAATCTACCTGCACACAAGATCTGACGGCAGGCTTTTCAACCTCGCCCGCCTGAAAGCCAGAACCAAAGTACGCGAGGCTCTAATCAGAGACATGCTGTTCGCAGACGACGCTGCAGTCGCAACCCACACACAGCAGGAGCTTCAGACCCTGATGGACCGCTTCTCCCAGGCATGCAAGGACTTCGGGCTTACCATCAGCCTGAAGAAGACTAACGTCTTGGCGCAAGGCACGGAAGCACCACCAACCATCACCATTGATGACTACAAGCTGGAGGTCGTGAATCAGTTCACGTACCTGGGGTCCACGATCAGCAACAACCTCTCCCTTGATACAGAGATCAACAAGAGGATTGGAAAATCAGCCTTCACACTCGCTCGCCTCACCACACGAGTGTGGGAGAATCCCAAACTCTCTGTCAAGACGAAGATGGCAGTGTACAACGCCTGCGTCATCAGCACACTGCTCTATGGGAGTGAGACGTGGACAACATACACCCGGCAGGAAAAGAGACTGAACTCCTTCCACTTGCGCTGCATTCGCCACATCCTGGACATATCCTGGCAGGACAAAGTGCCCAACACAGAAGTTCTGTCCCGCGCCGGCCTTCCCTCCATGTTCACTCTACTCAGGCAGCGCAGGCTCCGCTGGCTAGGCCACGTTCACCGTATGGAGGATGGCAGAATCCCCAAAGACGTCCTCTATGGAGAACTGGCAACTGGCAGGAGAGACGTTGGCCGCCCACAGCCGCGCTTTAGAGATGTCTGCAAGAGAGACATGAAGGCCCTGGATATCAACACAGAGCGCTGGGAGGACCTTGCAACGGACCGCTCCAAATGGAGAGGCACCCTGACCAGACAGCTCAAGGCGGGTGAAGAGAGACTGACTGCTGCGGCAGATGAAAAAAGGACCCGCAGGAAGAACCGCCACAGGCCCAGCAGCACGGAGACCACCCACAAGTGTGACCTGTGTGACAGGGACTGTCATTCGCGCATCGGCCTGTTCAGCCACAGGCGGTGCTGTTCCAGCAGAGTAGACATTTAGGATTCTCTTCCATGGTCATCATAGACCGACGGAGGCCGACGACGAGCTTGGTGCTCAGCATAATAGAATGGAGAAAGGAAAGTTAACGCACAGAGCTACCAGAGGACTGACCCCCCACTGTAGCTTTCACTACTCACAATAGCTGTGTGGCCTAGGGTCAGTGAAATGGAGATAGGCGCTGCCCCATACACCACATGATGTGGAAGGGATTAACTAACAACTAACTTGGAACTACTCTATAATGGCATATTTCCAGCATTTGTTCATAGGAAAAACCCATACAGAGCTCTGCTCAGCTGTTGCCTGCAGCGTACACAAAAACACACAGAGCTAAACCCCGCCCACACTTCCTGAAGCCAGGGCATGAGAAGACAGAGCGGTGACAGAGTGGTGGCTAAACTTCTCTTAATAAAAATTGCATATTTTGATTGAGCAACTCCATACTCAGGGATGCACACCCTCATAACCTCAGGAAACCATGTATAAAACCTTAGGTCAGTCTGAGGAACAGTTCAAGAGATATGCATGGAACAAACACACAGACAGAGACTTTGTGAATTTATAGATAGATGACTGTTTAGGAACCCTTGTTTATTTGTTTGTCAGATCACTTATTTGTGGGATCTTTTATGACTTATATTCATAATAGTGCATCTTGCACTTTGGGGAATGGGAGTTTTCAGTCACCATTATAATTGTTTTAGTTTATATGTGTAGTTTATAGTGTATCATCAATAAACTCATGCAGTACTATAACAGGACACGTTTACAAATGTTTGAGACCCATTGTAGTGCATCCTTTCATATTTATCAATATTTTAAGTACAAAACACCCAACATTATTAGAGACAGCAGAAGGAGCCATTTGGCTGCAACCGTTCCATTAGCGCTGCCCATTTGTCAGTACATACAGTGATGTGAAAAAGTGTTTGCCTCCTTCCTGATTTCTCATTTTTTTGTATGTCTGTCACACTTAAATGTTTCGGATCATCAAACAAATTTAAATATTTGACAAAGATAACACAAGTAAACACAAAATGTAGTTTTTAAATGGTGTTTATTATTAAGGAGAAAAAAAATCCAAACCTACATGGCCCCATGTGAAAAAGTGATTGCCCCCTAAACCTAATAACTGGATGGGCCACCCTTAGCAGCAACAACTGTAATCAAGCGTTTGTGATAACTGGCAATGAGTCTTTTACAGCACTGTGGAGGAATTTGGGCCCACTCATCTTTGCAGAATTGTTGTAATTCAGCCACATTGGAGGGTTTTCAAGTATAAACCACTTTTTTAAGGTCATGCCACAGCATCTCAATTGGATTCAGGTCAGGACTTTGACTAGGCCACTCCAAAGTCTTCATTTTGTTTTTCTTAAGCCATTCAGAGGTGGACTTGCTGGTGTGTTTTGGATCATTGTCCTGCTGCAGAACTCAAATGTGCTACAGCTTGAAGTCACAAACAGATGGCCAGACATTCTCCTTCAGGATTTTTTGGTAGACAGCAGAATTCATGGTTCCATTTACCACAGCAAGTCATCCAGGTCCTGAAGCAGCAAAACAGCCCCAGACCATCACACTACCACCACCATATTTTACTGTTAGTATGATGTTCCTTTCCTGAAATGCTGTGTTACTTTTACGCCAGATGTAATGGGACGTACACCTTCCAAAAAGTTCAACTTTTGTCTCGTCAGTCCACGGAGTATTTTCCCAAAAGTCTTGGGGATAGTCAAGATGTTTTCTGGCAAAACTGAGATGAGTCTTTATGTTCTTTTTGCTCAGCAGTGGTTTTCATCTTGGAACTCTGCCATGCAGGCCATTTTTGCCCAGTCTCTTTCTTATGGTGGAGTCATGAACACTGACCTTAACTGCGGCAAGTGAGGCCTGCAGTTCTTTGGATGCTGTGGGGTCTTTTGTTACCTCTTGGATGAGTCGTTGCTGTGCTCTTGGGGTAATTTTGGTCGGCCGGCCACTCCTGAGAAGGGTCACCACTGTTCCATGTTTTCACCGTATGTGGATAATGGCTTTCACTGTGGTTCGCTGGAGTCCCAAAGCTTTAAAAATTGCTTTATAACCTTTTCCAGACTGATAGAGCTCAATTACTTTGTTTTTCATTTGTTCCTGAATTTCTTTGGATTGCAGCATGATGTCTAGCTTTTGAGGAACTTTTGGTCTACTTCACTTTGTCAGGCAGGTCCTATTTAAGTGATTTCTTGATTGAGAACAGGTGTAGCAGTAATCAGGCCTGGGTGTGGCTAGAGAAATTAAACTCAGCTTTCCAAAGATGTGATAAACCACAGTTAATTTATGTTTTAACGGGGGGGGGGGGGGTGGAATCACTTTTTCACACAGGGCCATGTAGGTTTGGAAACACCTTCATTTACAAACAGCATTTTGTGTTTACTTGCGTTATCTTTGCCTAATATTTAAATTTGTTTGATGAACTGAAACATTTAACACTAGAAGACCCAGAGAGGGGCCATTTGGCCTTTTTGGCTAGAAAACCCATAGGGGGACCATCAAGTGGCCACAAGAGGGCTAATGTCTGGGTCTTCTAGTGTTAAGTGTGACATATAAAAAGATGAGAAATCAGGAAGTGGGTACACACTTTCTCACACCACTGTATTTACATAAAAATTTTTGATTTCATTATTTGAGTGTTTCTGTGTCCTGTTTGGTCACGGTTGTTGTTTTGTCAAAGCGTGCATACAGCCGTGGACAAAATTGTTGGTACCCCTCTGTTAATGAAAGAAAAAACCTACAATGGTCACAGAAATAACTTGAATCTGACAAAAGTGGTAATAAATAAAAACTCTATGAAAATTAACCATTGAAAATTAGACAATGCTTTTGAATTGTGGTTCAACAGAATTACTTTAAAAAACAAACTCATGAAACAGACCTGGACAAAAATGATGGTGCCCCTAGAAAAGATTGAAAATAATGTGACCATAGGGACGTGTTCAAACAAGATGTGTCCTCATTAACATCACAGGTGTCTACAAACTTGTAATCAGTCAGTCGGCCTATTTAAAGGGTGACAAGTAGTCACTGTGCTGTTTCGTGACATGGTGTGTACCACACTAAACATGGACCAGAGGAAGCAAAGGAGAGAGTTGTCTCTGGAGATTAGAAAGAAAATTATAGACAAGCATGTTAAAGGTAAAGGCTATAAGACCATCTCCATTCAGCTTGATGTTTCTGTGACTACAGTTGCACATATTATTCAGAAATTTAAGATCCACGGGACTGTAGCCAACCTCCCTGGACGTGGCCGCAGGAGGAGACGGATAATACGAATGGTAACAAAAGAGCCCAGAACAACATCTAAACACATTCATGGTGAACTCCAAGGTCAAGGTACATCAGTGTCAGATCGCACCATCTGTTGCTGTTTGAGCCAATGTGGACTTCATGGGACACAACCAAGGAGGACACCACTGTTGAAAACAAATCATAAAAAAGCCAGACTGGAATTTGCCAAACTGCATGTTGACAAGCCACAAAGCTTCTGGGAGAATGTCCTATGGACAGACGAGACAAAACTGGAACTTTTTGGCAAGGCACATCAGCTCTATGTTCACAGACACAAAAATGAAGCATACCAAGAAAAGAACACTGTCCCTACTGTGAAACATGGAGGAGGTTCTGTTATGTTCTGGGGCTGCTTTGCTGCATCTGGCACAGGGTGTCTTGAATCTGTGCAGGGTACAATGAAATCTCAAGACTATCAAGGTATTCTAGAGAGAAATGTGCTGCCCGCTTGGTCTTAGTCGCAGGTCATGGGTCTTGCAACAGGATAATGACCCAAAACACACAGCTAAAAACACCCAAGAATGGCTAAGAGCCAAACATTGGACTATTCTAAAGTGGCCTTCTATGAGCCCTGAGCTAAATCCTATTGAACATCTGTGGAAGGAGCTGAAACATGCCGTCTGGAGAAGGCACCCTTCAAACCTGAGACAACTGGAGCAGTTTGCTCATGAGGAGTGGGCCAAAATACCTGCTGAGAGGCGCAGAAGTCTCATTGACAGTTACAGAAATCGTTTGATTGCAATGATTGCCTCAAAAGGTTGTGCAACAAAATATTAAGTTAAGGGTACCATCATTTTTGTCCAGGCCTGTTTCATGAGTTTGTTTTTTTAAAATAATTCTGTTGAACCACAATTCAAAAGCATTGTCTGATTTTCATTGGTTAATTTTCATAGAATTTTTATTTATTACCACTTTTGTCAGATTCAAGTTATTTCTGTGACCATTGTGGGTTTTTCTTTCATTAACAGAGGGGTACCAACAATTTTGTCCACGTGTGTATGTGGCCGCATATGATATGAAATTGATTTGGCCATTCCGCTCTACAATCATGGTGGTATTATTATTAACTTTTAATTTTTAGATAGCTGTGCGAGCATACCGGGATGAGCACCATCTGGGACTCCCGGTCCTGCAAAGGATAGTGGTGGCACACGGGTGAATCAGCGGCCGGGATTTCCATCTATGGGCAGGCTGGGCTTGCCTCCCTGCAAGGTTTTTAGGGAACTTCCCTAAAAACGCCTAAAAATAACATGCCCAAAGTAAATCAAAAGCTGTTCTTCAACCCTTTGCAGCATCTTCATGGGGTTAGTCTCATTTAAAAGAAAACACACTGAATTTTTTGGCAAAACAGTCATAATCTCTCTAAGTGCTCCTGCCACTGAGCAACAAGAAAGTTCGCCTGGGTGTTTTTTAGATACAAATGCTTGCAGATAACATACAGCTGTCAGATACTGGCTGGAAAACACAACAAAAATGTAGAACCAAGTGTTTTCAAGCTCAGGTCAAAATTTTGTAAAAATACCACAAAAAATGAATATATTACACAGCTTTTTTCTCAGGTTGTAACAAGGCTGTGTCTGTACTGGAAGACCGGAAATACAGCTTTTTTTTTCAGTGCGCACTGAGACGCACTAAGACGCAGAGACATGACCGCCCGCAGAAGTCACAGAGTTCAACAGGTTAACATATGGATATTTAATATCAATATTAAAAATACTGGGAGATTCATGTAATACAACTAAACAATTAAAAATGAATTAAAGACTTTTTTCAAATTTTCTGTAAAATGTAATTCTAAACAAATAGTGAGGAATAAATTAGGACATCCCCCATTTTTTTAGGACCCCCCCCCACTTTCATTCCAACTTAAAATGGCTAAAATAAATGTTAAAAAATGCAAATAAAAACACAAACAAGGTTAGACATAGATATGTGAACAAAGTCACCACACAAAACATAAGTTTCACTATGCATATTCACTATATATTCACACAAGATCTGTGGTGAACTTTTGCCAGTCGGTGCATCGTGACATGCACTACACAAAGAGCAGAGATAGATAAATCTATCATCAGAATCAGAATCAGATTTATTGCCATTGTTCATGTAGTACACAAACTAGGAATTTGTCTCGGTGCAATGCTGCAACATTAAACATGATAAAATAAAAGAAATAAAAAAACTATACATGCAATAAAGTGTAGAATAAAAATGAGTAATACTAGTCAGCAGTTTTAAATATATTAGCGAGCAGCAGATATTGTGGAGTACCACATAGTGCAGTCGGTAATGCAAAAAGAAAACTGATGATTGACATGAGTCTGGTTGAGCTGCTGTACGTAGTGCACGAGAGTCTAATAAGTCACTTAGTGTTCAGCAGTCTGATGGCAGAGGGGAAGAAGCTGTTCATGTGACGGGAGGTTTTAGTCTGAATGGACCGAAGTCTTCTACCTGAGGGGAGAGGGGCAAACAGTACGTGACCAGGGTCTGAAGGATCGGCTATGATCCGGCCAGCACGCCTTCGGGTCCTGGAGATGTACAGATCCTGGAGAGATGGGAGCTTGCAGCCGATCACCTTCTCAGCAGTGCGCACGACGCGCTGCAGCCTTAGTCTGTCCCTGGCAGTGGCTCCTGCGTACCACACGGTTATGGAGGTGGTGAGGATGGACTCGATGATGGCTGTGTAGAACTGCACTAACATCTTGGTGGGTAGCTTGAGCTTCCTCAGCTGCCGCAAGAAGAACATCCTCTGCTGGGCCTTTTTGATGAGGGAGCTGATGGTCGGCTCCCACTTGAGGTCCCTGGTGATGGTGGTGCCTAGAAAGCGGAAGGAATCTGCAGTGGTGCTGGGAGAGCCTGTGAGGGTGAGGGGGGGCAGAGGGGTTGTGACTTTCCTGAAATCCACAATCATCTCCACTGTCTTCAGAGCGTTCAGCTGCAGGTTGTTGTTGTTGCACCAGGACGCCAGCTGGGCCACCTCTCTCCTGTAGGCAGACTCGCCACTGTTGGAGATGAGCCCGATGAGGGTGGTGTCGTCCGCAAACTTGATCAGCTTGACAGACTGGTGGCTGGAGGTGCAGGAGTTGGTATAAAGGGAGAAGAGTAGGGGGGAAAGTACACAGCCCTGGGGTGATCCGGTGCTGATGCTAACAGAGTCTGAGACAGTCTTTCCCAGCCGCACATGCTGCCTCCGGTCCGTCAGGAAGTCGGTGAGCAGGGACAGCTTGTCCCGGAACAGAGCGGGGCGGATGGTGTTGAATGCAGAGCTGAAGTCCACAAACAGGATCCTGGCGTAGGTTCCCGGGGAGTCCAGGTGCTGCAGGATGGAGTGGAGGGCCAGGTTGACTGCATCGTCTACAGACCTGTTGGCTCGGTAGGCATACTGCAGCGGGTCCAGGAGGGGAGTGGTGATGGACTTGAGGTGGGGCAGGACCAGGCACTCAAAGGACTTCATGACTACAGAGGTGAGCGCTACAGGTCTGTAGTCGTTAAGTCCAGTGATCCATGGCTTCTTGGGGACAGGGATGATGGTGGAGGATTTGAGGCAGGTCGGCACGTGGCATAGCTTAAGGGAGGTGTTAAAAATGTCTGTGAAGACAGGAGCCAGCTCTTTCGCACAGTGTCTCAGGGTGGAGGGAGACACGCCGTCCGGACCGGGGGCCTTGCGCAGGTTCAGTCTGGAGAACTGTCTGAGCACGTCCTGCTCACTGATGACAAGGGCAGGGGGGGAGGAGGGGGGGCCGCCTTTGATGAAGTAGGGACCGTGAAGGCTGTGGAGCTGGAGAGAGGGGGGGAGTTGGACACAGCTGACGAGGTGTCAAAACGGGCATAGTGTTGGGACAGTCTTTGACAAAGGGCTTTGTCATCCTGACCCTTAGGAGCCTGAGGCCGATAGTTGGTGATTTGCCTCAGTCCTCTCCACACAGAAGCAGAGTCGTTAGCCGTGAACTGCTGCTGGAGTCTCTCAGAATACACAGATTTAGCTCTCCTCAGCTCTCTGTTAAACCAATATTTAACCTCCCTGTAGCGGTCCCTGTCTCCACTTTTCAACGCTGCTTCCTTCTCCTTCCTGATCTGTCTGAGCTTAGCAGTGAACCAGGGCTTGTCATTTGAGTACCTCACCCTGGTGCGCGATGGAAGAATGCTCTCCTCACAAAAGTGGATATATGAGTTCACAGTGTCCGTGTACTCATCCAGATCATGCGTGGCTCCTTTAAACATGCCCCAGTCAGTTATTTCCATGCACGTTTCCAGCTTCTCCTCAGCTTCACTGGTCCATTTCTTCGTAGTGCTCACAACAGGTTTAGTGAGCTTCAGTCTCTGTCTGTAAGTGGGAATGAGGTGGACCATCAGGTGATCAGATAGTCCGAGCGCAGCGCGGGGAACAGCGCGATATCATCTGGTCAGTCACTGCAACAGATACTGGAGTCAGTTTGTCTTGGCCTGTCCTTGCCACTGATAATACCTCTATCTGCCAAGAATGTGCCACTAGTCCAGCAAAAGCTAGCAGTACTCAAATACTTTGCAAGCAGTTTCAATGAAATGGTCAGTCAGAAAGCAACTCATACCGGCTCGGACGTTGCCAGGGTTAACAAGGTCAGGAGTTCCTGGCAGCGAAAGGCGAAGGACAGAGCTGCGTGGAGGAATCTGATCAGACCTAAATGAAACAGTCATTGTCGCCCCCAACAGACTGCTATGATGATGTTAATAAAGAGCTAAATATTTAATGGGGTGTCCTAGTTTTCTCACATGACTGTATAAATCCCTTTAGCTCATCGTTAGCCTGTCAGTTTGATGTTGTATGGATCGGGTAGTTGTTCATCTCCACTTAAAGGATCTTCATGTACCTTGGCAGTGTTGCCAGATGGGAAATGTTGGAAGTATCGTACCAGCGGCTTAAAATTATCGTATTTTGAGGAAAATTATCGTACACACCCAGTTTTCATTCTGATGTGGCTCAGGACCATCTGTTTCAGTAACATACTATCACAGATCGTGCATATTACAGCCTATAACACAGTTTTACCTTTAAATAAGCTAACAGATCGGTTGAAAAAAGCGCCTCTTGGGAGACCAGCACCTCTACCTGTGTAGAGTACATAATGAGCCCCTGGCCTGTACTGAACAGCCCAGAATATCAGTCATGATTAACTATCTTCTATATGTCTTCTGTTGAATCATCATATATCAAATCTTGCCTCATATCTTGCCTCATAAATATTTTGAGAAGGAATCTGTTTATACATTAGCGACAAACATCAAAATCAATCCACCTAAACAACTGCTAAAATGCCTCTGATAATTGAAGTAGAAACCTGTTTCACAGTTTTATTGAGAACCACAGTCCAGTAACATTTTTGCAGACGTTTGCACATTGCAGCAGCAACAGAAAACTTTAGTGCTAATGCCAACAACAGGTTTGAACAACCCATTAAAACTGGGGTCTGCCCCCCTCCCCCCTTTTGTTTCTCATCCTGCTGGTAATGTTGCTTATTTGTTGAGTCCGCCATGTCTGCATTAATCGAGTGAACTAATCTTTATGGGTGAACGTAATGTATGAATCACTCACCGGAACTGTACTGGAAGCCAGGGATCACCAGCTGAATCACCCACCTGAGCAGCAAACGAGCCCCACCCGCTCGGTTCATCCGACTCTCAGTTCAGTGAGTGGTAGATAGTTAGCACTCATTACAGCACTTAATGATTCTGTGTTTCAGTGAACTGTGGAACCCATCACTAGCCTCCATCCGAGGCTGCTTCTCTGCTCTGCTACCGCAACACGTCTTCTTTTCCACATAACCCTCACACATGAGACTATGCGTAAAAACAAGCGTAGTATGTATGTGCAGGATCTGTATTCTGATTGTGTTCGCTAATATATTAACTTAGCCACCTAATGAAAGGGTCATATTATTGTACATTATGTGATTTTTGGAATTATTGGTTGTACATTGTACAGAGGGAAAAACTATCGTACAAATACCATAATTATTGTGCATCTGGCAACACTATACCTTGGAGTCACAGTTTCATCCAAATTCATGAGTTGCTGCGAGTAAAGCACTTTTTACAGTTGGGTCCACTATGTAACAAGGATGCTTATTTGTTGTTGTTTTCATTTGTTTGTTTGTTTGCATTTGTTTGTTGTACTGGTAGCCATACCCTACATAAAATATTAACTGTAATTGTTTCACACTGTCCAAAGATAAGTTAGCAACCTCTGTCATTACAGTTTTGGTGGTAAAGAAAATGATATTTGAACCTGTTATTTGATTTGTTTGATACTGACACTTCTGAAGCACTGACATTTCAGTTTAATTACAATTGTGAAACACAGCAGAAATAGTGATTGTTCAATAAAGTCTCCCTATACAGTCGGGGTTTTAGCTCATTTCCCTCAGCTTGCATAATAAGACCCATTCCTGGTATTAAACGTTACCTAAAATTCAACTAACATTTGTAGTATTTCAAATATTTGATAAATGCAACTGTCCATTTGGTAACTGCTCAGTGACTTTACATAAACCGGCTGTAAGATGCTCACTCGCCCCTCTTTTATTTCTGGGTCTCAGGTACACACACAAACAGAGTCACTTTGGGTAAAAGAGTGCACCAGCTCTCCGACACCACGGGGTACCACATTTTTATGACTGGTCTCAGTGGTGTAACTACAGAACACATCCGTCTCTTCGGCATTAGCGTGATAGATGTATTTTTCATGCTGCCATTAGGGCTGAAGCAGTATGCTGTGCAAGGCTTGTGTATGCTAATGTGCCCTCTCACACCTGCAGTTTCCAATTACCCCTGAGGAATGGAGCCAAGACTCGGTTTGCAGCCACCAGCAATAATATGAGTAATGGCAAAATTGCACAAGTCCTTTTGTAGAAAATTGGAGGGGAAAAAAAAGAGTGAGAGAGAAATCATTCAAGATGGGGGGGAGGGGGGGTGAGAGGGCATGGAGCAAGAGGTAAAAAGGGAAAGACAGGTGAAGGTGGAGAGAGAAAGTGTGAGGAAAGCAGCAATTCACACATTCCACTCTTTTATTTTTTACACTTTGACATTTTTGTTACTATCGATTTCTCCACTTTGAACAACAGCAGCCTACCTCGGAGCGCTTATCAACGTGAGATGCTTTCAGTGAGATATGCGCAGCGAGGTGCAAAAATGTGTGAGCTGAAGCAGAGATGCCTTCAGACTTTCCTCACTCCTCTCATCACTTCAATTACTGGTGCTCAGCTTTGAAAGCTAGTTAGCTTTCTTTGCTATCACTCTCTCTCTCTTTTTTTTTTTCTCTTGCACCCTGTTGGTAACAGACAAACCCAGCCAAAACTGTATTCTCTTTCTCCCAATCTGGACACTTCATGAACAGAGGGCCAACAGATTCTGGTTAGATATTTGTTATCATGACAGGAGACAGAGCAAGAGCGGAGAGAGAGAGACTTTATGGGCCTATTTTCAGCTCACAGAGTCACTCATAGATTTTGTGTGTGTGTGTGTGTGTGTGTGTGTGTGTGTGTGTGTGTGTGTGTTAGTCTGGGTC
Source organism: Pholidichthys leucotaenia (assembly GCA_020510985.1). Taxonomy (NCBI): domain Eukaryota; kingdom Metazoa; phylum Chordata; class Actinopteri; order Cichliformes; family Pholidichthyidae; genus Pholidichthys; species Pholidichthys leucotaenia. The sequence goes on from CM035843.1 coordinate 84,498,429, forward strand.
CTCGTGGCTGCTGGCCTTGATAACGGTGGGCGGAAAATCAATCAAACTCTGTGACAGCCAGTCTGGAGGCCCCGCCCTTTTATATGCCTATTCTCTCCTGTTCTTCTCTGTGTCTTGTCAGTTTTTCTCTGTCATAAATAAGAAATAATGCACATACGCAGGGTGAATGCAGAAATCCAAACCCAGCAGAGACTTGCAGTGTTGCCAGACGGGAAATTAAGAAATGTCGCACTGTTGCTTTAAAATTATCGTATTTTGACCCAAACTATCGTATGTAGAAAAAAATAACTTGAAAAATCAGAGTCTAGGACAGTGCATTTAAAAACAAGCCTATTCTATATGTATGGAAGTGCAGTAACCTAAGGAATAAACTCAGAGGCTCGGCCATTTGAGTTAAACAACTGCTGTATGCATTGTCACACCCACCCACCCACACAGTGAACTGCACCTTTTTGCACAACCACTGCTTCTATCCTTAAAGGGAATACTAATTGAGAACCCTAAAATAAACGTATTATTACTGCTACCGTAAGCTGAGAACATAATAAACCTGAATATAGTACTTTTGTAGCCTTAATTTCATCTAGAAAGGAAACAAACTGAACTTTTTCCCTTCATTGTGTGCACCCACGTCGAGGCTCTGACTTCTGTATTTGCTGACTGATTTGGGTGACGCTACAAGTTGAACAAACTAAAAGCTCAGTGGCTCCAGCGCATCCAACCCGCACTCTTGATTATGCATCTAAATTGTAGAAATAAATGAATATTCCAGACAATATTGTGAAGATTTTGATCATTCGGTCACTCGGCAACGAGATCACTATTTTCACTGCAAGCGTGCAACTTGCAAGGAGAGGGTGAAGATATGAAGCAAAAATGATGATCAAGACTTGTCTAAAAATCATCCCGATCAATAAAGCACATATATTTGAAGAATAAGGTCTACCCTGGCTAAAAACATAATTTGGTATTAAAATAAGAAACACTCTAGTTTCTCTAAAATCTAATGAATAATTTCAGCTGAGTTGTCGATCACTCAGGGACGTTCACACATATTTTTCTTTAATTTAGAGAAAAGACAATCGCAAAATGGATTTCTACATTTTCTATAATATAAAAGTAAGACAAGAAACATCAATAAATACATTTATATGTACCGGTTCACAGTGTTGTTAGGGTTAAGCTGCGACTCGTCTTGTTTCATCATCACAGAGGTTCAGCCCGGGGGAGGCGCACCAACTTGGGTTGCTCCACTTTGATCCAGCAGCTCACACGGGACCGAACGGCCGCCACGGGGCTCACATCGCCGGGGCTCGGAGGTGAAGGAGGGACCACCGGTGGAACTTGGACATCGGTTTGGTGGAAGTTTAAAAGTGGCTTCAACCACTGGCAGCAGTGGGATGATGAGAGAGGAGCAGCCAGGCAGGAGGGGAGCTAACGGCTAACAGGGAGCAGCTGGACGGTGAAAAAAAAAAAACTCTGGGATGGATTAAAGAGGAATTCACCATCCGGCTGTTTTGGACCCAGTTCATGCAGGTAAGGTGCAGGGGGTCAGGGACTGCAGCTGCAGCATTAGCTTGGTTTTCATCGTCGGCTTCAGCGTCAAAATCTCCCAAATCTCCATCACTATCATCCATCCATCCATCCATCTTCTACCGCTTTTCCGGAGGTCCAGGTCGCGGAGGCAGCAGTTCAAGCAGAGAAGCCCAGACTTCCCTCTCCCCAGCCACCTGCTCCAGCTCTTCAGAGGGAATACCAAGGCGTTTCCAGACCAGCTGGGAGACATAGTCTTGGGTCCTGGGTCTGCCCCTGGGTCTCCTCCCAGTGGGACGTGCCTGAAACACCTCAAGTGGGAGGCGTCCAGGAGGCATCCTAATCAGATGCCCATACCACCTCAGCTGACTCCTTTCAATGTGGAGGAGCAGCGGTTCTACTCTGAGCCCCTCCCGGATGACTGAGCTCCTCACCCTATCTCTGAGGGTGAGTCCAGCAATCCTACGGCGAAAGCTCATTTCAGCCGCTTGTATCCGCAATCTTGTTCTTTCGGTCATTACCCAAAGCTCGTGACCATAGGTGAGAGTAGGAACGTAGATTGACTGGTAAATCGACAGCTTTGCCTTAGAACTAAGCTCCCTCTTCACCACAACAGACCGGTACAACGTCCGCATCACTGCAGATGCTGCTCCAATCCGTCTGTCGATCTCTCACTCCATTTTCCCCTCACTCGTGAGCAAGACCCCAAGATACTTAAACTCCTCCACTTGGGGCAGGAGCCTGTCCCCAACCCGGAGAGGACAATCCTCCTTTTGCCGGCTGAGGACCATGGACTCGGACTTGGAGGTGCTGATTCTCATCCCAGTCGCTTCACACTCAGCGGCAAACCGTCCCAGCAAGAGCTGTAGGTCATTGCTGGATGAAGCCAAAAGGACAACATCATCTGCAAACAACAGAGATGAGATCCTGTGGTCACCAAGCATGACACCCTCCATTCCCTCGCTGCGCTTAGAAATCCATCCATCCATCCATCCATCTTCTACCACTTAATCCTTTCGGGTCGCGGGGGGGCTGGAGCCTATCCCAGCATCTTTGGGCGAGAGGCAGGGTACACCCTGGACAGATCGCCAGTCCATCACAGGGCGCTTAGAAATCCTGTCCATAAAAATTATGAACAGGATCGGTGACAAAGGGCAGCCCTGGCGGAGTCCAACTCTCACTGGGAATGACTCCGACCGAGTGTTGGCAATACGAACCAAACTCTCACAACGGTCGTACAGAGACCGAATAGCTCGTAACAACAAGCCCGATACCCCATACTCCCGAAGCACTCCCCACAAAAATCCACGAGGGACGCGGTCAAATGCCTTCTCCAAGTCCACAAAACACATGTAAACTGGTTGGGCAAACTCCCACGAACCCTCAAGAATTCTCGAGAGGGTAAAGAGCTGGTCCGATGTGCCATGGCCAGGACGAAAACCACATTGCTCCTCCTGAATTCAAGGTTCGACCAACGGCTGGACTCTCCTCTCCAGTACCTTGGCATAGACCTTCCCAGGGAGGCTGAGGAGTGTGATCCCTCTAAAGTTGGAGCACACCCTCCGGTCCCCTTTTTTGAAGAGAGAAACCACCACCCCGGTTTGCCATGCCAAAGGCACTGCCCCCGACCTCCACGCAATGTTGCAGAGGCATGTCAACCATGACAGCCCAACAACATCCAGGGCCTTGAGGTACTCAGGGCGAATCTCGTCCACCCCTGGGGCCCGGCCACCAAGGACATTTTTAACCACCTTGGCGACCTCAGCCCCTGTGATAGGCGAGTCATCCCTCTCGTCCCCAAACTCTGCTTCCTCTGTGGAAGGTGTATCAGTGGGATTGAGGAGATCCTCGAAGTATTCCTTCCACCGCCCGACGATATCCCCAGTCGAAGTCAACAGTGTCCCATCCGCACCATACACAGTGTGGACGGGGAGCTGCTTTCCCCTCCTGAGCCACCGGACAGTTTGCCAGAATCTCTTTGAGGCCAACCGAAAGTCTTGTTCCATGGCCTCACCGAACTCCTCCCATACCCGGGTTTTTGCTTCAGCAACCACCCGAGCTGCACTCCGCTTGGCCTGCCGGTACACCTCAGCTGCTTCGGGAGTCCCACAAGCCAACCAAGCTTGATAGGACTCCTTCTTCAGCTTAATGGCCCCCCTCACCACTGGTGTCCACCACTTGGTTCGGGGGTTGCCACCACGAGATGCACCGACTACCTTGCGGCCGCAGCTCTGGGCCGCCGCTTCAACAACAGAGGTGGAGAACATGGCCCATTCAGACTCCATGTCTCCAGACTCCCTCGGAATGTGGTTGAAGTTCTTCCGGAGGTGGGAGTTGAAGACCTCCCGGACAGAGGCCTCAGCCAGACGCTCCCAGCACACCCTCACTATACGTTTGGGTCTACCAGGTCTGAATGGCTTCCTCCCCTGCCATCGGATCCAACTCACCACCAGGTGGTGATCAGTTGACAGCTCTGCACCTCTCTTTACCCGGGTGTCCAAGACATACGGTCGCAGGTCTGATGATACGATAACAAAATCGATCAACGACCTGCGACCTAGGGTGTCCTGGTGCCAGGTGCACATATGGACACCCTTATGCTTGAACATGGTGTTCGTTATGGACAGACTGTGGTTAGCACAGAAGTCCAATAACTGAACACCACTCGGGTTCAGATCGGGCAGGCCGTTCCTCCCAATCACCCCCCTCCAGGTTTCACTGTCGTTGCCCACGTGCACATTGAAGTCCCCCAGTAGAACAATGGAGTCTCCAAGAGAAGCACCCTCCAGCACCCCAGTCACAGACTCCAAAAAGGGTGGGTACTCTGAAATATCATTTGGTGCATAGGCACAAATGATGGTCAGGACCCGTTTCCCAACCCGAAGGCGCAGGGAAGCAACCCTTTCGTCCACCAGGGAAAACTCCAATATAGAGGCAGCAAGGCGAGGCGATACAAGAATACCCACCCCTGCTCATCACCTCTCGCCCGGGGCAACTCCAGAAAAGGCCAAGCTCCAGCCCCTCTCCATGAGACTGGTTCCGGAACCGAAGCTGTGTGTTGAGGTGAGGCCGACTATATCTAGCCGGTATCTCTCAACCTCGTACACCAGCTCAGGCTCCTTCCCCACCAGAGAGGTGACATTCCACGTACCAAAAGCCAGTTTAGAAAGCTTGGGATCAGTCCGCCAAGGTCTCCGCCTTTGACCGCCACCTAATCCACATAGCACCAGACCCCCATGATCCCTCCTGCAGGTGGTGAGCCCACTGGAGGGCGGACCCATGTAACTCCTTCGGGCTGAGCCCGGCCGGGTCCCATGGGTGGAAACCCAGCCACCAGACGATAGCCTTCGAGCCCCTCCCCCAGGCCTGACTCCAGGTTGGGGCCCCGGTAACCCCATACCGGGCAGGGTACACTGAATCCTTGATATACAATTTATCATGAGAGTCTGTTGGATCGTTCTTAGTCTGGCCCTTCACCCAGGACCAGTTTGTCTTGGGAGACCCTATCAGAGGCAAATTGCCCCGGACAACATAGCTCCTGGGATCAGTGGGGCACGCAAACCCCCCCACCACGATAAGGTGACGATCCATGAGGGGGTATCATGACAGTCTGTTGGATCATTCTTAGTCTGTCCCTTCACCCAGGACCAGAATCTCCATCGCTATCACTGTGCTAAATCACTCTTTTCACCTTCGTCTTCCTCTTCGTTGGTATCCACTTCGAAACTCAGATCGAGAATGCTTTCTTCCATTTTTCTCAAAATATGAACATGATCTCATCGTTTTCAGATAGTAACAACACCGGTAATTAATTCATTGTTCAGTTCTTGACGTCACGCATTTCAGGCAACATTCCCAGCAAATTTCGGTCATCTGAAACCATCACTTTCACTGACTTTTTTCTCTCTCTGGATCACAATTTATTCCAAAAAATGGTGATATTCGAGGAAATTACATCATTTTCTGCATAAACATACCAAATTTGGTCTAATTAAAAATCAATAAATTTCTCCTTTAAACATAGGGTCTAACTCCAGGCAGGGTGATAAAGCTGCTGTGACTGGTGGAGTTGCTTTGTTTTCTTACCAGTGTCCTTGTCTGTGCTACAGGACTCTTTTCTTTTAGTAAATTTTTCTTCCAAGTCCCAGCTCATGTTCACTGATTTTTTAAAAATTTGTTGCATTGTCAGTGCAGCTGAACAAACAAACATGAGCTAAGTGCTGCTGATATGATTGGCACAATTGGCAGTGAGGAGGAGCCAGCCACAGTGTTGCCAACTTGACGACTTTCTTGCAAAATCTGGCAACTTTTCAAATCCTCTTCGTGACTTTTTTTTTTCTCCGCTGCATTGAAACACCGTCTGCGCCAGTTACTCTCGACGGACGTACCCTAGCTGCAGCGGAGCTCACTAGCATAGGCCCCGTTAGCGGTCCTCTGGCCCTCCTCAGCAGTGAGGAGACTGGGTGGGTGACGGTGAGAAGGAAGCCTAGTCGCAAAGCCCCGGTGCACCACCAACCTGTTCACGTTTCTAATCGTTTTTCCCCGCTCAGCGACACACCCGCTGAGGAAAAAACTGATCATTGGCGACTCTGTAGTCAGAAACATGAACCTAGAGACTCCAGCGGCCATAGTCAAATGCATTCCTGGGGCCAGAGAAGGTGACATCGAGTCAAATTTGAAAATGCTGGCTAAAAGTAACTGTAAATACTCCACAATTGTTATCCACGCCGGCATTAATGACATCCGTCTCCGGCAGTCGGAAGTCACGAAACTCAATGTAGAATCGGTGTGTGCCTTTGCCAAAACAATGTCAGACTCTGTAGTGTTCTCTGGGCACCTCCCCAATCTGACCAGTGATGACATGTTTAGCCGCTCGTCATCCTTCAACCGCTGGCTGTCTGTGTGGTGTCCTGCAAACAATGTGGGCTACATTGACAATTGGAGCTCATTTGGGGGAAAACCTGGTCTTATGAGACGAGACAGTGTCCATCCCACTTTGGATGGTGCGTCTTATTTATCTAGCAATCTGGCATCTTTTTTATCCAAATTTCCAAAATCTTGACAAATCAGAGTTGGGACCAGGAAGCAGAGTCGCAGTCTTACATGCCTCTCTGCAGCTCCTTTTCATCCGCCACCCCTCAACTTAGCCCCTGTCTTCCCCATCAGAGAATCATTGTCTGCTCATTCCAAAGTAAATAAAAATATAATGTATAAGCATCCCAAAGTGATTGAACAAAAAGTTGGTAAAACTCAAATTAAACATGAAGCCTCTAAATTTAATGATTTGGTCTCTGTTCCTCCTCATAATTTAAAAATTAAATGTATTGTCAGCCTCCGTCGGTCTATGATGACCATGGAAGAGAATCCTAAACGTCTACTCTGCTGGAACAGCACCGCCTGTGGCTGAACAGGCCGATGCGCGAATGGCAGTCCCTGTCACACAGGTCGCACTTGTGGGTGGTCTCCATGCTGCTGGGTCTGTGGCGATTCTTCCCGCGAGTCCTTTTTTCATCTGCTGCAGCAGTCAGTCTCTCTTCACCCGCCTTGAGCTGTCTGGTCAGGGTGCCTCTCCATTTGGAGCGGTCCATTGCAAGGTCCTCCCACCGCTCTGTGTTGATCTCCAGGGCCTTCATGTCTCTCTTGCAGATGTCTCTAAAGTGCAGCTGTGGGCAGCCAACGTCTCTCCTGCCAGTCGCCAGTTCTCCATAGAGGACGTCTTTGGGGATTCTGCCATCCTCCATATGGTGAACATGGCCTAGCCAGCGGAGCCTGCGCTGCCTGAGTAGAGTGAACATGGAGGGAAGGCCGGCGTGGGACAGAACTTCTGTGTTGGGCACTTTGTCTTGCCAGGATATGTCCAAGATGTGGCGAATGCAGCGCAAGTGGAAGGAGTTCAGTCTCTTTTCCTGCCGGGCATATGTTGTCCACGTTTCACTCCCATAGAGCAGTGTGCTGATGACGCAGGCGTTGTACACTGCCATCTTTGTCTTGACAGAGAGTTTGGGATTCTCCCACACTCGTGTGGTGAGGCGAGCGAGTGTGAAGGCTGATTTTCCAATCCTCTTGTCGATCTCTGTATCAAGGGAGAGGTTGTTGCTGATCGTGGACCCAAGGTACATGAACTGATTCACAACCTCCAGCTCGTAGTCGTCGATGGTGATGGTTGGTGGTGCTTCCGTGCCTTGCGCCAAGACGTTAGTCTTCTTCAGGCTGATGGTAAGCCCGAAGTCCTTGCAAGCCTGGGAGAAGCGGTCCATCAGGGTCTGAAGCTCCTGCTGTGTGTGGGTTGCGACTGCAGCATCATCTGCAAACAGCAGGTCTCTGATTAGAGCCTCGCGTACTTTGGTTCTGGATTTCAGGCGGGCGAGGTTGAAAAGCCTGCCGTCAGATCTTGTGTGCAGGTAGATTCCCTCTGTTGCTGTGCTGAAGGCATGCCTCAGGAGCATAGCAAAGAAAATCCCAAAGAGGGTTGGCGCAAGTACACAGCCCTGTTTCACTCCGCTGCGTATGTTGAATGGCTCTGAGACGTTGCCATCGTGCTGCACTATCCCCTGCATGTTGGTGTGAAACGATTCGATGAGGCTTTGCAACTTTGGTGGGCATCCTATCTTTGGTAGGATCTTGAAAAGGCCCTCTCTGCTGACCAGATCGAACGCTTTGGTGAGGTCGATGAAGGCGACGTACAGGGGCATGTTCTGTTCTCTGCAGTTCTCCTGGAGTTGGCGGATGGCGAATATCATGTCTACTGTCGATCGCTCAGCGCGGAAGCCACACTGAGACTCGGGGTAGACACGTTCGGCAAGCTTCTGTAGACGAACGAGAACAACTTGTGCGTAGACTTTGCCAACAACGCTGAGGAGGGAGATGCCCCTGTAGTTGTTGCAGTCGCTTCTCTCCCTTTGTTTTTGTAGAGGGTGATGATCTTGGCGTCCCTCATGTCCTGTGGTACGGCACCTTCCTTCCAGCACTGGCAGAGGACGTCATGCAATGGCAGTGGTTTGTTAAATATGAGGTCTCTAACTCCCAAGTCTCTGTTAGTCCATGATCTGTTAATTGATCATCAGATTGATTTAAAATCCCTTACAGAGACTTGTTAGGACAAGAGGATTATGTTGCTTTAAATGAATCAACTCCCTCTGGTTATTTAAACTGTCAAAATCCCAGAAGTTCTGGTCGTGGAGGAGGAGTAGCAACAATTTACCATTACAAATTACTAGTTAATGTAAAGCAAAAAGCATGTTATAATTCCTTTGAGGGCCTGGTCCTCAGTATTGGGCACTCTAGCAATTTTAGGCTAAACCCAATTTTATTTGCCATAGTTTATCGTCCTCCATCAACCTACTCAGAATTTTTATCCAAATTTGCTGAATTCTTAGCTGATTTAGTGCTGAAATCAGATAGAATAATTATAGAAGGGGACTTTAATATACAGTACATGTAGATATAGATAGTGATTGCCTTAATGTGGCATTTAATTCAATATTAGACTCGATTGGGTTTTCTCAGAAAGTAGGAAATTCTACTCATTATCTCCACCATATGTTGGACCTTGTTCTGACATATGGCATAGAAATAGAAAATCTGGTAGTGTCTCCTCATAACCCTGTACTGTCAGACCATTGTCTGTTAACCTTTGATTTTACTATTTCTGACTATTTGGCTCCTAAAGAAAAATATTACTACAGTAGGTGGCTCTCAGACGATGCTGTTACCAAATGTATGCAGATTGTTTCCTCTATACCATGTGTCAACACAACGGAAATAAGCTATAGACAGCTTGCTCCTTCTGTAATTGATAGCATGGCAGATAGTGTTACAGCTTCTCTGCATCAGACTCTAGACTTGGTGGCCCCTTTAAAAAAGAAAAAGTCTAATCAAAGATTTCTAACTCCTTGGTTCAACACAGAAACTCGTAGCTTAAAACAGAAGACTCGTCAATTAGAAAGAAAATGGCGCTCCACTAATTTAGATGAAATCTATTTAGCTTGGAGAAATCATCTTTTAATTTATAAAAAATCTCTTAGAAAAGCTAGAACGAGTTATTATTCTGCATTAAAAGAAGAGAACAAGAATAATCCCAGGTTTCTTTTCAGTACTGTAGCCAGGTTGACAAAGAGTCAGGACTCTGTCAATCCTAGCATTCCCTTAGAGCTTACTAGTCAGGACTTTATGAACTTTTTCAAAAATAAAATTTCATCCATCAGAGATAAAATCAATCAGATTCTTCCCACCATTAACTTAAATACAGTAACTACTACAACTCCTTCAACTGATGTCTGTCTTGATGAGTTTACTCCAATTGACCTTTGTGAGTTAGACAAAATAATTTCCTCATCCAAACCTTCAACTTGTCTTTTAGACCCTATTCCTACCAGGTTATTTAAAGAAGTCTCCCCACTTATTGGTAGCTTTATTCTTCATATAATCAATTCTTCATTAACTTTAGGCCATGTACCGCAGGCTTTTAAAACGGCTGTAATTAAACCCTTACTCAAAAAGCCAACGCTAGATCCAAGAGCTTTAGCTAACTATAGACCAATCTCTAATCTCCCTTTCATTTCAAAAATCTTAGAAAGAGCTGTTGCTACGCAATTATTTGACCACCTGCAGGGAAATGGTTTACTTGAAGAGTTTCAATCTGGGTTTAGAATCTATCATAGTACTGAAACAGCCTTAGCGAAGGTCACTAACGACCTCCTCATCGCATCTGATAATGGACTGGTTTCTGTACTTGTCCTTTTAGACCTTAGTGCAGCTTTTGATACTATCAATCAAAATATTCTACTTGATAGATTAGAACACTATGTTGGACTTAATGGAACTTCGTTGCAGTGGTTTAGGTCTTATTTATCTGATAGGTTCCAGTTTGTTCACGTCAATAATGAGTTTCCTTTCAACTCAAAGCTCAGTCATGGAGTTCCACAGGGATCTGTGCTAGGCCCTACTCTTTTTAGTTTATATATGCTTCCATTAGGCAACATTATTAGAAAGCACTTTATACATTTTCATTGTTATGCAGATGACACACAATTATACCTGTCAATGAAGCCAGATGATAGTAATCAATTAGGCAAGTTGGAAGCCTGTCTTAAGGAAATCAAAGCTTGGATGACTTGTAATTTCCTGCTATTTAATTCAGATAAGACTGAAGTCATTCTTGTTGGTCCAAAAAACCTTAGAAATACCTTTCCAAATCAAACTTTTAGTTTAGATGTGGTTACTCTTTCTCTTAATAGCTCTGTGAGGAACCTTGGAATTATTTTTGATCAAGATCTGTCTTTCAATTCACATATTAAATTTGTTTATAAGACTGCCTTTTATCATTTGCGTAATATTGCCAAGATTAGGAGCATCTTGTCTCAGAGTGATGCTGAGAAACTGATCCACGCTTTTGTTAGCTTGAGATTAGATTATTGTAATTCTTTACTATCAGGTTGTCCTAAAACATCTTTAAAAAGTCTTCAGCTGATTCAAAATGCTGCAGCAAGAGTTTTAACAGGTACTAGAATGAGAGATCATATCTCTCCGGTTCTGGCCTCCCTTCATTGGCTTCCCATAGAGTTTAGAATGAAGTTTAAAATCCTTCTTCTTACTTACAAAGCTCTAAACAATCAGGCTCCTTTTTATTTAAAAGATCTGATACTACCGTATTATCCTAACAGAGCACTACGCTCCCAAAATGCAGGATTACTTGTAATACCTAGAATCTCCAAAAGTACAATGGGAGGCAGAGCCTTCAGTTATCAAGCTCCTCTCCTGTGGAACCAGCTGCCAATCTGGATTCGGGAGTCAGACTCGATCTCTGTTTTTAAGAATAGGGTTAAAACCTTCCTTTTTGATATAGCCTACAATTAGGGAGGGATCATGTGTTTCTGAACCCTCCCTTAGTTATGCTGCTAATAGGTTTAGTCAGCCGGGGGACCTCCAATAATGCACTGGGCCTCACTCCTTTCTTCACTCTCAATGAAATATTTTTTCTTTTGCTGGTCATTAACATCTGTTTGTTCTCTCCCATAGATTGAGTCCCCATCGTGCTGTTTGCTCTCTACATGTCTGTTCTTTTCATCTTCTCTGTCCCCTCACCCCCAGCCAGTCGCAGCAGATGACTGCCCCTCCCTGAGCCTGGTTCTGCTGGAGGTTTCTTCCTGTTAAAAGGGAGTTTTTCCTCTCCACCGTCGCCAAGTGCTTGCTCACAGGGGATTGCCTGATTGCTAGGGTCTTTCTCCAACTGTGGGGGTTCCCCCTACAGTTGAAAGTGCTATGAGATGATTGTTGTTGTGAAATGGCGCTATATAAATAAAGTTGAATTGAACTGAATTGAATCTGCACCTGGATGGTGAAGGAGATACTGTGAGAATCACTTTTTTTGATTTCTCCAGTGCCTTTAACACCATCCAGCCACTGCTGCTGGGTGAGAAGCTGCAGGTGATGGGGGTTGACAGCTCTGTGATCTCCTGGATTACTGACTACCTGACAGGCAGACCACAGTTTGTCCTGCTGGGCAATGTCTTATCTGGGGTGGTGGCTTCTGATAAGGGAGCTCCACAGGGGACTGTGCTCTATCCTTTTCTCTTTAATTTATACACCACTGACTTTCAGTACAACACAGAGTCATGCCACCTGCAGAAATTCTCTGACGACTCAGCTGTTGTGGGGTGTATAAGAGGAGGAGAGGAGGGGGAGTACAGGAAACTGGTAGACAGATTTGTGGAGTGGACGGAGCAGAATCACCTGAGGTTGAATGTCAGCAAGACCAGAGAGATGGTGATTGACTTCAGGAAGAGGAAGACGCCTTCTCAGCCACTGCAGATTAGGGGGGAGGATGTGGGAGTGGTTGAGGACTACAAATATCTGGGTGTCAGGATCAGCAGCGGGTTGGACTGGAGATCCAACACCGATGCTGCGCACAAGAAGGGGATGAGCAGACTCTACTTCCTGAGGAAGGTGAGATCCTTCAACGTGTGCAGCAGGATGCTGGAGCTTTTCTACCAGACCGTTGTCGCCAGCACCATCTTCTTTGCTGCTGTCTGTTGGGGTAGCGGTATCAGAGCCAGAGACACCAACAGACTTGACAAGATTATCAAGAGGGCTGGTTCTGTAATTGGTCTCAGACCAGAGACCTTTGAGACAGTAGTGCAGAGGAGAACACTAAATAAACTGCGATCCATCATGGACAATCCTGATCACCCCCTCCACCACACACTAGACAGACAGCGAAGCACTTTCTCCAGTAGACTACTACAGCTTCGCTGTCGAATGGCCAGGTACAGGAAGTCTTTCCTGCCACATGCAATTTCACTGTACAATAACTCATTATGATGTTGTATTCTGGTCATAACAATGCCGCCATACTGTACCTTACAGTCTAACTGGTACCTCACATTTCACTCTGCTCCTGATAGTCCTTCTTTGTACTACAGGATGACTCATGTGTTTATACGGGTCATCATATACTAAGCTATGATGTATATTGGTTTTATAGTCATGTTAGTTTTTACTTTCCATGGGTAATCCCTTTGTCTATCATGTGTGTGTTTCTGTTGTTTGGTTGTCTACTGTCATGCTGCTGTTACACTGTAATTTCCCAGTTTGGGATCAATAAAGTACATCTATCTATTTAAATGGCAAAATTAAAACAAACCAAGAATCAACAGAAGAAAGTTAATTTGTAGTTCTAAACATATTTAGGGTGTGTTTTTTACTCACTGTTCATCTCTCCCACAACATTATTCTTCTCTCCTATAACTTCCATTACAACTAGAAAAGCACTCGGAGAGCGCAGACCTCCGCCAAGCGCCACAGTTCCCCCCATACAGTGTTTGTGTGTACGTTTTCAAATTCCTTGATCATGAAAACATATGACTAGCAATTGGATTGACAATGATAGGATTAGTTGTTCAGTAGTTATTCACGAAAATGGCATTTTCCGTAATGGCAGCCACAGTTCCCCCCATACAGTGTTTGTGTGTACGTTTTCAGATTCCTTGACCATGAAAACATATGAATAGCAATTGGATTGACAATGATAGGATTAGTGGTTCAGTAGTTATTCATGAAAATGGCATTTTCCGTAATGGCGGTTTTCTTCTGGACGGTGATCCGGATCACCACCAAAATGTAATCATCTGTAGGATACCCCATTTCTGACAATCTGTGAAAATTTCATGAAAATCCGTCCATAAGTTTTTGAGTTATCTTGCTAACAAACAAACAAACAGACAGACAGACCAACGCCGATGATCACATAACCTCCTTGGCGGAGGTAATAACCAATTATGCGAGTTAGGCAACGACAACATATAGCAACTTCTAGCGGCTTGGACAGCCAACAGCTACTTTCCTTACTGAGGAGCTGGAAATAGCCAGCCAGGTATGAGCTAATCAGCTATGAGCATCAGTTTTTGGTGATGTGCAGGTGTTCACGTAAATAAAAATGACCAATTTTTTTTTTTTTGGGGGGGGGGGGGTGCACAGAAATGCCAAAATTATCCTGTACTTGACCTTTTTTAAAACTACTGATCGTTCATGTATAGGCCCTAAAACTATCGTATAAATACGATAATTATAGTATATCTGGCAACACTGCAGACTCGTGACTGGGTATAGAGGGGCTGCACGTGATATCAGTGGTCACGTTATGGTGGTACGGGGGGGGGGGGGGATTCTCCACCCAGAGATGGCAGCTGGGGGAAAGAGGGAACAATGTGCTGAAGGAGGAAGTGTCACCGGGGGGTCTCAGACGGGACAGTAAGGACTATTTGCCCCCCCAGGGAGAGGAGGAAGCACCAGAACCACTGGAGGAGGAAAGGGTGAGAGAATGCCGTACTGGGGTTATGTTATGTTAATATGCCATGCATGTCTTTGTTCCACACAATGATTATTGTCGGGATTCCTGGGTCTTCATACATGGAATTAAAGATTATAAAAGGAGGATGCACAGAGACCCAGGAGCTTTTACTGTACTTGACGTTGGAGAAGAAATAAAGTTTGTGTGTTGTCCAGCTCGTTGCCTCGCCTGCTTCCTTTCTCCACATTGGTGACCCCAAGACGTGCCATGGAGAGCGAGCCGAGCACCGCCCCGGAGACTACCTGGAGGGAGAGCACCAGTGCCGCGTGCGCTGTCTCAGTCAAGCGCCCAGACTTCTGGCTTCACAACCCAACTGCGTGGTTCCTGCATATAGAAGCCCAGTTCGTACTCCGCAGGATAACAACAGACGACACAAAATATTACTACGTGGCTGCTGTGCTAGATGCATGCACCACGCAACAGGTGACAAACCTGCTCCAGGAACCGCCGGCCCAGGGGAAATATGAAGCGCTCAAGAGGATGCTTCTCCAGTGCTATACCCTTTCTGACAGTGAGAGGGCAGAAAGATTCCTAACACATTCGGAGTTAGGTGACAGATCAGCCATGGAGCTCATGGAGAGCATGTTGGCACTGAGGGGGAAGGACAATGAATCTTTCCTGTTCACCCACTTGTTCCTCTGGAACCTACCGGCTACAGCGAGGGCAATCCTGGCCAACTCGCCGTAGCTCGTTGCCAAGGACTACCGTGCTCTGGCGTAGGAAGCAGACTGCATCATTTTGGCGACCAGAACTCTCAGCGTGCAGGCAGTGGCACCAGCATCCATGAGGGACTCCAGCGAGGTCGAGGAGCCGTTGGTGATAGCCAGAACGGACACCAAGAGACGAAGGAATGGGCCGATCTGTTTCTATCATCGCCATTTCGGCTTGTATGCCCAACGCTGCCTGTCCCCATGCCAATTCAAGAAGCCGGGAAGACAGCACGTTCGGCATTCAGTAGCAGCGGTGACAGGAACAAACTGCTTTATGTCACGGACACAAGTTCGGGGAGACGGTTTTTGGTTGACTCTGGCTCCCAGAAGAGCCTCATTCTGCCGGTCAGCACAGACAGGTTGGCAGGAGGCAGCGGTCCCGAGTTCACAGCCACCAACAGATCCACCATCAGGACATTTGGCGAATGAACACTGACAATATGCTTGCACAGACGCAATTTTCAGGGGGACTTTGAGATAGCTGCATGTTCCGCCCCCATTTTAGGCGCAGATTTTTTATGTGCTTATGGGTTGTTAGTCGATGTTGCTAATAGGCAATTAGTGGATGCTGTCTGTTTTACCTCACAGCCCTGCACAACTCAGGGAGCTGGGTCAACAACACTGGCTAACGTTATAGCTCCAGGGGGCAAGTACCAACATTTACTTGCACAGTTCCCAGCACTCACGGTCCCGACTTTTTCGGCTATGGTAACAAAACATGGGGTCAAACATTTCATAACTACAAAAGGCCCACCGGTGTTCGCGTGACCTCAGCATTTGGACACAGCTAAACTGGCCAGCGTGTGCGAGGAGTTTGCTAACTTAGAGCAGTTACCATTGTCAGCCACTCCAACAGCCCATGGGCATCCCTGCTACACATGATGCCTAAGGCTGAGTCGTGGTGACTGTGCGGCGATTTCTGGCGCTTGAACAACACCACGGAACATAATCGTATCCCATCCCGCACATCCAGGATTTTTCCATGCACCTGGCTAGGGCACGTGTTTTTTCGAAAGTGGATCTGGTGTGTGGTTACCACCAGGTCCCAGTGCACGCGGAAGATGTTCCAAAAGCAGCGGTAATAACTCCTTTCGGCCTTTTCAAGTTTTTACGCATGCCATTCGGATTAAAATGTGCGGTGCAGACTTTCCAGAGAATGATGGACGCACTGCTATGTGACTTGTCCTTCGTTTTTGTCTACTTAGACAACATTCTGATATCTAGCACGTCCAAAGAGGAGCACATCGCCCATCTCAAGACAGTTTTCCAGAGGTTGGGAGCCCACGGGCTTATAGTGAACCCGGCGAAGTGCCAGTTCAGTGTGCCAGAAATTGCTTTTTTGGGCCACTGCATTTCGCCGGAGAGCACAATTCTGCTACTGGACAAGGTGCGCGCCGCGTCGGACTTTCCGCATCCGCAGACCGTGAGGGCCCTACAGGAGTTTTGGGAAATGGTCAATTTTTAAAACCATTTCCTTCCCCGGGCAGCCCAGCTGATGCAGCCGTTGTATGCCACGCTTAAGAAAAAGAAGCCCGCGGAAAACATCAACTGGACACCCGAGCAAGTCCAGGCTTTCACAAACGCCAAAACAGCGCTTGCGGATGCCGTGCTGCTAGCCCACCCAGATCTGTCGGCACGGATAGCGCTCACTACGGACGCATCTGATGTTGCCATAGGGGCAGTGGTAGAGCAGTACGTCTCTGGTTCGTTGCAGCCGCTCACATTTTTTAGTCGAACTTTGCGCAACAACGAACACAAATACAGCACGTTCGACAGAGAATTGTTGGCTCTCCACCTGGCGATGTGCCATTTCCAGTTTTGGCTGGAGGGGCGCAAATTCACCGTGTTCATCGACCATAAGCCGCTGACGTACGCGATCTCCAAGGTCTCAGAACCATGGTCAGCCCGGCAGCAATGGCATTTGGCCGCGATCTCAGAGTTTACGACCAACATTCAACACGTTGCCAGTAACTAACTAACTAACTAACTAACTAACCTGCACTTATATAGCGCTTTTCTAGTCACAAAGATCACTCAAAGCGCTTTCACTAGTACTAACCCTCTATTCTAAGGGCCTATAGGAAACAGATATCTAGGGACAATTTAGAACAATCAATTAACCTAACATGCATGTCTTTGGATTGTGGGAGGAAACCGGAGCCCCTGGAGTAAACCCACGCAGCACAGGGAGAACATGCAAACTCCACACAGAAAGGTTCCAACCCCTGCCAGACTGGGGATTCGAACCAGGAACCTTCTAGCTGTAAGGCAACAGTGCTAACCACTGCACCACCGTGCTGCCCAAGCTCAACGTCATGGCCGATTGCCTGTCGTGTGCGTTAGTCTCCTCGGTCTACATGGGAATAGATTTCCCTGCCATGGCTGCGGAGCAAGCCGGGGATGCAGACATTTGCGCGCCCCAGTCGGCGCCTATTGAGTTACAGCTGGAGAGCAGGGTGGTGCAGGAAGGGTGCCCTCCCTTGCTCTGCAATGTATCCACAGGTCATCCGCGCCTGGCGGTTCCGAGCTCTTGGCGCTGCCGCATTTTTGAGTCAGTCCACTCCCTTTCGCATCCAGGCGTGCACGCTTCGGTGAAACTAGTGGGGGCAAAATTCGTCTGGCTGCACTAGCGCAAGGACATGAAGGAGAGGGCTGCAGCTTTCATCGCGTGCCAGCAGGCCAAAGTGCACAAGCACACCAGAGCCTCTCTCGAGCTGTTCCAAATCCCAGCCAGGAGGTTCAACCACGTCCATGTGGATTTGGTGGGACCCCTACTGCCACCACAAGGTTTCACGCACTTTTTGACAATCGTGGACCGCACCACACACTGGCCTGAAGTGGTCCCGCTGGCTTCTACCATGTCTGCAGATGTGGCTCGTGCTATTTTGTCAGCTTGGGTTGCACGGTTCGGATCCCCATCGGATATCACTTCCGACAGGGGTTCGCAATTTGTTTCAGAACTCTGGTCCATAATGGCCCAGAGCCTGGGGGTCAAGATTCACCGTACTACCGCGTACAACCCCCAGGTTAATGGGTTATGTGAGCGTTTTCATAGGTCGCTTAAGGCAGCACTCAGAGCTTCACTCACGGATACAAATTGGGTTGACCGTCTGCCCTGGGTTCTTTTAGGGTTGCACTCCACGCCTAAGGAAGATTTGGCAGCCTCCCCAGCAGAACTTGTTTTTTCTCAGCCACTGCGGATCCCTGGGGAGTTTTTACTGGAAAACCCTGCGCCCGGGGCCGATCCGCCCACACAGTTTTTGCACAGTACGGAGGCCTTTAATGCGCCAAGCCCACTTTTGTTTTCCCCGCACTTTCGTCCCCAAGAGTTTACAGAATGCCAGTTTTGTTTTTGTCAGGCACGATGCGCACCAGACCCCACTGCGTCCACCGTACGACGAACTGTTCAGGGTGTTGGAACGTGGGGCAAAGCATTTTGTGTTAGACTTGGGGGGGGGCGTAGGGAGACCGTCTGCATCGACAGGCTGAAGCCCGCTTTTGTGTTGGCAGACGAGCAGGTGGTGTTGGCCCAAGCTCCCCGGAGCGGACGCCTGCCACTGGTGGCTCAGCAAGTTGGTGTTGCCTCGGTAGGGACCGGCGCTCGCGAAGCTAATGTGTTTTCCCCGCTCCTTTTTTCCCTCCACAGACTGACGTGCCCTCCTGTACACCTCGCCAGCAGGGTGTTTCGACTGGATCAGTGAGCCCCCCCGCTACAGCCGCCGGCTCAAGCCCAAAGGACAGGGGGGTTAGTGCCCTTTCTGGGTGTTCGGGGGGGGCTGTATGGTGGTCTGGGTGGAGGACTCTCCACCCAGAGATGGCAGCTGGGGGAAAGAGGGAACAATGTGCTTAAGGAAGAAGTGTCACCGGGGGGGTCTCAGATGGGACAGTCAGGACTATTCGCCCCCTGGGGAGAGAAGGAAGCGCCAGTACTGCTGGAGGAGGAAAGGGTGTGAGAATGCCGTACTGGCGTTATGTTAATGTGCCACGCATGTCTTTGTTCCACATGGTGATTATGGTCGGGATTCCTGGGTCTTCATGCATGGAATTAAAGATTATAAAAGGAGGATGCACAGAGACCCAGGAGCTTTTGCTGTACTTGATGTTGGAGAAGGAATAAAGTTTGGGTGTCATCCAGCTCGTTGCCTCGCCTGTTTCCTATCTCCACAACATGCCACATTGTTTTTCTGCCATTTTGGACGGCAAATAGCATGGACCCTCTGTTGAGAATAATAATAATTCCACTAGCACGTACTCAATCCGACTCGCCATGGTGTTGTTCGTTTTCCATTACAACTGAATACTATCTTATGTGAGTGAGACCTTTACAGGATGGTGGCCCAACACTCCTATGACATCGATTGTATGTGACAAGAAAAACACAAGATGGATATCAAGGCGAGCCTGCTGTTCGCTGACTTGAGACGAAACACTAGAAAAGTACTGGAGAGTTCAGGAAGCCATGGGGCAGCGAAAGACGTGAGGATACGAACTAGATCACATATGAAGGTAAGCTAATGATTGCTAATACTAGTTAGCACTAATAAGTCCCCAGCACTACATTGTAATCACAGCAAGTTATCACTATTAGGCACAAAAATATGTATGCTGTGTGAGTTAGTTACCTCATTGTCTGCATACAGGAGACAATGGTGTTGTTTGTTCAAAGTGAGCTTTCCACCACTGGGATAAATAATGGCAAAGATGCATAATATCACATCACTCGCCATCCTCTATCACCATTTTCAACAATGATGATGCTGTGGTCGGGTCTACACCACTCTGCCTCCCATCTGCCTCCACCATGGCCATGAATTTGTTTCAGGTCACTCCGTCCAGCTCCCTCTGGTTTTCTTTAATCAGCTACCAAGCACAGAAAAGCCTGTACCTCGTCGGTGGACCACAGTGTTGATTTGTGTGTAGCCATTTATCTCGTTGATTTCACTCACTCACGCTTGCTGTTGGTGATTTGACTGTTCATTGCCATACAAAATGGCGCAGTAAACAAAAGACACGTGACCCGTGTGACGTTGGTGCAACCCCTCTATAGGCAGGCAAGCAACGCGACACCTGCTAAAGGCTGACAGGATTAGAGAGTAGCAGGAGTTGGTCAGCTAAGAAACTGTCACAAATCCCTGTGCGCCATGACACGGCACACAAGGGAGAGAATGAAAAACCCAATCGCGGGAGTAGAGAGTGCCATGTTTATTAACGTTCACCACAAAGTTTACAGTTCAGTTCAACCACAACATACAGAGAGATGAGATTATGGAATTAAGGCCACCAGACATACAGGGCATCTGCCGAATGATCTACAGCCTGGTCAATACAGAGCCTAGTGCTGCAGGGCTGCGATACACACAAAAAGGAAAGGTGATCAGCCTAGTGCTGTAGGGCTGCTAAACACGAGAGGGAAGGTGAAAATGACACTTACGAAGCTGGAGCAATACCGGGGCGAACCGTGCAGTCTGGAGGATAAGGAAGAGGAGCTGGGCCAGCCGAAACTCCAAGGGAATAACCGGAATAACAGGGACGGGCTGGACAACAACGAAGGTGATGGACACATATGAGGAGAGCTATCTGCCGCGTATGGGGATGAATGCCCCGACAATCTCTTTCCCCCAAAGCAGCGAACAAATACTCCTGAAGCTAACGAGGAAAGAGATTGCCGGTGCGAGAAGGCGTGGGCTGAACCTGATTGCACCAGGTGTGAGAGAGAGCGTGTATGAATGTGTGGATGGGAATGAATGGAGCGAGTGTGTGTGTGTGTGTGTGTGTGTGTGTGTGTGGTGTGTGTGTGTAGTGTGTAGTGTGTGAACACCCATGACAGTGCAGCTGATGGCACCTGACAGGAGGAGAGAGCGCGCCCAAGCTGTCAGGAGGAAAATAGGGCAAAACATGACAATAAGTAGAACTGAGTTTGGGAGCCAAACCCAGATTCATGACAAGAAACATATGTTCAGGTCACTGTACTTTGTTATTGCTCCAAACACTGCTGGTCTCTGTCATGTATTAATTATGATTATTATTATTATTATTATTATTGTGTGTCATGGGTGACAGCTACACCTTTCCGGTTCCGCCACCACCCAGGGTACAAAAAGGCCTACCCGGAAGAGACACAGTCTCTTTTCGACCAGCACCTCTGTCTTGACGGGAGCGCCTTAGTGTTCTGTGAGTTCACTAATAAAGTTACATTATACTGCACCTTCGGCCTCATCATTGGAGTCTCAGTTATGGACATAACATTTGGCGACAAGGAAAAAGCTATGGAAAAAGGAGTTTCTAGTATTCAGCCATTTTTGGAGCTCCCAGGTGAGCCATCAGTTCCCTGGGTGAGGTGGTTTGCAGCGTTCCAAAATTATTTGGTGGCACTGAACCTCGGCAAATTGGAGAAACTACATGTACGAGTGATACTGGTCCATAATCTCGGCATGGAAGGGCAACGTATTCTCAGCACATTGGGAGAAAGTGATAGTTTTGAGGACATGGTTGAACTAATGGCATGCTACTTTCGTGCTCCTGAGAACATCGTCCGGCAGATCCAGTTCTGACAGCGACGCCAGCAGCCGGGAGAGTCAGTGCAACGGTATGTTGCGGACCAGCGCCAGCTGGCTGGAGAGTGCCAATTATGGGCTTTGGAGGAAGAAATGGTCCGTGATCAGTTAGCGGAGCACATGCTATGTTCTGTGGCACGGTCCAGGCTCCTCACACACTCTGGTGAACTGACACTGACTGCAGCTGTGGAGATAGCTCAACAGTACGAAGCAGCAGATAAACTATCAAAGGATCTTGGTGAAAGAACAACGTTGAGGCAGTCTGACTCACAATCAGTGGCACAGGCTGTGGACCCGGGTAGCGATGACAGCGCAGAAGATGAAGAAGACTACGCTACCACTATTAAGATTAGGTCCGCGAGAGGCGAGAGAGTGTCTGGCGGGGGGCAAACCCTGTGGCAAGTGTGGACTCCTACATCATTTTGCCAGGGCCTGCAAAAACTTTGAGCGAGGGGAACGGCGACACAGGACGGATTCCCCTGCCTCAACTCCTACGGTTATTCACACCATCTCCCCGAGCACAGATGGGCGGATTTACTGTGACGTGATGCTGGATGGCGTGGAAGTGCCATTGTTGGTAGACAAGGGCGCAGTGGCATCCATGTTGAACTGGCCTACTGTGAGGAGTTTGTTCCCGCATTACCGTGTAAGAGGACTGTCAACGCCGTATTGTGGCTATGGAGGTAACAGACTAGCCATCATGGGTTTGCTGGAGTTGATGGCGAGGTACAACTCGACTGTGATCTCAAATATCCAGTTCGTGATGACTGCCAAGGGGTCAAACGTGGTGGGCTGTGACCTGTTTTATGGACTGGGCTTTATAATCACTAGTGGTATCGGAGAGGAGTGGTCGGGCCGTGGTTTGTGGGACCGACCGGTTCCGTGCATGGTGGCCGATGCAGTATGGAACGAAGACTGGTCTAGTATTCTGGGAGATGGACAGGACCAATCCCAGCCAGGGCCATCGTGGGACGGTTCCGGTGCCAGGGCCCAAATTACCCTTGATGTGGGAACTGGGTGGCACGGTGGAACGCCCGTAACGGTGGGTAGAGCTGTGAGGATGGCTCCCTCTGCTTCCAGAATTCGGCTAGGAGGCACTGAGAAGCAAGGGGCTGCAACGGCTTTGCCGGCATTCAAAATGAAAGAGAGCGGGGTAGGACCAGCTGGCACGGTTGACAGACGTGCCACACAGGAACACTGGAGGCCAAGTTGGGCTTCTCGTGGGGTCAGTGGAGCGGTTCGACCTAGAGAGGAAGCCTGGTCTAGATGTCGTGGACGTTTGAAGCCGAGTCGAGCTCCCCTGCGGGTCGCTGACGTGGTTCGACCCAGGGAAGAGGCTCGGCTAAGGGGGGTTCATGGCAAAAGAAAACTGCAGGTGGTGGCCATCCAGGAGGACGGTTATCTTCAAACGTCCGATGGCTCATGGAGACACCCCAACAAGCTGAGACGTACCGGTTAGGAGAAGGAGGTGCTGGAGCGCCGATGTGGTTCATCTCCGGGGGCGAAGCGTAGAAGAAGCTCTGGTCAGGACCCATCAGACGGGTCTCCAGGGAGTGGTCTCCCAACAAGACTGTATGGTGGCAAGGGGGTGATGTGTTCTGGGGTCAACTATTAACATGGTAATGACTGTAATGTTGACGTGTGCACCACCGGGGCTGAGTCGTTGTTGTTTGTCAACGTGGTAGATGCATAAAAGTGGCTGGATTAAGGGCTCATGTTAAAAAATAAAGAGTGAGAGTCGCTTTTATCAATGGGTTTGTGCAGAAATGTTAATAGGTGTGCATTGCCCGAGCCACGTAGGTGATATGTTTCACACTTACTCGCTGTGGGATTGCCCTGTGTGTGTGTTCTGAAGAAAAAAAAAAATCAACACTGTATATACTGCTGCATTTAGTGGCATGTGTGATGTATAATTTGCCCGAGTTGTGGGGTGAGGGTGTTGGGATGGGGGGGCTGGCACAGCGGAGTGTGGATATACACATTGACCATTTATGGAGTGTTTTGATAGGTTTTGATTGTACATATGCTTTGCGATTATTTTTCACATTTTGCATTAGGAACACGGCAGCTTACCTTGTCCTATGGACTGTTTTATGATAGAGACGGCAGAATAACCCATCTGGCCGTGTGGAGGTGGGACAGTAGTCCACCTGTCCCCCTCTAGTTTTCGTTGTTTGTGTGCATGGATAGGCCCTGTTGTTGTATTTACTGTTAGTGTGTGGTTAAATTTGGGTGGGTCTAATGGTGTGTGTCTTGGACTTTTCTACGGGGGGAGGAATGTAATGCGTTAATTATGATTATTATTATTATTATTATTATTATTGTGTGTTATGGGTGACGGCTACACCTTTCCGGTTCCGCCGCCACCCAGGGTATAAAGGCCTACCCGGAAGAGGCACGGCCTCTTTTCGACCAGCACCTCTGTGTTGGCGGGGTCGCCTTCGTGTTCTGTGAGTTCACTAATAAAGTTAGGTTATGCTGCACCTTTGGCCTCATCACTGGAGTCTCGGTTATGGGCATAACAGTCTCGTTGTACTCATCCCCGTTCTTCTCCTTGTCGTGCACACACCTCCCTTCTGCATTCTGTATTTTTCACGTGTGTGCACGCGCATGCACGTAAACGGCATATTTTAAGGGGTGAGGAGGGGGGCACCAAATCCGTAGAGAGGACTTGGCAGTAGCTGTTCTCTCTCTCGCTTCATTGCTTCGGTCCTTCCCCAAATCCTATTTCACGGTGCCAAGCATCCGCTCCCTGGGATCTCACAGCTCCCATCTCCAGACGCAGGTTTAAGCCCCTCTCTTGGCACTGCGACTGGGCATGGAGAGAAGGCATGTGACGCGCATCAGCACCGCCAGAGATACAAACACACCTATTATCTTTGCTCAGAGAGGGACTGGAGTCCTGCAGCGTCCGCAGTGCTTACACACACAGTCAGGCTCCCGGGCACTGCATTAGCCACATTTACCAACCTGCACCAGGAGGCGAGAGGTCACACACAAACCCCTGTAAGCCGTTTCACGCATTCACCCGCTGAATCACCCGAGCACACTCGAAAACTCGTTCAGTCAAGTAGCAACATACCAGCCTAATGTAGCAGACTCTGGTGAAGCTCCGTGAATGAGTAAATGGCAGACAAAAGACCAGAGCCCTAATTGTTGCCTTCTGTTAATGTTCTCCCATGACACGGGGTAAAGTCATGCCTTTGTGGTCTCCAATTACAGCTAACCAATGCAATTAATTAGCTAGAAAATTACCTGAATCCATACCAGCAGTGGCATGGGGCAGATCTGAGCGTGCTGCTGCAGGAGGAGGTTCATGTGTCATGGTGCAACGACCACTAGATGGCACCACATGACTGATTTTGCTGAATGCTCACTGCGTGCGTTTAGGTCAGTGGGTAGCACAGAGGGCCACACTGAAACAGATACAGTAATGGACACATATATAATAAACTGATCCAAAAATACTTACAAGTTACAGTAAATCCATAGCAAACAATCTGTAAAATCTTCCAAAATGCTATGCCCACATTTAAATTGGCTGATATGAGGACTGCTCGTTAAGGATTCTCCCGATCCCTTTCCCATGGACTGAGAGGAAACAAACTTGGCACAATTAATCTGTCTCTACACAGGCACCACCAAGGGTCACACGCTTTCCACATTGCTTTATGCAGCTGTGGAGACCTCACCTGTAGAAGTCTGCAGATTGCATCGGAAGCCTCGACTTGACCTTGATGATGTGAGGTCAGGAGAGGAAGGGGGGGTGAGGAAGGATTTCATAGCTGCAGGACCGTGCTTCCACATGGGGAGCATGCGAATTGTGAACCAGGATGTTGTCTTGCAGGAGGCGGACACCTTTGGTCAGCACGTCGTGTTTCTCAGCCAAAAAAGCCTGGAAGCACATCACTCATTCCTGCTTCTGGATGGGGTGAGCAACTGGATAATTCATTGTGCAGACAACTTCCACATGTGTAAATGGTCATGGATTATTTTTTCCACAGACCCCACGGTGATCTTGACATCTTAGGTATTGTTACTAAATCGTAACACCTCCATGGATCTGTGGAAACCAGTTTAATTCCCTTTAATTTGCACAGTTGTGGCTGCAGATCATAACTAATTAAATTATTAACTAGATTAAGATAAGATAAGATAAGCCTTTATTAGTCCCACAATGGGGAAATTCCGGGATTGCAGCAGCAAAGGGACAGCTGCACTCAGAGCAATAGTTAATAAGATAATAAGATAAGAACTGGTTAGCCAAAGCAGTAAATAAATATACATATGTACACAGTTATATACACAGTACAGGAGCATTGCAGCTAGATGGTATCAACAGCACTACAGTTAGTTAAATTACCCAGCAAAATATAAATATGGACCCAGAGAGCATATTTCACATTTGAATCAACAGTATTGTTGCCACCCTTGATAGTAATTGTAATTGTCTTAGTTGTGTATTGGAGGGGACAAGCTCTATTGTGCAAAGTTGTGACGTTTAATACTGCCTCTATGAGCAGCACCGGTTAGATTAGAAAGTCTGACAGCCGTGGACCTGCGGAATCTCTCCCTCGAGCACTTAGGATGGCACAGCCTGCCGCTAAATGAGCTCCTCAGTGCGTTCAGCGTGTCCCGTATGGGGTGGGAGTTGGACTCCAGCAGAGATGACAGCTTAGCCACCATCCTCCTCTCACCTATCTCCTCCATTGGGTCAAGGCGTTGGCCCAGAACAGAGTTGGCTTTTTTGATCAGCTTGTTCAGTCTCTTCCTGTCAGCTGCCGTGATGCCACTGCCCCAGCAGACCACTCCAATTGTGATGGCTGATGCCACCACCAAATCATAGCAGGTCTTCAGGAGTGCCCCTCGCACTCTAAAAGACCTGAGTCTCCTCAGGAGGAACAGCCTGCGCTGCCCCTTCTTGTAGAGCACGTTGGTGTTGTGTGACCAGTCCAGTTTTATTGTTCAGGTGAACACCCAGGTAAGATGTCACCATCTCATGTCTGTTGCCTGTATGTTTACAGGTGCTGTGGGGGGTTGTCCACGCCTGCGGCAGTCCACCACCAATTCCTTGGTTTTCCTCGCATTGATCTGGAGGCAGTTCTGCAGACACCACTCTACGAAGTCCTGGATAAGTCCTCTGTACTCCGTGTCATCCCCATCAGAGATGAGGCCAATGATCACAGAGTCATCAAAGAACTTCTGTGGATGGTAGTGTGGTGTGTTGTGTGAAAAGTCAACAGTGTAGAGGGTGAACAGGAAGGGAGCCAGAACTGTTCCCTGGGGAGCCCCCATACTACAGACAATGGTGTCAGACACACAGTCCTAGGTTCTCACAAACTGTGATCGGTCTATGAGGTAGTCCAGGATCCACAATGACAGGTGCTGGTCCACCCCTGCGCACAGCAGTTTGTCCCTCAGAATCACTGGTTGAATGGTGTTGAAAGTACTGGAGAAGTCAAAGAACATGATCCTCACAGTGCTCCCAGGCTTCTCCAGGTGATCATTGATCACCACAGATTGAAAGTCTATATACAATCTTCACTGCAGAAGCTACATTTCTCTGATATTAGTGTTGTGTTTTTACTACACAAAGATAATTTCTGTCACATATTGTACCAAAAACTAAATGGTATTATGGAAAATTGGCTTTATTATTGATCCAACCTATACAACTCATAAAAAAGAGCTTCAAAAGCAGAGTTTCTTCTAGTACGTACTTCAATTAATAATGATAGAATTGAAGTGGAACAAACACTAAAGTTCATCATAGGCTTTCAGGGATAACTGCATGTTCAGCTCTTTCTCACACAAGATATGTCATCATGTGCCTCATACTCTTCATTTCCCATATAGCCAGCGAGTTGATAGTCACATTATTCATGACTGCAGCATAATAGGATCAAGAATTTGTGCTTACAGCAGTGCCGAGTCAGCTCCTTGCAATGCAACAAGAGCTGGAATGATCAAACAACACATAAATGATTAAACTACAAATCTCTTCTATAAATATTTCAGCAGTTTGGCTATACAGAATATCAGTTTTGGCTGATTTTATACCTAACATGGTACTGCTATGTACATTTCATCATAATGGTGCATTCCTTCTGCAGTGTGAGGTCAAAAACCAGATGAAAAAAAATCCAAGTTCACTGACAAAACTATCTCTGTCACATTAAACAAACAACAAAAAAAGCTTTGGGTGTATAAAAACTTAAGATGCATCTTTATACTGTCAGCTGACACAAGAAGACCGTGCAACCTCTACACATGATAGAATCAAACCAGTGCCCTTCTTTACACTATCATGAGTCCCAGTGTGACAGACTGTCTTATTCACGATTTCATGTGCTCCTTACAGTCCGAGGTCAAAAACCAGACAAAATTACGTCACATCAATGTCAGTCATGTTCCAATGCAACACACCCTGTTTCTGATAAAATAAGGGGAAAAAATTAAACTCTATAAAAACATCACGTCCAAGTTTCATATTAAGGGCCTACACAGGAAGAACCAAATTCTCCATCCTCCATGAATTTGAACATACAACCTTCTTCCTGTGAGATATCAGTGTTAACAGCCACACAACACCACTACATATCAATACATATTTTTTTATTATATGTTATACTTAGATTCCTTTATTAGTCCCGCAATGGGGAAATTACAGGACATCCACATGAGTGGATAAGGCAGCCACTAGTGCGGCACCCAATCCTTTCACCATTCACACACACATTCACACCTGGGGCCACTTTAGAGTCTCCAATTAACCTAACTTGCATGTTTTTGGCATGTGGGAGGAAGCTGGAGAAATCCCGGAGTAAACGCACGCAGACACGGGGAGAACATGCAAACTCCACACAGATCACTGTTGGTCGGGGGCTGGGATTGAACCCGGGATTCCCTGGCCAAGGGTGAGTTGCTGTGCTGCCGCAGTGCTAACCACTACCACCGTAGTTAGTATTACAGTAGATGACCAATAATAGTCTTATTCTTGACATTTTGCTTTGTTAGATTTGACACAGAATGCCACCAGGGTGCGCTGTTGAGCAAGCCAGACAAGTTCATGTGGCTAAAGTTGAAAAAGTGTTTACCTGCTTTTTTGTTTGTTGTTTGTACCTGGGTTTTTTGTTTGCACTTGGTTTTTGTTTGCATTTTGGTGCGCTCTATGATGCCACCATACATATGAGCTTCTTGTCAGTTTCATTGTGCAAGATACTGATAAATCTACCCACACAAACATCAACCCCATCTCACCACTACAGTAGTAATACTCATCTGTCCAAGGCAACAAGAAGTTCAGACTCAAAATTTATATCAGTGAAATTGCAGTCTTCTTTCTTTCTCTCTCCCCCTCTCTCTCTCTTTCTTGAAGGTACCCAGACCCAAAAGCCATTAGTTTTGTCACAGCCAGCACATATACATGTGTATTAGCAGCCCCCTCTAGTGGTGCGTCAGAATGATAATTTTCGAGCAGATGAAAATCAGAGAACAAATGTTGACCTTGGTCTTATTTCTAATTCAGATAATCTAACATATCGTGAAAGGTTATTATGGACTTTCCCCTTCAAAATTTAAAGTTAAAAACTGAAAACTCCCACTTTTTTAATGCTGCAGCTATGGTCCAAAACTCAACAACATAGCCCATATATGCATTAAATGACATTTTTATTTTCTGATTTTAACACACACCTTACGGTGCTGCCTCGGTGTTTTGGGTCATTGTGCATCATATACCCTCTCACAGGTGACCCAGCCAGGGTTGATCAAACCCCGACTTGTGTCTAGGTGGCTCGAGACGTCCAGGGAGCACTCCTTCTAATCCACAGCCATCATAAGATAAGATAAGATAAGATAAGCCTTTATTAGTCCCACAACGGGGAAATTCCAGGATTGCAACAGCACAGGGATAGCAACACTCAGAGCAACAATCAGAAGGCAAGAAAAAAAAAAAAAAAAAAACAAGCAAGCAAGAGCAGCTAATATACATATGTACGTATTACTATAAAATATATATATATACACACACACACAGACACACAGTGTCTGTGTGTGTCATGATGCCCTTTCAGCAGCATCAGTGATGTTCTTGATGGCTTTCTTGTTGAGTCTCCCCCTGATCCCCAACTGCTTGAGGGCCCTGCAGAGTGACTGACCGGCAAAACCTCGACAGCCAACCTCTATGGGGTAGAGCCAGGTCTTCCATCCCCTACTACGGCAATCACCAACAAGCTCCCCATACTTGGTCCTCTTCTTTTCAAAGGCCTCTTCCATCCGGCCTTCCCAGAGCACAGTCAATTCCAACAAGATAAGATAAGATAAGATAAGCCTTTATTAGTCCCACAATGGGGAAATTCCAGGATTGCAACAGCACAGGGATAGCAACACTCAGAGCAACAATCAGAAGGCAAGAAAAAACAACATCTAGTAAACATATGTCCATATTACTATAAATGTATATATATAGACACACAGTGCAGAGCATTATGGTTGGTTGGTGAATGTGCAGCAGAAAGTCTAAGTTCTCTCTCCGCGGATGCGGCGGGCCAGCTGGAAGTCTTTGGGCATGATGGTGACCCCCTTAGCGAAGAAGAGACCACCAGGTGGGCCTCGCTGGTCTCCTGCAGAGCCATGACGGCGAAGCTCAGGAAACGCAGGACGGTCTTGAAGTCCTGAGCGATCTCCCTCACCAGGCGCTGGATGGGCAGCTTACGGATGAGCAGCTCCGTGGATTTCTGGTAGCGACGGATCTCTCTCAGAGCCATGGGCCTGTGACGGCGAGGCCTCTTCACTCTGCCGGTGGCCGGAGCGCCTCTCCGAGCAGCCCTGGTGGCTAGCTGTCTCCTGGGGGGCTTCTTCCTCCAGTAGATTTTACGGGCGGTCTGCTTGGTTCTTGCCATCGCTCTTTATTATTCTGTCTTATATTTCTTGCACGCCGCCTAAACTCCAGCCCGGCACCCGCGTCGTTTTCGCTACAGCTCCCGGTATGTCGAGTTTTCCATTAGCACCGGGCGGCGGCCAAGTGCTAGCTAGCACCAGCTCCTCCCCGCTGTAACGTCTCCCGCTGCAAACCGTGGCTCCGTCCGCCGACCCAGGAGACCCCCGGGGCGATCCGTGCGTCCGTGATATATATACAGAGTGAAAGGTGTAGAAAGAAGAAGGAAGATTAAAAAAAAGGCTGTTGCAACGGGCAGCCTACTCGTGTGGCGCCACCGGTCCGGCGGAACCGGAACCGGAACAAGACCACCTGCTTGGAAGATTATGACACAAGAACCACGTCTGGTCAAAGTGTGGTCATTATGATGTTGTCAGGGAATCTCAGCTGTCTTCCCAAGTCGACCTTCAGTTGCCAGTCTCAGGCTGCTGCCAGAAGCCCCCCCAGTGGGTTTGTGCAATGCTGTGACTTCTCACCAGCTTTGATGAAGGGTATGACATGTTTTGATGGGTGTTGCTGCCTGCTGAAAGAGATCCCTGCACTGATGGACTCTGCTACAGCCTTCAGTACCTGGTCATGCCTCCACCGATAGCGCCCCTCAGTGATGGCTCTCGGACAGCTACTTAAGATATGTTCTAGGGATCCTCTTTGCTGGCATGAAGGGGCTTCTATCAGGCCCCAGAACAAGAGGTTGGATGGGCTTGGTAGGACATCATACACCAACTGGATCAAGAATTTGATCCCATGTGGCTCCACTCTCCAGAGCTCTGACTGGGAGACTTTACATTCCATTGCCTCCTCCCACCTGGTCCATGCCCCCTGCTGGCACATTCCTACTATCCTGCTGGTTCGTGTTTCCTCCACTCCCACTCTGATTTCATCCTGGACCAACCGGTGTCTTTCCTTTCCCTGGGCCTTGCTGTACTGAGGTCTTGGGCTACTCCCAAGGCCTGCCCGCCCTGCTGCAACTGTCCCCACCAACTCTTTAAACTGCAGCCGTGCCTCAGCCTGTTCAACAATTTCATGGGCTTTGAAGTTCCTGCCCGTCTTCACCTACCAGCTAATGAGACTCTGATGTCACTTGAGTCTCTGTACAGCATCACTTCTCTTGCCCGGGAAACTATGAACTCCTCTGACAGACTACTGAAGGGGAGTTGTAGCTTGTTGTTTCTCCCATATAAGGCGATGCTGCTGAGGCTGCAAGATGTGATGATGTAGTGGATATGATAGATATTGTATTGATGTTTTCTTTCAATGTAAAAAAAAAAGAGTGAATAATCAAGCAAACCTGCTGTTAATCAAAATATCTAAAACAGCTGACGCACAGTAAAGCAGGCTTTTTTTAACCAGTGGGAATTTATCCATATGTCTGAAACAAATGTGATGCCATATTGTACCATTAATGAGCTCAAGAACATGACAAAACATACAGAAAATCCCACATATACAGTACAATTTCATTATCATCCTTCTGTTGAACCTGTAGGAAAAAGAATGTATTGGTAATGCAGTTTAACACACTAAGACTGCTTTATTAGTGTAGAAAAATAAGAAGCACTGAGTTTATAAGTGCTGTTCACAGAATGTGCCAACAGTGGTTTAATGGAAACATGAGAAGTAACCCACTGCCCTGTGTGGCTCTCATTCACCCATGCAGAAGACAGAAGGAAGAAATGAACACCCAGTTCCTCCGCTCAGTGTTGTAAGTCAGCTGTGTGATTATTTCAGCTAGTGGAAACATCAACAAAGCCTGTGCTTCAAACTAAACAGCCACTGTGTGTCATGATCAGGTAAGCACGCACTCCCCCTCCCTTCCTGTGAGAGTTTCCCAGGCTCCACAGGTAATCACTACACCTGCGTGAGTAGCTGTCTCTTCGCTGCCAGTGCTTAAAAGAACCAGTTTGTGAACGCTCTAGTGCTGGCTCGCTGGGTATACTGCCATTATAAGCAAAACAAGTGAGTGATTGCTCCTTTTCTAGGAACTCTATTCTTATCCCTGTTCTCCTCCTCTTCCCCAGGTTGCTGCCATCTTTGCAGTGCGTCTCCGGTCCTCGTTGTGCACTCACCTGCTCCATCATCTTCGTCATCGCTCCAGGCTGCTTCACCCCACCCGGTCAGACACTTCACCCAGCTCCACGCCTTCCCCACTCCCTGCCAGCTCCATCCTGCTGGTTTGCCTGTTCCTGCTGGGTTCCTCTGCCAGGTTCTCTGCTCGCCTCTCGTAAGTTGCTTTCTTGGAATTCCCATTCTAGTCTCCCTCCTCTCACTAATCAGCTCTCATCTTCCCATTACAGGCTGGGTTCTCCTCTGGCGAGTGCCATCTTTTCCTAACTTCATGTTCTTTTGATTAATAAATTGTGTTTAAACATAGCTTCTCTGTGTCACGTGTGTTTGTTGGTGTAAGATCCCTGCACATGAGCTGATCATTCTCTCTATCATGACAGAATGAGCCAGCCAGAACGTAGGCTGAGCAGGGGCTGCATCAGCAGAACACTCCACCTTACACCGCCTCTACGTCACAGTGAGGCAGGTGGCCATGCTCACGCAGCAGCTGCAGACGATTACGCAGTAGCTGAGCACGATCACCGATCATCTTGGCCAAATGTGTCGTTCGTGTCCTGCCCCTCCACCTGCCGCTCATGTTTCTGCCACCATTCGCCAAACTACCTCCATTCCCTCACCGGCCCCGTACGTGGGGGAGGTGGGGAAATGTAAGGGATTCTTGTGCCATGTTCGGCTTTACCTGGGCCAGATGGGCGGGGAGTATCTGGATGATACATCCAAAATTCATTTCATGACCCTCCTGCTGCGAGAACGAACCCTCAGCTGGGCTCAGTCTATTTTCAATAGCACAGAGAGTCCTAGTTATACTTTTGATAGATTTGTTAGTGAATTCTCCTGCGCCTTTGACCATACGGAGAGTGAGGGCAACATCATAAGCCGTCTCATGTCACTTCGCCAGGGGAGCCGGTCTGTCACTGACTTCTCTGGAGTTTTGGGTCGTCACGGCAGACTCTGGCTGGAATGACGTGGCTTTACGGAACACCTTCCTCCAGGGTTTAAACTCCAATCTCCATGACGATCTGGTGGTTCATGCTACTCCCTCCTCCCTGGACGGACTCATAGATCAGGCCGCCAGTCTTGACAATCGATACCGCGAGCGCGTGCAGGATCTCCTCCAGCCCGCCCGTTTCGTGTGCGCCTCTCCTGGCTGCTGACACAGGTGGAGCTGACTCTTCCTCCGAAGCTATGGTGCTCGGCTGAGCCCATCTGGCTCCGGAGGAGAGCCAGTGCGTGCATGTACTGTGGCTCTTTAGAGCACAAACTCTTTGACTGCCACCTGAAGCTCAAAAGTCACAGCCCATCACTAGCCGTGGGGGGGTCTGACAGGCGGGAACTTTATCCCCCCGGTAACTTTTCCATTTCCGCCCTCATTCAGTTGCCGGGGGTCGAGAGGAGGGTGATGGCATTAATTGATTCAGGGGCAGAGCAAAATTTCATTTCTTCACGGCTCGTGCGGGAAGTAGGCATCCCCACGACTAAACTGCCTACTCCATTAAACGTCACAACATTATCTGGTAGTAATGTGGCCTCTATTACCGAGTGCACAGTGTCGATCTCCATCCTCCTTTCCAGGAGCCACGGGAGAATTAATCATTCTTTATTCTCCCTAGTTCGTCCTCCCCAGTGGTTCTGGGGTACCCTTGGCTCTGGAAGCATAATCCCATTATTAATTGGGAACAGAATTCCATCTCTTCCTGGAGCCCCTTTTATTTAGCGTCCTGCCTCACCTCGGCCGAGTGTTCACCATCCCTGCCCATCCCCTCTCCTCCGGTGGAGCCGCCGGATCTCAGCCTCATACCTGAGGTCTATCATGACCTTGGGGAGGTCTTTAGCAAGTCGAGAGCGCTCTCTTTGCCTCCTCATTGCTCATACGACTGTGCTATCGATCTCCTCCCGGGTGCACAGCTGCCATCCAACCGGCTCTACAGTATTTCTGGGCCGGAGAGGAAGGCGATGGAAAGCTATATAAAGGTCTCTCTGAACGCCGGCCTCATTCAGCCCTCTTTGGCTCCTCTTGGGGCAGGGTTTTTCTTTGTCGGGAAGAAGGACAGATCTCTGCGCCCGTGTATAGACTGTCGTGAATTAAACACTATAACAGTCAAAGATAAATACCCTCTGCCCCTAATCAACTCCACGTTTGAGCTCCTTCAGCACGTGCAGGTATTCACCAAGTTGGATTTGCGCAACGCATGCCATCTGGTCCGGATTCACAAAGGGGATGAGTGGAAGACGGCCTTTAAAACACACTTGGGGCAATTTGAATATCTCGTGATGCCCTTCGGGCCCACCAATGCCCCCACCGTCTTCCAGCGCATGATTAATGGCATCTCTGCAATATGGTTAATCAATTTGTTTTTGTCTACCTTGATGACATCTTGATTTTTTTTTCCCAGCACGCCAGAGGAGCACACAGTGCATGTCAGGGCCGTGTTACAGTGGCTCCTGGAAAACCAGCTCTTTGTGAAGGCCGAAAAGTGCGAGTTCTCCACCCACTCCACTTCCTTCCTAGGGTTCATTGTTGCCGAGGGGGAACTGAGGGCCGACCCGGCCAAGGTGAAGGCTGTGCTTGATTGGCCTATGCCCCAGTCCCACAAGGAGCTGCAACGCTTCTTGGGGTTTGCCAATTTTTATCGCCATTTCATCAAAGATTACAGTGGGGTAGCACAGCCTCTGACTAAGCTGACCTTGATCAAGATGCCTTTCACCTGGTCTGAGAGAGCCAAACGGGCCTTTTCCAAATTGAAGGGCCTGTTCTCCAACACTCCATCTTGACCCAGGTCGATCCTCAGCTCCAATTCATTGTAGAGGTGGACACTTCTGATTCGGGGGTGGGCGCTTTTCTCTTGCAACGCTCGGCCTCTGATCAGAAGCTCTGATCAGAAGCTCCACCCATGCGCGTACTTCTCTCGGCCGGCGTCTTCAAGAGCTCTTAGCCATTAAATTGGCTCTTGAGGAGTGGAGGCACTGGCTGGAGGGAGCGGCCCATCCCATCGTAGTGTGGACCGACAATAAAAATTTAAAGTATTTTCGGTCAGTCCGCTGGGCCCTGTTCTTTCTTAGATTCAATTTTACCATCACTTATAGGCCTGGCTCTCGCAACATTAAACCGGATGCTCTCTCCCACCAGTTCAGCCCTGACCTACCAGCCCCCCTTCACTTCCCCAACCCATTGTCCCGTCCTCATGTATCCCCGGAGCCCTTACCTGGGAGATTGAGCAGAGGGTCCGGCAGGCCCCATCTACTGAGCCCAAACCCGAGAGGGGTCCTGATGACCCTCTGTTTGTCCCAGCCGGTCTCCGCAGTGACGTCATCCAGTGGGGCCACACTAGCCACTTTGTCTGCAACCCAGGGGCTTCCCGGATTATTAATCTCATCCAACGAGTGTTCTGGTGGCCCACCCTGCGGACAGACATCCGGGACTACGTCAAAGCATCCCAAGTGTGCGTCTGTAACAAATCTGACTCCTCACCCCCTGTTGGTCTGTTACACCCGTTACCAGTTCCCAGCCAACCATGGTCACACATCGCCCTGGACTTTGTTGCTGCACTCCCCCCCTCGCAGGGCAACACCGTTATCCTCACCATCGTTGACCGCTTCTCCAAATCTATCCATCTAGTGCCCCTCCCTAAGCTGTCCTCCGCCTCTGAAACAGCCAATCTGCTGACCACCCATGTCAGCCGTCTGTACGGCATCCCCCGGGACACTGTGTCTGACCGGGGTCCACAGTTCACCTCCCACGTATGGAAATCCTTTTGCCACTCCTTTGGCACCACAGTCAGCCTCACATCCGGGTACCACTCACAAAGCAATGGGCAGGCTGAGTGCACCAACCAGTCTCTGGAGGCTGCCCTAAAATGCATGGCATCCTGTAACCCATCCACGTGGAGCACCCATCTGACCTGGGTGGAGTATGCCCATAACTCTGCAGTCTTATCGTCTACAGGATTAACACCCTTTGAGGCCTCCATGGGGTATACCCGCCCCCCCCCCCCCGTTGCCTATGGTGGAGAGGGAAGTCGCCGTACCATCTGCGGAGGCCCACGCTTGTCGCTGCCACCGGCTCTGGAGGGCTACCCGAGCTGCTCTCCTCTGCTCTACTGAGTGGAACCGTCAGTATGCGGACCGCAGGCGGGTCCCAGCGCCCAAGTACTCAATCGGGCAATGCGTGTGGCTGTCGGCGGACCAGGTTCCTTTAAAGACGGAGTCCTGGAAACTTTCACCTCGCTTCCTGGGCCCGTTTACCATCTCCCGGGTCATCAACAACGTGATGGTCAGACCGGAGCTTCCACCAACGCTCCACATTCACCGCACATTTCACATCTCGAGGATCAAGCCCCTCTCTGCCAGCCCTCTCTGCCCCCCCCTCCCCGAAGCCGCCTCCTCCTCCTCGGATCCTCGAGGGCCAGACTACCTACACCGTTCAGAGGATTCTGGATGTTCACCGTTCGGGCCGAGGACTACAATACCTGGTCCACTGGAAGGGCTATGGCCCCGAAGAAAGGTCATGGATCCCAGGCTCCCACTTCCATGATAAGGGCATGGTCCAGGCCTTTCACCAAGCTCATCCCAACAAGCTCAGTGGGCCGCCAGGAGGTGCCCCTTGAGGGGGGGGCATTGTCGTGATCAGGTGAGCACGCACTCCCCCTCCCTCCCTGTGAGGGTTTCCCAGGCTCCGCAGGTAATCATTACACCTGCGTGAGTGGATGCACCTGCTGTCTCTTCACTGCCAGCTCTTAAAAGGACCAGTTTGTGAACACTCCAGCGCTGGCTCGTTGGGTATACTGCCATTATAAACAAAGCAAGTAAGTGATTGCTCCTTTTCTAGGAACCCTATTCTTATCCCTGTTCTCCTCTTCCTCAGGTTGCTGCCGTCTTTGCGGTGCAT
This sequence comes from Pholidichthys leucotaenia, assembly GCA_020510985.1. Lineage (NCBI taxonomy): Eukaryota > Metazoa > Chordata > Actinopteri > Cichliformes > Pholidichthyidae > Pholidichthys > Pholidichthys leucotaenia. The sequence continues at coordinate 84,535,960 of CM035843.1, forward strand.
CTCCTGTCCTCGTTGTGCGCTCACCTGCTCCATCCTCTTTGTCATCACTCCAGGCTGCTTCACCCCACCCAATCAGACACTTCACCCAGCTCCACGCCTTCCCCACTCTCTGTCAGCTCCATCCCGCTGGTTTGCCTGTTCCTGCTGAGTTCCTCTGCTTGTCTCCCGTAAATTGCTTTCTTGGAATTACCATTCTAGTCTCCCTCCTCTCACTAATCAGCTCTCATCTTCCCATTACAGGCTGAGTACTCTTCTGGCGAGTGGCATGTTTTCCTAACTTCATGTTCTTTTGGTTAATAAATTGTGTTTAAACGTAGCTTCTCTGTGTCGTGTGTGTTCGTTGGTGTCAGATCCCTGCACTTGAGCTAATCATTCTCTCTATCATGACACTGTGGCCCTGCTCATTTAGAAACAAAAGCCATCTGACAACAAAGGAAAATAATTAGATGTGCTTACATTTGCTGATAAATAAATTATATGTCCAAAAATTTTTATCACAGGTTAGTCACCAGCTGGACTGTTTATTTCTATATGATGAAATCACTCCACTGAAAACTCTTTATTTTTATTATACAAAGGCTGTGGTCATATTTTTAATCATTACAGTATATTTATAAATTATAAACACCATCCTAGCCTGACTTGGTACTTTTTGGTAACACTTTATAACACAGTAAAACAATCCAAAAGTATGAAATTATGTTTCATTTTTAGTAAACAGTGTACAGAGTAAGTTCAGGGTACCAACCCGTTTTTCCAGTAAAAGTACCTTGTTGTGGCTTATATTAATCATATATTCCATACCTACATATGTATAGACATATTAGAATGTTTAGTGATTACATATGTGGAATGACCTCACGCCTCAGAACAGGACAAGAGGTCTCAACCGCCAGCGAGGATCAAAGAACAGACGGAGTAGCAGCGGTGGAGACCGGATCGAACTCCCTGACCACCCAGGGTCAGGTGAAGGAGACGGAGGACAATGGAGGGGGGATTATGTTAATGCGGGATGTCGGCTTTGATATGCAATGTCTTTTGTTGAGTGTGGGTATAAGTATGAAGGTCTGACTGCGCTCGACCTCTTATTCTTCTTCTGCACTGAGATGAGACTTGTTAGGGAAGTGAAGCTGATATTAATCTTTGATTTATAAAATCACATCGCTTCATCATTTCAAGCTCCCTACACTGGTGACCAGACGTGAGGATGGAACAGAGATGTTCTCCCGCGATTAACTCATCGGAGGCGACCCTGGCAAGCGCCGGCGCCCATGCAGACAGGGGAACGGATGGAAGACGTTCCCTCACGGCAGAATCCACAGAGAGGGCTCAACCGAGCACCATCCCCAGCTCCGCCGTGAGGACAGAAGAAAGGCGTTCTCACCCGGCGGACACATCAGAGACGGCCCACACAAGCGGCGTCACCGTCAAGCTGCCAGAGTTCTGGCAAAACGACCCGAGCTCGTGGTTCCAGCAAGCTGAGGCTCAGTTTGCACTGGCGGGCATAACGGCGGACGAGACGAAATTTTACCACATCGTCGCCAAACTCGACGCCGCCACGTCAAGATGCGCGCGGAGCATAATTCGACAACCGCCCGCCCACGACAAATACAGAGAACTAAAGGCGACCATCATTGAGAACTTCGTCCCCTCAGCCGAGGAGAGAGCAGAGAGGATTCTGGCGATCTACGGCCACAGAGGATGCAGACCCAAGGCCCTCATGGAGGACATGCTGCAGCTTAAGGAAGAGGACAACGACAACTTCCTTTTCCAACATATCTTCCTCAGCACTCTGCCGCCACACATGAGAGGGACGCTGGTCAACATGCGGTGCAACACCCAGCAGGACTTCCGCGCGCTGGCCCGAGAAGCGCAGCGGCTCATCAACGCCTGCGGCGAACAGATGGCCACAGCAGCATCTGCAGATCTCAGCGCGGAAGCCCAGAGCAGCGGAGAACCACAGACAACGGAGCAGAGCCCGCCCACCATGGCAGCGACACGACCAAGGCACAGCAGGTGGAACGACCTCTGCTATTTTCATCAGCGTTTCGCCGAGAGGGCGTACAAATGCGCGTCCCCCTGCAATTTCAAAAACTTGGGAAACGCCAAAGCCCGGAAAACGTTGGCAGCTACGGCTCTCGGTGAGACGAATAAGCTGCTTTATGTGACTGACGGACACACCGGGAGACAGTTCCTTATCGACACCGGAGCTCAGCTGAGCTTTATCACCCCTTCCCACGCAGACCGGGCCATGGGTCCCCGGGAAAATGGAGCGATGGCAGCCAACGGCTCGATCATCCACACTTTCGGTGAAAGGAACCTGCCTCTTTGCATCCACGGCCGCAACTATAGATGGACATTTATTGTAGCAGCGGTGAGTTTTAACTTGTTGGGCGCTGATTTTTTGTGTGCACATGGGTTGTTAGTCGATCTAGCAAATAGACGCTTGGTTAATGCACTGTCATTTTCTTCTATCCCCTGCTCAGCTCGAGTTTCTCCACCACCCGTGCAGGCCAGCGTCACAACAGCAGGAGGTAAGTTTGACCAACTGCTGACCCAATTTCCAGCACTCACAGTTCCCAAATTTTCAGCAACAGTAGCAAAACACGGGGTTGAACACTTCATTCCCACAGCAGGCCCACCCGTATTTGCCAAAGCTCGGTGCTTAGACGCGACCAAGCTCGCCATAGCACGTGACGAGTTTACCACCCTGGAAAAATTAGGCATTATTAGGCGCTCGAAAAGCCCTTGGGCATTGCCACTCCACATGGTCCCGAAAACCGACGGTTCTTGGAGACCCTGCGGCGATTACCGCAGATTAAACAATGCGACAGCGCATGACCGCTACCCAATTCTTCACATCCAAGATTTTTCACTACATCTGGCGGGTGCATGCATTTTTTCTAAAATAGACCTGGTCCGCGGCTATCACCAAGTCCCCGTTCGAGCGGAAGACATTCCTAAAACGGCTGTAATAACCCCTTTCGGTCTTTTTGAATTTTTGCGGATGCCGTTCGGCCTCAAAGGCACTGCTCAAACCTTTCAGCGTATGATGGACGCGGTATTACGCGACCTCCCCTTCGTGTTCGTCTACCTCGACGATATGCTGGTAGCCAGCCCATCAGAGGAAGAACACGAACAACACCTCACTACAGTTTTTCAGAGACTAGAAGAGCACGGGTTAATAATCAACCCAGCCAAATGCAAATTCGTTGTGTCACAAATTGATTTTTTGGGACACAGAGTTTCACCAAAGGGGGCAGTCCCATTGCCAGACAAAGTCCGCGCGGTAAAAAATTTTCCACGACCACAAACGGTCAGATCGTTGCAAGAATTTTTGGGAATGGTGAATTTTTACAACCGTTTCCTCCCCCGCGCAGCTCAACTCATGCAGCCCCTGTATGCCGCGCTCAGAAAACAAAAGCCTTCCAACGCGGTCGAATGGACCCCGGATTGCGAACGCGCCTTCGCGGAAGTAAAAAGTGCTCTAGAAAATGCCACATTATTGGTTCACCCCGATCCCTCGGCCCGCATAGCGTTAACCACAGACGCTTCAGACCTGGCCATAGGGGCAGTCGTGGAACAACATGTTGGCGGAACCTGGCAACCTTTAGCATTTTTTAGCAAATCTTTAAACCAAACCGAGCGCAAATACAGCACTTTTGACAGGGAGCTGCTAGCGCTTCATTTATCCATCCGCCACTTCCAGTTCTGGTTAGAAGGGCGGCGTTTCACGGCTTTTGTAGACCACAAACCGCTCACTTTTGCGATGGCTAAAATTTCAGAACCATGGTCAGGCAGGCAACAAAGACAGCTAGCTGCAATTTCAGAGTTCACCACAGACATTCGACATGTGGCAGGCAAACTTAACGTGGTAGCAGACTGCCTCTCTCGCGCTGTGACATCGCCAGAGCACGAGGAGACAGATTATACTACCTCAGCCGCAGAACTCGTCACCAACGCAGACGCGTACGCGGCCCCAATTCACGTAGGGATAGATTACACGGCCATGGCAGAGGAACAAAGCAGTGACGCGGACGTGCGCGCGCTCCTGTCTGGACCAACAGGGTTAAGACTGGAGGAAAGGGGTTTACGTGACGGTGTACCCCCCCAATCTGCGACGTGTCAACCGGCCGACCTCGCCCGGTAGTCCCAGCTGCATGGCGCCGCCGCATTTTCGACTTGGTTCACTCCCTTGCGCACCCAGGGGTGCGCGCCTCGGTTAAAATGGTCGTGGAAAAATTTGTATGGCCGGGCCTGCGCAAAAATGTAAAGGAATGGGCAAAAACTTGCATGTCTTGTCAGCGCGCCAAAATACACAAACACACAAAAGCTCCTCTAGAGCCTTTTCGAATCCCAGCCAGAAGGTTTGACCACGTTCATGTCGACCTCATGGGGCCACTACCTTCGTCTCAGGGTTTCACACACCTGTTAACAATGATAGACCGTACTGCGTGCTGGCCGGAGGCGGTCCCTTTGGCGTCAACCACAGCTGCGGAAGTCGCTCGCGTTTTTTTAACAAACTGGGTGGCACGGTTCAGCGTCCCATCGGACATCACGTCCGATAGGGGGCCTCAATTTGTCTCAGAGCTGTGGTCAGCCATGGCCAGCAGCTTAGGGGCGACAATTCACCGCACCACCGCATATCACCCTCAGGCTAATGGGTTATGCGAGCGTTTTCACAGATCTTTAAAGGCCGCCCTCAGGGCCTTACTAACGGATACAGATTGGGTGAATAAACTTCCCTGGGTTTTATTGGGGTTGCGTTCTGCGCCTAAAGAGGATCTAGACGCCTCCCCAGCAGAATTAGTTTTTGCACAACCTCTCAGACTCCCAGGTGAGTTTTTACCAGAGCATCCAGAGCCTGGGCATCTTCCAGCCCTGAGGCCCTAAGGCAGCACCGGACCAGACACGCTCCCCGGACCGGCACATCACTCTTTTCCACGGGTTTTTGTCCCCCAAGCTTTAAAAAACGCTGAGTTCATTTTTGTTAGACACGAAGCTTTAAAATCAACCCTCCGTCCACCATACGACGGACCATTCAGAGTGCTGGAACCTGGTGATAAGCATTTTGTGCTTGATTTAGGGGACAGAAAAGAAACAGTCAGCACTGACAGACTTAAACCTGCCTTCTTGTTGAGAGACGAACCTGCACGGGTGGCGAGAGCACCTCGGCGGGGTAGACCCCCCAAGAAAAAAAACTCAGCCCCCCTGCAGGGAACAAATAACCACTCTCCTCCCCAAGCTGCAGATTCCTTACAGGAGGGTCCCACCAAGACGCCAAAGCGGACCTACAGCAGATTCGGGAGAAGATTAAAACCCAGACGGCACAGGGACTGATGCAAATTGACCAAGAGTTGTTAACTATGTTATCAGATTGTGCCGTGACAGTTTTAAGGCTGATTTGTGATATTACTATACTGTTGTTGTTACCACTGAATTTTCTACAGGAGCATGACTGCTGGAAAGATTTTTTCCTTGTTTTCCCTGTCAAGAGGTTTAACAGTATAATATGTCATAGAGATTATCTTAAACTGTAAACTTAATTTGATTGTCCTTTTCTTAGTCGTTTGGGGGGGGCTGTGGCTTATATTAATCATATATTCCATACCTACATATGTATAGACATATTAGAATGTTTAGTGATTACATATGTGGAATGACCTCACGCCTCAGAACAGGACAAGAGGTCTCAACCGCCAGCGAGGATCAAAGAACAGACGGAGTCGCAGCGGTGGAGACCGGATCGAACTCCCTGACCACCCAGGGTCAGGTGGAGGAGACGGAGGACAATGGAGGGGGGATTATGTTAATGCGGGATGTCGGCTTTGATATGCAATGTCTTTTGTTGAGTGTGGGTATAAGTATGAAGGTCTGACTGCGCTCGACCTCTTATTCTGCTTCTGCACCGAGATGAGACTTGTTAGGGAAGTGAAGCTGATATTAAACTTTGATTTATAAAATCACATCGCTTCATCATTTCAAGCTCCCTACACTTGTTACCATTTCACCCTTGAGGCACCTTTAGAAAGAACATGCACTTTTTACCCTTAGGTCCCACAACGGTCCCTCTTATAAAAGGGTAATAAAAATGTGATATATATTTTGTTTCACTTTCATTGAATCAGACCTTTTCAACAACTTCAGACCTAACTATAGATATACTTTTTAAAATATTTTTTTTATGTTTTTATGCCGTTTTTGTCATAAAACCCCTAATTTTTTTCAATGAGGAAAACACAAAAATATGCAATATTTTCCCAGAATATCATCCAAAGATGTCATGTGTTTTGTTATGTGCTTGTGTTCACAAAATAAACCACAGATTATTGTGACATGCATTTTACATGCATGTGCACATTTGGCACACTGGTTCCATACCTTCCTGCGCTGTGGGCACAAGACACACTGCATCCACTTTCTGCAAAGCCCTAGCTGTGGATTCTCCGCCTCCTCTTCCTCCTCCTGTTCATGGACTTCACCCTGGGCTTGTAGGACCAGTCTGGCTGCAGACGGTCCTCTGGGCAAATAGCTCCTCTTTGCCATGGCTGCCATGGCTGAGACGCCAAAGAGTCCACCAGTGAGTTTGGCAATGATGTTAGTTTATTTACACACGTGACAAGACAAGACTATGAACCCCGCAGGGCAAAACACACATTTAACAAGACTTGGGCTCGTAGGGCTAACCCCAGCCACTACGAGCTAAACTATGACATGAGTTCAGATCACAAACCTGACATGAAGATCTGACGAAGTGTTGACCAACGTCTGGCAAGGAAGATTAGACGATACTCCTGTGTCATACCGTCGCTAGTGCTGAGTTTATAAAGGCCAAGCACTAACGAACGGCAATGACATACAGCTGGCCAGCCTTGACAGGCGGAAGCCCCACCGAGCACCTTCACAATAAGAGCCCGGTGAGGCCAGAATACAGCCCACAGCTGTCAAGGCCGGCAGCGAGTTGGACATGGCCCGAGCGCTAACAGAACCAGCGCTCGGGTCGTAACAGTACCCTCCCTCCACGGGCGGACTCTGAACGCCCCAAGGGACCACCTTGCCCCCCCCTACCCCCCAGGGTGGGAGGCTGGGGGTAGGTGTGGAGGGAGAGAACCCAAAACCAGAAACAAAAAGTGACAACCACATCCAGGACAATGACAAAACTAACTACTAAGCATAAATCAAGAAAATGCACATGGCGAAACCCAAAAAAACAGAACTACTAGGTCAGAAAGACTAGATACAAGGTCTAAGACAAAATACCAAATATACAAATCAGATAAATCACACAGAGGAAAATATGGCAACAGCAGAACATAACCCAATTGCCAAAAATCCCCAACTAAACTACAGGAAACACAAGGCAGCACGAGAAAAAATAAATCTTTTGCCCACATGTTACACAAGAAGATGACACCCCCCCCCCCCCCGAGTGAATACACATGACAGTCTTAAAAAAAAAAAAACCCAAATACGGAAGCAGAATACTTACTGGCACATATCTGAGTATACACATTACAAATTAAGGCCACTGCAAGACATAAAACACAAAATACACCAGACAGCAAGGAGGAAAAAAAAAACAGAACAATCACAACCAGAACAACCCAGAAACACGACCACTACCCCCCCGACAGTTCACGCCGACCGGCGGAGACCAAGTGCCACAGAAACAGTTCAGGCGGTCTCCCCGCGTCCAACAGCCGGCGGGTGGTCATATGAGGCGAGACATGACCAGGTGGCTCACCAGAGTCCAATGCCCGGCACGTCCGCTCCTCCGGTGGTCGAACCAGGTCGCTCAATGACACACACAGTAGGTCGGGTGGCCGAACCGAGGCGCCGAACCGGTGAAACAGTCCCTCCGGTGGCCAACCCGTGTCCCTCAGCCACCAGTCCAGGGCAACAACAACCCGCGGCGGCCTCCCTGACGAGGACACAACTCGGGAGAGCCGGGGCGAGCGAACAGGAGCCCCCACGGCCCCCGGCAATGATGCACAGGGGCGGTGACTCAAAAGGAACAGACGAGCAGGGCGAGCCCGTAATCCGCTCGATGGAGAAAGTTCTACAGCTCCTCCCCCGTCCGTGGACCAAGCTGGCGCTGCACCGCCGTTGGACCCCGATTGGGTCCCAGCTGCACCGCCGTTGGACCCCGATTGGGCCGGAACCGCAAACACGGTGGACCCCGATTGGGCCTCCGACGCACCCATGTCGGACCCCAATTGGGCCAGAACCACACCCGCGGTGGACCCCGATTGGGCCTCTGGTGCACCCACGTCGGACCCCGATTGGGCCGAAATCGCACCCGCGGTGGACCCCGATTGGGCCTCCGATGCACCCACGTCGGACCCCGATTGGGCCAGAACCGCACCCGCAGTGGACCCCGATTGGGCCGAAACTGCACCCGCGGTGGACCCCGATTGGGCCGGTGCAGCTCCACTGACAATCTCCACCCCCGAACCTGGGACCTCCAACTCGGTGGACTCCGACCCGTTCCCCGCCAGTGACACTGCAAGAAAGCTCAGGGACAGGAAAACCGGGATCAGAATCACCAGTAGCAGCGGAACCCAGCGAGACGAGCTCGGGCGCAGCAGATGGCTGCTCCTCACTCACTTCCCTGAGAGGCAGGCAAAAATGCTCCAAAACAGGGGACAGAGACACAAGAGGGAGCACTTGCCTGCACTCGGGTTCCGTTGCCACCCAGGACTCCGACGATCCAGGTTCAGGGCGACTCTCGTCAGCAGACTTACACTCAGCTGCGTCGGGCTCTGCAGCTGGGACGATCTCATCTGCAGCCTGAGGTTCCTCCCACGCTGCTGTCCACGCCGATGACCCGTATGGCGTGGGGGCAGGGGACCCTCGACCCACTGGCTCGGACCGCTCTGGCAAGGAGACCCGGGGACGCTTCTCCGTCGGCTCAGGCTCCGGGCCGCAGTCCGCTCCTCTCCTCCGTCCACGGCGTGGCTGCAGGGCCGGATCCAGGCTTTCTAGCAGTGCAGGGGCCCTCTTCATCCGACGACGCTGGCCTGGCGTCGCGGACCGCTCGGCGGGGGAGAACACAGAGGCAGCAGGTTTAGTAATTTCATCCACAGCAGGTGGAGGGAGCTCGGGGGGCTGCGAACCCCGAACTCCACCCCCAGGAGTCAGACAAGGCAGAACAAAATCAAGGTGTGACAAATTATCGTGCACTTGCCTTCCTCCCGAGGTTGAGATGGTTCCTGCTGTGGGGGACGTCGTTCCTCCCTCTCCCCGCTGGATGGCGACAGAGGGCCCCCTGGGAAGACGAGGTGGGGCCGCTCTCGGAGGTTCGCTGACGGGCTCTGCCGGCAGCGAGTCCAGCCGGGGATTCTGTTGCGAATTGCCTGCGCCGTTGCGCCAACGTCGTCGTCGGCCCCCAGACGGTGCGCACTCCTGGACCAACTCCGGGACGGGGACGGAACTCCAACATGGGGAGCGAGGATGCCTCCTCCTCTGCTTCCTGCTCTCTTCCTCCTCCAGCCCACGAACTACCTCGCGCTGCACGGCGAGTTCCTCCCACCTCGTTATCACCTCCGGGTGATCGTCATAGTCGAGGGGGAGGTTGTCCAGAAACTCCACAGCGTAGCCCAAATGCCTGCGAATGTCGCTGGGAGCGACGCACAGCATAGCGGTGAATAACGTGCAGTCCACATACTCCAGAACCTCCGCTAGCTTCCTGCCCAGGCGCTGACCGCGGCCCCTGGAGGACGGCATTCTCCCAGCAAAAGACACTCAGACAGGGAAGAACAACAGTCTAGTTCAGGCACAAACTCATGGTGAAACGGCGTCTCGGTGTGGCGCCTCCGTTTAGACGTCCTGGCAGAAGTATACTGTCATGTGGTGATCCTCGCGGATCACCAAGAGACGCCAAAGAGTCCACCAGTGAGTTTGGCAATGATGTTAGTTTATTTACACACGTGACAAGACAAGACTATGAACCCCGCAGGGCAAAACACACATTTAACAAGACTTGGGCTCGTAGGGCTAACCCCAGCCACTACGAGCTAAACTATGACATGAGTTCAGATCACGAACCTGACATGAAGATCTGACGAAGTGTTGACCAATATCTGGCAAGGAAGATTAGACGATACTCCTGCGTCATACCGTCGCTAGTGCTGAGTTTATAAAGGCCAAGCACTAACGAACGGCAATGACATACAGCTGGCCATCCTTGACAGGCGGAAGCCCCACGAGCACCTTCACAATAAGAGCCCGGTGAGGCCAGAATACAGCCCACAGATGTCAAGGCCAGCAGTGAGTTGGACATGGCCCGAGCGCTAACAGAACCAGCGCTCAGGTTGTAACAATGGCCAGGGCAATGAGAGCTCTGTCAGCCTGCTCCAAGAAGGGACGCTGCCTGAAGCACTTGATGCTGTTCCAGCTGGGGTCCACAGAGGTGAACAGGATATAGCCATTGTAGCATGATCTGTCTATCTTGTGGTTGAGCAGGCACATGGGCCACCTACACATCTGCTGATGGCAGGAATAGGTGCCACAAACCAACAAAAGAAAGGATCTAATCTTCCTCTTTCTTTTTCTCTTTTCGGCTGCTCCCTTTAGGGGTCTCCACAACAGATCATCCGTCTCCATCTCACCCTATCCCTTGCATCTTCCTCTGTAACACCAACCCTCTCCATGTCCTCCTACTACATCCATGAATCTTCTCTGTGGTCTTCCGCTTTTCCTCCTGCCTGGTAGCTCCATCGTCAACATCCTTTGAAAAGTATATCTGCTGTCCCTCCTCTGCATATGTCCAAACCATCTCAGTCTGGCCTATCCTACAGGTGCATCACAATAGATTAAAATATCATCACATAGATATAGAAATAATAGAAAAATAAATACATAAATAATAAAATGCTGGCCGACTGAAAAGTATGTCCATGTACGCACTCAATACTTGGTCAGGGCTCCTTTTGCATGAATTACTGCATCAAAGTGAAGTGGCATGGAGGTGACCAGCCTGTGGTACTTTTTGAGATGTTATGGAAGACCAGGTTTCTTCGATAGCACCCTTCAGTCCATCTGCATTATTGGGTCTAGTGTTTTTGATCTTCCTCTTGAAAATACTCCATAGATTCTCTATAGGGTTTAGGTCAGGCAAGTTTGCTGGCCAATCAAGCACAGTGATATCATGGTCAATAAACCACGTGTTGGTACTTTTGGTAGCATTGGTAGGTGCCAAGTTCTGCTGGAAAATTAAATCAGCATCTCCATAAAGCTTGCCAGCAGAGGGAAGCATGAAGTGCTTGAAAATCTGGTAGACAGCTGCACTGACTTTGGACTTGATAAAACCCAGCTGACCAAAGACCAGCAGATGACATGGTTCCCCAAATCAAGTGCCAAGTCCTGTTAAGTGGAAACCAAGGTTCCAGAGACTGGAGGCAGAGTGGAGAGGCACAGAATCCAAGTTGCTTGAGGTCCAGTGTGAAGTTTCCACAGTCACTGATGATTTGGGGAGCCATGTCACCTGCTGGTGTTGGTCTCATCATCATCATAGCAGTCTGTCATGGGCGACAATGATTGCTTCATTTAGGTCTGATCAGATTCCTCCACACAGCTCTGTCCTTAGCCTTCCGCTGCCAGGAACTCCTGTCTACATCCAACTTCTTCAAGTTTCTTTTTACAGTGTCTTTAAATCTGACCCTTGGTCTACCCTGATTGTGTTTGCCCTCGCATAACTGTGAGTAGAGTAACTGCCGAGGGAGATGCTGGTGGTCCATCCTCTCAACATGTCCGAGCCATCTCAGGTTCATCTGTATTAGCACGTCCTCCATTTATGGTAGACCAGCTTGTTTCAACACTTCTATGTTGGTTATCTTGTCTTTCCATGAGATGTTCATTATGGCTCGAAGGAGTCTCATCACGTATGCATGGAGTTCCTTCTCCTGCACTCTGTAGACAGTCCAAGTTTCAGCACCGTACAATAGAGTAGCCAGTACTGTCGCTCTGTACACTTTGTATTTCACACGGATAGACACGTCGATTGTTCCACAGTCTCTCCCTCAAGTTTCCAAACACAGCGCTCGCTCTTCCCATTCTGAGAGATAGTTCATCCTCCAGCCTAGCATTCTCTGAAACAGTACTCCCTAGATAAAGTCTTGCACTTGACTAGTGGCTCTGTACCAATGCTGATCTCTTCTGATAGTGATGTTGATAATTGGAACTTTGGTGGTTGATAAAGGCACTCTGTCTTCTTGATGTTGATTTGGAGGCTGAATTGGCTAGCTGCTCTTGCAAATTTCTCCATTAAAGATTGCATATCTTCCACACTGTGTGCAACTACAGCATTGTCGTCGGCAAAGAGCATTTCTCTTACTACCTTTATCGATGTCTTACTCTTGGCTTTAAACTGTGCCACACTGAACAAGTCTGCTTCTTTCCTTGTTTGAATGTATACTCCTTCTGAAGTGTCTTTGAAGGCCACCTCAAGCATGGCTGCCAGATATAGCGAGAAGAGTGTAGGCGCCAGCACACACCCTTGTTTCAACCTGTTGCTTACTGAAAAGTCTTTAGATACTGAACCACTCATTGCCACGTTTGCTTGCATACCTGTATGGAGTGCCTCAATCAGGCTGACAATCTTCTCTGTACAACCATATTTTTTGAGTACCTGCCAAAGTCCTTGTCACAAAACAGTATCGAAGGCTTTACTGAAGTCTATGAAGACTACATAAAGTGGCATGTTCTGTTCGATACACTTTTCTTGAACCTGTTTCAAGCAAAAAATTATGTCCATTGTGTTTCTTCCACTTCTAAAGCCACACTGGGTTTCCGGTTTCTGCGAGATTTTTCCGTTTCTGCGAGATGTGTTCATTGAGTCTGTTCAGTAGTACACGTGAGAGAATCTTACCAACAGTGGCTAGCAGTGATATACCTCAGTAATTTCCACAATCTTTCCTGTCACCTTTCTTGAACAAAGGCACAAAACTTGCATCCTTCCAGTCTTGAGGTACTTTCTGGGCATCCCATATCTCTTGGATGAGCTTGTGCAGGCAGTTGGTCAGCTGAACACCACCAAATTTCCACACTTCTGCTGGAATTCCATCCCTTCCTGGAGCTTTACCATCCTGTGTTGTCCTGATAGCTGCCATTAGTTCATCAGAATTTGGTGGTTCATCCAGACTTGATACAGCTGGTTGCTGCACTAGAGCTTCTTTAGCCTCTTCAGTGAGATCTCCAGGGTTGTTTAGTAGTTGGTCAAAGTGGTCTGCAAATCTGTCCAGGATCTTGTCTTTCTCCTGCAAAACCGTTTCACCATCCATAGCCTTTAGTTGGTTTAGGGCTGTAGATTTCTCTCAAGCCTGTGAAGAATGTTTCCATGTCCTTCCTGTCTGCTGCAGTTTGAAGTTCCTCCACTTTTTCATCCCACCAGTTGGACTTCATCTCTCTGGTGTACTTCTGTAGCTCACTCTGAGCCTCTGAGTATTTCTTCTTGTTCAACCTTGTGTTACACTGTAGGTTTTCCTGCCTAGCTGTACTCCTCGCTTCTAGTAGTTTCTTCAGGTGTTCATCATGCTCATCAAACCAATCTTGACGTTTCCTCTCAGGGTAGCCTAATACATCACTTGCAGTCTGATACACTGTATCATTCAGTGTTGCCCATTTCTCTTCTATGTCATTCTCTGAGTTGTTACTGTCCCAGTCTTTCAAGTTTTCATCCATTTCCTGTGTAAGTTCTTCCTGCTTTTTTTGGCCTTTCAGTGCACTAGTGTTTAGCTTCTGTGGTGGCTTCACACCCATCCTGCAGTGCTGTTTTTGTCTCCAAATCCTTAATCTAGATCTCAGCATAACATGATCAGTACCACAGTCCACTCCTCTCATTGCTCTGGTGTCCAATACATCCCTTATGTCTCTCTTCCTGATGATGATGTAGTCTAATAAGTGCCAGTGCTTGGATCTCGGGTGCATCCATGTCTTCTTGTGTGTGTCCTTGTGCTTAAATAGAGTGTTGGTTATCACAAGGTTGTACTCTGAACATAGTGCAAGTAGGGCAGCACGGTGGTGCAGTGGTTAGCATTGTTGCCTTACAGCTAGAAGGTTCCTGGTTCGAATCCCCAGGCTGGCAGGGGTTGGAACCTTTCTGTGTGGAGTTTGCATATTCTCCCTGTGCTGCGTGGGTTTACTCCAGGGGCTCCGGTTTCCTCCCACAATCCAAAGACATGCATGTTAGGTTAATTGGCTGTTCTAAATTGTCCCTAGATATCTGTTTCCTATAGGCCCTTAGAATAGAGGGTTAGCACTAGTGAAAGCGCTTTGAGTGGTCTTTGTGACTAGAAAAGCGCTATATAAGTGCAGGTTAGTTAGTTAGTTCGAAGTTGTCCATTAGCATTGCACTTGCCTACTCCATGACTGCCTAGCACTCCTTTCCATTTCTCAGTGTCTGAACCAACTCTGTCATTAAAATCTCCAGTGAGTATCAGCCTGTCATCAGTCGGTACACGCCTGATAGTCTCACATAACATCACTGTAGAACTCTTCCTTCACCTCCTCTGTGTTGGTCATTGTTGGGGCATATACATTGATGAGTGTGGCATACATCTTCCGCTGTAGTGGGAGTCTCATAGTCATTATCCTGTCGTTGATTGGCACCAATTCCTCATCAAGCATTGCTGCTATCTCCTTTCTAACTGCAAAGCCCACTCCTGTTTCTCTCCTTTCTTGAGTTGATCTCCCACTCCATAAGAAGAACCCATGGTCTTCCAAGCTGTCATATCCAGGCAATCTTGTTTCACTAAGTGCAGCTATGTCTACATTGTACCTGTTCATTTCCAGGGCCACAAGCTCGGTCTGTCTTTCTGGGTGCTGTGATGTTGTTCTGTCCAACAGAGTGTGTACATTCCATTCTGCTACACACAAGGCTGCTGTTTTCCTCTTCTTTTGTCTTCCTGCTCCTAGCTTACTTTTCGCTGCCTGTCGGAGTGTGAACAGATCGGTGTGGACCGTGTAAGCCCGGGCAACGTCCGAGCCGGTATGAGTTGCTTTCTGATTGACCATTTCATGAAACTGCTTGCAAAGTATTTGAGTACCGCTAGCTTGTGCTGGACTAGCAGCACATTCTTGGCAGATAAATGTATTATCAGTGGCAAGGACAAGCCAAGACAAACTGACTCCAGTATCTGTTGCAGTGACTGACCAGATGATAGGTTTGTTTATCTCTGCAGTTTGTGTAGTGCATGTCACGATGCACCGACTGGCACAGTCCACCACAGACCTTGCGACAGATGTGTTTATCTACTGTGTTTTATTTAAGTCCAAAGTCAGTATAGCCATCTATCAGGAAATTGTAGAGCACTTCATACTTCCAGGGCAGCGCGGTGGTGGAGTGGTTAGCACTGCGGCAGCACAGCAACTCACCCTTGGCCGGGGGATCCTGGGTTTGATCCCAGCCCCCGACCAACAGTGATCTGTGTGGAGTTTGCATGTTCTTCCCGTGTCTGCATGGGTTTACTCCGGGATTTCTCCGGTTTCCTCCCACGTGCCAAAAACATGCAAGTTAGGTTAATTGGCATCAAACTGGGGATTCTAAATTGTCCTTAGGTATGAATGTGAGAGTGAATGGTTGTCTGTCTCTCTGTGTTGGCCCTGCAATGGATTGGCGATCTGTCCAGGGTGTACCTTGCCTCTCACCCAAAGATGCTGGGATAGGCTCCAGCCCCCCCGCGACCCGAAAAGGATTAAGCAGAAGAAGATGGATGGACAGATGGACTTCATACTTCCCTCTGCTGACAAGCTTTATAGAGATGCTGATTTCATTTTCCAGTCAGACTTTGTACTTGCCCACACTGCCAAAAATACCAATACCTGGTTTAATGACCATGGTATCACTGTGCTTGATTGGCCAGCAAACTTCTCTGAC
Source organism: Pholidichthys leucotaenia (assembly GCA_020510985.1). Taxonomy (NCBI): domain Eukaryota; kingdom Metazoa; phylum Chordata; class Actinopteri; order Cichliformes; family Pholidichthyidae; genus Pholidichthys; species Pholidichthys leucotaenia. The sequence goes on from CM035843.1 coordinate 84,551,834, forward strand.
CTAAAACCCATATAGAGTCTATGGCGCATTGTGAAGAGGAAGGTGAGAGACACCAGACCCAACAATACAGACGAGCTGAGGGCTGTTATCAAAGCAACCTGGGCTTCCATAATACCTCAGCAGTACCACAAGCTGATTGCCTTCATACCATGCCACATCCATCCATCTTCTACCACTTAATCCTTTTTGGGTCATGGGGGGTGGGGGTGTCACAGTAATTCATGCAAAAGGAACCCCAACTAAGTATTGAGTGTGTACATGGACATACTTTTCAGTCGGCCAATTCTAATTTTTTGAGAAACTGAATTTTGGGTTTTAATTGGCTGTAAGCCATAATCATCACAATTGAAAGAAATAAATGCTTGAAATATATCATTCTGTATGTAATGAATCTAAATAATATATGAGTTTCACTTTTTGAATTGAATTACTGAAATAAATTAACTTTTTGATGATATTGTAATTTATTGAGATGTTTTATGTCCGGAAACCTGGAATGACCAATGGAGAGTTGAGCTGCGTTGGAACAAGAACTTTATTACAACAACTGTTAGGTATACAGTATAGGTTATGACTGTGCGCTATGTTCTCTATAGCCTGGAGTTGAGAGAGCAGAGAGACCTAAGATGGCCGATCCTCTCCTCTTAATTGTTTGGAGTGACAACATCATTGCGATGGCTGCATCACCACGCCGGCTCTCGTTAACCCCTGTAGTGCCACACTACATTCACCTGCCCCCTTGGAAAAATACAGAACATTATACATAATCAAATCTACCCTCCCCAATTTGGTTTTACATAGAACCTCAAAACTAGCTAGGGCTAGCAGGAAGACCACTGCGTAGCCCAGTGCAGCTGAGTGGTTTATTCTGCCACAATCAGTTGACCGCCGTGGCCCTACCTAAACACTCTGTTTTTCTTTCGCTTCTGCCATGGGGAAGGCAGTCCTGTTGGAGGGGCCTTGTAGTGAGCCTGTGGTGGACGTGTCCCTGGCGGTGCAGGACCCCCCGGACCGGGACCATCTCCCTCAAAACTCCAGTCCAGGTCCCACACCATGCGAGCTGTCTCCCGCGAAGCCTCATCCTCCGGAGTCGTCACTCGAACTCAGCGGAGACGGTTGGTGTGCCACACTGAACCATCTGTCAGCTGGATGGTCGTTGGTCCCAGCTACAAAGCGATCCTCATAGGTGTCAATGGTGCTGGAGGTTGTGCTGTAGGCGACTGTGGGTCTGGTTGCTCGGTTTTGCAGACCCAAACCCAGTCCAACACCGCAAGTGGCATTCTGTTTGGCTGCACATGTCGCTGCAGTTGCAGTGATGTAGTTTCCACGTCTGTCGTGGAGCGTCCATCAGGTTGTAATGGCTCCGCTGTTACCTGGTAGGTCAGGGACTCTTTATCCTGAGCCACTGTAGCGGCCCCTGGAGGCTGATGCTGGCCATGGATTCAGAAGACATCCAGTGACTCTACTGTGACTTGTATGACTGCAGACTCTTCATCCAGTGGCTCAGCTGCAGCTCCTGTAGGTTGGCGCTGCGTGAGGATTCAGAAGCAGTCCAATCCCTTCTCTCCTTCACCTGGGAAAACTGGTTGTTGTGATGTGTCACTATCATCATTGTTAGAATCTACACCGGGTTGCTGTGTCCCGGAATACTCTGTAGGCATGGGCTCCCTCTCCTGCAACTCCGCACCAGCTCCCGTGGGCTCATGCTGGGCAAGGATCTGAGGCAAGTCCGGTCGCTGCCCCCCTTCCGGGCAGTGTTCTTCCTGTGCGCACGGGACGGCTGTACTCTCGTCATCATCATCCTGTTGTGTCTCATCCCACTTATTGGTATCGTGGTATGTTGCGTCCCAACCATTGTAGTTGGTCAAACGGAGTACGTTATTGTCACAGCTAGAGAAGCCCAGTTGGTAGAAAAGGTCATATCCAAGTATATTGTCTCCATGCGTGGTCGGTCACTTGAAACACGAAGTCAGTAGCGACTTTTGATGCATAGCGGACCCTTAGCTTCATGGTCCCTACGTTGCTAATTCTGTAGCCACCATACCCATACAGTACTGTTGGGTTCTTGCCAGTCGTGTAGTTGGAGAAAAACTTCGTCACCATGGCCCAATTCAACATCGACCTCACTACACCAGTGTCAAGCAGGAGTGGCAAGTTAACGTTGTCCATCTCCACCATGCAGAATGCATACGGAGCCTAGCGTGTGGATGGTCGTCGTGGGTGGGTGACTTTGTTTGGCCAGTGGGCTCGGCGGTGTTGCTGACCTGCAAACTTTGGCGAAATGGTTAACCCTTTGAGTGTGTGAATTTGCATGCCCCTAGTGGCAGAGTGGCAGAGCACTGTGCCTGTCGTCTCACTCTCACATGATCGCCTGCACTGGGGCCTGTATTGGGGATTTGTACTGATTTGTACTGATTTGCCAGTTTCAAAAGGTGGCAGACATCCATTGGAGGACTCAGTGGATGACATGTAATACACCAAAAAAGAAGAACTCATTTCCTTTTCCTGTTTTTTAGCATTTTAGCCCAGAAAGCTAATATGTCCGCGATCGGTCACAGTCATTTTTATCAGCTTTGTACGAGGAAAATAGCCACGGGATACAAGCGAAATTTATGTGGGATAATCAAAAGACTTTGTAGATGTGGTAGAGACTTTAACATGACCGACAGAACACAAAATAACAACCATGATTGGTGAAAACGCAGCGGCCACACCAGCCAGCTAACCCCCCTTTGTCAAAGGTAAGTGAGAATTTTCGGGGGGGTTTTGTGATTTGTTTTTTTTTTTATATTGTACTGATTTCTTGTTCATATATTTCAAAGATAAGATGATGAGGTACCGCTGTACAAAAAACGGTGTCAAAAGACTGAACCATTCATTGTGTAAATACATCCAAAGTCCAGTTTTGACTGAGTTATGGAAATTAAAGAGGTGCCATGACATTATGCAAATTAGATGTGTAAATTTATTCCTATCTGAAACTTTGGATCATATTTTACATCTTTCTAATTGACAGTAAGCCATTATTTCTTACCACTTTCAAGTTATAGCCTTGGAAATCTGAACTATTTTATTGACAAAAAATATTTACCACTCTTGACCACTAGGGGGCAAACACAGTCAAAGAGTTAAACTTTCCGCACGTCTTGCATCATTGCCCCCTTGCCGGGCAAAAGCGCGCTCTATCTCGATGCATCGGGGAACCACAATTGTCACATGTGGAGTGTTTCGTAGTGGTCCTCCGGTCCACGGTGTTTGTTTCCATCTCTTTTGCCATGTCACCAGGTTCCTCCATGCTCACAGCTGTAGCATCATCTGGTTTTGGTTCATCAATCAAATTATCCTTCATCTAAAGACATTGTTTCACCCAGGAAAAATCTGGTCAAAGAATTACTTTTCCTCCCAGGACCTCAGCTGAACCAACATTCCTTTGTTAAGCAAGCCATAAGGAATGCTTTTAATGGATGAGTCTACCTCATAAATAAACGGACTTTCTTTCTCAAGACCATTTTATTGGTTAATAAAATGGTTTGACATCTTCCAAAGTGCCCTGTGACAAAAAAACAGACATTTTTGAGTGCATCATATGGTCACTACAGAATATCTACAGCTCAACATTGCCATCCACTGGCAACTCAGGGACATGTCGGATTTAACCAGCCTTGAAACTTTGTGTGTATCTTTGACTAAAATCCATTCTCTCTTCAAAGTTTCATTCCTCAGGATAATTTCCAGGACACCATGGAAAAACAAATGGACTCTGATATTCGGTGTGGACAATCATGTGGGTTTGAAGAATTTATATTTATCTTGATTTTAAATGTGTGCATGAATGTTTTAATGCTTCAATATATGTTATTTTAATACATATTAATGATATAAGTACCAATTTATAAAAACGCATGCTCACTGAATATTAGTTAGGAACTCTGAAGTAGCTCAGACTCTGTGCATCAGTATATTAATGAATTTTCAATGTTATTAAGATGTGTTTCACATGTTGCCGAAACGTTGCTTGAGTCATATGACTGGGATCTGCCAGTCTCTGCTTATCAACATCTCTATCATTTCTATTCGTCAGTTACAGACAAAGGACTGCTTGCTCATTGGACTACAGTTCATAAAACCCGCCCACGAAGAAAGACTATTGGCTTATGCTTATGTCAATCAGAGCTCCTGCGCAAAATTCTACTCAGTCTTTTGCAGGGAGACGCCCTAGTTCAGGGCAGAGAGTTGCAGTATTACAGAGAAGATGGTTGTATTGTGTTTGTGTAAATCTCTATGTGTTTTAATGTTTTTCTTTAAATGTCTGGGAATTAATTATTTCTTTTCTGAGCTCAAAATTGTTTTAAATGAAGTCAAGTTTACTTCATACTTCACAGGCGTTTCTGTTTTTCTCTTTCTAATTTTTATCACGTTAAACTTTCTTTAAACTCACCGTGTGCTTTTCAAAGGGCTGACTGACCATTCGTCTCCATACTGGAAGCTATTCTCAACTCCACGACGTCAGAAGAACTCCAGTCATTTTGTGGCTTGAATTTAGTTATTCTTAACCCCTTGCACTCTGGTCAATTTCCCTAAAAACGCCTAAAAATAACGTACCCAAAGTAAATCAAAAGCTGTTCTTCAACCCTTTGCAGCATCTTCATGGGGGTCTCATTTAAAAGAAAACACTTTGAATTTTTTGGCAAAACAGTCATAATCTCTCTAAGTGCTCCTGCCACTGAGTAACACTCATCTAAACATACTGAACTTGAAGAAAATAAATTTCGCCTGGGTGTTTTTTTGGATACAAATGTTTGCAAATAACACACAGCTGTCAGATCCGGGCTGGAAAATGCAACAGAAATGTAGAACCAAGTGTTATCCAGCTGAGGTCAAAATTTTGTAACAATACCACAAAAAATGAATATATTACACAGCTTTGTTCTCAGGTTGTTCCCAGGCGTTTTTGAACTGTGCCAAATTGTGCCAAATGGCACAGTTTGGAAAAACGTCTGTAACGTTTGAATGATTAAATATAGAAGCTTCATCTTGGGCTCTAAATGAAAGGTGACACTCAGGGCTGTGTGTGTGTGGGGGGGGGGGGGTTGTTTATTCATTCATGAATGAATGAATGAACAAACAAGCCCCCACACACAAAGAAGCATGCCACGTAAAAAATGTGTGCCTTTTTTTTTTTACAAGAAAAAATAACCTACAGTGCACTAAAAATTATACTAAAATATCTGTAATGTAGAAGATAACAACTCCCACCACCACCATCACCACCACCACACCCCCCCCCCGCTACAGAGGACGGACATCGCCCATCGCTACATGACGGACCGCGGTGACGGTGCGCCGCGGTCTACTACGCACAGTTGTACTAAAATATCTGCAATATATCTGCAATCCGCTACAGAAGAGTAGCGGGGGGGGGGGGGGGGTTCACGGTCCGGACGTGGCGCACGGACCGGTCTGTCAATGGTCCGTCATGTGCCGATGACGCACAGTTGTAATTTACCGATCGGTCAAAAGTCATTTTGATTACAATTTTCAGGGATAAAGAATAATTTAGCTTATAACACTTAACCTGTCCACAACAGCAGTGTCGCTGGCGAACTTCTCTCCCTCATTGTCAGACGAACATGATGCTGGTCCGCTTGTTACGACTGGTGGTTCTGGTCACGTGACCGGGTCAAACCATGATTCCATTATTGCGGTTTTGCGCTTCCATGATTGCGGTTTTGGCAAACGATTTTTCAAAACAAATAAGAACAATAATAAGAAAAAAAGACTGGCGAACGCGTGTGTGTCACCCAGCGGCTTACACAAAACAGATTTTATGCACGGGACGCACGCTTTCAATAGTGGAACTTCAATTGGCTCGCTGTACTCGCAGCCATTGGTAGGTGGGTCCTTCTTGCTAGGTTTTCAGTCATTGGTTCTTCAAGGTTTCAGAAACCCAATTCAAGGCTCTTATTAGTCGAATGAGAGGTCAATCAAATCTAAACCAATCAAAGCACTCCTTTGGTTTTCTGTTCGCGGCTGTGTCTGCAGCTTTTTTTTTTCAGTGCGCCCTAGGACGCAGAGACGTGACCGCCCGCGGTATCCCGGAGTGCAAGAGGTTAACTTGCCTCTCTAATTCTGTGACTTTAATCAGACTTTGAACTCAGTCCCATTTATATATGGGCTTGGGAACACCACTGCAAATTCCTCAAGTTTTCTGCATGGCGTATGATGCAGCAAGCAACAGCAGCAGCAGCCGCCATCACCTTTGCCAAATTTCAGCTCCCTACTGTTTGTTCCTGGTAAAGAAATATCTGCTGGCGGATATTTCCTGTTAATCTGCAAATAGAGCTTCAGCTAAGGACCCGACTCAAAGTCCACAACGCACCAGGATTCAAGTGAGCTAGATTCTTTGTTTCATCTGCTGGTTAATGCTGTTTAATGTCCATCACCTGAAGTATGCCATAATTTGTCTCAGCATTAAAGCTAATTTATAACTCTGATCAGAGCTACAGAATTAAAGAGCAATTAATATAACTCTTCTTTTTATTAAAATTTCATTTTTACTTTCTTAGAATAATTCAGAATTTTTCCTATAATTAGTTTAATTTTCTCAATAAATTTGCGTTCAGTTTTTCATACTCCTTCAACTTCAAACTGCTCTAAATTCAGCTTACATTTTCACCCTGGTTCTGCAAATGCAATCATACTCTGTTGATTAATAATCATTTATACAAGTTGAATGTGATACTCAATATGTTGGTCATTTCACCTTCTCACAAGTTATTTGAATGTAAGATTATCTAATCATTCATTTAAGTTCATTTAATAAATATGTAAAATTAGAGAAATTATTGAGTAATTTAATCCATTCTGTGCCTGGTTTCTAAGCCCCAGTAAAACTTACTAATATTTTGAGACTGATTGATTAATTAATTAATTAATTAATTAATTAATTAATTAATTAAACAAGTATAAAGTGTAATTAATTATTAATTGGTCACGATAGTGAGCTGGTGCCCCCAAACGAGTGTGGTACTCTCTGAGTGTTTTCTATCAAATTTTCTGGTGTGTGTGTGGATTTGAAAGTAAATTTCCTTCCCCACACACCCCGCTAAATGAAATTAAATAATCTTTATACCTGGTCATAATTATAAATTAAATAACACTATACTGCATATGTCAGCGGCGTGTGGTTTGGCTGCCGCTACTGCTGCTCCACACCTAGTGCCAATGCTAATCTGTCCCGGGACTCTAGCTGGAATGCTAGCTTGATGGTGTTAGCTAGCATCATGTCATTTGGCACGTTAGCATCTTCATCCACAGCCGCTGGTTGCTAGTGTGCTCAGTCAACTGGTTCTGCACCATTTTGTCTTCCAACAAACCAAACCTGCACATGCTAGCAAGGTAGCAAAGGTCCTCGATGAATTGTTGCGTTGTCTCTCCAACTTCCTGTTGCCCTTTGGCAGAACCTAATACATCACGCCAACACGTTGTCTGGTGTGGCGAAGTAGCTAGCTACCAGCTCTACTGCATCAGCAAGTGAGTCTGTTGGTCCTTGCATGTGGAAAATGCATTGTCCTTCTATGCCCAGGTTGTGAATTAACAGAGCTCTCTTCTGTACCTTGTCCAGTTTGCCCAGGTCCAACGCCGACACATACGTCTCGAAGGCATCGAGCCAGCGCAGCCAAGGAATGGGTGACTCACGAGGGTACTCCAGAAATAGTCTTAGTGGCCTAAGGCATGCTTCCATGGTTTTCTCTCGTCGCCAAATGTTGTGTCCGGAAACCCGGAATGACCAACGGAGAGTTGAGCTGCATTGGAACACGAACTTTATTACAACAACTGTTAGTTATACAGTACGGGTTATGACTGTGCACTATGTTCTCTATAGCCTGGAGCTGAGAGAGCCAAGAGACCTAAGATGGCTGATCCTCTCCTCTTAACCGTCTGGCATGATGATGTCACCCTGACAGCTGTGTCGCCATGCTGGCTCTCGTTAACCCCTGTAGTGCCACACTACAAGATGTACCTTACTTTGCTTCCAAATTGCTCAACCCAAACTGTCCCTCTGATATATTAATTTCTAATCCTATGAGAGAGGAAGGGGTATACATAGGATCACCCTTCTTTTGACAGTTGACAGGTGACCTTTGACCCGACACGCCCCCTGACCTGCCCCTGACCTGATCTATGTAATTAAAAGGGGATTATCTCTAATGACATGGGGATTAGTGTGGGGATCGAATGTCAATTATAATGGACCTTTGGGATTAGTGCTGGGATTAATGTGGTATATACTGTCAATTATATATGCTTTGAAAAATGATCTTTGACCTGTGAGATCAGTGTGAGAATGGAATGTCAATTATATGTGCTTTTAAAAATGATCTTTGACCTGAGGGATTAGTGCGGGTATAGAATGTCAATTATATGCGTGTTTAAAAATTATCTTTGATCTGTGAGATTAGTGAGAGAATGGAATGTCAATTATATATGCTTTTAAAAATGATCTTTGACCATATGGGATTAGTGTGAGAATGGAATGTTAATTATGGGGGTAGGAAACGGCTTTCAAGGATAACACAGGGTAACAATTTTTTTTATAAGTTGTCTGTGTTTTTTCAACTGATTTAAGACAATTTTGCACCACTGAATCCAAAAATAACATCCCTTTCTCTCAGTCAGGACTTACTTTTTTTTTTTTTTTTTTTTGTTACTTATTTGTACCCGTAGGTAGATTTGGTTTGCAGTCTGGTGACAAGCCACCGGCTGCCGGTCGCTGCGTGCGCGAGCGCCCTAAACCTACATGTTTTTTTTGGTATGCGGGAGGAAACCGGAGAAATCCCGGAGTAAACCCACGCAACACGGGGAGAACATGCAAACTCCACACAGCTCACTGTTGGTCGGGGGCTGGGATCGAACCCACGATCTCATGATCCCCGCGATCCCCCGGCCGAGGGTAAACTGTGCTGCCACAGTGCTAAACCACTGCGCCACCATGCACCTGCCCGGTTTTGTTACAAAACTCTCAATTCTCAGATTATCTCCTTTTTCAGGACACCCTGGACAATCAAGTGGGACTCTGACATATTCTGGTTTGAAGATATTTCATTAATCCTTGATTTAAATGTGTGCATGTTTTAAAAAATTTATTTACATGAGTCTTACTCCAATTATAAGTACTAGTTTATAAATGCATGATCACTGAAGTTAGCTTAGATTGCTTATTAAGTATATAATGAATTTTCAGTGTTAAGATGTGTTTCATTCTGTTGAGGAAGGTTTCCTCAAGTCATCTGACTGGTACAAGCCAGTCAGCAGGCTGTCTGTTAAAAAACAGCTCTCTCAATTTTATTGGTCGGTTACAGACAAAGAACTGTTTTCTTATTAGCCCAGAGTTCATTCAACCCTCCCACGGTGGAAGACTATTGGTTCACTTTCATGTCAGTCACTGTTTCCCCGCGAAACTCACTGAGTTTTAAGGGAAATGCCCAATGGGAGAGGAGGGTAGTTGCGTGTTGTCTTGTGAAAGTCTGTGTGTGTTCTGCTTTTAATGCTTTTTCTTTTAAATGTCTGGGAATTACTTTTTCTTCCTTTGAGCTCAACTTCTCGTTATGTGGAGTCAAACTTCGTGTCCAGACATTTTCTGTTTATTCTGCTAAATTTTGTTATTGATTCTCTTTAAATCCACCGCTTGTGTTTTAAAGGGGCTGACTGATCGTTCGTTGTTTCTTTTACATTTGAAGCTGCCTCACCACCTTCACGTAATCTGAAGGACTCGGATTTTGTGGCTTTAATTTTCATTAATCTTGTCTCTCCAATCCTGTAATTCTGATCAGACTGAATTATATTCAATTTAATTGGACCCTGGAGGGAAGCCGCTGAACCACAAAAGCTCTCTGGTGTTGTCCCCCTGGTATACTGCGTCTGTGGCCAACGGAGAAGAGGAAGCAGCTAGCCACCACAGCTGTATGGAAAGCGCTCCAGCCACTGGTGGAGTGAAGAAGCCTCATCACCGCAGTAAAATCTCAGCTTGTGACTGTGGACTTTGGCCAGATATCTGCTGGCAAGATATATAATTAAATATTGCTACACAGTTCTCAGCTTCAATCGGCTACTTGTTTTATTCATGTGCATTTTATTTGTGTATCTGTAGCAAACACAGCTATCACTGGGGGAATACGGTGGAAGTGATAATAAAAGGTCGGTGCAGCAAGGTTTCATTTATTTGTTTATTCCCTCTCAAGCATTGTATTTAATAAACTTCCCTCGGGGATTTGTGTAGTCTGTTGGGACACAAGAGTAAGCTCGCCACAGTCAGGTTCACTATCACAGTTCAATATTAACATATATGTGAGAAAAAAGTCACAAAAACTTCTCTGCACAACGGTATTTTTTATCTCTGTATTAACAAATTACATGTTTGCACGGTGTTGATACAAACTCTGACTTTGAAACCGGTAGTTATATTCACACAAACCTGCTTCATTTGTTTCAAAAGTCTATTCAATATCTGTATACCGGAATTACCATAAAACCTCACCGATGTCAAAATCTACCTCAAAATCTTGCCTAAATCCAGATGAAACTGTTTGCTTTTTTGAAAAAGGTTAGTTTAATTCGTGGTGACATTCCCCCCTCATATACAACCATTTTATATTTTCCGCAGAATATTCTGTTACACAGGCATTTTTTTTTTTAAATTACCACCCTACGCAGAGGAGTACTATTGATTCAAACTCAGATGATAATTTTAAAGTTTCAGCACCAAGCATTGAAAAAGAAATGGTCACGCTTAAAAAGTGGTTTGACTTAAAAAAAAAAAAAAAAAGTCATCTTTAAATTTGGAGACAATAAAGTTTATGGTAGATGTGTATTGATGGAATAAGTTTAAATAAATAAGTTTCTCTTCTTCCTACACTGCCATACAAACCAATAAATAAATAATTTTTTGTATGTTCTTATTTTTTTTATTTTGTCTGTATTATGAGGTGCATGAACAAATGAAATGGAATATCAAATTCTCAAGTGTGAAACAAATCAAAACTTGCAACGTAACACAAATGTTTATCACAGCATGTAGTTCAATTAAGTTGTCCGCACAGACAACGGGAATTTTTGGTTAGCCACCTTCAGAGTAGTTTCTGGTTAATATTTTGAAACAACTTTCATTCTCACAAAAAAACAAAAACAAAAAAAAAAAAACACCCAAACAATTTTTGATACAAAACAACAATCTCACAGTATTTTACTGACAGGCAAATGCAGTCAAAACCTCAAATGTACAGAAAAAAAAATTGCTTCTGCATGAACCTTAAGTAATTTGTTTTTTAAAAAGAAAACAACGATGTGGTGAGCCAAGCGCTGAGGTTTTCCGCGCCCGGGCCACTCAGTATTCTCCCTTTTTCTCCCTCCTTATTTCTGCTTAGTTATTATTGGTTCTTCCAGGGCTTTTACTGTGACAGCGCCGCGGCCGGCCTTCCGGCTGTCAAGGTCTAGCTGGCACTGTCGCTGCTGATCATGATCTGCAATTACGTTTCCTCCTCTACCGTTTGGTTCATTGCTTTTTGTCTTCAGTATTTAAGGGAGCAGCTGAGGCTCACTCCTCGCTGTGACCTACACCTACGTCAGACTGGAGTCCCTACACCCGGTTTCAGTCCTGTTCCAGTTTCCTTCCTCGCTCCTAAGTATCTGTAAGTTTTTATTCCATAGCGTCAGGTACCGCCCTCGCTACTTTCTTGTTTCAGTGTTAGTATTCTTTATATTTGTGCCAAGTTAAGTGTTTGTGTTTTGCCCCACGTGGCTCTTTATTTTGTATCTCCTTTAATAAACAAGCAAACTCTCTGTTGGCATCTGGTGCCTCATTTATGCCCTGAAAGGGGCAAACATGACAAACAAGATGCAATAAATTTAGCTTTTAGATCGGGCATCGTGTTTTTATTTTCTTGTTTTTTTTTCCTAAAGAAATACATATTGCATAACCAACTTTGTCTCTACCTTGGGCTCAAAGGTCGATTTAATTTGCGGTGACATTCCCCCCTCATATATAACCATTTTTCTGTGTTATACCTACACAGCTGTAAAAACCAATAAACAAACATTTTTTTGTATGTTCTTATTATTTTTTTGATTTTGTCTGTATTATGAGGAGCATGAACAAATAAAATGGAATGATATTAAATTTTCAAGTGTGAAACAAAGCAAAACTTGCAGCTTAACACAAATATCTATCACAGCTAAGGCCCGAGGTTGACCGACGATGTGTGCTGGCCTCTCTGCCACCACCACCACCACATTTCACAAAGGACTAAGATTCACTAGCAGACAGCACCTCGGACACAGTCCAAGGACGGAGGATTTTTTTGCGCATGGGGAGTTGTTCAGAACTCCTTATACAGGGATGTAGAGTGATGATAATCAAGTCAGTGGCGGTAATGCATCTGTGAGCTGGTTGCCAACCGCCAATCAAATCTAAAAGAAGAAGATTTCTTTTGATTTTGTCTGTATTATGAGGAGCATGAACAAATAAAATGGAATAATATTAAATTCTCAAGTGTGAAACAAAGTAAAACAAATGTCTATCACAGCACGCAGTTCAGTTAAGTTGTCCACACAGACAATGTGAATTTTTGGTTTGCCACCAAGCTCCAGAGTAGTTTCTGGTTAATATTTTGAAACAAATTTCATTCTCACAAAAAAAAAAAAAAAAAAAAACATCCAAACAATTTTTAATACAAAACAAAAATCTCGTTCCTCCCAATCCCCCCCCCCCCTCCAGGTTTCACTGTCGCTGCCCACGTGCGCATTGAAGTCCCCCAGTAGGACAATGGAGTCTCCAAGAGGAGCACCCTCCAGCACCCCAGTCACAGACTCCAAAAAGGGTGGGTACTCTGAAACATCATTTGGTGCATAGGCACAAATGATGGTCAGGACCCGTTTCCCAACCCGAAGGCGCAGGGAAGCAACCCTTTCGTCCACCGGGGAAAACTCCAACATAGAGGCAGCAAGGTGGGGCGATACAAGAATACCCACCCCTGCTCGTCGCCTCTCGCCCGGGGCAACTCCAGAAAAGGCCAAGCTCCAGCCCCTCTCCAGGAGACTGGTTCCGGAACCGGAGCTGTGTGTTGAGGTGAGGCCGACTATATCTAGCCGGTATCTCTCAACCTCGTACACCAGCTCAGGCTCCTTCCCCACCAGAGAGGTGACATTCCACATACCAAAAGCCAGTTTAGAAAGCTTGGGATCAGTCCGCCAAGGTCTCCGCCTTTGACCGCCACCTGATCCACATAGCACTGGACCCCCATGATCCCTCCTGCAGGTGGTGAGCCCACTGGAGGGTGGACCCATGTAACTCCTTCAGGCTGAGCCCGGCCGGGTCCCATGGGTGGAAACCCGGCCACCAGACGCTAGCCTTCGAGCCCCTCCCCCAGGCCTGGCTCCAGGGTGGGGCCCCGGTAACCCCATACCGGGCGGGGTACACTGAATCCTTGATATACAATTCATGAGAGTCTGTTGGATCGTTCTTAGTCTGGCCCTTCACCCAGGACCAGTTTGTCTTGGGAGACCCTATCAGAGGCAAATTGCCCCGGACAACATAGCTCCTGGGATCACTGGGGCACGCAAACACCCCCCACCACGATAAGGTGACGATCCATGAGGGGGATCCTGCCCGATCTGAACCTAAGTGGTGTTCAGTTATTGGACTTCTGTGCTAACCACAGTCTGTCTATAACGAACACCATGTTCAAGCATAAGGGTGTCCATATGTGCACCTGGCACCAGGACACCCTAGGTCGCAGGTCGATGATCGATTTTGTTATCGTGTCATCAGACCTGTGACCGTATGTCTTGGACACCCGAGTAAAGAGAGGTGCAGAGCTGTCAACTGATCACCACCTGGTGGTGAGTTGGATCCGATGGCAGGGGAGGAAGCCATTCAGACCTGGTAGACCCAAACGTATAGTGAGGGTGTGCTGGGAGCGTCTGGCTGAGGCCCCTGTCCGGGAGGTCTTCAACTCTCACCTCCGGAAGAACTTCAACCACATTCCGAGGGAGTCTGGAGACATGGAGTCTGAATGGGCCATGTTCTCCACCTCTGTTGTTGAAGCAGCGGCCCAGAGCTGCGGCCACAAGGTAGTCGGTGCATCTCGTGGTGGCAACCCCCGAACCAAGTGGTGGACACCAGTGGTGAAGGGGGCCATTAAGCTGAAGAAGGAGTCCTATCAAGCTTGGTTGGCTTGTGGGACTCCCGAAGCAGCTGAGGTGTACCGGCAGGCTAAGCGGAGTGCAGTACGGGTGGTTGCTGAAGCAAAAACCCGGGTATGGGAGGAGTTCGGTGAGGCCATGGAACAAGACTTTCGGTCGGCCTCAAAGAGATTCTGGCAAACTGTCCGGCGGCTCAGGAGGGGAAAGCAGCTCCCTGTCCACACTGTGTATGGTGCGGATGGGACACTGTTGACTTCGACTGGGGACATCGTCGGGCGGTGGAAGGAATACTTCGAGGATCTCCTCAATCCCAATGATACGCCTTCCACAGAGGAAGCAGGGTTTGGGGACGAGGGGGATGACTCGCCTATCACAGGGGCTGAGGTCACCAAGGTGGTTAAAAATCTCCTTGGTGGCCGGGCCCTAGGGGTGGATGAGATTCGCCCCGAGTACCTCAAGGCCCTGGATGTTGTTGGGTTGTCATGGTTGACACGCCTCTGCAACGTTGCGTGGAGGTCGGCGGCAGTGCCTTTGGCATGGCAAACCGGGGTGGTGGTTCCTCTCTTTAAAAAAGGGGACCGGAGGGTGTGCTCCAACTTTAGAGGGATCACACTCCTCAGCCTCCCTGGGAAGGTCTATGCCAAGGTACTGGAGCAGGAGAGTCCGGCCGTTGGTCGAACCTCGGATTCAGGAGGAGCAATGTGGTTTTCATCCTGGCCGTGGCACATCGGACCAGCTCTTTACCCTCTCGAGAATTCTCGAGGGTTCATGGGAGTTTGCCCAACCAGTTTACATGTGTTTTTGTGGACTTGGAGAAGGCATTTGACCGCGTCCCTCATGGATTTTTGTGGGGGGCGCTTCGGGAGTATGGGGTATCGGGCTTGTTGTTACGAGCTATTCGGTCTCTGTACGACCGTTGTGAGAGTTTGGTTCGTATTGCCAACACTCGGTCGGAGTCATTCCCAGTGAGAGTTGGACTCCGCCAGGGCTGCCCTTTGTCACCGATCCTGTTCATAATTTTTATGGACAGGATTTCTAGGCGCAGCCAGGGAATGGAGGGTGTCATGCTTGGTGACCACAGGATCTCATCTCTGTTGTTTGCAGGTGATGTTGTCCTGTTGGCTTCATCCAGCAATGACCTACAGCTCTTGCTGGGACGGTTTGCCGCTGAGTGTGAAGCAGCTGGGATGAGAATCAGCACCTCCAAGTCCGAGTCCATGGTCCTCAGCCGGAAAAAGGTGGATTGTCCTCTCCGGGTTGGGGACAGGCTCCTGCCCCAAGTGGAGGAGTTTAAGTATCTTGGGGTCTTGTTCACGAGTGAGGGGAGAATGGAGCGAGAGATCGACAGACGGATTGGAGCAGCATCTGCAGTGATGCGGACGTTGTACCGGTCTGTTGTGGTGAAGAGGGAGCTTAGTTCTAAGGCAAAGCTGTCGATTTATCAGTCAATCTACGTTCCTACTCTCACCTATGGTCACGAGCTTTGGGTAATGACCGAAAGAACGAGATCGCGGATACAAGCGGCTGAAATGAGCTTTTTCCGTAGGATTGCTGGACTCACCCTCAGAGATAGGGTGAGGAGCTCAGTCATCTGGGAGAGGCTCAGAGTAGAACTGCTGCTCCTCCACATTGAAAGGAGTCAGTTGAGGTGGTATGGGCATCTAATTAGGATGCCTCCTGGACGCCTCCCACTTGAGGTGTTTCAGGCACGTCCCACTGGGAGGAGACCCCAGGGCAGACCCAGGACTCGGTGGAGAGACTATGTCTCCCAGCTGGTCTGGGAACGCCTTGGTATCCCCTCTGAAGAGCTGGAGCAGGTGTCTGGGGAGAGGGAAGTCTGGGCTTCTCTGCTTGAACTGCTGCCTCCGCGACCCGGACCTCCGGAAAAGCGGTAGAAGATGGATGGATGGATGGAACAAAAATCTCACAGTATTCTACTGACCGGCATATGCAGTCAAAATATGAGTTTCTAAGTCTGCATTACTCATGGGTAGGTAGCGAGCTAAAGAGTATTTATTGACTTTTTCAAAAGCATATGATACATGAGATCATACCATTTTACCATCTACATTAGAAAAATGTGGTATAAGAACCCACCCATCTACACAACGAACGCAGGATCGTTCTATCCAATGAAGGGAGAGGGAGAGTCCTCCCCATATCAGTCTACAGGCGGGCCCCTACCTTCAACCAATGAAACTACAGGGCGGAGCGTGTGAAAATCGGATAAATAAGTAGCCTGAAATTGGAAAAATTAAACATTCTTTGGGAAAAAGACAGGGAAAAAAAAACATCATGACTGAGAGGTCGAGCGATCTTTATCTGATCAGCGAGGCCCGCTGCCCTTTGTGGGCGTGGGTGGTGGCAGAAACCTCCTGACGAATAATTTTTTCACACATAAGGAGTTGTTCAGAACTCCTTATACAAAGATATAGAGTGATGATAATCAAGTCAGTGGCAGTAATGCACCTGTGGGCTGGTTGCCAACTGCCAATCAAATCTAAAAGAAGAGACACCTGTCTCCACCTTGCTACAGAGTGCTCCGGGATTAGCGCCAAAAAAGAGAATGTTGTATCTGTGGTGCATCCAGACCCCTGCAGGCGTGAGTCTTCAGGAGGAATGGCAATTAGAATCCGGAGGTAGATGAGGTTATGTGTTCAACTATGCAAGTATCAAACTGTGTTTTTACCAGTTGGATGAAGGAGAAACTTTTGGCCCACTCTCCAGAAAAGCCACACTTGAGATGAGATTCAACTTTATTGTCATTACACATGTATGAATACAAGGTAACGAAACGTGACTTGGCATTTGGGCACGCTCTGCAGAGCGCATCCAAGGCCGGGGCAGCCGCTAGGCGCCAGTCACTTTCGGCCATGGACTGGAGCGTACTGCGAAACGTGATTTACCCCAATCTGAAAACAAGAGATGTATATCACTAACAGACAGGGGTGGAGGACGAGCCTGCTAGAAAAGACCAACAGACCCAGATGCCTGTGTGAGTGAAAGAAGAGCAACTACCGGTATTCATTACAGGAAGAGTGTTGGCTAGTAGTGTTTGGGAGATGAATAAATAATTCTAAATAAAATAAATAATAAATACTAACTAACTAACCTACACTTATATAGTGCTTTTCTAGTCACAAAGACCACTCAAAGCGCTTTCACTAGTACTAACCCTCTATTCTAAGGGCCTATAGGAAACAGATATCTAGGGACATATACATGTAATACATGTTGTAGAGGAGCTTGGAAATGAAGAGGCGATTTGGTTTATAAGCAAAGTTTAATATTCAGCTCTTCTAACAAGTCTCATCTGGTGCAGAGAGTGGCAGAAGGGAAAAGAGAGAGAATGTCTCCAGCTCACTGACTTTATACTGGCACACAACAAAAGACATGCATAACAAAGGCTGACATCCCTCATTATCTTAATCCCTCCATTGTCTTGGTATTTCCTCTCCTCACCTTAGGGGGTGAGGGTGGCTCCTCCGGTCTCCTCCGCCGTGTCCGGGAACGTCTTTGTTCTTCACTCGGCGGGTGAGAGCCCTTTGTCCTTTCAGAGGTGTGAAGTCCTTTACGTATGTAATTACCAAACATTTCCACATGCTTCAACATATGTAGGTTATGGAATATATGGTTAATATAGACCACAGGCCCCCCAAACAACTAAGAAAGGACAACAGAAAGGTTCACAGTCTAAGATAGTTATTATGACATACTAAGTGTGACATCTGTTGCCACGGAAGAAACTTTCCAGCAGCCATGCTCCTAAGAGAGTTCAGTGGTAATTATAACAGCATAGTAAAATCATAAGTCAGTCCTAAACTGTTGCAGCACAATTAGTGAACAATTGTGGAGTGGTTTGTATCAGTCCCTGTGCTGTCTGGGTTTTAATCTTCTCCCAAAACTGCTGTAGGTTGGTTTAGGCGCCCTGCTGGGACCTTCTTGAGAGGAATCTGCAGTGTGGGAAGGAGAGAGGTTATTTGTTCCCTGCCTGGGGGCTGAGTCTTTTCTCTTGGGGGGTCTACCCCGCCGAGGTGCTCTCGCCAACTGTGCAGGTTCGTCTTTCAACAAGAAGGCAGGTTTAAGTCTGTCAATGCTAACTGTTTCTTTTCTGTCCCCAAAATCAAGCACAAAGTGTTTATCACCATGTTCCAGCACTCTGTATGGCCCATCGTATGCTGGGCGAAAGGTAGGTTTTAAAGCTTCATGCTTAACAAAAACGAACTCAGCGTTTTTTAAAGCCTGAGGGACAAAAACCCGTGGGAAGCAGTGATGAGCTGGACCGGGGAGAGAGTTCGGTCCGTTGTTGCCTAAAAACCTTGGGACTGGAAGGCGCCCTGGCTCTGGGTTCTCTGGTAAAAATTCACCTGGGAGCCTGAGAGGTTGTGCAAAAACTAATTCTGCGGGAGAGGTGTCTAGATCCTCTTTAGGTGCAGCACGCAACCCCAATAAAACCCAGGGAAGTTTATTTACCCAATTTGTGTCCGTTAGTGAGGCTCTGAGGGCGGCCTTTAAAGACCTGTGAAAACGCTCGCATAACCCATTAGCCTGAGGGTGATAAGCGGTGGTGCGGTGAATTGTTGCCCCTAAGCTGTTGGACATGGCTGACCAGAGCTCTGAGACAAATTGAGGCCCCCTATCGGACGTGATGTCCGATGGGACGCCGAAACGTGCCACCCAGTTTGTCAAAAAAACGCAAGCGACTTCCTCCGCTGTGGTTGCCGCTAGAGGGCCTGCCTCTGGCCAGCGTGTGGTGCGGTCTATCATTGTTAACAGGTGTGTGAAACCTTGGGAGGAAGGTAGTGGCCCCACGAGGTCGACATGAACGTGGTCGAACCTTCTAGCAGGGATTGGAAAAGGCTCCAGAGGGGCTTTTGTGTGTCTGTGTATTTTGGCGCGTTGGCAAGAAATGCAAGTTTTTGCCCATTCTTTTACGTTTTTGCGCAGGCCTGGCCACACAAACTTTTCGGCGACCATTTTAACCGAGGCGCGCACACCTGGGTGCGCGAGGGAGTGAATTGCGTCGAAAATACGGCGGCGCCATGTAGCTGGTACTAACGGGCGAGGTCGGCCGGTTGAAACATCGCATATTAGGGGGGGCACGCCGTCGCGTAAACCCTTTTTCTCCAGCCTTAACCCTGTTGGTCCAGACAGGAGTGCGCGCACGTCCGCGTCACTGCTTTGTTCCTCCGCCATGGCTGCATAATCTATCCCTGCATGGATAGGTGCTGCATATGTGTCTGCATTAGTGAAGAGTTCTGCTGCTGAGGCAGTATAATCTGTCTCCCCGCGCTCTGGTGGTGTCACAGCGCGAGAGAGACAGCCCGCTACTACGTTAAGTTTGCCTGCCACGTGTCGAATGTCTGTGGTGAACTCTGAAATCGCAGCTAGCTGTCTTTGTTGCCTGCCTGACCATGGTTCTGAAATTTTAGCCATAGCAAAGGTGAGCGGTTTATGGTCTACAAAAGCCGTGAAACTCCGCCCTTCTAACCAGAACTGGAAGTGGCGGATGGATAAATGAAGCGCCAGCAGCTCTCTGTCAAAAGTGCTGTATTTACGTTCAGTTTGGTTTAGCGATTTGCTAAAGAATGCTAAAGGTTGCCAGACCCCGCTGACAAGTTGTTCTACAACTGCCCCTATAGCTAGGTCTGAAGCATCTGTGGTTAGTGCGATGCGGGCCAAGGGATCTGGGTGAACTAACAATGTGGCGTTAGCTAGGGCGCTTTTTACTTCCACGAAAGCGCGTTCGTGCTCCAGGGTCCATTCGACCGCATTGGAAGCTTTCTTTTTTTTGAACGCGTCATATAGGGGCTGCATGAGCTGAGCTGCGTGGGGGAGGAAGCGGTTGTAAAAATTGACCATCCCTAAAAATTCCTGTAGCGATTTGACCGTTTGTGGCCGTGGAAAACTTTCTATCGCGTGAACTTTGTCTGGAAGTGGAACTGCCCCCTTCGGAGAGACTTTGTGTCCTAAAAAATCAATTTGTGACACGCCGCATTTGCATTTGGCTGGATTGATTATTAGCCTGTGCTCTTCCAGCCTCTGAAAAACCGTAGTGAGGTGCTGCTCGTGTTCTTCCTCAGACGAGCTGGCTACCAGCATGTCGTCGAGGTAGACGAAGACAAAAGGAAGGTCGCGTAGGACCGCGTCCATCATTCATTGAAAAGTTTGAGCAGCGCCTTTGAGGCCGAAAGGCATTCGCAGGAATTCAAAAAGGCCGAAAGGGGTTATTACCGCTGTTTTAGGAATGTCTTCTGCTCGGACTGGGACTTGGTGATAACCGCGGGCTAAGTCTATTTTTGAAAAAATGCGCGCACCCGCTAGATGTAGTGAAAAATCTTGAATGTGAGGAATTGGGTAACGGTCATGCGCTGTAGCGTTGTTTAATCTGCGGTAATCTCCGCACGGTCTCCAAGAACCGTCGGATTTCGGAACCATGTGAAGTGGTGAGGCCCAGGGGCTCTTCGAGCGTCTAACAATGCCCAATTTTTCAAGAGTTGTAAACTCGTCCCGTGCTATGTTGAGCTTGGCCGCGTCTAAGCGGCGCGCTTTGGCAAAAACGGGAGGTCCCGTTGTGGGAATGAAGTGTTCAACCCCGTGTTTAGCCACAGTGGCTGAGAATTTGGGAATTGTGAGTGCTGGAAATTGGGTGAGGAGTTGCTCAAACTTACCTCCTGCCGTGGTGACGTTGGCCTGCACAGGTGGTGGAGAAACTCGGGCTGAGCATGGGATAGAAGCAAAGGACAGTGCATTAACCAGGCGCCTATTTGCTAGATCCACTAATAACCCATGTGCACACAAAAAATCTGCGCCTAATAAGTTAAAACTCACCGCCGCTACAACAAATGTCCATCTGTAGCTGCGGCCGTGGATGAGGAGGTGCAGGCTCTTTTCGCCGAACGTGTCGATGCTAGAGCCGTTGGCTGCCACGGCTCCGTTGCCCCAGGTGCCCGTGGCTCGATCTGCGTGGGAGGGCATGACGAAACTCAGCTGGGCTCCTGTGTCGATGAGGAACTGCTTGCCTGTGTGTCCATCCGTCACGGACAACAGCTTGTTTTTCTCGCCGAGAACCGCTGCTGTTAATGGCTCTCGGCTTTGGCGTTTCGCAAATTTGCAGGGGGGAACGCATTTGCGGGCCTTCTCAGCGAAGCGGTGGTGATAATAACAGACGTCGCTCTGTCTGTTACGTCTTGGCCGTGTCGCTGTCACCATGGGCTGGGTCTGCTCCGTGGGTTGTGGCTCCTTGTGGCTCGGGGCGTCAGCTTTGAGGTCTGCGGATGCTGCTGTGGGTGTCAGCTCCTTGCAGGCGTTGACGAGCCGATGAGCTTCATTGGCCAGCACGCGGAAGTCTTGGTGGTTGTTGCACTTCGTGCCGGCGAGTGTCCCTCTCATGTGTGGCGGCAGTGTGCTGAGGAAAATAAACTGGAAGAGGAAGTTATCATTGTCCTCTTCTTTGAGCTGTAGCAAATCCTCCATGAGGGCCTTCGGTTTGCACCCTCTGTGGCCGTAGACCGCCAGGATCTTCTTGGCTCTCTCTTCTGCTGATGGGGCGTAGTTCGCCACGATGGTTGTTTTGAGCATCTCGTATTTGTCCCGGGCCGGTGGTCGCCAGATCATGCTCCGCACACACTTTGAAGTGGCGGCGTCGAGTTTGGAGACGATATGATAAAATTTGGTGTCATCAGCCGTGATGCCCGCTAGTGCAAACTGGGCTTCAGCCTGCTGGAACCAAGAGGCGGGGTCTTCTTGCCAGAAGTCTGGCAGCTTGACAGCGACGGCATTCGTGCACACCATCACTGCTGTGCCCGCCGGGTGAGAGTGCCCTGCCTCGGCTCTCACGGCGGTGCTGGTGCTCGGTTGAGCCCTCTCAATCTCTTCTGCCGGGGGGAACAGTTGTCCATCTGTTCCCTCGTCTGCGTGGCCGCTGGCGTCTGCCTGGGTCGCCACGGATGAGTCGATTGCGGGGGAACGCCTCCGGTCCATACTCGCGTCAAAGTCACCAGTGTAGAGGAGCTTGGAAATGAAGAGGCGATTTGGTTTATAAGCAAAGTTTAATATTCAGCTCTTCTAACAAGTCTCATCTGGTGCAGAGAGTGGCAGAAGGGAAACGAGAGAGAATGTCTCCAGCTCACTGACTTTATACTGGCACACAACAAAAGACATGCATAACAAAGGCTGACATCCCTCATTATCTTAATCCCCCCATTGTCTTGGTATTTCCTCTCCTCGTCTTAGGGGGTGAGGGTGGCTCCTCCGGTCTCCTCCACCGCGTCTGGGAACGTCTTTGTTCTTCACTCGGCGGGTGAGAGCCCTTTGTCCTTTCAGAGGTGTGAAGTCCTTTACATATGTAATTACCAAACATTTCCACATGCTTCAACATATGTAGGTTATGGAATATATGGTTAATATAGACCACACATGTATCTATTTCTTGATCTCCATGGAGACGTGCCATCCTCCTCCTCCTCATTCTCATTCTCAGCCACTTTCACACCACTTTTTTATATCAATCCCAACAGACCAAGACCATTTTTATGTTGTTCAGCTTTTTTATTGCCATGCATTTTGCAAGGAAAAAGAACCAGGCCTCCATTGGAGCGTTATGTGATGAAGCTCTCCTGTCCCTGGAGGCTTGGGAAAGGGAAGGGGGGGGGGGGGTAGGTGCTTCACACTTAAAACTGCTTTCCCTGTATTTTGAAGGTAGAAATTTCAATGGGGCCAAACTGGGCCTGAGGATAAAGAGTGTAGGCATATGCAAATATCCTAATACAATTTGCAATAGAGGGGGTCATGGAATTGAAAAAAAAATCATAAAAACAAATCCTGCCCAAGTTTCATACCATTAGACTTTAAACTGACCAATATATTGAGAATTAAAAAGAAAAAAAGCTAATAGAATGATGACAACTGTTGCACGTCAGAAATATACTGTATTAATGTAATACAGTTTTGTACTGCAATTTGCAATGCATCATGAGCTGTTCAACGTGAAGCAACAGTACACAGGCCACAAACAGTATGCTAATCACTCTATATAGTGTGTCTGTCTGTCTGTCTGTCTGTCTGTCTCTCACAACCATAGGACTCACTAAAAGATCATAGGATCACCTATGACGTGCCTATGATGTCTACATGATGTCTATATGATGTCATATAGACACCACAGTATAGAGTGATTCAAGAAAATCTGTGTGTGTCTGTGTGTGATCAAAGGCAGGCATGACTCACAATCATAGGACATCAAAGATCAAAGGTAGGCATGATTCACGATCATAGGACTCGCTATGACATCATCAAAGATCAAACGCAGGCATCACTCACGATCATAGGACTTGCTATGACTTCATCAAAGATCATAGGACTCACTATGATATCCTCAAAGATCAAATGCAGGCATCATAGGACTCGCTATGCTATCATCAAAGATCAAAGGCAGTCATCAC
Organism: Pholidichthys leucotaenia; assembly: GCA_020510985.1. Taxonomy (NCBI): domain Eukaryota; kingdom Metazoa; phylum Chordata; class Actinopteri; order Cichliformes; family Pholidichthyidae; genus Pholidichthys; species Pholidichthys leucotaenia. The sequence goes on from CM035843.1 coordinate 84,575,476, forward strand.
TCACGATCATAGGACTCGCTATATATAAGAATAGTGCTGATGTCGTGACCGGGGGAGAGCAGAACGCCGTTCAGCCTGGCAACCCTATAATGACACAAAGCACAGGAGTTGGCACAGTCCACCAATACCAGAGCGTGATAATGACTGGAGCTTACTTTGCAGATGGAAGTTGGAGGCTCAGGTTGGCCCGGGGGCTGCGGCCAGGGAGACAGCGTTCTCGGTCCACGCCGGGATTGGGCAGGTGGCCCTGTAGGAGTGATGGAGGCTTGCACCGCCGCCAAGAGGAGAAGATTCCGCCGCCGGAGGAATCCACCTGTGCACAGGGGAAGACGACTAATAAGGTGAGTAAACAACAGGCTTACTTGAAGCGAAGAACTGATTCAGGTCTAGGATGAAGAGGCCAGGAAATTGGCTGCTGACGAGGGACATATTCTGTAGGCAGAACAACAGACGGCTCCGTGCCGGATCTCAGGCAGAGCAGGCTATAAAGCCCTTGGGAGATTGGAAGCAGGTGTGTGTGCAGCTGTAGCAGATAATGGCCCAGAGGGAGCCATGACAGTACTGCCCCCCCCCCCGAGAGGTGCCTCCTGGCACCTGACCCAGCCTACCCAGGTGCGTCCAGTGGAAGTCCCTGATGAGGTGTTTGTCTAACACGAATGCCGGACGTACCCAGGACCTCCACTCGGGGCCATACCCCTCCCAGTCCACCAGGTACTGCATGCCACGACCCCAGCGGCGGACGTCCAGGATGGCGTTGACTTTCCAAGCTGGGTCGCCGTCAATCAACACCGGTGGAGGTGGAGTCTTGGAGGGGGACAGAGGGGGCTGGAACAGACGGGCTTCACCTGGGAGACATGGAACGTGGGACAGATACGGAGAGAGGGGGGAGAGCCAGGCGCACAGCCACAGGGTTAACAACACGCACAATAGGGAAGGGGCCAATGAAGCATTGAGCCAACTTCCGTTTTTCAGCTTTCAGAGCAATATGCTGAGTAGACAGCCAAACCTGCTGACCCACCTGGTACTGAATAGCCGGTCTCCTGCGGCGATTCACGGTCCTGGCGTTACGTTCAGCCGTGCAAAGAAGGGCCCTGCGAGTGGCTGTCCAGAGCCGGCGACAGCGCCTCAAGTGAGCGTGGATGGATGGTACGGCCACTTCCCTCTCCTCCTTGGGAAAAAGCGGAGGGTTGTAGCCCAGAGAGGCCCTGAAAGGGGACATGCCAATCACCGAGGACACGGTTGAGTTGTGGGCATACTCAATCCAGGAGAGATGGCTGCTCCAGGACTAGGGACTGGAGGCGATGACACAACGTAGAGCAGCCTCCAGTTCCTGATTAGCCACTCATACTGCCCGTTGCTTTGTGGATGATAACCAGAAGACAAGCTCACTGTTGCCCCTACTGCGTTGCAGAATGCCTTCCAAACCCGGGACACGAACTGAGGACCCCAATCGGAGATGATGTTGGTGGGAATCCCATGGAGGCGTACTACATGCTGCACCAGCAGTTCCGCCGTGTCCCGCGCCGTAGGGAGCCCCTGTAGCGGAACAAAGTGGGCGGCCTTGGAAAAACGATCCATGATGATGAGGACAGCAGTGTAATGGTTAGAGGAAGGAAGGCCAGTCACGAAATCCAGGGCTATGTGGGACCAAGGTCTGCTGGGAACCGGTAATGGGTGAAGAAGACTGGCAGGCGGAGAAGAAGATGTCTTCCCGGTGGCGCACTGAGGACAGGCGCGGACATAGGTGGTGACGTCCTTCCGAAGCCCCGGCCACCAGAACGATCTCTGCAGGAGCTCCACCGTGCGAGTCACCCCTGGATGGCACGAAAACTTGGAGGAATGGGCCCAGTGGATCACCTCGCCCCGGATCGACGAGAGAACAAACAGCCGCTACGTGGGTCCTCCACCCAGATCGGGCTCAACCTCCCACGCCCTCAAGACCCTCTCCCTGATGCCCCACGAGAGGGCGCCGACAACACAAGAGGCTGGGAGAATGGTGTGCTCATGCCCCTCTGCCACATCCGAAGCGAACTGTCTGGACAGGGTGTCTGGTTTGGCGTTCTTAGCCCCGGGGCGATAATAGTAAAATTGAAATGCCCAAAGAACAGTGACCAACGGGCCTGACGGGCATTCAGTCACTTCGCAGTCCTCAGGTATTCCAAATTCTTATGGTCAGTCCATACCACGAAGGGTTGAGCGGCCCCCTCCGACCAGTGACGCCACTCCTCCAGGGCAAGCTTCACCACCAGGAGCTCCCTGTCACCAATGTCGTAATTCCTCTCTCGGGGACAAACGACATGAGAAGAATGCACAGGGATGGATCACCCCGTCCACGGGAGAGCGCTGGGAGAGAACTGCCCCCACCCCGGAGTCAGAAGCGTCCACCTCGACCAGGTACTGAAGAGACGGATCCACCTGCATCAGGACACAGAAGGACGAGAACTCCCCCTTGAGGGCGGTGAATGCCGCTGCAGCCTCCTTCGTCCACCGGAAAGCCACCTTGGGGGATGTAAGACGGGTCAAGGGGAGAGCAATCACGCTGTAATTAGGAACAAAACGACAGTAGAAATTGGCGAACCCCAGGAACTGCTGGAGTTGCTTCCTTGAAGGGGGGGGGGCAATCCACCACCACCACCTTAACCTTATCAGGGTCGGGGAAAATCCGGTTGTGAGAGATGATGAATCAGAGAAATGAGGTTGTGTTGGCGTGGAACTCACACTTCTCGGCCTTTACGAACAGCTTGTTCTCCAGGAGCCGTTGGAGGACCCGTCTCACCTGGAACCGATGTTCGTCCAATGACTGGGAGAAGATGAGGATATCATCCAGGTACACGAAGACAAAGAACCCAAGGAAGTCCCAGAGAACATCGTTAATGAGGCGCTGGAAGACGGCCGGAACGTTGGTTAACCCAAACGGCATCACAAGGTACTCAAAGTGGCCGCTTGGGGTCCGGAACCCTGTCTTCCACTTGTCCCCCTCCTTGATCCGCACGAGGTGGTAGGTGTTGCGGAGGTCGAGCTTGGTGAACCAGGAGGCCCCCTGGAGGGAGTCGAACGCCGTGTCCATAAGTAGGAGGGTGTACTTGTCCTTCACGGTGATGTCATTGAGGGCCCTGAAGTCGATACATGGCCGCAGGGAGCCATCCTTCTTACCCACGAAGAAGAACCCCGCCCCCACCACCGAAGAAGAGGGCCGGATGATGCCCGAGCTGAGAGACTCCTTGATGTAGGTATCCGTCGCCTCCCACTCCGGAGCCGAAAGGCTGTAGAGGCGGCTCGATGGCAGTGGGGCACCAGCCTGGAGATTGATGGCACAGTCATAAGGACAGTGGGGGGGAAGGGACAGCGCCTGCGACTTGCTAAATACCACCCCCAGGTCGTGGTATTCAGACGGCACCTTGGACAGGTCAGGAGGAGGGGGGGCGTGAGGGACCAGGGACACTGACGGAGAACATGCTGCAGACTGCAAGCACGCACTGAGGCAGAAGGAGCTCCACGAGATGACATTCCCCATTCACCAATCGAAGGAGGGGTTGTGGAGCCGGAGCCAGGGGTAGCCCAGAATGACTGGAGACGTTGAAGAGGGTAACACAAACAAGCGCAGGTCCTCCCGATGGTTGCCGGAAACGATGACTGACACCGGGGCAGTTTGTTGAGAGACAGTTGCCAGAGGGGCTTTAGACAGGGCAACGAGCCTTAGGGGAGACTGAAGTGGATGGCAGGGAAGCCCCAGTCGGGTTGCCAGGTCCCCCGATATGAAGCTCTGCTCAGCCCCCGAGTCAATCAGTGCATGTGTGGCAAATTCGGTCTGTTTGTAAATAAATCTGATGGGTAGGAGACACTTGGTGAGGGGATTAGATCGAGACGAGTCCGTGAGTCCCCCTACTGTGACGCACGGACCCCCTCTTTTGGCCGAACGGGGCAAGACTCTACCTCATTCTCGTCACTACCACAGTACATACACAATCCTAGTTCCCTGCGGCACTGCTTCTCAGCTAACGAGAGCTTGGACCACCCAACCACCATAGCTTCCTGCCCGTCTAGCGACTCAGATGAAGGCAGGGCCAATTGAGACGACTGAGGGGAGCGATGAAACTGGGCACCCGAGCGACCGGAAGCTCTTCGCTCGGCTGCCCGCTCCCTCAGCCTATTATCCAAACTAATAGCTAAGGAAATTAGCTCAGTGAGTTTCTCTGGCTTATCTAGGCGGGCTAGCTCATCCAGCAGGCTAGGGCTCAAGCTCCGAGTGAATATGCTACACAGAGAGGCATCCTCCCATCCAACCTCCGTGGCCACCACCTGGAAATCGACAGCATAGTCCGCAACGGACCTGCCCCCCTGTAGAAGATTTAACAGCCGAGTGGTGAGCATGCTATCACGGTCAGAATGGTCAAATACCTTATGAAAATCTGAGAAGAACTGCTGGTAGGTTAAACTATCATAGCTTGGTTTATGCGTATGCCCAAGCTAGCGCCCTGCCCTCCAATAGATTAGCCACGTAGCCTATTCAATTCAATTCAATTCAATTCAACTTTATTTATATAGCGCCATTTCACAACAACAGTCATCTCATAGCACTATCAACTGTAGGGGGGGACCCCCACAGTTGCAGAAAGACCCCAGCAATCAGGCGATCCCTTGTGAGCAAGCACTTGGCGACGGTGGAGAGGAAAAACTCCCTTTTAACAGGAAGAAACCTCCAGCAGAACCAGGCTCAGGGAGGGGCAGTCATCTGCTGCGACTGGCTGGGGGGTGAGGGGATAGAGAAGAAGAAAAGAACAGACATATGCAACTATGCTCTGTGGGAAAATCCCCCGGAACCCGCTGGAAGACAGTTTCGCACTGGAGTATGAACCCATGGGCCTCCCCGAGCTTACTGCTGAAGCGAGTGGGCGTGGGAACCGGCGTTAGCCAGGCCAAGGGGACCTGACTAGCCTGGCTAGGAGGGGAGCTAACGGGAGCCGGCATACTCCCGGAGACCAGAGGAAATGCCTGTTGCCCATCCAGACGATCCAACCAGTTGTTAATCTGCGCTAGCTGGTTGAGGATTACCTGCAGCTGGTAAGCTAATTGATCCACCCGAGCCTCTAAGTTGTTAACCTGGCGTGCTAGCACGCTGTTCGCTGGGTTGCTCTGACGGAGCAGTACTGACATAATTATCAGACCCAAGGAACACACGCTCAGGCTCAAGTGAATACAGTTATCCTTTATTTATTCCTAGTGAGTGTGTGTATGCGTTGTATGTGCAGTGTATGAGGAGATGAAGAATAGTGCTGATGTTGTGACCGGGGGAGAGCAGAACGCCGTTCAGCCCAGCAACCCTATAATGACACAAAGCACAGGAATTAGCACAGTCCACCAATACCAGAGCGTGGTAATGACTGGAGCTTACTTTGCAGATGAAAGGTGGAGGCTCAGGTTGGCCCAGGGGCTGCGGCCAGGGAGACAGCGTTCTCAGTCCACGCCGGGATTGGGCAGGTGGCCCTGTAGGAGTGATGGAGGCTTGTACTGCCGCCAAGAGGAGAAGATTCTGCCGCCGGAGGAATCCACCTGTGCACAGGGGAAGACGACTAATAAGGTGAGTAAACAACAGGCTTACTTGAATCGAGGAGATGATTCAGGTCTAGGATGAAGAGGCCAGGAAATTGGCTGCTGACGAGAGACGTATTCTGTAGGCAGAATGACAGACGGCTCCGTGCCGGATCTCAGGCAGACCAGGCTATAAAGCCCGTGGGAGATTGGGAGCAGGTGTGCATGCAGCTGTAGCAGATAATGGCCCAGAGGGAGCCATGACAAAAATAGAGGGAGTATGCTAATGAGGTAGGGACTGAAGGATTGCAGGGGAAGTTTTGAGGGGATTTAATGTGGGTTCTGTGTTCTTTACTTATGTTTTTGTAATAGTTAGTAGTGTTGTTAAGTGTTAGTGTTGGTGCATTGTTTTCTGCAGAAACTGTGACTGAGGGAGCTGGTCAGTTTAATGGCTTCAGCCATTGTTGCATTTTGGGGAAGTTAAAAAATAAATGCTGATTGAGCAATATCTGCCTCATAATTGGCTGAAACCCCCTGCTCATTACAGTATATTGCTGGCATCTCTGCTGCCAGTACTTTACTGTAAAAAATCAAATAAATAGACTAAATAGACTGACAACTAAATAGTTGTTTGTGGCAGTGCCTTGCATGGCAGTGGCCCCTCTGATTCTACATGTGATTAACGTTGTAAATAGGAGAAACATAATTTCATTCTACTGTACATGATTGGCTGTATGGATTGAATGACAATAAAGTTGGCTTCTTCTTCTTCTAAATACATAAAAAAAATTAAATACATTAAATAAATGACTATTGCAGTAATACGATGTAAAATCATTTCACAGTAATGCGCCACCGTGCAGCCACCGGGCTGCACGGTGGCGCAGTGGTTAGCACTGCGGCAGCACAGTTTACCCTTGGCCGGGGGATTGTGGGGATCGTGGGTTCGATCCCAGCCCCCGACCAACAGTGATCTGTGTGGAGTTTGCATGTTCTCCCCGTGTCGCGTGGGTTTACTCCGGGATTTCTCCGGTTTCCTCCCACATGCCAAAGACATGCATGTTAGGTTAACTGGCTGTTCTAAATTGTCCCTAGATATCTGTTTCCTATAGGCCCTTAGAATAGAGGGTTAGTATTAATGAAAGCGCTTTGAGTGGTCTTTGTGACTAGAAAAGCGCTATATAAGTGCAGGTTAGTTAGTTAGTTAGTTAGTTAGTAAGAATACTGTAAAATAACAATAAAATGCTGGCAACTCTACTACCAGCATTTTACTGTAAAATGACTAAATACAGAAATATATCATGGACTCAGACTTAGAGGTGCTGATTCTCATCCCAGCTGCTTCACACTCAGTAGCAAACCGTCCCAGCAAGGTCATTGCTCGATGAAGCCAACAGGACAACATCGTCTGCAAACAGCAGAGATGAGATCCTGTGGCCACCAAACATGACATCCTCCGTTCCCGCACCTAGATATTCTTTCCATAAAAATTATGAACAAGGTCGGTGACAAAGGGCAGCCCTGGCAGAGTCTAACTGTCACTGGGAACAAGTCAGACTGAGTGTTGGCAATACAAACCAAACTCTTCCAACTTTTTTAACATCCCATTCAAAATCCATAGGTATTAAAATCGAGTCTGTGCCTCTTTTTCAGCTACAACAGCTTCCACTCTTTTAGAAAGGCTTTTTACAAGATTTTACTCATTTGTCTAGAAGATCATTTGTGAAGTCAGACACTGATGTTGGACCAGAGGGCCAGACTCATAATCTCCATTCTAGTTCATGTTTCGACTGGGTATTGGCAATACGAACCAAACTCTTGCAACAGTCATATAGGGACCGGATAGCTTGTAGCAACAAGCCTGATACCCCATACTCCCATAGCACCCCCACAAGAGACCACGAGAGACATGGCCGAATGCTTTCTCCAAGTCCACAAAACACACGTGGACTGGTTGGGCAAACTCCCACAAACCCTTGAGGATTCTCAAAAGGGTAAAGTGTTGGTCTGATGTGCCACGGCCAGGACAAAAACCACATTACTCCTCCTGGATCCAAGGTTCGACCAACAGTCCTTAACTCTGCAGTCTTTTTTCAGCTACTTTCAACCTCAATCTCTCTCATCAATGCTTATCAAATACCCGTACTTATCACACAGAGACCCTGTAGTTTCTATATCCTGTAGTTTTTATACTTTAAAGTTTAATTGTTCAAGTAATGCTACTTATGTGTAAGTACCCCAGAATTATTTACTTACTTAATTAATTTCATAATACCCTGAGCTTATGCTGTAATTACTGGCTTCCAGGCTGTGTTCTTCAGTCACTTTGTTCATTTGTAATATCTCAGAAAATACAAATTAATCTTGAGGTAATTGTGAACTTGGGACACACTAAGTACCAAGTAATTTCATGTGTAATTATGACTGAGCAATATAATTGAAAAATTCAGCCCAGAACCCAGTAAATGGGTCATTTTGGGGGTAATTAAGAAATCAAAACCCAATAAGTACCAGATAATTACAAAATTAGTATCCAATAAATACTGGTCAATTTTGGGATAGTTACAAGAATAAAATCCAGTAAGTCAAGGTAAATTCTGGATACTTACACATAGGGCTAACTGAGCTATTAAACTTGTCTGAAGCATGAAAAACACAAGTACAGGGTACAGGTTACTTACACAACGCAATACTTTTATGGTTAAAAACAGGGGTTGTCACCATGTTGTTACCTTGTACTTACACTTTACTTACACTATATTTCACACCAGTACTTACAACGAACATACACGGTCATTTTGGTGTGCTATAAAGTGCCGCCTTTTTATTTAATACATAGATTAAAATGTCAACAAACCATCTTATGAAAAAGACATTAAAACATGCATCAGCCCATAAACAAAAAGTATGCTGTAATTTACCCACTGAGGCATACTCATCATTAAACACTAAGTGCACTGAGGTCTTGAGGGAGGTAAACATGTACATCAAGCAGAAGCAGGTCGGAGCTGAAAGTGCTGGATCCCTATGCATTATTAATAGTAACTGTGCTAATTGAAAGTCATAACTCCACAAATAAAATGTCCAGAGCAGACGTTACATCTTGCTTGCCTGCTGCCAGACGGTCTCCTTAGATGACGATGTATTAGACTTTCGCCGTATCATAAAAAAACTACAAAGCTTTTGTTAAGTGGGGGTGACATCAGGTTTAGCAATAACACTGTTCCTGTTCGTGAAGCCGCAGAATGTCATTTTTACAGTTTTGACTAACTTTCATGTAATTGTTCCTGTAATTTTTTATAATTTCAAATCTCACAGACTGTAATGCTTTTGTTCTTCCTGCTCAGTTGTTGGTAGAATTGTAGTTTGCATTTGTCAAAGAAACTAAATACACTTTCTGGGCAATATTTATAAATTATTACTTCAATGAGATAATGTGATCAGGGGGGTTGTTTGTTAGCAGGATTACACAAAAACTACTAGCTGGATTTGAATGAAATTTTCTCCAGAAGTGACCCTTGGACTATAGATGAGCACATTAAATTTTGGAGGTGATCTCAGAGCGCATACCTCCACCAAGGCCCTATCCCACAATGGCAAAGTATTGTGCCAAAAATCATTTTTTGTTTCTTAACATGTCTATACCATGTTTTTTATGACTTACAAGACATATCAAGAGTGAAATCACTCAAATTTGTTACATCTGCATTTTTCTGTTGTGAAATTTAAGCTCCTCCCCTTGCAAAAAGGCAAGTTTAGACAAGCGTTTTTGGTGACCTCACTATAACAGTTTCATAGCGTTGAGCCATTCAGGATGTAAGAACTGTCTATGTTCTGACTGAAGTTAGCACTGGGCCAGTTAGCATTTTTGGACAGCCGTTTTGAAAACCTGAACCAAATTAAGATGGATTTTACCATTAAACTACTTTCAAGGACCGATGCATTTTCATTATCCTGAGTCACCATGCATACAATCGGGCATGTCCTTCTACCAGTAAGTCTTTTTATCACAGGATTTATTCTGTTTAATGTAGTGCTAGCCGCCATTAGCATTATGGGATGTGAATGGGCATATTCATAGATCCTGGTGTTTTGAAGGAGGAGGAAAAGTGAAAAGATTTTGACACAGAGCTGTAAGATAATGAATGGGGGGGTAGAAAAAAGGGCATAAGATACCATTTTAGAGAAAGAAGGTTTGTTTTTATAGGGGTTTTATACCCACCAAAGTGTGTCTTTAAAGAAAGTGGAAAAGTGATCCAAAATTTGGGTTCATCTGTAGCCCAAGGGCCACCTTGGCACTTTTTACTCACTCACTCTCTCACTCACTATCCATTTAACATCTTTAATACCAAAAGTGCGACAGACACTGCACGATAGGCTTGCATTGCCTTCCTCCTTCATTCCCCGTCATTGGAATCGCAGACAAGATTCATCTCCCTCAGATCTTGCGTAATAAGTTCTTTCCACATTTTATGTGGTTGGCCTCTTTTTTTTGTGCTTCCCACTTGGAGGTGCCAGACTCTTCCCGTCCAGGCTGTGTCCTGCGTGTCAAACCACTGAAGTGCTCACAAACACAGACAGCTAGACAAATCTTGGCAGAAGTATGGTGTTCTCTAGGTGCCTTGTAATTTCTAATGACTTTGATGATGATAAAAGAACAAAAAGCATCAAGAGAGCACAACCTCTACCAAGGCAGCTATTTTTCTCCCTCACATATTTCTAAGTTCAATTCAGTTCTTTTCCATTTTATTTATATAGCACCATTTCACAACAACAGTCATCTCATAGCACTTTCAACTGTAGAGAAAACCCCACAATTGCATAAAGGCCCCAGCAATCAGGCGACCCCCTGTGAGCAAGCACTTGGCAACGGTGGAGAGGAAAAACTACCTTTTAACAGGAAGAAACCTCCAGCAGAACCAGGCTCAGGGAGGGGTAGTCATCTGCTACGACTGGCTGGGGGTGAGGGTGTTATCTCTGGTAATCGGGAATGACCAGCGGAGAGTGGTGTTGCTTTGGAACACAAATTGTATTACAATAAACACTTTGCATAAACTTACAACATGGGTCTGTGGTGGGAGGCTGAGCCAACAGAGAAAGAGGTCGTAAGATGGCCGACCCTCACCTTATATGAGCTTGGTGTGATGGCATCACCAAACGGCTGCATCATCACGCCGATGCCATCCAAACCTGTGATTCCTTATACCACATTCACCTCCCTGTGGCATCGAGATTTTATTGTGAAGTGCGGTGTGATGACGCCGCCTTCCAGTTGCATCATCAACAGTGCTGGGCAAGTTACAAAAAAATAGTAACTAGTTACACTTACTATGTGGAGAAGTGTGGAAGGACGAGGCTGAGTTTATTTCTCAAGTCCAGTTTTATTCACATTCACGTTCTCCAACATCCAAAAACAGAAAGAGAGTGAATCCCCCAACATCTGTCCCTTTTATACCCCAGTTCATCAAAGCACACAGTCACATTGTCTTTTAATCCCAAATCACAATGCATCCCCCTCCAGGTCTTCTCACCTCCACCTAAAGTCCTGGTGGTCAGGAAATCCCTCAAGGCCATCTCTTTGCATACAAAAGGCCAGATTTCACATCCTCCTGTTACCCCTAGGAGGTTCAGTCCTTTTGTTCCTCTGAGACGTGAAGCATACAGTAAGCATACAGTAATATACATGTGAAGCATATGAAACCCACATATGTGCACCACAACTAGTTACTTCTTTTCAAAAGTAACTGAGTGACTTTTGAGTTACTGCATGATTAAAGTAACTAGTTACTTGGAAAAGTAACTTCCATGTTACTTTTAAATGCATACTTAAATCATCTTGCACACAGCAATATCAAGGGCTCCTTGTTCTCATCAGAAAAAAGAAGAAAAAGAAAACTGATGAGAAAAAAGTCTCATCTTACAGAGAAAAAATGTCTGAGATTTACACAAACTATTGCATTCAGTAGAAAGTCAGAAATTTACTAGAAATAAAGCTGTGAATTCACAGAGAAAATTTTGGACCCCCTGGTGGGCCATTTTTGGCCCACGAGCCATATGTTTGACACCCCTGGACGAGTCCATTAAAAACACATATTTAGAGGATTTACTTCCATGAAAAAGTTGCATATCACAGAAGCATGTAAATAAATGAGATAAAACAAAATAGAAAGCACAGATAAATGAAACTTCACCTTAAGCTGTTCTCTGCTGCAACAAATCAGTTGTGGGGAGTAAGGTGTTAGACTTCTCCACCCAGAGAGTAATGGACCATGAGAGGAGAGGTTGTCGGGGGATCCAGACGGAACAGCAAAGGTTGGGCACCCCCCGGGGAGAAGAGGAGACGCTGGGCCGCCAAGAGAGGAGTGAAGTGCGGCACCAGCGCAATGTTATGTTAATGCGCTGCACAGGCTTTGTTATGTAATGGATATGAAGTCAGAGCCCCGGGCCACTATGTAAATAATTAAAGGTATATAAGTGAGATGCACAGTGGCCTGGGAGCTCTTCTGTGATCCTGATCTGTTAGAGAAATAAAGTCTATGTTGACCCAGCTTGTTACCTCGCCTGATCATTCTCTCTACACTAGTGACCCTGACGTGCCATGGAAGGCGAAACGAGCACCCGGGAGACATCCTGGAGAAGAAACACCAGCGCTGTGTGCTGTTTCAGTCAAGCTCACGGAATTTTGGCTGCACGACCTGACTGCCTGGTTTTTACACATTGAGACCCAGTTCGCTCTCCGCAGGCTGACAGCAGACGAGACGAAGTACTACTATGTGGTTGCTGCGTTGGATACGTGCACCACACAACAGGTGGCAAGCCTGCTCCAAGAGCCTCTGGCCCAAGGAAAATACAAGGCGCTCAAAAAGATGCTAATCCAGCGCTACACCCTTTCGGACAGTGAAAGAGCGGAGAGGCTCCTAACACGTTCAGAATTAGGGGACAGATCGGCTGTGGAGTTGATGGAGAGCATGTTGGCGTTGATGGGCAGAGGTGACCAGTCCTTCCTGTTCGCCCACCTGTTTCTCAGGAACCTACCTGTGGTGATCCCGAGTTTGGTTCTGCACCAGGCTCAGGTCTCTTGTCTATTTTTCCTTTCTTCCATGAGTGTATTTAATTCCGTTCTCGTTATTATGTCTGTGCTTTTAGTTTGACAGCACCGTGGCAGGACTTCCTGCTGTCGGATCTGCTCAAAACCTGTCACGGCTGTCTGCACTTTGTAATTACGTTTGCTCCACACCTGTTCGTAGTTCTGGTTTCTGTTCCCTATTTTAGATCGCCAGCTAGACTTAGTCTTTGCTGTGATCTCGTCAGCGATGACTGGAGTCCCTACTCCCGGCTTCAGTCTCCTTTCTGCGTTTGGTTCCATCTTCGCCTCATCACTTGTAAGTGTTCATTCTGTAGCGTCAGGTTCCGCCCTCACTACTCTCGTGTATAGGTCTTTGTGTTCATTACTTGTGTGCAATGTTTAGTGTATGTGTTTTGCCCCACGTTGCTCTTTATTTTGTGTTTCTATTAATAAACAAAAAAACTCTCTGTTGGCATCTGGCGCCTCATTTATGCCCTGAAAGGGGCAAACATGACACTACCGGCTGCAGCGAGGGCAGTCCTGGCAAACTCACTACTGCTGGCGATGAACTACTGAGCACTAGCGCAGGAAGCAGATCACATCATCCTAGCGACCAGAACCTTTGTCGTGAACGCAGCAGCACTGGAGCCCAGAGGGGCTGCCAGCGAGATTGAGGAGCCACTGGTGGTGGCTGGAGCAGACAGCAGGAGACACAGGAAGGAGACGATCTGCCACTATCATCGCTGTTTCGGATCGGACGCACGGCGATGCTTGCCACCGTGCCAGTTCATGCGGTCGGGAAACGTCAAGGCCAGCAGTCAGTAGCAGCTGCGACTGCTGGCAACAGAGACAAGTTGCTATACATCACAGACACACGTTCGGGGAGACGGTTTCTGGTAGACTCCGGCTCCCAGAAGAGCCTCACCCTACCGTTCAACACAGACAGGGTGGTAAGACGAAGTGGTCCCGAGCTGGCCGCCACCAATGGATCAGATATAAAAACATTTGGTGAGGGGACACTGACAATATGTTCGCATGGGCGCAACTTCCAGTGGAATTTCATTATAGCCACATATGCCTCCCCCATTTTAGGTGCAGATTTCCTACATGCTCATGGTTTATTAGTTGATGTTGCTGATAGACGACTGGTGGATGTTGTCTGTTTTGATTCTCTGCCCTGTACAGCTCGGGGAGCCGGGTTGACAACACTGACCAACATTACAGCTCCAGGGGGTAAGTACCAACAGTTACTCACCCAGTTCCCAGCACTTATGGTGCCGATGTTTTCAACGGCAGTAGTCAAACACGGGGTTGAGCATTTCATCACTACTAAAGGACCGCCCGTATTCGTACAACCTTGGCACCTGGATGCAGCTAAACTGGCCAGCTCGCGCGAGGAGTTCACCAGCTTGGAGAGGCTGGGCATCGTCAGGCGCTCAAACAGCCCGTGGGCATCCCCGCTTCACATGGTGCCAAAAGCCAATGGGTTTTGGCACCATGTGCCTTTTCAAATTTTTGCGCATGCCGTTTGGATTAAAAGGCACGGCGCAGACCTTCCAAAGGATGATGGATGCAGTGCTGCGTGATTTGCCCTTTGTTTTTGTCTACCTGGATGACATGCTGGAAGACAGTGCGTCCGAGGACGAGCACATCGCCCATTTCGCCAGAGGGCGCGTTCCAGTTACCAGACAAGGTGCACGCAGTGTCGGACTTTCCGCATCCGCAGACAGTGAGGGCACTTCAGGAGTTTTTAGGAATGGTTAATTTTTACAACCGTTTCCTCCCCCGGGCAGCCCAGCTGATGCAGTCATTGTACGCCACGCTTAAAAAAAAAGAAACCTGCAGACAGCGTCGACTGGACTCCCAAGAGGGGCCAGGCTTTTTCGAACGCCAAAACAGCGCTGGCAAAGGCCGCGTTGCTAGTGCGCCCAGATCCGTCTGCACGGATAGCGCTTACTACGGATGCGTCTGACGTGGCCATAGGGGCAGTGGTGGAGCAGTGTGTTGCAGGCTCATGGCAGCCGCTCACATTTTTCAGCAGAACTTTGCACAACAACAAGCATAAATACAGCACATTCGACAGAGTTGCTGGCTCTCCACCTAGCGACACCCATTTCCAGTTCTGGCTGGAGGGGTGCGATTTCATCGCGTTTGTAGACCACAAGCCGCTGACGTACACCATGGCCAAGGTCTCGGAACCGTGGTCGGCCTGGCAGCAATGGCAGCTGGCCGCAATCTCAGAGTTTACGACCGACATTCGGCACATTGCCAGTAAACTCAACGTGGTGGCAGACTGCCTCTCGCGCATTGGGAATAGATTTACCCGCTATGGCCACGGAGCAAGCTGGGGATGCGGACATTTGCGCACTCCAGTCTGAACCAACAGGGTTAAGGCTGGAGAGCAGAGTACTGCAAGAAGGGTGCCCTCCCCTACTCTGTGACGTCTCCACAGGCCGCCCGCGCCTGGTGGTCCTGCGCTCTTGGCGCCATTGTGTTTTTGAGTCAGTCCACTCCCTTGTGCACCCGGGAGTGCGCACTTCAGTGAAACTAGTGGGGGCGAAATTTGTCCGGTCACATTTGTGTAAAGAGGTGAAAGAGTGGGCGGCAGCTTGCGTTGTGTGCCAACAAGCAAAGGTGCATAGGCACACCAGAGCTCCCCTCAAGCCATTCCAAATCCTGGCTAAGAGATTCAACCACATCCTCATGGATCTGGTGGGGCCCCTTCCGCCGTTGCAGGGGTTCACGCACCTTTTGACGATCGTGGACCGCACCACGCGCTAGCCCAAAGTGGTACTGCTGGCTTCTACCACCTCCGCGGAAGTGGTATGCGCTTTTTTGTCAGCTTGGGTGACACATTTCGGATCTCCTTCGGACATCACATCTGACAGAGGCCCACAGTTCATTTTGGAACTCTGGTCCGTGATGGCCCGAAGCCTGGGGGTCAACATTCACCGCACTACCGTGTACAACCCCCAGGCCAACGGGTAATGCAAGCGTTTCCACAGGTCACTTAAAGCAGCGCTCAGGGCTTCACTCACGGACGCAAATTGGGTAGACTGCCTGCCTTGGGTTCTTTTAGGGTTGTGTTCTGCACCGAAGGAGGATTTGGCAGCCTCTCTGGCAAAAACTTGTTTTTTCCCAACCGCTGCGGATCCCTGGGGAATTTTTACTGGAAAACTCTGCGCCTGAGGCTGAGCTGCCCATGCATTCTCTACGTAACACCATACGACGGGCCGTTCAGAGTGTTGGAACCTGGGGCAAAACATTTCGTGTTAGATTTGGGGGGACATAGAGAGACCATCTGCATTGACAAGCTAAAGCTCGCTTTTGTGTTGGCAGACGAGCAGGTGGTGTTGGCCTGGGCTCCCCGGCATAGATGTACCCTGTTGGGGGCTCCGCAGGTTGGTGATTCCTCAGCAGGGACCGGCACTCACAAAGAGGATGTGTTTTCTCCCCATCCCCTTTCCCCCCCACACAGACTGACGGGCCCCCCGATCCGCCCCACCAGCAGGGCAGTTCGACAGGATTGACGACCCCTAGTTACAGCCGTTATGGACGCCGGCTTAAGCCCAAGGAACGGGGGGGGGGGGGGTTAAGGCCCATTCTGGGTGTTCGCGGGGGGGGGGGGGGCAAGATGTTAGACTTCTTCACCCAGAGAGTAATGGACCATGAGAGGAGAGGTTGCCGAGGGGTCCAGACAGAACAGCAAAGGTTGGGCACCCCCTGGGGAGAGGAGAAGACGCTGGGCCGCAGGGAGAGGAGTGAAGTGCGGCACCAGTGCAATGTTATGTTAAAGTGCCGCACAGGCTTTGTTATATAATGGATATGAAGTTGGAGCCCCGGGCCGCTATGCAAATAATTAAAGGTATATAAGTGAGATGCACAGTGGCCCGGGAGCTCTTCTGTGATCCTGATCTGTTAGAGAGAAATAAAGTCTGTGTTGATCCAGCTCGTTGCCTCGCCTGATCATTTTCTCTACACAGTCATTTTTTCTCTGTGTGGTAAGAAAACATTTACATAACTGCAGACATTAAATGCAGTTTCTTCCTCTAAAAATACTCATGTTTAACCACAGAGGTAGGAGCTCATGTTGGGGCTATTCACCACTGGGACAACAGGTGATAAGGGCTGAGAAGTCGCCACCGCCACAGCATTTCTTTCAAACCGGGTTGTGGCATAAGCAGAACAGGAAACCGACCTGCGGAGGAGACTGATGGCTGCGTCAGCTATGTAGGATCAGTTCATATTTATTTGGGCTAAAAATATCTATCCTTATTAATAAAACGAGTAACACAAGTAACGCATCTGATCAAATTTCAGTAACTGTAACGCATTACTGAATTTTTAAACAGTAATTTCGTTACACAGCACGTTAATGCAAAAGTAGTGGCATTACAGTCAACACTGGTCATCACACCACCCATAGGAGTAATTTATGGGGGGAGGGTTCCAACCCCCCCAAAATCAAATCCATCCAATATAACCCCCCCAATAATAATAATTAATAAAAAATATCTACAAGTGAGTCTGAAGTTGTTGTTTTTTTTTTATTTGCAAGCAACAAAAAGTAACATTTCTAATAATCAAACAATGTACCCCCCTCCCCTCCCTGCAGACTTGGTATTACCCAACCGGTCCATGTGCCTTCTCTCTGGTCAATACTCGGAGTCATTTGTAGAGGCGGCAGGTGAGGACGGTCATCTACGTCTAGAATGCATTCAGCTCACAAGTGAGACAGAATGAAAAGAGTTCCATGTTATGTCGGGAATAGGAGCCAAGGATGAGACTGAGTGTTGAACGTAACACAGGTTTATTAATGATGCCTTTTCACCATACGCGCGCATCTGCCAGGCAGAGAGAGCGCCAAGAGACTGCCCCTCTCTTTCCCTGTCTTCTTATACCCTGGGTGGTGGTGGAACCAGAAAGCATATTATAAACCCATTTAAAGTTAGAGCTGTCCTCACTACCAACTTCTGGGGCTCCAAATATCCCCTCCAATCTTTTGTTGGCCTTAATAAACTTCATCAGTGTTTTATGTAGCACTGTGACATTTCTGTCACTTTTTCGTGTGTGCAACTTTTTGTCATAGTTCAGAGACAATTTTTCTTGTAAATTTGCCTACTTTTTGTATAAAAATGCAGTATTTCTCCTATATTGTTTTCCACCTAAATTCACAGTTTCTCATAAAAATGTAGCATTTTTCTCAAATTTGCATTTTTTGTCATAGAAAAATAAGCCTTTTCCTTACATATTTGCAAAATCATTGAAATTTCTGAATTTTTTTAAATAATTTTTTTGACTCTCATCAAGTTGCTACTTCTTGTGAATTTATACTATTTTCTCCTAAATTTGTACTTTTTTTTTTGTTTGTTTGTTTTTTGATAAATCAGGTACAGTGTCACAAGCCTCCTCATGCGCTTTTACGCAGCATATCGAGGAGGGGAAGGAAGAACGGATTTAAGTGCAGGTTACACCACAAACACATTTTTTTAACACAAAGGGCAAACAGTTCCAAAAACAAAGACATACAAAAAGGCTACGGAGTGCACTAACGGGCTCACGCGATAAACATGCAGCAGGCAGACTACAGTGCACCGTGGTCACAAGACAAATAATACACAAGAAATTAAGCAGACTTACAGAAAGGATGACAGGGTTCACTTCAAGGCTCACACACCTGGACGTGCAGCGGGCAGACCACAGTGAACGGTGGCCAGATTACTCTGAGAGACAATTCAATGGTCCAGCAATGCTTGACTGGCAAAGGCTGCTTAAGTACAAGCATTGCTGGCATGACAGATTGGGTGCACCTGGGCGAGGCGCGGGAAAGGCACTTGCTGGAGTGGAACCAGCTGGCTGTCAAGAGAGAGGGGGCGTGGTCGGACCGGCAAGTGCTAGACAACGCCCACGCAAATGTAGGTCAAAGAGGCTGCCTAGCAGCTGCCGGCCAGAACAGCAGCTACAGGCATGGAAAAAAGAACAAATGACATACAGTACAAGCAACAAGAACACAAACGATAACACAGTCCACAAATATACCAATACCTGAGCCACAGAGAACAGTCAGAACCAAGCCTAAAGGACAACACCGGCTTGTTTCTTGACAGACCCCCCCCCCCTTCTATGGGTGGATTCCAGACACCCATGGTAACATCAAAGGAAAAGGACCCCCCCAACAGGAACAATAACCACGAACCTGGGTGGGAGGTAGGGGGGACAGGCAAGGAGAGAACGCAATACACCCCACCAAGGGCCCACAATTAACCCCCCCAAGTCCAAAGGTGTGGAGGCTCGGGAAGCCGCCCACAGTCCCAGGCCCAGCAGACAGTCCGGTGAACACAGTCCGGGAGTCTGCCGGAAAACACGGGCCATCTGGCCCAGAGACTCAGTCCCTCTGGCGGTCGGCCAGCATTGTAGAGCCACCAGGACTGGAGGGGTGGAGCAGGAGGCGGCCTGCCCACCGGGAGACTCACTAGTGGGTGACCGGACCGTAGGGGGGGGAACCCCACGGCGTCAGACGGGGGGGGAGGAGATTATGGCGTCTTCACATTGACCCACAGCACCATCGGTGGTCCCGGCTTTGGGCACAGCTGCACCTGTGGTGGACCCCGACCGGGCCACCGCTGCACCCGCAGTGGACTCCGACCGGGCCAACGCTGCACCCTTGGTGGACCCCGACTGAGCCAATGCTGCACCCTCGGTTGCTCCCGGCTGGAGCTCTGCAACGCCCTCAGTGGCTCCCAGCTGAAGCTCTGCAACACCCGCAGTGGCTTCCAGCTGGAGCTCTGCAACACCCACGATGGCTCCCGGCTGGAGCTCTGCAACACCCGTGGTGGCTCCCGGCTGGAGCTCTGCAGCATCCACGGTGGACTCCAGCTGAAGCTCTGCAGTACCCATGGTGGACCCCGACCGGGCCAATGTTGTGCCCTCGGTGGACCCCGCGCTGGAGCATGGCGTCCATGACAGGTCCAGACAGGAGCGCAGCACCCACGTCGGGCTGATCCTGGGGCACAGCCCCCACGAGGATCCTAAGCCAGCGTGCCACACCCACAGAGACACAGCCTGCAGAGGGACCCACACAATGGCCTAAGGCAACAGGGAAGCTGGACCCACAACGTTGTCAGGCAGCAAGCCCAGTTCCAGTGAGACCCCTGGTGACGATTGTTCCTCTCTGGCGACCCTCGAAAGAAACTCAGGAGTGGGTGAAGAAACCAGGTTATTAGGGTCGCCAGCAGCAGCGGAGCCCAGCGAGGGGAATTCAAATGTGGCTGAGGGCGCACCCGACTCTCCTCACCTAGAGCCAGACAAGAGCTCTCTAATACTGACATTAGAAATACAAGAAAGAAAACTTGCCTGAGCTCGTGCTCCACCGCCGTCCAGGACTCCGTCGATCCCGACAATGAAGACTCAGGCCCGGCCTACAGGAGGTCCAGCTCAGGCTCCCAATCCGCTGCGGTCGCCTCTGCAGCTGGCAAGATGGTAATAACAGTCCCATTGTCCTCCTGTAATGGCTCCAATTCTGGGGACTACTCCGGCGTGGCTGCACTGGAGCATCTCCGTGCTGACTCCGGGGCGGAATCCTCCGAAACCACCGGCTCCTTCACTGTCTGATGGCTTTGACCTTGGGCCAGCGGGAACTCAGGAAAAAATGGAGGAGACACGGAGAGAACAGAAATACAGTCAACATTTGCAGCTGGAGGAGAGGACCCAGCGGACTGTTGAAACTGGGCCTCCCCCTTGGGAGACAGACAAGGTTTATTATGATTTAACTGGGTGGAATAATGAAACACTTGCCTGTCATCCCGGTGCTCATTGTTCACAGCTGCAGTAGGCAAATGGTCATTCTTCTCCGTGTCTACGGTGATCTGGCCCCTTTCAGCAGATTGTGGAGGAGCTGGCTCCATGATACCGGAAGTGGGCGTTCCCGGGGTGACCCTAGCAGACCTCACGGCAGCTGGAGGGGAGATGGCTGCCGAGGATGAGGAGGGCTTCTTCCAATGTTTCCCCGCCAGATGACGCTGTTTGCGGGATGCTGGTGCTCCGCACTCTGGAACAGGAGGTGAAGCTGGCGAGCCGGGAGGGGAGAAGGACGTCTGCCATGGAGAGTGCCTCCGCTTTGGCTCTTCAGGAAATGCCCCCATCCTCAGCCCAGGAAACGATCGTTGGAGCGCAAATACTGTGGACAACAGCTCAGAAAATTCTGGATAGTTCCACAGGCCAGGATGCGCCTCCAGAATTCCCACCGCTCCATAAACACTTTCCCAGTCTTACTTGGGTTCCTGGGCGGCAAGAGCCTCATCCACAAAACTCTGGATGAAGTCCGCCACCCACTCCTCCTCCACAGTCGGAGACCCCGCTGCCTTTCTCCCTTTGTTGGTGCGAGGCCAGCGAGCCGGGAACATAATGAGCTCCAGTTCTCAGGTGGGTGAAAAAGAAAAAACAGTTCAAAAAGAAAAAAAGGATGTGTGTAACTCTCTAAATCCTTTGCGCTAGCTGGACCATTCTGTCACAATCCTCCTCGTGCGCTTTTATGCAGCACATCAAGGAGGGGAAGGAAGAACGGATTTAAGCGCAGGTTACACCACAAACACATTTACTAACACAAAGAGCAAACAGTTCCAAAAACAAAGACATACAAAAAGACTACGGAGTGCACCAATGGGCTCACACGATGAATGTGCAGTGGACAGACCACAGTGCACCGTGGTCACAAGACAAATAATACACAAGAAATTAAGCAGACTTACTAAAAGGATGACAATGTTCACTTCGAGACTCACACGATACGTGCAGCGGGCAGACCACAGTAAACGGTGGCCAGATTATTCCCAGAGACAATTCAGTGGTCCAGCAATGCTTGACTGGCAATGGCTGCTTAAGTACAAGCACTGCTGGCATGACAGATTGGGTGCACCTGGGCAAGGCACGGGAAAGGCAATCACCGGCTCGGTTCGTGACAGTAAAGATAAATTTGTTATTTACCTTTGGGGGGTGGGGGAGGTACTTGAATCCTAAATTTGAAAACTGAATGTCATTGTAAAAAATTAAAGGTCTAAATAATGAATCCAGAGTAAGTTTTTAATAACAGGATGCATCCAGATGACCCTCAATTTCCCCTCTGGGGATCAACAAAGTATACTAAATCTAAATCTAAATTTAGTCACAAATCTACTCACAGATTTGCTATTATTTCATGAATGAAACAGCACACCTATGGTGTGATGTGCTGCATTCATAATGCCTCTGCAGGCAGGATAACTGTTACTTTTGTCATAGTCAGCTGACTAAATCACAGTAGTGTCCTTAGTTCATCTGCTTGGTAAGAAATAGCCACACGGTGGCAAGTAGTGACATCATAAATTAATGAAAAAACATTAGTCCTGTCAGAATAAATGTCTTAATCACCACAACTGATTAATAACTAAATAAAATGAGTTAAGAATAATGGTGATTAAGCCTCATTCAGTGGCTAAATTAACCTCAGTTAATACTGATTGCACTGTTAAGATGCTATTAAGAGGGAAGAAGGGCAGAAATCTATAGCACGAATTACAGTATCTCACAAAAGTGAGTACACTCCTCACATTTTTGTAAATATTTTATTAAATCATTTCATGTGACAACACTGAAGATATGACACTTTGATACAATGTAAAGTAGTCAGTGTACAGCTTGTATAACAGTGTAAATTTGCTGTCCCCTCAAAATAACTCAACACACAGCCATTATTGTCTAAACCACTGGCAACAAAAGTGAGTACACCCCTAAGTGAAAATGTCCAAATTGTGCCCAAAGTGTCAATATTATGTGTGGCCACCATTATTTTTCCAGCACTGCCTTGACTCTCTTGGACATGGAGTTCACTAGAGCTTCACAGGTTGCCACTGGAATCCTCTTCCACTCCTCCATGACAACATCACGGAGCTGGTGGATGTTCGAGACCTTGCACTCCTCCACCTTCTGTTTGATGGTGCCCCACAGATGCTCAATAGGGTTTAGGTCTGGAGACATGCTTGGCCAGTCCATCACCTTTACCCTCAGTTTCTTTAGTAAGGCAGTGGTCATCTTGGATGTGTGTTTGAGGTAGTTATCATGTTGGAATACTGCCCTGTGGCCCAGTTTCCGAAGGGAGGGGATCATGCTCTGCTTCAGTATGTCACAGTACATGTTGGCATTCATGGTTCCCTCAATGAACTGTAGCTCCCCAGTGCCAGCAGCGCTCATGCAGCCCCAAACCATGATATTCCCACCACCATGCTTGACTGTAGGCAAGACACACTTGTCTTTGTACTCCTCACCTGGTTGCCGCCACACACGCTTGACACCATCTGAACCAAATAAGTTTATGTTGGTCTCATCAGACCAGGGGATTTGGTTCCAGTAATCCATGTCCTTAGTCTGCTTGTCTTCAGCAAACTGTTTGTGGGCTTTCTTGTGCATCATCTTTGATCTACCATCACCAACACCCATGAGAATCGCCGCACAGCTGAGTCCAGCCGCCGTTCAGATTGTAATGTCTGTAGATACTTATCCGACAGGACATAAAAGATAATTAAAGACTCACTAACCTGGAGACATGATTTCTTCTGTAGCCTGCGCTCATATTTATTATCAGCATAAGGAGGATACACTTGAACCGCCATCAGCAACAAGAACAGGAACCCGCATACGTCATGCGTATTTTACGTGCGCGCTCCCCTGTTGGGATACATCACACTGTGACAACCGCCACACATTACAGCAATATTACACAAATGATAAAAGGCAGTCTTAGAAACAAGTTTAGTATGTGAATTAAAGAACAGATATTGATCAAAAATAACTCCAAGGTTCCTCACAGAACTATTGAGATAAAGAGTATTCACATCCAAACTAAGAGTTTAATTTGGAAAGGTATTTCTAAAGTTTTCTGGACCGACTAGAATGATTTCAGTCTTATCTGAATTTAACAGCAAGAAATTACAAGTCATCCAAGCTCCGATTTCCTTTAGACAAGCCTCTAATTTGGCTAACTGATTAGTGTCATCTGGCTTCACTGACAAATATAATTGTGTGTGATCTGCATAACAATAAAAGTGTATGGAATGCTTTCTAATAATATTGCCTGGTGGAAGCATTCGTCGGCCTCCGTCGGTCTATGATGACCATGGAAGAGAATCCTAAACGTCTACTCTGCTGGAACAGCACCGCCTGTGGCTGAACAGGCCAATGCGCGAATGACAGTCCCTGTCACACAGGTCACACTTGTGGGTGGTCTCCGTGCTGCTGGGTCTGTGGCGGTTCTTCCTGCGGGTCCTTTTTTCATCTGCTGCAGCAGTCAGTCTCTCTTCACCCGCCTTGAGCTGTCTGGTCAGGGTGCCTCTCCATTTGGAGCGGTCCGTTGCAAGGTCCTCCCAGCGCTCTGTGTTGATATCCAGGGCCTTCATGTCTCTCTTGCAGACGTCTCTAAAGCGCAGCTGTGGGCGGCCAACGTCTCTCCTGCCAGTTGCCAGTTCTCCATAGAGGACGTCTTTGGGGATTCTGCCATCCTCCATACGGTGAACGTGGCCTAGCCAGCGGAGCCTGCGCTGCCTGAGTAGAGTGAACATGGAGGGAAGGCCGGCGCGGGACAGAACTTCTGTGTTGGGCACTTTGTCCTGCCAGGATATGTCCAGGATGTGGCGAATGCAGCGCAAGTGGAAGGAGTTCAGTCTCTTTTCCTGCCGGGCGTATGTTGTCCACGTCTCACTCCCATAGAGCAGTGTGCTGATGATGCAGGCATTGTACACTGCCATCTTCGTCTTGACAGAGAGTTTGGGATTCTCCCACACTCGTGTGGTGAGGCGAGCGAGTGTGAAGGCTGATTTTCCAATCCTCTTGTTGATCTCTGTATCAAGGGAGAGGTTGTTGCTGATCGTGGACCCCAGGTACGTGAACTGATTCACGACCTCCAGCTTGTAGTCATCAATGGTGATGGTTGGTGGTGCTTCCGTGCCTTGCGCCAAGACGTTAGTCTTCTTCAGGCTGATGGTAAGCCCGAAGTCCTTGCATGCCTGGGAGAAGCGGTCCATCAGGGTCTGAAGCTCCTGCTGTGTGTGGGTTGCGACTGCAGCGTCGTCTGTGAACAGCATGTCTCTGATTAGAGCCTCGCGTACTTTGGTTCTGGCTTTCAGGCGGGCGAGGTTGAAAAGCCTGCCGTCAGATCTTGTGTGCAGGTAGATTCCCTCTGTTGCTGTGCTGAAGGCATGCCTCAGGAGCATAGCAAAGAAAATCCCAAAGAGGGTTGGCGCAAGTACACAGCCCTGTTTCACTCCGCTGCGTATGTTGAATGGCTCTGAGACGTTGCCATCATGCTGCACTATCCCCTGCATGTTGGTGTGAAACGATTCGATGAGGCTTTGCAACTTTGGTGGGCATCCTATCTTTGGCAGGATCTTGAAAAGGCCCTCTCTGCTGACCAGATCGAACGCTTTGGTGAGGTCGATGAAGGCGACGTACAGAGGCATGTTCTGTTCTCTGCATTTCTCCTGGAGTTGGCGGATGGAGAATATCATGTCTACCGTCGATCGCTCAGCGCGGAAGCCACACTGAGACTCGGGGTAGACACGTTCGGCAAGCTTCTGTAGACGAACGAGAACAACTCGTGCGTAGACTTTGCCAACAACGCTGAGGAGGGAAATGCCCCTGTAGTTGTTGCAGTCGCTTCTCTCCCCTTTGTTTTTGTAGAGGGTGATGATCTTGGCGTCCCTCATGTCCTGTGGTACGGCACCTTCCTTCCAGCACTGGCAGAGGACGTCATGCAATTGCAGCAGTAGGGCGGTCTTGCAGTGCTTGATCAGGTCAGGGGGTATGCCGTCGTTGCCGGGTGCCTTGCAGCGGCCAAGCTATCAATGGCCTTACTGAGTTCGTCGATGGTTGGCTCGGCGTCAAGTTCGTCCATGGATGGCAGGCAGTCGATGGCATCAAGGGCTGACGGTGTCACGGTGTTCTGTCTAGAGTAGAGGTCGGAGTAGTGTTCCACCCATCTCTCCATCTGCTTGTTCTTCTCTGTGATCATCTCCCCAGTGGAAGATTTGAGGGGGGCCGTCTTGCTCTGAGCCGGACCAAGTGCTTTCTTGATGCCATCGTACATACCACGGATGTTCCCTGTTATGGCAGCGGTTTGAATGTCTTGGCTGAGCTGAGTCCAGTACTCGTTGGCACAGCGCCGAGCAGTCTGCTGAACTTTGCTTCTCGCAGCCCTGAGAATCTGGAGATTCTTCTCGTTTGGGTACTTCTTGTACTCAGCAAGTGCTGAGCGCTTGGCTTCAATGACGGGGGTCATCTCGGTCAACTTGGCATCAAACCAGTCCTGTGACTTCGAGGTCTTCCTCCCAAAGGTAGCCAAGGCTGTGCGGTAGATGGTGTTTCGCAGCTCTTCCCACTTCTGCTTTGCAGATTCTCCTCCTTGTAGTACACCAAGTTCCTTCTCAAAGTTGGAGGCAAACTGCTCAACAAGTTCTGGTTGGGCCATCTTGCTGATGTCAATCCGTGCCTTTCCAGGTTGTCTAGCACGATGGAATTTCTTCAGCTGCAGCTTGACCTTGCAACACACCAATGAATGGTCTGTGTCGCAATCTGCGCTCTGGAACGAACGGGTGATTAGCACGTTCTTCAGTGAGGTGCGCCTGGTCAGGATCAAGTCTAGCTGGTGCCAGTGCTTTGAGCGCGGATGTTGCCAGGAAACCTTGTGTTGGGGCTTGGTCTTGAAGAACGAGTTTGTGATGCACAGATCGTGATATGAGCAGAACTCGAGCAGCCACTGTCCGTTGTCGTTCATTCTGCCCACGCCAAAAGGTCCAAGACAGGAGGGCCAGGAGTCATGGTCAGCACCCACTGTGGCATTGAAGTCTCCAAGGAGAATGAGTTGTTCAGAGTTGGGGATGATCCTGACAGTTGTTGTGAGATTCTCGTAGAACTCGTCTTTTGCCTCTGGTGTGGCTGTCTGTGTTGGGGCATACACACTGACGAGGGTGACTGGGCCTTGAGTGGTGTTCAGGCGGAGGGTGAGGAGTCGTGCAGAGCCAGTGCTGCCCGGTTCCACCATCTTCAGCAAAGTGTTCTTCACTACGAAGCCCACTCCGTGTTCCCTGTGTTCGTCACTGCCCTTTCCCTGCCAGTAGAATGTGTAGTCCTTCTCTCTCAGTGTGCCTGCATCAGCTAACCGTGTTTCCTGGAGAGTGGCGATATCCACTCCCAGTCTCTTCAGCTCATTATTGATGATGGCAGTCTTCCTGGTGTCGTTGATGTCCTTGAGGTTAGCAGCGAGTCCTGTCATCATAGTGCAGACGTTCCAAGTTCCCAGTTTTAGAGTTGGTCTCTTTTGTTTTATTGTCTTGCCTGGTGCGAAGGTTCTCAGCCTGCTGTTTGGATTTCTCCTTATCCCCATGCACCCAATGAGGAAAGCAAGCTGTGGCGGGACAACACCTTATTGGCTGGGGGCTGCCCAGCTTGAGGCGGGCGGTAGCTGTCCAGTGAGATCTGATGATCCCTCCCACCGTCGGGAACAACCCCTGGCGCCACGCTCTACGCCAATTGAGCAGTGGCTTATAACCGGTAACTGTCATTCCCCGTGTTTTGTCTACGCCAAAGGCGAAGCTGGAGTGTCCTCTCCAGTGATCCGGTGTTCTACCTTCCAGCGTTGGGCGTTGGTAGGATTCAAGCCTGGGCAGGAAGATATGGAGGACAAGATGTTGCCCATGCAGCATGTCCCCCCTCTCCACGTCACTGATGAATCCAAAGGAACAGCAGGGCTGCTACAGTTTGGCACCAGCGCCGTTGCAGGAGCTGCCAGAACGATGTTGAGCACAACATAGAACTGCCTTAGGGGCTCCGACTCCGGATTTTTCCTCAGGGTTGACTCCCGAAGCCTTTCCCGTGACCGGGTATGCCGCAAGGCAGCAGAGGTTTGAAATCAGGGTTTACCTTCCCCTAGATGGACTACCTTCCCAGGTTGACGAGCCACCATCTACCCGAAGCATCTGGTTTTAAGGCGCCAGAGATCTGCCTTCGCCCCTTCTCCTATTAGTAAAAGCAGTTCCGCCGGGCTTAGAGACTAAACCACACGGGCAGGCTAGGAGTTGGACTTAGTTGCCAGAGGCTTTTAGAGACGCACACCATAAGGAGCATTTTATGAGCACTGGGAGCTTAACCCCAGTGCTTAACCCCAGTGCCGCTCCTGGCTATGACAACCTTGGAACAACAATTAAAATTATATATACATAAAAAGTCAAAATTAGCTGTTTGCTGGATTACAATATAGAAATTAGAAAAGAAAGAAACCAGATATTCTTCCTCTATGTTCATAGTTCAGTTCCAGTTAGTTTTTTAAAACTAATTTCAGGTGACCTATTTGATACAAAAGAATATTTTACATTTATAAATATGCCAGTTGCTTCCAGAATATTTTTGATTGGTTTTAGCATTCAATTCTTGATTTACTGTTAAAATAAACACGCATCATTAACATTACTTCTATTCCATTAAGCTGTGTAGATCTGAATTGTTTCCACTTTGTTTACAACTGCATTAAAAAATTAAACCAGTCTTCATCCTGAGGACCTTTGTTATTGTGTTTCTCACAACAGTTTGTTCAAATAAGTATAGACTATTTAAGCAAAATCATAAAATATTAATAGTGCTAATTTATGGAGGTTAAACATAACATTGCCATTATCAGTGTTGATACTGATGAAGACTGGAGGCTGTAAAGAACTGTATTTGGTAATTTCCTACCTTGCTTCCCGTTTCCTCTGTGTAGAAAGCAGGTTTGCTGGTAAACATGTCAGTCTGTCATGGTTTCGTGTTTTCCTCAATAAAAAGAAGAACAATTTCATTTTTGTAAGCCGTCTTTTAAATCCACCACCATAGTCCTGTGATGCTGCTAATGCTACAATTGCTATGAACAAAATAATAAGTCACATCTGCTCTGTCACAGGTTTTCATGCCATATTATATAAACTAAAAAGAATAGAGCCTAGCACAGATCCCTGTGGAACTTTGTGGCTGAGCTTTGAGTTAGAAGAAAACTCATTATTGACATGAACAAACTGGAACCTATCAGATAAATAAGATTTAAACTACTGCAATGAAGTTCCATTAATTCCAACAAGGTGTTCTAATCTATCAAGTGAGATATTATAATTGATAGTATCAAAAGCTGCACTAAGGTCTAAAAGGACAAGTACAGAAACAAGTCCATATCAGATGCAACAAGAAGAATGTTAGTGACCTTCACTAAAGCTGTTTCAGTCCTATGATGAATTCTGAACACTGATTTAATCTCTTCAAGTGATCAAATAATTGCATAGCAACATCTCTAAGATTTTTGAAATGAAAGGCAGATTAGAGATTGGTCTATAGTTAGCTGTCATGAATCCGGGTTGGAGGCCAACCCGATTCTGACTCTTGAGGCCCTTTTCCACTAGCCTCACTTAGCCCTACACCGCACCACTCAGCCCACTAAAAGCGCTTTTCCACTAGCCCCAGCACCGGTTAGCAGGTACTTTTTTAGTACCTGATCCAGGGCAGGGTCTAACCGAGCTGAGTAGGGCTGAGTATGGCTGTGATATGACTTTAAGAGACTGGTCGCCGCTGATTGGTCAGGTCGTAACGTCACGAAAGCAACTTTTTCTGCTGAATTTACTCCACGACCGCCATTTGTAATTGTTCAGCCAGTGAACACAGTGCGCCCCTTTAATACAGTATATTATATTAATATACTGTATAATATACTTATATAATAATATACTCCTAATATTATATATTAGGATGTGCGCAATTTTCTTTCTATATTAGGCGACGATCGTATCCAGCGCGAGTTGGACGGATCTACTCGAAATGAAAAAATATACCAGCAGGTGTCCGAGCAAATGGGTTCCCAAGGGCATATCCGTACTGCCAAACAGTGTCGGGAGAAGCTGAAAAAGCTGAAAAGCGATTACCGAGCAGTGAAGGACCACAATGGTTGAAGTGCAGCGGATCGGAAGGAGTGGAAGTGGTTCGCTGAGACATTGGGCTCGACACGACCACAGTCACGGTCACGGCCTTGGAAACCGTGGATGGTGAGTGTTGTTTTGATATTGAGCATCTTTTCGCCACTTTATCCTTTCTGTGCCAAGCTCACTGTTTTTAAGAAATAGGAAGGTTGTTAGATTGTGGGTAATGGTTGTTACTGAGGCTTGCCTATTGTTTTGCAGCCAACTGCAGATTCACGCTTGCTTTGTGTTAAGTATTAGCGCGAACAAAACACTGAATTACGCTTATTGTATTCCGGTTAAAAACTTGAGAGTGTTGTGTACATGTTGCACTTTGGTGTTAAGTTTTAAATTGCGTGCATTTTCTTTCTAGAATCGCAGTTCATATCACAGGGGTCCACCTCAGTGCACATGAACACACCGGACTCTCCTGGCGCTGCGTCTGTCGGAGCGCCAGCTGGATCGGCTCCCATGACAGCCACATCACCAGCTCCATCTGGATCACGTTCAAGTGCCGGTAAGGCACAATAACCACAATTTTTTTTTTGGTTGAAACAGGTCCAGCAGCGGAAACCAGGGTTGAAAATCCATCCATCCATCCATCCATCCATCTTCTACCACTTAATCCTTTACAGGTTGCGGGGGGGCTGGAGCCTAACAAGTTATGTACCAAATTGATTAATGCAATTTCCTGTAGCTGCATATTAATTAATTGAAAATGTCATTTTAAATGTACAAAAAGGTTATTCTTTGGTCTTCACCTATTGGTGTTCCACAACCATTTTTAGGTGTGATGATTGGTGCTGTTGTAACTCCTGTTTTAGAAAAACAAATAAAGCGCATGAACTGCCGTTGAAATCAACATGCTTCATTGAAATGCTTCGCGTCAGCTGACTGTATTAACCCATTCAGATTTCTGCGGCCACACTACAAGCAACTAGTTTAAATAATACCCATCCATCCATCCATCCATATTCTTAATCTTAATCCTTTTTAGTTTTGCAGGGGGGCTGCAGCTGAAGACAGCACCCTGCGTGTTGCAAAATCTGCTCTACTGAGGGGCAGCAACATGACAGTTCAGCTTATATACAGCAATGAAGCATAATATAATAGTGACATTCCACCACAGACTTTCACCTGTGTAATTCTATAATATATGTAGTGATCCAGCTTGAACGACCATGCCTTTCTGTCTTTCCATCTAGGCAAGAGGAAAACAGACAACTCCCATCGTTGACCTTACATTAGCGATGGCCAACATGCATGACGAAGAGATGCGGCTCTTGGAACGGCAACATGACCAGCGGCAAGAATCAGGAGTACATGCAGCATTTGCGACAGGTGGCCGCAGATGTGCGGGCAGATGCGCGTGAAGCCCTGGAGCAGGACGCTGCGTTACGAAGGGAAGAGCTCGCAGAGATGTCAGCATTCAACAGAGATTTTCTGACCCTATTTGGCAGGCTTGTGGACGCATTTAGCAGTCAGCGTGTCTAACCATGTCTCCCCACGCCCAGTCTGTTTTTTTGTTTGTAAATTTTGCTTCTGGAATAAAATTGTATTGTTTGCATCAAAAGTCTGGTTTATCTGTTATGACACCGTATGAGAAAAGCCAATAATTACATACACATTCCATTCTCTGTTCACTCCACATGCTGCTGTTCATCAGGTCAGGTGTATAGCCTTCTAATGGTAATTTAATTTTTAACAACACAACGAAACGTAATGTCTTGGTAGTTTTTTTTTTATTTTAAACAAATTTGCAATGCGGAATCCATTTCTCTTGAACGGGTACATTTTTTAGGTTATAAGCAGTTGTGCAGGTGTGCTTGAACTTGTAGACACTGCTAAAGGTAAGTACGTGTAAGTTGAATGTTGCATCACCAGTCAAAATTTAATAAATTAAGAAGGAATCTAGCAAAAATTTGGCACTAATAACAGTAGATAAATCGGACAAGGATACACAACTGTGTTTTTGTTGCACACAACTGTTGTTACCAACAAGTGCAAAATTTATATTCCCTTTTCCCAAAAATTAAAAATCAATTTGTAAGTAAAAGTGGGAGACCTTTACATGGGAAAATATGACATGTATCAGCACATGATTTATAGTTCAATTTGCATTTCCACCTAAGCAAAATTGGCTTGTCGAGCTGGATTTTTGTGAAGATGGCCTGTGCGGTATTTCTGCATGTAATTACATACCTGTCAAGTGATACGGTTTCGCCGTATTTTAATACGGGGAAAATGCAATTTTAGCAAATACGGGCGTATTGCCATTTCTGTACGCCAAAGAGAAAAATATACGGGAAAAAAAATTATTGAGAGTGTGGGGAGGAACACGTCGTGTGTGACCCCCACAGCGTACGGGCTGGCAGAGCGCTCAGCGTGAGCAATTATCACAACAGTGAAAAGTGTGGACTCATCATTAGGCTGATGGCTTCGCACCTTCTTAACAGATAAGCGTTAGGAACAACAGGACAGGTAGATGGACCATGCACAACATTTTATTTACAAAAACATTTTTGAAATATGTATGCACATAAATGTGGACGAAATAGACAAGTATTGTATCACGTATTATATTGTAACGTGCAGCTCAACATGGTGACATCCTACTGGCAGATTCGAACTCACGCCTCCCGCACTCTACCTGTGTCGCCAACAGGGTCAACCCACTTGGCAAGCCAAGTAGGGTGCTTATATTGAGTTCGCTACAATATCACCACCCTGCTCCTCTGCTCTCTGGGCCGCTGCCACCACTGGTTCATCTACTGCATCATCCAATGTAGTGTCAAACGTCTCTCCATGACTCTCACACAGATTGTGCAGAGCACAACAAGTCAGCACCATAGATTTAACCAGTTTCATGTCACAGTCATTCCTCTCTCCTTCCTCCTTCCTTCTCTCCTCGTCATCAGCCATTTTGTTTGTTGTGGAGGATTCGGTCGCGTGTTTCACGTCACTAGGGTGTCGCGCCGCCTGCTGTTCAACAAATCCCACCCATAGCAGGTGTGCCAGCAGGTGTGCCAGCAGTAGTTGAAAAGCAACTGAGGCTGAACCGAACCAAAGTGAGTAGAGTCGGGTTTTCAATCGGGGCTGGGCTGGGCTAGTGGAAAAGCGCCTTTGGTTATGCTTTGACCTAGTTTCCTCCTGACAGCTCGGGCCCGCCCCCTCCTCCTGTCAAGCTCCGTCAGCTGTTCTCACTGGGTCACACACACACACACACACGTGCGCGCGCACGCACACACACACACACACACACACACACTCACACTCCATTCACTCTCATTCACATGCACTCTCACACACCTGTTCCCAGTCAGTTCTGCCCAACCATTCACACCGGCAATCTCTTTCCTCATTAGCATTTGGTGTATTTGTTGGCGACCGCTGAGGAAGGAGATTGTCGGGACATTACCCTTCATACGCGGCTGCGTATGTTCATTCACTCCCAGCGCTTTACCCAGCCGGACACTTCAAGACGATCCATACCTTGGTGTTACGGCTGGTCCGCTCCTCTGTCGCCGCCTCCTGACTGCACGACGCGCCCCAAGTTGGCTCCAGCCCTGTAAGTGTGTCGTCTTCTCTCCCATGCTAGCAGGTGCAGCGTTAGGCTGCTCGCCTTTCCTGTTTTATGCGTAACGCAGCCCTGCAGCACCAGGCTTTATATTCATCAGGCTGTTGAGCATTTCGGCAGGCGCCCTGTATGTTTTGTGGCCAACACTGTCATTAAACCCTTCCATATATTGTGTGGTAGACCGAACTGCATTGGTGATTAATGACCTGGTTGTTTGGTGAACTTTAATAAACATGGCACTCTCTACTCCTGCGAATGGATTTTCATTCTCTCCCTCATGCGCCATGTGAGCTTGCTTACAGAAGCTTGCTCCTTCTGTAATTGATAACATGGTTCAGGTTCAGGTTACTTTATTTGTACCCGTAGGTAGATTTGTTCTGCAGTCTGGTGACATCCATATTTACAAGCCACTAATTACATTCAACATAGACACAAACACAGGCACACATGAAGCTGACTATAAACATGATAAAAATACTCAAGGCTCCATCAATCAGGGTATAAAAAGACAAAGAGATGAGGGAGAAACCAGAGGTAAGAGAGAAGGGTCATATTAAAAGTTAAAAACTAGTCAGAGGTTGGACTTCCGGTCTGGACGCCATGGCGACTGCAGCTTAACACTGAAGCTCTCAGACTCAATCCAGGATAACACCTTGAAAATCAAACTTAACGGATTTTTGGAGGAGTGAAAATCAAAAGACAAAATCATCATGTCTAAAGGAAAACAGAAGAAACTGAAATTCTCCAGGCTAGGACACGTATCGGCCGGAGAATCTGAACTGGAAGATCCCCGTTCAGAAGACGAGGAGCTGGTGATAGCTAACAAAAGGGTTAGCCTGAAATCACTATTTGAGGAACTACGACGATTTCGCCGAGATGTTACGGCCGAATTTCGGGAATTCAGAGAAGAATTGAAAAGGACAAACAGCAGAGTGGACCAGGCCGAGAACCGAATCTTGGAAACAGAGGATCGAATAAAAGTGCTCGAAGATTCTGTGCTGGACCTACGCAAAAGACAAGCAGCTATAGAGGCTAAGCTAACCGACCAAGAAGGAAAACAAAGAAGAGACAACATAAGAATTCATGGTCTGATAGAAGGAACCGAAAATGGTTTTAACTCAATGGCAGAATGCGTGGAATCCTTACTAAGAGAGAAATTGGATATTCCACAAACCACCGACTTGAAGATAGAAAAGGCACATCGTTCATTAGCCGCTAGGCCGGCGGCGGAAGCGCCCCCACGTTCGGTGTTGGTAAGATTTTCCAATTTCAAAATAAAACAAGAGGTTGTAAGACTGGCCTGGCAGAAAAAAGGATTTATGCACCAGGAGAGAAAAGTCTACGTGGAACACGATTACGCCCCGGAGGTCCTTAAAAAGCGCAGGGAATACAATGACGCGAAAAAGGTGTTAAGAGAGAAGAAATTGCGCTTTCAGACACCATTTCCTGCGAAGTTAAGGGTCTTCTACGGCGATGAAACGTGTCTCTATAATTCGGCGGAAGAAGCAACAGCTGACATGGCGAGAAGAGGGCTCCCGGTAACGGTGTTTAAACCCGCAGCAGACCCGAGTGAGAAGATCAAAGCGCAAACATGGACAACACAAAGACCCTCAAAATCCACGGACCAGCAGCGGGAAACCCAGCACCAGAGCGTCGCGGATAAACTATCCGTTTTCAGGTTGGAATAGCGACCTTTTTTTTTTTTTTTTTTTTTTTTTTCCTTTCTCTTGAATCAATCCGCACATCCAACCCCCCTCATACAAGGTAACAAACATTAAAGGAGATGCATATTCAGCATGTGGTAAAACATTTCATGGAACAATCATATTATTTGAAACAAATAAGTCTTTGTAATAAAAAAAAAAAAAACTTGTTAAAATAGAAATGTGACAATAATCCACATGTTCTGCTCATACTAACAAATACTGTTTTTGCGTGAATGTTTGATGTGATGGGGGTGGGAGGGTGCACACAATTTCACAGGGTTTAGGCATAAAAGGAAAAAAAAAAAAAAAATCATTACAAGTTTGGATTGGGTTCTGAAACTCACGTTAAAAGCATGGGACTACTTTCAGTGGTACGAGAGGGCCCTCAACACGTAACAGAGTTTGAGGAATTTCCCTCAGAGCCTTCACTCCATCAAGGCTCTTACAGGGTCTTTAAAAAGACCTCAGCTCAGGAAGTTCTTTTGACAGTTTTTTGTTTTAAAGTTTTTTACACTATGTTCTTAATGTTTTTCTTGTTTTTAATGTTCTTTCAGTTTCTGAGTAGCACAAAAGAGGGCCACCACACAGTTATACTAAACAAAACAACACAATGGAGAAACAGGGTGTAACCAAAATAATTTCATATAATGTAAAAGGGATCCTGAATCCAGTTAAAAGATCCAAGATTCTAGGCAAAATGAAAAAAGACAAAGCAGGAATAATACTTTTACAAGAAACCCACCTAACAGACGTGGAACACAATAAACTCAGTAGACAAGGGTTTAAAATGATCTCTTCATCTTCATATAAATCAGGGAGGAGGAGGGGAGTAGCGACATTGATATCAACCAAAATTACATTTGAAAAAAAATCAGAACACAAAGATAAAGAAGGGAGCCAAATACAGTTTGGTAACTGGGCGGCTAGAGGGAGAAGATATCACCCTGCTGAATGTGTATGCTCCCCCAGGGGCTAACTGGAAATTTTATAAAAATGTATTCGACCTAATGATAACTAAAGCTCAAGGTTTAGTGATATGTGGTGGGGACTTCAATCTTAGACTGAATCCATACTGGGATGCTTCTGGTAATTCCCCACATCAAAATAACACCCAAAACAGGAAGACTCGGATGCTACTAAAAGAAATGGGAATCTGTGATGTGTGGAGGGAACTCAACCCCAGTGTAAAAGACTATACATTTTACTCAACTCCACATTCATCTTACTCAAGGATTGACTATTTTTTTATGTTTAATAGAGACATTGGTAGAGTAAAAACATGTAAAATAGGACTGATGGATCTCTCCGACCACAGTCCGATCTACATGGACTTAAATATCCAAAAATACACAAATAATACATTTTCTTGGAGGTTAAATTCAAATGTCCTGAAAGGACCATTGAAAGATGAATTGGAGTCAGATATTCTCAGATATTTGGAAGATAACGATAATGGAGAAGTATCCCCTTTAATACTGTGGGATGCATGTAAAGCTGTAATAAGAGGAAAGATTATTGCAAAACTGGCAACCCAAAAGAAACTAAGACAAGAAAAACTATCCACATTAGAGTCAGAACTTAGGAACCTAGAAAAAGAACACAAAGGCAACACTCATTCTACTGACTCGCTCAAGATTAAGGAAATTAAAAACCAAATAAATGAGATCTACACAATAGAAATCCAGAAGAAACTTACATTTCTGAAACAAAAATACTATGAAGCAGGCAGTAAATCGGCAAAATTGCTAGCCTATAAATTGAGGAAACATCAAACAGAAAGAGCAATCTACAAAATCAGAGACCCAGTATCAAAGGAAATAAAATTCAGAATTCAGGATATTCTTAAAAACTTCGAGAATTACTATAAGAACTTATACTCCCACAAAAAACATAAAAACGCATCCGAGGCATTCCTAAACACATTAAACCTTCCCCAACTTACGGAGTCACAAAATAAAACACTACTGTCAGAAATACATCCTAAAGAATTGGAAAAAGCAATTATGAAACTTAAAGCTAACAAATCCCCAGGAGCTGATGGCTATACAGCAGAGTGGTACAAAACCTTTAAACAGCAACTATCTCCTCTCCTCCTGAAAACATTTAATTATGTCCTCCACACAGGGGAAATCCCCCCCTCCTGGAGAGAAGGGGTCATTGCAGTTATACCTAAACCTGAAAAGGATAAACTAGAGTGCTCCAACTACAGACCAATCAGTGTACTAAATCAGGACTATAAGCTTTTTACCATTATCCTTGCCAAAAGGTTAGAGAATATACTGACAGACCTAATTCATTTAGACCAAACAGGTTTTATAAGACAAAGACAGACACAAGACAACATTCGACGCACTTTACACATAATTCATCATATAAAAAAATATAACTTAAATGCAGTCATATTAGGATTAGATGCTGAAAAAGCATTCGATTCGGTTGACTGGTCTTTTCTATACAGAATCTTATCCAGTTTCAATTTTCATAACAACTTCATTAGAACTATACAGGCATTATATAAAAAACCAACAGCTAAAATAAGGATTAACGGTAATTTATCATCATCTTTTGAACTGGAAAGAGGATGTCGTCAGGGCTGCCCCCTGTCTCCACTGCTCTTTGCAATCTTCATAGAACCTCTGAGCCAATGGATAAGACAAAACCAAAAAATTCAAGGTATTACACTTGGTCAGAAGGAACATAAAATAGCACTCTTTGCTGATGACATTTTAATATACCTAGGGCAGCCGGACACTTCTTTACCAGAACTAACCTCAGTTTTTTCAGAGTATGGAGATTTATCGGGGTACAAATTAAATATGCATAAAACCCAAGTTTTAACATTCAACTATGACCCAAATCATTATTCACTAAGCAAACTCAAAACTAACTGGGAGTCGGAATCTATGAAATATCTGGGGGTCAATATCCCGAAACAACTCAACAAAATTATATCACTAAACTATGATCCACTGGTGACAAAAATAAAATCTGACCTAGCAAGATGGAATATGATACCATTCTTGGGTATTGCACAAAGAATTGAAGCAGTCAAAATGAATATACTTCCACGTCTTCTATACCTTTTCCAAACAATACCGGTAGAACCTCCCAAAAAAACATGGCAGGAGCTGGACAGAAGGATCTCAAGATTCATATGGCAGGGCAAGAGACCTAGAATCAGATATAGAACCCTACAGCTAAACAAAGACAAAGGTGGGCTCGCGCTGCCAAATATCAGGGACTACTTTAAAGCCGCACAAATTAAAACTTTAGTAGAGATATGTAACCCAGTCTACTCTGCACAATGGAAGGAGATCGAATGCCAAATAACAAGTGACATCCCCCTACAGGCGATAATAGGGAACAATGTCTTACCTAAGCTTTTGAATAACACTAACCCGTGGATAGAGACCCCGCTAAAAATTTGGTTTAAGATAGTCAGAGAGAATCAAACTAAAGAGCCCTATCGACTTCTGCAATGGATCGCCTATGATCAGGACTTTACTCCTAATAAAACAGACACCAGATTTAAAAAGTGGAAGGAGAAGGGGCTGATAAAATATTACGATTTTTTTAAAGGGCAAATCTTAAGAAGTTTTGAAGATTTGAAAAAACAAGGCCTAATAAATCAAGACCTTTACAGGTTCTTCCAGCTTAGACACCACATAAACAATATACTTAAAAAGGAGGTTTTGGAAAGGGCCCAGTCAGGTGTTCTGAAGGTCTTCTTAATGGCATATAAAGGGATCCCAGGGATCAGATACATTTCTAAAATATACCAAGGTCTTCAAGACTTAAAAGGAGACAACACATCTTATATAAAAGAGAGATGGGAAAAAGAGGGGAATTTCACTTTACATCTGGAAATATGGGAAAAGCTAAATAAACAGCAATGGAAAAGTACCTCATCCCTGCAGTGGAGAGAATTTGGATGGAAAAACTTGGCAAGATTTTTCAGAACACCTGCACAAATCAAATTTACCCATAAGGGATTGAACTGTTGGCGCTTGTGTGGTGAAAAGACTGCAAATCATTTTCATGTGTTTTGGTCATGCCCAGTTATCCACCAATATTGGACCAATGTACAGACAATATTGGGGAAAATATTCAAAATTACAGTTCCCTTTTCTTTTGTAACTTTGTATTTGGGTTTACTACCGGACTCACTGGAAAGACGAGGAGAAAAATACTTATTCAATGTTTTAATATTGGCAAGCAAAAAAGCTCTAACTAAAAAATGGATGTTGAAGGACTGTCCTACACCTGAAGATTGGACTAACGTGATCCAAGACATTTACTCGATGGAAAAGTTGACATTCGCACTGAGACAGGACATGGATGGGTTCATGAACTTTTGGCAACCCTGGACCGCATATGTGTCTTCCATTAGATCTAATCTTTGACAAATACCATTTCAATAATGGTTCTGCTCTTTGTTCCAATGCTACTCAGATGCTCTTTTATCTTTATTTACTTACTTTTTCTTTTTGTTTGTTTTTTACTGGTTTGTTTGGTTTTTTTTTGTTTTTTGTTTTGTTTTTTTTTTTTCTCTTTAATTTCACTTTTTCTTTCACTTTAAAAAAAAAAAAAAAAATAAGGGGTGTTGTAAGAATTAATCTTCCAATGTTGTCAGATATCAGAAAATAAGGGAACATGTGATGAAAATGTAAACACTGCATTGCTGTAACGACCTGTATACCCTTTACAAAAACTTAAATAAAAAAAAAAAAAAAAAAAAAACTAGTCAGAGGTTAAAAAACTCAAAGGTCTAAAATCCAATAAAATATTTAGAACCCAAGTGACATCCTACAAAAATAAGTAAATATAAAATGAAGTTAATAAATAGGTACCTAAATTATGTACAATATATTTTTACAGCTTGTTCAACTCTTTGAGTTGAACAAAGAGTTCAACTCAACTCAACAAACAACTCAACTTGTTCAACTATGGTGGATAGTGTTACAGCTTCTCTGCATCAGACTCTGTCTAGACTTGGTGGCCCCCTTAAAAAAGAAAAAGTCTAATCAGAGATTTCTAACTCCTTGGTTCAACACAGAAACTCGTAGCTTAAAACAGAAGACTCGTCAATTAGAAAGAAAATGGCACTCCACTAATTTAGATGAAATCTATTTAGCTTGGAGAAATCATCTTTTAATTTATAAAAAATCTTGGAAAAGCTAGAACGAGTCATTACTCTGCATTAATAGAAGAGAACAAGAATAATCCCAGGTTTCTTTTCAGCACTGTAGCCAGGTTGACAAAGAGTCAGGACTCTGTCAATCCTAGCATTCCCTTAGAGCTTACTAGTCAGGACTTTATGAACTTTTTCAATAATAAAATTTCATCCATCAGAGATAAAATCAATCAGATTCTTCCCACAGTTAACTTAAATACTGTAACTATTACAACTCCTTCTATTGATGTCTGTCTTGATGAGTTTACTCCAATCGACCTTTGTGAGTTAGACAAAATAGTTTCCTTATCCAAACCTTCAACTTGTCTTTTAGACCCTATTCCTACCAGGTTATTTAAAGAAGTCTTCCCACTTATTGGTAGCTTTATTCTTCATATAATCAATTCTTCATTAACTTTAGGCCATGTACTGCAGGCTTTTAAAACGGCTGTAATTAAACCCTTACTCAAAAAGCCAACGCTAGATCCAGGAGCTTTAGCTAACTATAGACCAATCTCTAATCTCCCTTTCATTTCAAAAATCTTAGAGTTGTTGCTACGCAATTATTTGACCACCTGCAGGGAAATGGTTTACTTGAAGAGTTTCAGTCTGGGTTTAGAATCCATCATAGTACTGAAACAGCCTTAGCGAAGGTCACTAACGACCTCCTCATCACATCTGATAATGGACTGGTTTCTGTACTTGTCCTTTTAGACCTTAGTGCAGCTTTTGATACTATCGATCATA
The DNA here is from genome assembly GCA_020510985.1 of Pholidichthys leucotaenia. NCBI lineage: Eukaryota > Metazoa > Chordata > Actinopteri > Cichliformes > Pholidichthyidae > Pholidichthys > Pholidichthys leucotaenia. The sequence continues at coordinate 84,616,268 of CM035843.1, forward strand.
ATATTCTACTTGATAGATTAGAACACTATGTTGGACTTAATGGAACTTCGTTGCAGTGGTTTAGATTTTATTTATCTGATAGGTTCCAGTTTGTTCATGTCAATAATGAGTTTTCTTTCAACTCAAAGCTTAGTCATGGAGTTCAACAGGGATCTGTGCTAGGCCCTACTCTTTTTAGTTTATATATGCTTCCGTTAGGCAACATTATTAGAAAGCACTGTATACATTTTCATTGTTATGCAGATGACACACAATTATACCTGTCAATGAAGCCAGATGATGGTAATCAATTAGCCAAGTTAGAAGCCTGTCTTAAGGAAATCAAAGCTTGGATGACTTGTAATTTCCTGCTATTAAATTCAGATAAGACTGAAGCCATTCTTGTTGGTCCAAAAAAACCTTAGAAATACCTTTCCAAATCAAACTTTGTTTGGATGTGGTTACTCTTTCTCTTAATAGCTCTGTGAGGAGCCTTGGAATTATTTTTGATCAAGATCTGTCCTTCAATTCACATATTAAATTTGTTTCTAAGACTGCCTTCTATCATTTGCGTAATATTGCCAAGATAAGGAGCATCTCGTCTCAGAGTGATGCTGAGAAACTGATCCACGCTTTTGTTAGCTCGAGATTAGATTATTGTAATTCTTTATTATCAAGCTGTCCTAAAACATCTTTAAAAAGTCTTCAGCTGATCCAAAATGCTGCAGCAAGAGTTTTAACAGGTACTAGAAAGCGAGATCATATCTCTCCGGTTCTGGCCTCCCTTCATTGGCTTCCCATAGAGTTTAGAATTAAGTTTAAAATCCTTCTTCTTACTTACAAAGCTCTAAACAATCAGGCTCCTTTTTATTTAAAAGATCTGATTCTACCGTATTATCCTAACAGAGCACTACGCTCCCAAAATGCAGTAATACCTAGAATCTCCAAAAGTACAATGGGAGGCAGAGCCTTCAGTTATCAAGCTCCTCTCCTGTGGAACCAGCTGCCAATCTGGATTCGGGAGTCAGACTCGATCTCTGTTTTTAAGAATAGGGCTAAAACCTACCTTTTTGATATAGCCTACAATTAGGGAGGGATCATGTGTTTCTGAACCCTCCCTTAGTTATGCCGCTAATAGGTTTAGTCAGCCGGGGGACCTCCAGTAATGCACTGGGCCTCACTCCTTTCCTCACTCTCAATGAAATTTTTTTTTTTTGCTGGTCATTAACATTTGTTTGTTCTCTCCCATAGATTGAGTCCCCATCGTGCTGTTTGCTCTCTACATGTCTGTTCTTTTCATCTTCTCTATCCCCTCACCCCCCAGCCAGTCGCAGCAGATGACTGCCCCTCCCTGAGCCTGGTTCTGCTGGAGGTTTCGTCCTGTTAAAAGGGAGTTTTTCCTCTCCACCGTCGCTAAGTGCTTGCTCACAGGGGATCGCCTGATTGCTGGGGTCTTTCTGCAACTGTGGGGGTTCCCCCTACAGTTGATAGTGCTATGAGATGACTGTTGTTGTGAAATGGCGCTATGTAAATAAAGTTGAATTGAATGTAATGGCACACAGGGGTTCATGACAGTTAGCTAAAACTCCTGGATCCAGCATTGGCTTTTTAAGTAATGGTTTAATTACAGCAGTTTTAAAAGCCTGGGGTACATGGCCTAATGTTAAAGAAGAGCTGATTATTTGAAGAATAGAACTACCAATATCCATCCATCCATCTTCTACCGCTTTTCCGGAGGTCCGGGTCACGGAGGCAGCAGTTCAAGCAGAGAAGCCCAGACTTCCCTCTCCCCAGCTACCTGCTCCAGCTCTTCAGAGAGGATACCAAGGCGTTCCCAGACCAGCTGGGAGACATAGTCTCTCCACCGAGTCCTGGGTCTGCCCCGGGGTCTCCTCCCAGTGGGACGTGTCCGAAACACCTCAAGTGGGAGGCGTCCAGGAGGCATCCTAATCAGATACCCATACCACCTCAACTGACTCCTTTCAATGTGGAGGAGCAGCGGTTCTACTCTGAGCCTCTCCCGGATGACTGAGCCCCTCACCCTATCTCTGAGGGTGAGTCCAGCAATCCTACAGAGAAAGCTCATTTCAGCCGCTTGTATCCGTGATCTTGTTCTTTCGGTCATTACCCAAAGCTCGTGACCATAGGTGAGAGTAGGTACGTAGATTGACTGGTAAATCGACAGTGGTTTTTTGTGGGGGGTGCTTCGGGAGTATGGGGTATCGGGCTTGTTGCTACGAGCTATTCGGTCTCTGTACGACCGTTGTGAGAGTTTGGTTCATATTGCCAACACTCGGTCAGAGTCATTCCCAGTGAGAGTTGGACTCCGCCAGGGCTGCCCTTTGTCACCGATCCTGTTCATAAATTTTATGGACAGGATTTCTAGGCGCAGCCAGGGACTGGAGGGTGTCATGCTTGGTGACCACAGGATCTCATCTCTGTTGTTTGCAGATGATGTTGTCCTGTTGGCTTCATCCAGCAATGACCTACAGCTCTTGCTGGGACGGTTTGCCGCTGAGTGTTACGTGTGGCCCTCGCGAGCCACACAGAGAGAGCCGAGGGCGAGCCAGTGAGTTGTGATGTTTTATTATAATAAGGGATAAGGGATAAGGAACACGGCCTTGTAGACCGAAAGCACAGATACTCATACAGGGTAACATTCACGAGTAGTACAGCGAAGGAGTAGAGAGCTGGCACCGGGCATAGGGGTTCCAAGGCACAAATACTCACAGTGGGTAACACTCACAAGAATGCTGCAAGACGAGTAGAGAGCTGGCACCGGGCATAGGGGTTCCAGCCTTCACAGTGCTTAAGTCGCAGCCCCGAATGATCGGAGCTGCTCCTTTTTATCCTCATTAGCAGCGCCTCAGCTGATGAGGATTAATTGGGCCCCAGCCATCCCGTAACACTGACAGCTGGGAGCCCGCAGAGACGCTGTCAAATGAGAGACAGGAATAAGGAGGGATATGGTCTGAGCGCCAGATGACCCGGCGTCTCATCCCATGGTGACACTGAGTGTGAAGCGGCTGAGATGAGAATCGGCACCTCCAAGTCCGAGTCCATGGTCCTCAGCCAGAAAAAGGTGGATTGTCCTCTCCGGGTTGGGGACAGGCTCCTGCCCCAAGTGAAGGAGTTTAAGTATCTTGGGGTCTTGTTCACGAGTGAAGGGAAAATGGAGCAAGAGATTGACAGACGGATTGGAGCAGCATCTGCAGTGATGCGGACGTTGTACCGGTCTGTTGTGGTGAAGATGGAGCTTAGTTCTAAGGTAAAGCTGTCGATTTACCAGTCAATCTTTACTACCAATATGACTTCACCAATAAGTGAAGTCATAAACTCAGTGTGTGCAGCTCATGTATAGCTCAGATTTAAATTATAAAATCTTTTATAGACTTTATGAAGATTACACAAAATTATAAAAAAACCCACACTGGATTATTACTGAAATATATACAGTCATGAAAAAATTAGGACACCCCATTAAATATTTAGTTCTTCATTAAGAAATGTTCACATATTGATGTCTTATCTTGTTTTTATTTATCTCTGGAAAAGAAGGTGATTTAATTGCAGGTAAAAAAAAAAATAACTTTGTTTTACAACAAAAGATAACAAAAATGTGTATTCTAACTGAGGAAAAAGTTAGGACACCCTACCGCCTAATAGCTAGTGTTCCCCCTTTTGGCTGAAATAACTTCAGTGAGACACTTCTTTTAGCTATCTACCAGTCTCTGACACTGGTCTGAGGAAAGTTTACCCCACTCCTCAACATAGAATTCTTTCAGCTGTCAGATGTTTGAGGGGTTTCTTGCATGTACAGCTCATTTCAAGTCACCCCACAGCATCTCAATGGGATTAAGAAACTAAATGTCTGATTTTAGCCATTTTAATTGGGAATAAATGTGGGGGTGTCCTAATTTATTCCTCACAAGAAATTGCATGTTTTTAGAATTACATTGTACAGAAAATTTTAAAAAGTCTTTTCTTCAGTTTTAATTGTTTAGTCATATTACTTGAATCTCCCAGTATTGTTAAAATTGGTATTAAATATCCACATGTCCAAATATGTTGAAAAAAAAAACCCACACAGGCTTTCATAGGGTGTCCTAATTTTTTCTCATGACTGTAATCCAAAACTCCCTTGGGTTACTAATATTAATTGCTACTTTGGTACAATCTATATTATGTGGCAACAGAACCTTCAAATAAAACAGAGCAATGAGCTCACTGCACACATACATATTATACTGTGGAAACACTAAACCTTTCAGGGATGTTTCCTTGCTAAAGATACGTATTGTAACTATGATGTCACAGATGCTTATTGTAGAAAGTAATGTCTCCGCCCACCCCCGACGACTATCCATATGGTGTCCCCCAGTACCAACGGGTACACGTTTTGCACAGTGGAATTTGATGGCGTGGAGGTGCTGCTGCTGCTTTACATGGGAGCGGAGGGGTCGTTGCTGAATTGGGCCACGGCGAGGAAGTTTTTCCCCCACTACAGGATAAGAGGTAACCCGGTGCCGTTGTATGGTTATGGTGGTGAAAGGCTGTGCACAGTTGGGACTTTGGAGTTAACGGTTCGGTACAAGTCTGCAACAATGGTTGACTTCATGTTCCACGTGACGGCTCGAGGCGATAACATCATGAGCTGTGATTTGTTTTATGGACTGGGTTTCACCATAAAAGAGGACGCCGGGAATGAATGGTTGGGTTGTGGCCAATGGAACCCTCCAGTTCCAGTGGTCGATGAGGATGCTGTGTGGGACGAAGAGCTAACGGACACCACGGCGGTCAAGCAGGACCAGCTTCACTCAGGTTCAGTGCAGGAGGGTCTCAGTGCTGGCGCTCGGGAAACGGTAGACGGGGGTACTGAGTGTGGCGGAGAGGCACCTGCGCCGGCGAGTGGCACCAATGTGCTAGTCCCAGATGCCTCCGGAGCTTGGCCGCAGGGTGATGGAGGGTCTGCAGCTACGATGGTGAACACTACAATGGTTTTAGAAGAGGTCGGGGCCAGACCGATGAGCATGGAGGAACTCCATGGCTGTAAATATTATGTGTTCGTAGTTCTTGTGTTATGGTATATGTTTATATTGTGATGTGGGATTAGTTTGTATATTTTGTCTAGTTTTTTTTTTTATTTTGTGTACTTTATTGATCCCCAGAGGGGAAATTCAGGGCATCCACCTGGATGGATGAAGCAGCCAGGGTACGGCGCTATCCCTTAACCATTCTCACACACACATTCACACCTAGGGCCACTTTAGAGTCTCCAGTTAACCTAACCTGCATGTTTTTGGCCTATGGGAGGAAACTAGAGAAATCCCGGAGTAAACCCACGCAGACACGGGGAGAACATGCAAACACCACACAGATCACCGTTGGTCAGGGGGTGGGATCAAACCCGGAATCTCATGGCCAAGGGTGAGTTGCTGTGCTGCCACAATGCTAACCACTGCGCCACCGCACTGCCCCTATACAGATATAGACACCGCACCACCAGTGGCACCACTAGATTAGCTGCACGGTGTGTAATTTTAGTTTATGTATGAACTTTCTTTTGGTTTATTGGGTGGCAGAATAATCCACCCTGCCATGTGGGCTGCATGGTAGTCCACCCGTCAGTCCTGTTTTAGATTATTTTGTGTGAATGTGTTAGGCCATTTTAGTACATTGTTTTTCGGTATATTAGTGCTTGATTTGGGTCCCAAATTTGGGGGGGGTTTCAATTGTGTGTGTGGTTTTAGACTTTCTGGGGGGGGGGGGGGGTTATATAGTGTTTTGTCACATTATTGTCAAGTGCAGTGTGTTATATATTAATTATGGTTATTGTGGTCTATATTAATCATATATTCCATAACCTACATATGTTGAAGCATGTGGAAATGTTTGGTAATTACATATGTAAAGCAACTTCACACCTCTGAAAGGACAAAGACTCTCAACCGCCAAGTGAAGAACAAAGACGTTCCCAGACACTGCGGTGGAGACCGGAGGAGCTACCCTCACCCCCTGGGCGAGGAGAGGAAATACCAAGACAATGGGGGGATTAAGATAATGAGGGATGTCAGCTTTTGTTATGCATGTCTTTTGTTATGTGCAAGTATAAAGTCAGTGAGCCGGAGATATTCGGTCTCTTTTCCTTCTACCACCTCTGCACTGAATGAGACTTGTTAGGAGAGCTGATAAATAAACTTTGGTTTATATATCAAATTGCCTCATCATTTCAAGCTCTTCTACACTGGTGACCCTGACGCGAGTATGGACCTGAGGCGTTCCCCCGCAATCGACTCATCCGTGGCGACCCAGGCAGACGCCAGCGCCCACGCAGACAGGGGAACAGATGGACGTCTTTCCCCCCTGGCAGAAGGGATTGAGAGGGCTCAACCAAGCACCAGCACCGCTATGAGAGCCGAAGCAAGGCATTCTCACCCTGCGGACACAGCAGTGATGGTATACACGAATGCCGTCGCTGTCAAGCTGCCAGACTTCTGGCAAGAAGACTCCGCCTCGTGGTTTCAGCAAGCTGAAGCCCAGTTTGCACTGGCGGACATCACGGCTGACGATACGAAATTCTATCATATCGTCTCCAAACTCGACGCCGCCACTTCGAGGTGTGTGCGGAGCATGATCCAGCGGCCGCCGGCCCAAGACAAGTATGAAATACTGAAAGGAACCATCGTGGCAAATTATGTCCCCTCAGCGGAAGAGAGAGCCGAGAAGATCCTGGCGGTCTACGGCCACAGAGGGTGCAAGCCTAAAGCCCTCATGGAGGATTTGCTGCAGCTTAAAGAAGAAGACAACGACAACTTCCTCCTCCAATTCATATTCCTCAGCACGCTGCCGCCACACATGAGAGGGACACTAGCCAACACGAGATGCAGCACCCAGCAAGACTTCCGCGTGCTCGCCAACGAAGCTCAACGGCTCGTCAACACCTGCAAGGAGCTGACACCCACAGCAGCATCCGCAGACCTCAACGCTGACGCTCAGAACCACGAAGAGCCACAACCCACTGAGCAGATCCAGCCCGCGGTGACACGGCCAAAACTTAACAGACGGAGCGACGTCTGTTATTATCACCACCGTTTCACCGAGAAGGCTCACAAATGTGTTCCCCCCTGCAAATTTAAACGCCAAAGCCGAGAGCCGTTAACGGCAGCGGTTCTCGGCGAGAAGAATAAGCTGTTGTATGTGACAGATGGACACACCGGCAAGCAGTTCCTCATCGACACAGGAGCTCAGCTGAGTTTCGTCACGCCCTCCCATGCAGATCGAGCCATGGGCACCCGGGGCAACGGAGCGGTGGCAGCCAACGGCTCTAACATCGACACTTTCGGCGAAAAGAGCCTGCACCTCCACATCCACGGCCGCAACTACAGATGGACATTTGTTGTAGCTGCGGTGAGGTTTAACTTGTTAGGCACAGATTTTTTGTGTGCACATGGGTTATTAGTGGATCTAGCAAATAGGCGCTTGGTTAATGCACTGTCCTTTGCTTCTATTCCATGCTCAGCTCGAGTTTCTCCACCACCTGTGCAGGCTAACGTCACCACGGCAGGAGGTAAGTTCAACATAGCACGGGACGAGTTTACGACCCTTGAAAAATTGGGCATTGTTAGACGCTCGAAGAGCCCTTGGGCCTCACCACTTCACATGGTTCCGAAATCCGACAGTTCTTGGAGACCGTGCGGAGATTACCGCAGATTAAACAATGCTACAGCGCATGACCGCTACCCAATTCCTCACATTCAAGATTTTTCACTACATCTGACGGGCGCGCGCATTTTTTCAAAAATAGACTTAGTCCGCGGTTATCATCAAGTCCCAGTCCGGGCAGAGGACATTCCTAAAACAGCTGTAATAACCCCTTTTGGCCTTTTTGAATTTCTGCGAATGCCTTTCGGCCTCAAAGGCGCTGCTCAAACTTTTCAACGAATGATGGACGCAGTATTACGCGACCTTCCTTTTGTCTTCGTCTACCTCGACGACATGCTGGTAGCCAGCTCGTCTGAGGAAGAACACGAGCAGCACCTCACTACGGTTTTTCAGAGGCTAGAAGAGCACGGGCTAATAATCAGTCCAGCCAAATGCAAATTCGGCGTGTCACAAATTGATTTTTTAGGACACAAAGTCTCTCCGAAGGGGGCAGTTCCACTTCCAGACAAAGTTCACGCGATAAAAAGTTTCCCACGGCCACAGACGGTCAAATCGCTACAAGAATTTTTAGGAATGGTTAATTTTTACAACCGTTTCCTCCCCCACGCAGCTCAGCTCATGCAGCCACTATATGACGCGCTCAAAAAAAAGAAAGCTTCCAACGCGGTCGAATGGACCCCGGAGCGCGAACACGCCTTCGCGGAAGTAAAGAGCGCTCTAGCTAACGCCACATTGTTAGTTCACCCAGATCCCTCGGCCCGCATCGCGCTAACCACAGACGCTTCGGACCTGGCTATAGGGGCAGTTGTAGAACAGCATGTCAGCGGGATCTGGCAACCTTTAGCATTCTTTAGCAAATCGCTAAACCAAACTGAGCGTAAATACAGCACTTTTAACAGGGAGCTGCTAGCGCTTCATTTATCCATCCGCCACTTCCAGTTCTGGTTAGAAGGGCGGAGTTTCACGGCTTTTGTAGACCATAAACCGCTCACCTTTGCTATGGCTAAAATTTCAGAACCATGGTCAGGCAGGCAACAAAGACAGCTGGCTGCGATTTCAGAGTTCACCACAGACATTCGACACGTGGCAGGCAAACTTAACGTGGTAGCAGACTGCCTCTCTCGCGCTGTGACATCACCAGAGCGCGAGGAGACAGATTATACTGCCTCAGCAGCAGAACTCTTCACTAACGCAGACACATACGCAGCACCTATCCATGCAGGGATAGATTATGCAGCCATGGCAGAGGAACAAAGCAGTGATGCGGACGTGCGCACACTCCTGTCTGGACCAACAGGGTTAAGGCTGGAGAAAAAGGGTCTACGCGACGGCGTGCCCCCCCTAATATGCGATGTTTCAACCGGCCGACCTCGCCCGTTAGTACCAGCTACATGGCGCCGCCGTATTTTCGACGCAATTCACTCCCTCGCGCACCCAGGTGTGCGCGCCTTGGTTAAAATGGTCGCCGAAAAGTTTGTGTGGCCAGGCCTGCGCAAAAACGTAAAAGAATGGGCAAAAACTTGCATTTCTTGTCAGCTCGCCAAAATACACAGACACACAAAAGCCCCTCTGGAGCCTTTTCCAATCCCTGCTAGAAGGTTCGACCACGTTCATGTCGACCTCGTGGGACCACTACCTTCCTCCCAGGGTTTCACACACCTGTTAACAATGATAGACCGCACCATATGCTGGCCAGAGGCAGTCCCTCCAGCGGCAACCACAGCGGAGGAAGTCGCTCGCGTCTTTTTGACAAACTGGGTAGCACGGTTCGGCGTCCCATCGGACATCACGTCAGATAGGGGGCCTCAATTTGTCTCAGAGCTTTGGTCAGCCATGTCCAGCAGCTTAGGGGCAACAATTCATCGCACCACCGCTTATCACCCTCAGGCTAATGGGTTATGCGAGCGTTTTCACAGGTCTTTAAAGGCTGCCCTCAGAGCCTCACTAACGGATACAAATTGGGTAAATAAACTTCCCTGGGTTTTATTGGGGTTGCGTGCTGCGCCTAAAGAGGATCTAGATGCCTCTCCTGCAGAACTAGTTTTTGCACAACCTCTCAGGCTCCCAGGTGAATTTTTTTTTTGTAACTTAGATTTTTATTCATTTTTCATCATATATAATGCATTCAGATCACATTCTACATTTAAAAAACAAAGGGGTTAGGGTAGGGAAAAATAAAAAAAAATAAACAAAATAAAAATAAAAAATAAAAAAAAATAAAAAATAAAAGGGGGGGGGACAAATGTTGGAGCATCAAGTTTTTAGTTTCCATCTCTTAATTCTTCTGGTTTTTTCAGTGTCTTTGGTTATTCTTTCAATTTCTGCCTCGTTGTTGCACTTTGTAGTGTGTCCATTTCCGCCATTTTTTCTCCCATATTCCTTCTTGCATTCTTCGTCGATATGTTAGTTTTTCCATCATACGTATGTCCTCAACAATGTCAGTCCATTGTTCTTGGTCAGGAAGAACTTCTGATCGCCATTTTTTTGTGATAGTTTTTTTACATGCAATCAACAAGATTTTAACTAGATATCTGTCCTCAGCCTGTATAACACTGTCTTTTTTAAGATCACATAAGTACATCAGGTTACAGTTCATTGGTATATTATATCCTAATATCCTCTGTATTGTCACATGCATAGATTTCCAAAATGATGATATTTTGTAGCATTTCCAAAACATATGTGAGTGGTCTGCATTTTGAGCCCCACATCCCCTCCAGCATAAAGATTGGGTATTTGTATATTTTCCTTGAATCTGTGGTGTAATGAAAAAGCGAATCAGGTTTTTCCATCCAAATTCCCTCCATGCCCTTGAATTTGTTGATGTGTGTTGTGTTTTCCATATTTCCTGCCAGCTTTCTTCTGTTATGTTTAAATTGAGCTCTTTCTCCCATTTCTCCTTTATATAGTTACTTGTATGATTGTTTGTCATAAGTTTCTGATATAGTTTTGAAATAATTCTTATTTTATTTCCTGCATATGAGCTTAAAATAAGTTGTATAATCTCGTTCACATCTGTTTGGAGGTTATGCCTAATCTTCTTCATATAGTAATCTCTCATCTGCAGATATCTGAAAAATTCCGATCTTTCTAATTTAAATTTTCTCCTGATATTTACAAAGCTCCCGAGATCTTTTTTTCCGATATTGCCCCATGCTGTGATTCCCTTGTTCACCAGATTTTTGTATCCCCTATCTTGTTTTGCCGGTTCAAACTGACTGTCAAATGCTACCCATTTCAATAGTTTTATGTCTTCCCTTATATTATATTTTTGTACTATTTTATACCACAGTTCTAAAGTAAATTTAGTGATTGGGTCTATTTGTTTGATTTGCTTATATGCATCTTTATCCCCTATTATGCTTTGTACTGGGAGTCCCTCAATTTCCTTTTCCATTTCTTTCCATTTTGCCTCATATCCCTCGTCGCACCAACATATGATATATCTTATTTGTGCTGAGTAGTAATATTCCTTTAGACTCGGTAGGCCCATGCCTCCTTTCTCTTTTGGTAATTGGAGGGTTTTATATTTCACTCTTGGTTTTTTACCTCCCCAAACAAATCTCGATATCATCCTGTCCCACTTTGAGAATTGGGCATCTGGAATCTCTGTTGGTATAGCCTGGAGAGGTAAAGTAATCTAGGTTGTATGCTGATTTTGACTGTCTCAATTTTTGAATTCAGATCCATATTTAAGATTGACCATCTATCAATATCTTTTTTTATTTCTTGTTCCAACCTATCATAGTTTGCTTTATATATTTTGCTTAGGTCTTTAGGTATGTTCACTCCAAGGTATTTTATTTCTTTTTGCTTCCAGTTTAGTTTGATCTTATCAGTTATCTGGTTTAGAGGGTTATAGTGGAATGTCAGTATTTGTGTTTTTGTTATGTTTATCTTGTATCCTGATAATTTTCCAAAATTTTCTATCAAGTTCATCATTTCCATTATTGATTTATCTGGTTGTTCAAGGTAAACTATAATATCGTCTGCAAATAGCCCAATCTTGTGTTCCGCCCCCTTTATTGTTACACCTTTTAATTTCTTATTTTGTCGTATTGCTTGAGCCAATGGTTCTATGAACAGAGCAAACAAGGTGGGCGATAAGCAGCATCCCTGCCTAGTTGATCTTTGTATATTTACTTTGTCTGTTAAGCTACCGTTTATCTTGATTCTTGCCACAGGTTCTTGATATAGCGTCCTTATGCATTGTACTGATTTTTCGTTAAATCCAAAGCGCTCCAGTACACTATATAGGAATTTCCAGTTAACCCTGTCAAATGCTTTTTCTGCGTCTAAACTCATTATTACTGCGCTTTTCTTTTCTTTATGTATTTGGTTAATTATATGTATTGTTCTCCTGATATTGTCATGTGTTTGGCGTCCCTCTATGAATCCAGTTTGATCATCTTCTATCAATTCCGTCAAGAATGTCTTTATTCGTTTACATATAATTGTTGTGTATATTTTATAATCTACATTTAATAAAGAGATTGGTCTATAGTTTCCGCATTGTTCTTTATCTTTCCCTGGTTTTAAAATAACTGAAATGATTGCTTCGTTCCATGTTGGAGGTATTTTGTTGTTGTTCAGCGTCCAATTAAATGACTTTAGGAGTTGTGGTGTGAGTTCTTCTATAAACAGTTTATAAAACTCAGATGGGTATCCATCACTACCTGGTGATTTACCATTTTTAAGTGACTTAATCACATCTCTGATCTCTTGTGTTGTTATTTCTGCTGTTAGTTTTTCATTTTGTTGATTTCCTATTGATGGCAAGTCCAATGTGTCTAGAAATTTTTTGATATCTTTAGTATTTGTTTCTTCAGGTTGCGAGTATAGTTCTTGGTAGAAATTATGGAAAATTTCTTCGATGTTTTCTGGGTTAACTGTGGTTTTATTTGTGGTGGGGTCTTTAATCTTGTATACATTATTCATTGTTTGTTGTTTTCTTAACCGTTTTGCCAGCAGTTTTGTGGCTTTTGGCCCCGTTTCATAATATTTTTGCTTTAGATATCTATTTTTCCTTTCAATTTCATCCATTTGTGTTTCTTTTATCTTTGTTTTTTCTTCTTTAATTTCTTGATATATTTTTGGATCATTTGTGCTTTGATGTTTACGTTCTAATTCCCTCAGTCTCTCACATCTTTGTTCATACGCTTCCAGTTTAGTCTTATTTGCTTTTCCTGTTTCAACAATTAATTTACCCCTTAACACGGCTTTTAGTGCGTCCCATAGTATTGTTGGGTCCACTTCTTCATTGTCATTCTCTTGGATATATTCGTTTATGTTTATTTTTATTCTTTCTTTCATTTTCTCATCATTTAACAGTCCTACGTTAAGTTTCCATGTTGTTTGTCGTTTTCTATTGTTTAAATATATTTCCATGTATATAGGATTATGATCTGATATTTCTGCCCCTCCAATCCGACAATTTCTCACCCTGTGTCTGTCACCTTCATTCATAAGGAAGTAATCTATTCTAGAGTGTACTTTATGGGCTGCTGAATAATGTGTATAGTCTTTTTCGAGTGGGTGTAGGTCCCTCCATATGTCTACCATACCCATTTCTGCCAGTGAGGTTCTTATGAACTTTGTTACATGTTTTTTTGTCTTCTTAACACTTGTTGTGTCAACTTCATGATCCATGACAGCATTTAAGTCTCCTCCACAAATTAGGACTCCTTCACTGTGTGTTGCTATGAGATCAAACAGATGTTGAAAAAAACCCTTGTCACTTTCTGGTGGGGCATAGATGTTCACTAATGTGATCTGCATACCATCTATTCTTCCCTTTATTATTACATACCTGCCTTCTTTATCCTGGATTTCCTGTTCACTTTCAAATTGTATTTTGTTTGAGATTAGTATCATAACCCCCCTTTTTGCTCCTCCCTTAAATGAACTGTAGTAGGAGTTCTTATAGCCAAATCTCTTTAGTTTCACATGTTCTGCCTTGCTCAAATGTGTCTCTTGCATAAATATAATTTCAGCTTTTTCCTTCTTGAATTTTCTTATTATTCTTTCCCTTTTAACAGGTGAGTTCAGACCATTCACGTTTAGTGTCATTATCTTAAGATTTTTACCCATATTCATGTTTTTCCATTTTTTTAACTTGTGCTCCTAGCCCCTTTAACAACAAAAATAACACATATTTATATAAAAACACATTAAAAAAACTCGACCTCCGTACTTTGGGCCTTTCTTCTGCCCACTGGTCCCTGTTGGTGGGTGGGGGGTTTGTCTTCACAGAGTGAAGGGCCCTCCCTAGACTTCTAATTACTATCAAAGTAATAGTCATAAGTCTAGAAATGTCCAACAAATATCACTTAAACCTCTCCTAGCCGTCTGTTTCTCTTTTACCTTGTCTTCTTGGCCTTCATTTCTTCTGTGCCTTTCTTAATCTTTGTTATGATCTAGGCTTTCAGTTGAAAGCCTTGTAGTTTGTCCTGGGCCCGCTGCTCTACGTCTCTCCCCCTTCTTCCGCCGCTCACTCGTCTCCACTCCGTCTGTCGTGGTGCGTTCAGGGCCGCCGCTGCTCCAGCCGTCTCCTTCGGCACGCTCACCTCAAGGCCCCGCTCCATCATATCCCGCGCTGCCTCTTCGGCCGTGTTGTAGGTTCTTGTGCCTTCCTCCCAATGAATCCTCATTTTCGTTAGCGGCGTTTGGAATCTAATTTTTTTCTCTTTCAGCGTTTTTTTTAATATTGGCATATTTCTTCCGCTGCTGCACGATTTCTGTCGGGTAGTCATGGTCAAAAAATACCTGTTTGTCGCCGATTCGTATCTTTTTTTTCCATGCTTGCGTCAGGATTCTTTCCTTTATGTCATATTTCACAAAGTTTACCACAACTGACCTGGGTGGAGAGTTTGTTTTCGGGTTCTGTGCCGGTGTTCTGTGCGCCCGTTGAATCTGCAGATCCGTTTCTCCGGGTATTTCCAGTTCTTTTTTTAAGAACTGATCCATGAATTTTGTCATCGAGTTGCCTTCAATGCCCTCCGGAATTCCAAAGATGCGCATATTGCTTCGTCGGGATCTGCTCTCCAAGTCGTTTATTTTTTCCTGCATCCTCTGCGTTTGCGTCGTTAGGGTCTGTAGTTGTTCGTTTGCCTCGCTTTTCCAATCTTCTAGTTCCGAAATTCGGGTCTGCGCTTCTGTCATACACGCCCGCTGGGAGCGCAGCTCCTCCATGTTTTCCGTTAATTTACGCTCCATTTCTCTTCGGAGGTCCATGATTTCCTCCTTAATTTCTTTTTTCAGTTCCTCCTTAAGAGCCGCTAAATCCTGTTGTAGCTGTCGCTTGAATTCTCTCAACTCTTCACCCAAACTGGCGATGCCAGCGTTCATGTTGTCGAGTCTGGTGTCCTCCATTTTCTCTGCTGTGGACATCTCGGTTTTTTGGGCTTTGCGTACAGCGGTTTTTCCTGCGTTGTTGGAGAGGAATTCTTCAATTTTACCCTGTTTTTGTCCTTGTGCCCGGTTCCTTCGTGTTTTCATCCCTTAGTTTATTGATCCCTTAGTTTATTGCAAGCTCCCATCTCTCCAGGATCTGTACATCTCCAGGACCCGGAGGCGTGCTGGCCGGATCATAGCCGATCCCTCACACCCTGGTCACGTACTGTTTGCCCCCCTCCCCTCTGGTAGAAGACTTCGGTCCATCCAGACTAAAACCTCCCGTCACATGAACAGCTTCTTCCCCTCTGCCATTAGACTGCTGAACACTAAGTGACTCTCGTGCACCATGTACAGCAGCTCAACCAGACTCATGTCAATCATCACTGTTTTCTTCCTGCATTACCGACTGCACTATATAGTTCTCCACAGTATCTGCTGCTGGCTAATATATATTTTAACTGTTGACCAGTATCACTTAATCTTATCCTACACTTTATTACATGTATAGTTTATTTCTCTTATCTTATCATGTTTAATGTTGCAGCATTGTACCGAGACAAATTCCTAGTTTGTGTACTACATGAACAATGGCAATAAACCTGATTCTGATTCTGATTCTGATTCGTTTATGTCGAGTTGGCCATTTACCGATGATTTTTAATCCGGCTAGGGAGAGCTCTTTGTTTAAGTGTTATGTCTCTCCGCCATCTTCCCGGAAGTCCTCCCAGGTGAATTTTTACCAGAGAACCCAGAGCCAGGGCATCTTCCAGTCCCAAGGTTTTTAGGCAGCAACGGACCGGACTCTCTCCCCGGTCCAGCTCATCACTCCTTCCCACAGGTTTTTGTCCCTCAAGCTTTAAAAAACGCTGAGTTCGTTTTTGTTAGGCATGAAGCTTTAAGACCAACTTTCCGCCCAGCATACAATGGGCCATTCAGAGTGCTGGAACATGGTGATAAACACTTTGTGCTTGATTTTGGGGATAGAAAAGAAGCAGTCAGCATTGACAGACTTAAGCCTGCCTTCTTGTTGAAAGACGAGCCTGCACAGTTGGCGAGAGCACCTCGGCGGGGTAGACCCCCCAAGAGAAAAGACTCAGCCCCCCGGCAGGGAACAATTAACCACTCTCCTTCCCACACTGCAGATTCCTCACAAGAAGGTCCCAGCAGGACGCCTAAACCAACCTACAGCAGTTTTGGGAGAAGATTAAAACCCAGACAGCACAGGGACTGATGCAAACCACTCCACAATTGTTCACTAATTGTGCTGCAACAGTTTAGGACTGACTTATGATTTTACTATGCTGTTATGATTACCACTGAACTCTCTTAGGAGCATGGCTGCTGGAAAGTTTCTTCTGTGGCAAGAGATGTAACACTTAGTATGTCATAGTAATTATCTTAGACTGTGAACCTTTCTATTGTCCTTTCTTAGTTGTTTGGGGGGCCTGTGGTCTATATTAATCATATATTCCATAACCTACATATGTTGAAGCATGTGGAAATGTTTGGTAATTACATATGTAAAGCAACTTCACACCTCTGAAAGGACAAAGGCTCTCAACCGCCAAGTGAAGAACAAAGACATTCCCAGACACTGCGGTGGAGACCGGAGGAGCTACCCTCACCCCCTGGGCGAGGAGAGGAAATACCAAGACAATGGGAGGATTAAGATAATGAGGGATGTCAGCCTTTGTTATGCATGTCTTTTGTTATGTGCAAGTATAAAGTCAGTGAGCCGGAGATATTCGGTCTCTTTTCCTTCTACCACCTCTGCACTGAATGAGACTTGTTAGGAGAGCTGATAAATAAACTTTGGTTTATATATCAAATCACCTCATCATTTCAAGCTCTTCTACAGTTATTATTATTATTATTATATTATTATTATTATTGTGTGTCATGGATGATGGCAACGCCTTTCCGGTTCCACCACCACCCAAGGTATAAAAGGCCTACCAGGAAGAGGCACGGTCTCTTTACGACCAGCACCTCTGTCTGCACGGGAGCGCCTTTGGTTAGTGTGAGTCTGTTTAATAAAGTTCCGTTCGACTGCATCTTCAGCCTCATTATTGGAGAACTGGTTATGGACATAACATTTGGCGATGAGGAATAAGTTATGGAGAGAGGAGTTTCTAGTATTTGGCCATTTTTGGAGCTCCCAGGCGAGCCGCCAGTTCCCTGGGTGAGGTGGTTTGCAGCATTCCAAAATTATTTGGTTGCATTGAACCTCGACAAATTGGAGACACTACATGCACAAGCGATACTGGTCCATAATCTTGGCATGGAAGGACAACGTATTCTCAGCACATTGGGAGCGAGTGATAGTTTTGAGGACGTGGTTGAGCTAATGGCGCGCTACTTTCGCGCTCCTGAGAATGTCATCGTCCAACGGATCCAGTTCCGACAGCGACCCCAGCAGCCGGGAGAGTCGGTGCAATGGTACATTGCGGACCTGCCCCAGCTGGCTGGAGAGTGCCAATTTGGGGCTTTGGAGGAAGAAATGGTCCGCAATCAGTTAGCGGAGCACACGCTTTGTTCTGTGGCACAGTCCAGACTCCTCACACACTCTGGTGAACTGACATTGACTGCAGCTGTGGAGATAGCTCAACAGCACAAAGCAGCAGATAAATTATTAAAGGACCTTGGTGAGAGAACAATGTTGAGGCAGCCTGACTCACAATCAGAGGCGCATGCTGTGGACCCTGGTAGCGATGATCGTGCAGAAGATAAAGAAGACTATGCTACCGCTATTAAAATTAGGTCCACCCCGGGGTCGTCCAGATGTTTGGGCTGCAGGTCCACCAGGTACGATACAAAGCGAGAGAGTGTCCGGTGAGAGGCAAACACTGCGGCAAGTGTGGACTCCTACATCATTTCGCTAGGACCTGTAAAAAGTTTGAGCAAGGGGAACAGCAACACAAGACGGATTCCCCCGCCACGACTCCTATCATTATTCACACCGTCTCCCCGAGCACAGACGAGCAGATTTATTGTGATGTGATGCTGGACGCCGTGGAAGTGTCTTTGTTGGTGGACACGGGCACAGCAGTGTCCGTGTTGAACTGGCCTACTGTGAGGAATTTGTTCCCATATTACCGTGTAAGAGGACATTTGACGCTGTATTGTGGCTATGGAGGTAACAGACTAGCCATCGTGGGTTCGCTGGAGCTGACGGCGAGGTACAAGTTGGCTGTGGTCTCAAACATCCAGTTCGTGGTGACTATGAGGGGGTCGAACGTGATGGGCTGCGACCTGTTCTATGGACTGGGCTTTACAATCACCAGCAGTACCGGAGAGGAGTGGTGGGGCCGTGGTTTGTAGGACCAACTGGTTCTGTGCGTGGTGGACGATGCGGTATGGGACGAAGATTGGCCTAGTATTCTGGGAGATGGACAGGACCAAAACCACCCAGGGCTATCACAGGGCAGTTCCGGTGTCAGGGCCCAAGTTACCCTGGATGTAGGATCTGGGCGGCACGGTGGGATGCCCACAATTGTGGGTGGAGCTGTGAGGACGGCTCCCTCTGCTTCCGGAGTTCGGGCTGGAGATACAGAGAAGCAAGGGGCTGCAACGGCTTTGCCAGCATTTAAAATGAGAGAGAGCGGGGCAGGACTGGCTGGCACGGTGGACAGACGTGCCACACAGCAACACTGGAAGCTGAGTCGGGCTTCACATGGGGTCAGTGGAGCAGTTCAACCCAGAGAGGAAGCCCGGTCTAGATATCGTGGACGTATGAAGCCGAGTCAAGCTCCCTGGCGGGTCGTGGATATGGTTCGACCCAGGGCAGAGGCTCAGCTAAGAGGAGTTCACGGCAAGAGGAAGTGACATGAGGACCAGGGATGGCTGCAGGTGGTGGCTGTCTGGGAAGACGGTTATCTTCAGATGTCCAATGGGTCGTGGAGACACCCCAACGAACTGAGACGTGCCGGTGAGGAGAAGGAGGTGTCGGGGCTCTGACTTGGTTCATCTCCAGGGGCGAAGCGTAGATGTCTGGTTGGGACCCGCCAGACGGGTCTCTGGGGGGTGGTCTCCCCATCGAGACTGTATGGTGGCAAGGGGGCAATATGTTTTGGTGTTGACCTATTAGCATGATAATGTTTAAAATGTTCATATGTGCACTACCAGGGCTGTGTTAATGTTGTGTTAACGTGGTATATGCAAAAAAGTCGCCGGGTTGAGTGCTCAATTAAACAAAAAAGAGTGTGGGCTATTTTTGTCAGGGGGTTTGTGCAGAGTTGCCAATAGGTGTGTTTTACCTGTGTCATGAACTGAGCCGATGTTTCCTGTAGGCTCGGTTCTGACCATTCTCTATGGCTCGGGTATCGGGTGATTTATGTATTGTGTGATCTTTTGAGTTCTTGTTGTGTTTATGTCTTTGTTCCTTTTCTTTTTCGTGCCCGTAGCCACCGTCCTGGCCAGTGGCTGTTAGGCAGCCTCTTCGACCCACATTCGTGTGGGCGTGGTCTAACATTCGCCGGTCCGACCACGCCCCCTCTTGCTTGACAGCCAGCTGATTCCTCCCCGGTAATTGTCTTTCCCGTGCCTCAAACAGGTGTGCCTAATTTGTGGAGCCAGCAGTGCTTGTACTTAGGTGGTCTTTGCCAGTCAAGCACTGCTGGACCATTGTGCTAGTTTATGGGTGTTAATTGCAGTGTGACTGCCTGTGTAATGAAGGATTCAATTCAATTCAACTTTATTTATATAGCGCCATTTCACAACAACAGTCATCTCATAGCACTATCAACTGTAGGGGGAACCCCCACAGTTGCAGAAAGACCCCAGCAATCAGGCGATCCCCTGTGAGCAAGCACTTGGCAACGGTGGAGAGGAAAAACTCCCTTTTAACAGGAAGAAACCTCCAGCAGAACCAGGCTCAGAGAGGGGCAGTCATCTGCTGCGACTGGCTGGGGGATGAGGGGACAGAAGATGAAAAGAACAGACATGTAGAGAGCAAACAGCACGATGGGGACTCAATCTATGGGAGAGAACAAACAGATGTTAATGACCAGCAAAAAAAAAAAATTTCATTGAGAGTGAAGAAAGGAGTGAGGCCCAGTGCATTATTGGAGGTCCCCCGGCTGACTAAACCTATTAGCGGCATAACTAAGGGAGGGTTCAGAAACACATGATCCCTCCCTAATTGTAGGCTATATCAAAAAGGTAGGTTTTAGCCCTATTCTTAAAAACAGAGATCGAGTCTGACTCCCGAATCCAGATTGGCAGCTGGTTCCACAGGAGAGGAGCTTGATAACTGAAGGCTCTGCCTCCCATTGTACTTTTGGAGATTCTAGGTATTACAAGTAATCCTGCATTTTGGGCTGCACGGTGGCGCAGTGGTTTAGCACTGCGGCAGCACAGTTTACCCTCAGCCGGGGGATCGCGGGGATCATGAGATCGTGGGTTCGATCCCAGCCCCCGACCAACAGTGAGCTGTGTGGAGTTTGCATGTTCTCCCCGTGTTGCGTGGGTTTACTCCGGGATTTCTCCGGTTTCCTCCCGCATACCAAAAACATGTAGGTTTAGGGCGCTCGCGCACGCAGCGACCGGCAGCCGGTGGCTTGTCACCAGACTGCAAACCAAATCTACCTACGGGTACAAATAAGTAACAAAGAAAAAAAAAAAGAAAGAAAATTTTGGGAGCGTAGTGCTCTGTTAGGATAATACGGTAGTATCAGATCTTTTAAACAAAAAGGAGCCTGATTGTTTAGAGCTTTGTAAGTAAGAAGAAGGATTTTAAACTTAATTCTAAACTCTATGGGAAGCCAATGAAGGGAGGCCAGAACCGGAGAGATATGATCTCTCTTTCTAGTACCTGTTAAAACTCTTGCTGCAGGACTTCCGGGAAGATGGCGGAGAGACATAACGCTTAAACAGAGAGCTCTCCCTAGTTGGATTAAAAATCATTGGTAAATGGCCAACTCGACATAAACGGATCAATAAACAAAGGGATGAAAACACGAAGAAGCTGGGTATACGGACAAGAGCAGGGTAAAATTAAAGAATCCCTCTTCAACAACGCAGGAGAAATCGCTGAACACAAGGCCCAAAAAAACGAGGTGACTGCAGCAGGGAAAATGGAGGACGCCAACCTCGACGGTATGAACACTGGCTTCGCCAACTTAAGTAAAGAGTTAAAAGACTTAAAGCGGCAACTCCAACAGGATTTAGCGGCTCTTAAGGAAGAGCTGAAAAAAAAGATGAAGGAGGAAATTATGGGTCTCCGAAGAGAAATGGAACGCAAGCTAGCAGAAAACATGGAGGAGCTGTGCTCTCAACGGGCGTGCATGACAGAAGCACAGGCCCGAATATCGGAGTTGGAAGACTGGAAGACCGAGGCAAGCGAGCGGTTGCAGACCCTGACGGCGCAAACGCAGAGGATGCAGGAAAAAATAACCGACCTGGAGAGCAGGTCCAGACGGAGCAATATACGCATCTTCGGGATCCCGGAGGGCATTGAAGGCAACTCGATGACGAAATTCATGGATCACTTCTTAAAAAAAGAGCTGGATCTGCAGATTCAACGAGCGCACAGAGCCTCAGCACAGAACCCGAATCCAAACTCTCCACCCAGGTCAGTTGTGGTAAACTTTCTGAAATATGACATAAAGGAAAGAATCCTGACACAAACGTGGAAAAAAAAAGATACGAATCGGCGACAAACAGATATTCTTTGATCATGACTACCCGACAGAAATTGTGCAGCAGCGAAAGAAATATGCCAACATTAAAAAAACGCTGAAAGAGAAAAAAATTAGATTCCAAACGCCGCTAACGAAGATGAGGATCCATTGGGATGACGGCGTAAAAACGTACAACACGGCCAGAGAGGCAGCGCGGGACTTGACGGAGAGAGGCTTTGTGGTGAGTGTACCGGAGGAAGGAGCTGGAGCAGCGGCGGCACTGAACGCATCACGACAGCCGGAGTGGAGACAAGTGAGCGGCAGAAGACGGGGGAGAGACGTGGCGCAGCGGGCCCAGGAAAAGCTGCAAGGCTTTCAACTGAAAGCCTAGATCATAACAAAGATTAAGAAAGACACAGAAGAAATGAAGGCCAAGAACACAAGGTAAAAGAGAAACAAACGGCTAGGAGAGGTTTAAGTGATTTTTGTTGGACATTTCTAGACTAATGACTATTACTTGGATAGTAAATATAGGTCTAGGGAGGGCCCTTCACTCGGTGAGGACATTCCCTCCACCCACCAACAGGGACCAGTGGGCAGAAGAAAGGCCCAAAGTACGGAGGTCGAGATTTGTTAATGTGTTTTTATATAAATATGTGTTAGTTTTGATGTTAAAGGGGTTAGGAGCACAAGTTAAAAAAATGGAAAAACATGAATATGGGTAAAAATCTTAAGATAATGACACTAAACGTGAATGGTCTGAACTCACCTGTTAAAAGGGAAAGAATAATAAGAAAATTCAAGAAGGAAAAAGCCGAAATTATATTTATGCAAGAGACACATTTGAGCAAGACACAACATGAGAAACTAAAGAGATTTGGCTATAAGAACTCCTACTACAGTTCATTTAAGGGAGGAACTAAAAGGGGGGTTATGATACTAATTTCAAACAAAATACAATTTGAATGTGAACAAGAAATCCAGGATAAAGAAGGCAGGTATGTAATAATAAAGGGAAGAATAGATGGTATGCAGATCACATTAGTGAACATCTATGCCCCACCAGAAAGTGACAAGGGTTTTTTTCAACATCTGTTTGATCTCATAGCAACACACAGTGAAGGAGTCCTAATTTGTGGAGGAGACTTAAATGCTGTCATGGATCATGAAGTTGACACAACAAGTGTTAAGAAGACAAAAAAACATGTAACAAAGTTCATAAGAACCTCACTGGCGGAAATGGGTATGGTAGACATATGGAGGGACCTGCCCCACTCGAAAAAGACTATACACATTATTCAGCAGTCCATAAAGTACACTCTAGAATAGATTACTTCCTTATGAATGAAGGTGACAGACACAGGGTGAGAAATTGTCGGATTGGAGGGGCAGAAATATCAGATCATAATCCTATATACATGGAAATATATTTAAACAATAGAAAACGACAAACAACATGGAAACTTAATATAGGACTGTTAAATGATGAGAAAATGAAAGAAAGAATAAAAGTAAACATAAACGAGTATATCGAAGAGAATGACAATGAAGAAGTGGACCCAACAATACTATGGGATGCACTAAAAGCCGTGTTAAGAGGTAAATTAATTGTTGAAACAGGAAAAGCAAATAAGTCTAAAGTGGAAACATATGAACAAAGATGTGAGCGACTGAGGGAATTAGAACGTAAACATCAAAGCACAAATGACCCAAAAATATACCAAGAAATTAAAGAAGAAAAAATAAAGATAAAAGAAGCACAAATAGATGAAATTGAAAGGAAAAATAGATATCTAAAGCAAAAATATTATGAAACGGGGCCAAAAGCCACAGAACTGCTGGCAAAACGGTTAAGAAAACAACAAACAGTGAATAATGTATATAGGATTAAAGACCCCATCACAAATAAAACCACAGTTAACCCAGAAAACATCGAAGAAATATTCCATAATTTCTATCAAGAACTATACTCGCAACCTGAAGAAACAAATAATAAGGATATTAAAAAATTTCTATGCACATTGGACTTACCATCAATAGGAAATCAACAAAATGAAAAGCTAACAGCAGAAATAACAACACAAGAGATTAGAGATGTGATTAAGTCACTTAAAAATGGTAAATCACCAGGTAGTGATGGATACCCCTCTGAGTTTTATAAACTGTTTATAGAAGAACTCATGCCACAGCTCCTAAAGTCATTTAATTGGATGTTGAACAACAACAAAATACCTCCATCATGGAACGAAGCCATTATTTCAGTTATTTTAAAGCCAGGGAAAGATAGAGAACAATGCGGAAACTATAGGCCAATCTCTTTATTAAATGTGGATTATAAAATATATACAACAATTATATGTAAACGAATAAAGACATTCTTGACGGAATTGATAGAAGATGATCAAACTGGTTTCATAGAGGGACGCCAAACACATGACAATATCAGGAGAACAATACATATAATTAATCAAATACATAAAGAAAAGAAAAGCGCAGTAATAATGAGTTTAGAAGCAGAAAAAGCATTTGATAGGGTTAACTGGAAATTCCTATATAGTGTGCTGGAACGCTTTGGATTTAATGAAAAATCAGTGCAATGCATAAAGACTCTGTATCAAAAACCTGTGGCAAGAATTAAGATAAACGTTAGCTTAACAGACAAAGTAAATATACAAAGATCAACTAGGCAGGGATGCTGCCTATCGCCCACCTTGTTTGCTCTGTTCATAGAGCCACTGGCTCAAGCGATACGACAAAATAAGAAATTAAAAGGTGTAACAATAAAGGGAGCGGAACACAAGATTGGGCTATTTGCAGACGATATTATAGTTTACCTTGAACAACCAGATGAATCAATAATGGAAATGATGAACTTGATAGAAAATTTTGGAAAATTATCAGGATACAAGATAAACATAAAAACACAAATACTGACATTCCACTATAACCCTCTAAACCAGATAACTGATAAGATCAAACTAAACTGGAAACAAAAAGAAATAAAATACCTTGGAGTGAGCATACCTAAAGATCTAAGCAAAATTTATAAAGCAAACTATGATAGGTTGGAACAAGAAATAAAAAAAGATATTGATAGATGGTCAATCTTAAATATGGATCTGAATTCAAAAATTGAGACAGTCAAAATCAGCATACAACCTAGATTACTTTACCTCTTCCAGGCTCTACCAACAGAGATTCCAGGAGCCCAGTTCTCAAAGTGGGACAGGATGATATCGAGATTTGTTTGGGGAGGTAAAAAGCTAAGAGTGAAATATAAAACTCTCCAGTTACCAAAAGAGAAAGGAGGCATGGGCCTACCGAGTCTAAAGGAATATTACTACTCAGCACAAATAAGATATATCATATGTTGGTGCGACGGAGGATATGAGGCAAAATGGAAAGAAATGGAAAAGGAAATTGAGGGACTCCCAGTACAAAGCATAATAGGAGATAAATATGCATATAAGCAAATCAAACAAATAGACCCAATCACTAAATTTACTTTGGAACTGTGGTATAAAATAGTACAAAAGTATAATATAAAGGAAGACATAAAACTATTGAAATGGGTAGCATTTGACAGTCACTTCTGCTCTTCAAGGAGAGTAGACGCTTCTCTCTTTCTCTCTGCTCTAGCTCCCCACTTCCCTATTAACTGGATCCCAGCTTGCTGTTGTCTGTCTGCGTCTACTGCTGATTATCGAAAGAAATTATGGAATTGATAAGCTGGGCTTTGAACGCAATTGACACTATTTTTTCAACAAGGAATAGTGCTCCGGGGGAAGCTGTTTGCCCCGCAGGGACGGCTCCAGCGGGCTATTTACGGGTGACAAGTGTTTGGAGGATCTTGTGCCTGAGTAATCTCTCTATCGAAGATATTGGAGATTTGTATATCTCCGTAATAATGGTGACTGGGATCGTTCTGATTGGAACTGGGATTGTCCTGGTGTACCGCAAATTGCTGAAGATGGATACAACCTATCAAAATGCTGGCCACGCGAGGTGCATCCATCAAATTGGAAAAATGGAGGAGACTTTGATAGCGACAAATGGAGAACTGTCTCGGAAGGTGGATTACATCATGGTTACGCTTAAGTCTATCCACGACGGACTCAAAGCCCCGCAATGAAGGATTAAGCACTGAATCTGCAGAAGAAAATAAAGTTCTTTCTCTGTGATCAGTCTATTTGGCTCAATTTCCCTTACAAAAATCCTCCTGATAATCCCCAGTCTTTGTTTTTCAAAACACTGAGCACACGGCCTCTGGACAGTAGCTGCTTGGGACAATTGCCAAGGACAATTGCTGCAGCCAGACAAAACATCTTCTGCCAAAGTGTCCTTGTGCTCATATTGATACAACATTGCTTCAACACTACATCCACACTGACCCAGAAACTGACAACAAGACAACATTCACTGCTCTCCTTGTGTCCTGTGAACTCTGGTCTTGAATGTGCATCGTGGGCTTTTTTTGTCTTTGTAATCATAATATTGATTACTTATGGTCAATATTCTGAATTCAATGATTTTTTTGCTCCTTCCCATTGTATGATTTCTTATCTGTACCATCCTGTTGGCAGGCGCGTTCCCGATGCAGCCGTGTCACTGGAAATGCAGGTTCATTTTCTGTGTCAAGTCAAATTCTCTCGTATGTTATCAGTGATCTGTTAATGTACTTGGCAATAAATCTTTTTCTGATTCTGATTCTGATTCTGAATCAGTTTGAACCGGCAAAGCAAGATGGGGGATACAAAAATCTGGTGAACAAGGGAATCACAGCATGGGGCAATATCGGAAAAAAAGATCTCGGGAGCTTTGTAAACATCAGAAAAAAATTTAAACTAGAAAAATCGGAATTCTTCAGATATCTGCAGATGAGAGACTATTATATGAAGAAGATTAGACATAACCTCCAGACAGATGTGAGCGAGATTATACAATTCATTTTAAGCTCATATGCAGGAAATAAAATAAGAATTATTTCAAAGCTATATCAGAAACTTATGGCAAACAAACATTCAAGTAACTATATAAAGGAGAAATGGGAGAAAGAGCTAAATTTAAACATAACAGAAGAAAGCTGGCAGGAAATATGGAAAACACAACACACATCAACAAATTCAAGGACATGGAGGGAATTTGGATGGAAAAACCTGATTCGCTTTTTCATTACACCACAGATTCAAAGAAAATATACAAATACCCAATCTTTTATGCTGGAGGGGCTGTGGGGCTCAAAATGCAGACCACTCACATATGTTTTGGAAATGCTGCAAAATCTCATCATTCTGGAAATCTATACATGTGACAATACAAAGGATATTAGGATATAATATACCAATGAACTGTAACCTGATGTACTTATGTGATCTTAAAAGAGACAATGTAATACAGGCTGAGGACAGATATCTAGTTAAAATCTTGTTGATTGCATGTAAAAAAACAATCACAAAAAAAATGGCGATCAGAAGTTCTTCCTGAACAAGAGCAATGGACTGACATTGTTGAGGATATACGTATGATGGAAAAACTAACATATCGACAAAGAATACAAGAAGGACTATATGAAAAAAAATGGCGGAAATGGACACACTACAAGGTGCAACAACGAGACAGAAATTGAAAGAGTAACCAAAGACACTGGAAAAACCAGAAGAATTAAGAGATGGAAACTAAAAACTTGATGCGCCAACATTTGTCCCCCCCCCCTCTTTTCTTCTTTTTTTTCTTACTCTAGCTCCTTTTTTTAAATGTAGATTGTGATCTGAATGTAATATGTATGATGAAAAATGAATAAAAATCTAAGTTACAAAAAAAAACTCTTGCTGCAGCATTTTGGATCAGCTGAAGACTTTTTAAAGATGTTTTAGGACAGCCTGATAATAAAGAATTACAATAATCTAATCTCGAGCTAACAAAAGCGTGGATCAGTTTCTCAGCGTCACTCTGAGACAAGATGCTCCTAATCTTAGCAATATTATGCAAATGATAGAAGGCAGTCTTAGAAACAAATTTAATATGTGAATTGAAGGACAGATCTTGATCAAAAATAATTCCAAGGTTCCTCACAGAGCTATTAAGAGAGAGTAACCACATCCAAACTGAAAGTTTGATTTGGAAAGGTATTTCTAAGGTTTTTTTGGACCAACAAGAATGACTTCAGTCTTATCTGAATTTAATAGCAGGAAATTACAAGCCATCCAAGCTTTGATTTCCTTAAGACAGGCTTCTAACTTGGCTAATTGATTACTATCATCTGGCTTCATTGACAGGTATAATTGTGTGTCATCTGCATAACAATGAAAATGTATACAGTGCTTTCTAATAATGTTGCCTAACGGAAGCATATATAAACTAAAAAGAGTAGGGCCTAGCACAGATCCCTGTGGAACTCCATGACTAAGCTTTGAGTTGAAAGAAAACTCATTACTGACATGAACAAACTGGAACCTATCAGATAAATAAGATCTAAACCACTGCAACGAAGTTCCATTAAGTCCAACATAGTGTTCTAATCTATCAAGTAGAATATTATGATTAGGACAAAACACAATTAGGATTGTGTTTTGCTTGTTGTATGCTTGGACTATTGGACTGCTCCTGTTCTGTAAGGTAATCTGTTTTGCATTTCTCCGTGCAGTTGACTGCTACACTTTGGCTGGTTAGCCCAGGTTTAATCTTCAGCCAGTTGAGCCTCCTAGAGGTCTCCTAGCTTCCCGAGCCAAGACATTAATTGCATTGTTTGTTTTTGTGGCCACTGTGCACTGTGGTCTGCCTGCGGCACGTTATCGTGTTATGCCCTTAAGTGCACCCTGTTCCCTTTTTGTACGTCTTTATTTTTGATGATGTGTTAATAAATGTGCTGTGGTGAACTCCTGCTCGTAAATCCATTCTTCTTTCACTCCTCGTTGTGCTGCGTAAATGCGCACAAGGAGGTTTTTGACTGAATGGTCCAGCCACAAAAAGGATTTAGCGGGTTCACCCACACATCTGTTTTTCTTTTTTGGAACTGTGTTTTCACTCACCTTTGGGCTGGACTGAGTGCCCTGCAGTATGCTCTCAGCATGCCGGAGAAGGAGGGCAGCCGGGGGTCCCAGTGCAGAGGAGCAATGGGCCGCTGAATTTCTCCGGAGCCACATTGCTGAGGCTCTCTTGTCCCGTGGCCCAAAAAAGCTTCTGGAGAGCGTGGTGGCAGCAGTCAAGGTGGTCGAGGCTTATCCTGGACTTGGTAATCATCCCGAATTTGCCGAGCTGCTGTCAACCGTCACCGCTCTTTGGCGGTGTTTCCCGGATCTGGCGATTGGCTCATCTTCAGCTCAAAGACGAGGCCTCCCGGCGCAGGACCCAGCTCCTCCCCATGACACGGCTGTACCAAGATGGATGGAGGAGAATAACCTGGTGAAGATGCCACGACAGAGAGGAGAATCAGCAGCTGCAGGCTTTGGGTCTCCCTCGTCAGCCGTTTCACCAGTCCTCTGTAGACAGTGTCGTCCTGCGGGGAAACGACGGGAGAAGCCCTCTTCGTTTTCGGTGGCCAGCATCCCTCCAGCTGCCATGAGGTCTGCTAGGGGCACTCCGGGAACACCCAGCTCTGTTGCCATGGAGACGGCTCCTCCACAATTTGTTGAGAAGGGCCAGATCACCGTGGACACGGAGAAGGATGACCATTTGCTTACTGCAGCTGTGAACAACGAGCTCCGGGAGGACAGGCAAGTGTTTTTTCATTCCACCCAGTTTAATTATAACAAACCTTGTCTGTCTCCCGAGGGGGAGTCCCAGATTCGCCAGTCCGCTGGGTCCTCCCCTCCAGCTGCAAATGCTGACTATATTCCTGTTCTCTCCGTGTCTCCTTCTATGTTTCCTGAGCGCCCACTGGCCCAAGGCCAGAGCAATCGGATGGTGGAGGAGCCGGTGGCTTCAGAGGATTCCGCCCCAGAGTCAGCATGGAGATGTTCCCCTGTAGCCATGCCGGAGGAATCCCCAGTGTTGGAGCCACTGTAGGAAGATGATGGAACTGCTTACACCATCTTGCCAGCTGCGGAGGTGACCACAGTGGATTGGGAGCCTGAGCTGGACCTCCTCAAGGCCGGGCCTGAGCCTTCATCGTCGGGATCGATGGAGTCCTGCACGGTAGTTGAGCTCGAGCTCAGGCAAGTCCTTTCTCTTGTTTTTCTAATATCAGTTTTAGAGAGATCTTGTCTGGCTCTAGATGAGGAGAGTCAGGTGCAGAGCGCAGCTGCATCTGAACTTCCCTCACCGGGCTCTGCCACTGCCGGTGACCCTAATAGCCTGGTTTCTTCTCCCGCTCCTGGGTTTCCTTCTAGGGTTGCCGGAGAGGAACCACCATCTCCAGGGGTCTCCGCGGAACCGGTCTCTCCGCCTGACGATGTCGTGGGTCCAGCTCCCCTGCTGCCTGAGGCCGTCGTATGGGTCCCTCAGCAGGCTGAGTCTCTGTGGGTACGGCGTGCTGGCTTAGGACCCTCGTGGGGGCTGCCCTTTTTGTATGTCTTTATTTTTGAACTGTCTGCCCTTGTGTTACTAAATGTGTTGTGGTGAACTCTCTGCTCGTAAATCCATTCTTCCTTCACTCCTCGTTGCGCTGCGTAAAAGTGCACGAGGAGGTTTTTGACAGCCCGGGCCATGTAGATAATATGTTTCACACTTACTCACTGTGGGATTGCTCTGTGTGTGTGTTTAAAAAAAAAAAAGAAAAAAAAAAGGCCCACCACTGTCTGTATTGTTGCATTAACTTGCATGTGTGATGTGTAATTTACCCGAGTTGTGGAGTGAGGGTGTTGGGTGGGGGGCTGGCACAGTGGGGTATGGATGTACATATTGTCTGTTCGTAGAGTGTTTTTGATAGGCTTTGGATTGTACATATGTTCTGGGATTATTTTTATATGTTTTACTAGGAACTGTTTTATAATCGAGATGGCAGAATAATCCATCTGGCCGTGTGGAGGTGGGGCAGTAGTCCACCTGTCCCCCTCTAGTTTTAGTTATTTGTGTGCATGGATAGGCCCTGTTATTATATTTACTGTTAGCATGTGATTCGGGTCAAAATTTGGGTGGGCCTAATGGTGTGTGTCCTGGATTTTTCTATGGGAGGGTGTTATATATTAATTATGGTTGTCATTATTATTATTATATCATTATTATATTATTATTATATCATTATTATTATTATTGTGTGTCATGGGTGACCACTATGCCTTTCCGGTTCCGCCGCCACCCAAGGTATAAAAGGCCTACCCAGAAGAGGCACGGTCTCTTTACGACTAGCACCTCTGTCTGTACGGGAGCGCCTTTGGTTAGTGTGAGTCTGTTTAATAAAGTTCCATTCAACTGCATCTTCATCCTCATTCTTGGAGTACTAGTTATGGACATAACACGGTGTAGTGACGTGCGCTTCCCGTCATGCCACTGCACCGCCCTATATAAGGCAGAGGGCGTCCATATTGCGGCCTCTTTGACCAGTGCCCTCTGCCAGGTGCCTACCGTGTTACCGCTGTTGTATAACTTCAATAAAGTTGTGTTCGTCCAGCCATCTTGCCTCACCCTTCACCCAAGGTATTTTACCATACATAACAATAGGTATTACTTATATAAACCACAAGGTCTCAAAGTTACACAGAGTGAGGTCAAATATTCCAGCACAGTTTTAAGATGTTAAAATTAAGGACAGATTGCTATCAGGTACTGACTGGATATCAGGCTTTTTTACTTTTTCTCCTGCTCTCAAAGGCTGTGTTTGCATGTACTCTAAAAAACTGGTTAGTATTCAGGTGGTAATGTAAACAGCATAATCCAATATTCTTTTTCAGATAAAGGCCATTATTGGATTATAAGAAATCAGATAAACATGTCAAGATGGCAACAAACAAGCTTGGTTCAGCCTGGGCCAGTATGAAAACTATTGCAGGCCTTCAGAGCGCAGTAATTGTGTGTTTTTAGATGGTTTTAATTCAGACACAGAGCTGGCTAATGCTCTTAATTGTTTTTATGGTCGTTTTGATTCATTTGATTTTAGCACAGAAACCCAAAATTTGAAACAGAAACTCAGAAGACAATCAGCACTTTAATATTGAGGTGCAGGATGTTAAAAGGGCGTTCTGTGCTGTAAAAGTGAACAAAAGTCAGGGCCCTGATAATATATGTGGGCGCTTGGTAAAGTCCTGTGCACATGAACTGAGTCCTGTATTTCACTACATTTTCAATAAGTCCTTACAGACAACATGTGCCTAAGATCTGGAAAGATGTTGTGGTTGTCCCCGTTCCAAAATCCAGCTGTCCAAAAATGGTAAATGATTTTAGACCAGTTGCTCTGACCTTATTTTTAATGAAAATTTTGAAAAACTGGTCAGATGTGAGGTCCTAAAGCAGACTGAGCATGCATTGGATCCTTTGCAGTTTGCCTATAGGCCTCACAGAGGAGTGGAGGATGCCTCTGTCACTCTGTTTAACATGCTTTTTAAACATCTGGATTTTAATGGGACACACGCCAGGCTTTTATTTGTGGACTTTTCTTCCGCCTTTAATACAATCCAACCTCATATTTTAGTTGAAAGGCTCCTGCAACTATTTGATTTGAGTAATAATCTGGTGGGTTGGATTCTGATTTTTTTAACCAACAGGACACAGAGAGTAAGGGTCAATGGTACATTGTCTGACCAAAAGTGCTCTTCTACTGGCTCTCCGCAGGGGTGTGTGTTGTCACCACTACTCTTCATCCTGTACACAAACATGTGTCGGAGCAGACATGACAACAGACACATTATAAAGTATGCTGATGATTCAGTTGTTGTCAGTCTCCTCCAGGATGGTGAGAGTGGCCACGGCCCAGTAGTTGATGATTTTGTCCACTGGTGTGAGGATTCCTACCTGCAGCTGAATACGACAAAAACTAAAGATATGATTATTCACTTTAGGAGGAAAACTCCCAGGCACAAAGTCACTGTACTAAAAGGCCAGAACATTGAATGTGTACAATCCTACAAATATCTTGGGATGATTATTGATAGTAATTTGAACTTTGAAGAGAACTGTGAAGGGGTGTGCAAAAAGGGTCAGCAACATTTGCATTGTTTAAGGAAACTTGCACGCTTCCAAATTGACCCAACCATAATGGCAATGTTTTATCGGGCTTTTATTGAATCTGTTTTATCCTTTTCTTTAGTGTCATGGTTTGGTCAGATAAAACTGAAACAGAGGAAATCCATGGATCAGGTTGTTAGATGGTCCAGTCGCCTGGTGAGTCACAGCTGGGTCTGACATCCCCGTACACCAGACAGGTACAGAGGATTGCTACCTCCATTTTAAATGATGACTCCCACCCTTTGCACAGCCACCTTCAGCTTCTTCCCTCCAGAAGGAGGTTTGCTGTCCCAAAAAGTAAAACCCAGTGCTACAAAAACAGCTTTGTTTCTGCTGCTGTTAAAGAGTTGAACAAGATGTAACAATATATTGCACATAATTTAGTTACCTATTTATTAATTTGATTTTATATTTACTTATTTTTGTTAAGTTTTTTTATTGGGGTTCTAAATCTTTAATTGGGTTTTGGACTTTTGAGTCTTTAACCTCTTTGACTAGTCTTTAACTTTCTAATATGACTCTTCTCTCTTCTCTCTTTGTTTTTTCTCTTATCTCTTTGTCTTATGTCCTGATTGGTGGAGCTTTGAGTACTTTTATCAGGTTTATAGTCAGCTTCATGTGTGCCTGTGTTTGTGTCCATGTTGAATGTAATTGTGGTTTGTAAATATGGATGTCACCTGACTGCAAAACAAATCTACCTATGGGTACAAATAAAGAAACCTGAACCTGAACCTGAAGTTTATTGGTCAATAATCCACTTAATCATTTTCTGCCATGAAAATGAAGGACATGAACATTCTTCCCCTTCTGGGTGGAAGAAAAATAATGCCAATGTTCTAAAGAGAGTGTCTGTGAAAAATGGCAGTGCACACATAAATACATACACACATACAATATGTCTATCTGTTCTCTTTCAGGATATCAGGCTCATGCTGAGATCATCTCAGAAGCAGCAATTGTTTCCTGTATTTTCTCTCCCTTTGTTTTTCTTTCTTTCTCTCTCCCCCACCCCCCTCAACCCCTTTGTATCCCTTCAATTCCCTCCCCATTCCCTCCTGTCAGGTCCAGCATAAGTAAGACAATTTAAATAAAGTATTATAGTTATTATAGATATTATAGAGCAAGAGGAGTCTATCAATACTATTAATATATCAAATATGAGCAGAGCTCCTTTTCGCAAAGTAAATGTGTTTGACACAATAAGGCAAGCAGGTATCTGTTCTGGTTGCCAAGCTGCTGGACAGGACTGGTTCAAAAATGTAGGGTAGCCAGTAGGAACTTTCATATGTTTTAGCTACTCTAGAGGGCACTTTAGTGATGGTTTTTCCACTGAGGCAGGCCAGAGGGTGACCCCTCAGCCATTCTCTCCTCTGTCAGTGGCTTTTTCTAAAGTCTGTCCCTACAGGCAGAAGGCAATTTGAGAGGGGATGGGGGGTGGAGGGGTGCTATCCCCCTTGTTAGCAAAATAACCCCATTCCCATAAAGTGTGCAAGGACAGTTTAAACAACCGAATATATAAATACATGTCCTTATTCTTACTTGCAGTCAGTTTTAGAGATGTAGTGTAGTTGTAAATGTAAAGGGAAAATGTTATGATTTATAAGAAATATGTTGCATATTTAATAGAAAAAAGTTTTACATTTATGGATACTATATATATATATATATATATATATATATATATATATATACACAGTATATATATATATATATACTGTATATACTGTATATACTGTATACTGTATACTGTATATGGATAGTGCTAAATTTGTGTGCAAGAATGTAACAATTTTTATTGTAAAAATGGCAAATTTATAGGAAAATAGTACAAAATTCATTGGAAAAGTCACAAATTTGGGGGGAAAAGGTTGCAAATTTATAAGAAAAAAGTTATGCTTTTCCAACAAAAATGTTACAAGTTTACAATAAAAAACTCATAAATTGGTGAGAAAATGGGAAATTTATGAGAGAAAAAAATTACACATTTGTGCAACTTTTGCTCTTGTAAATTAACATTATTTTCTTTGTAATTATTTGACTATATTCTTGAAATGTGTTTTTTTTTCTTGAAAATTGTTTTTCTTCATTCATGAGTTGTTTTTTTTCCCTGTTACGAATTTGTACCTTACTCTTTGGGACATGCATATGTTTGTGGCTCTTTAATTGCATTAGAAGCACATTTTATTGTATTTTTGCAAATTAATTTACATTTATATGTTTGTACCTTGTGCTAAATTTGTGAATGCGCGACCACCCCCTTGTAAAAATAACTCACTGCCTACTGCAATGCAAATAAATTATTGCAAATATCTCTTTTTCAGTAGCTGCTGGGGGGGAGAGCAGACGTTTGAAACAGCAGTGCGCATGCGCAGCGTAGTCCTCATCTGTGGAAGCTTGTGAGGACCGTTACCGTCACAGAGGACCACCACCACGGTTAAACACGGAGCGCGGCACAGCCCGCACACAGGCGCTCTTTCCTGGTGGAATAAAACATTTAACCAAAAGGAGTGTCGACTGGCAGACGAGCTCCAGGTTTGTCTGTTTGCTGGCGGTGACATTTCCTCCATAAAATGTAGCCGGCGGCGCCAGAGTGCGGCGGGTCGTCGTAATAGCGCCGTGGCTGCGTGGCTCTTCCCGGGGATGCCATGAAAATCAGAGCCGCCGAGTGACCGATGAGCGACCGCTGCTTCTACCACACGCTCGGCGGTGGTCACGGTGGGCCATGGATATCGGTGGAAAGGCATACGTAAGGTAGCGGCTACGAGCATCCAGGGAGCGCCTCTGTCTGTCCCACAGTCCAGTCCCCGCCGGCGCTGAGTGAAGGATGGATTTCAGCCTGCTCCGGAGGATCATCAGCAGATACGTGAGGGCCCAGTCCGTCTCTGTGTGTGTCCGTGTGCGCTGTCACGAGTGGGGCTGTCTGTCTGGACGCGCACGGTCCATGGCTACACGTTTCGTTTTATGTGCTCCTCAACCAGGGATCAACCTCGAGCTACCAGGGGAAAAAAAAGCCATTTTGAGCAAATTTTGCCGAGTACAGTGTTAGTTTTTTTTTTTTTCCTGACTAAATGTCACACTTTTCCCCATAAATTTGTAAGAGATCTTATATTTATTAACATTTTTTCATGCAGATTTATTGATTTTTGTTTTCCATGTCAATCTGTCAGGTTTTCTGTTAAATTTGTAGCTTTATTCTTATAAATCTAAAAGTTTTTCTGTAAATTTTAAGCTAGTTAAAAAAAACACAAAAGTTGCAACTTTGCTTGTAAATTTGGTTTTTTTTAGGCTCACTATAAATTTAAGTTTCTTGTAAGTTTGCATTTTTTCCTCGTAAATGTATGAATTCTTGCAACTTTCCATTTTTTTCCTTAAAAATATTTTCTCATTAATTTCCTCATACAAAAAGATTTCTTGAAAATTAGCTTGCTTTCTTGTAAATATGACTGTCTCATAAATGTAGGTTTTTTCTTTTAAGAAATTGCAATTTTCTTTGTAAATTTGCATTTTTCTCTTAAATTTGCAGCTCCTGTAAGTTTTAGTTTTCCTGCAAATTTCAAACTTTTTACACTTGTTTTTTTAATCTTTAATCACAAAACTAAATTTGCAGCTCTCTTCATAAATTTCTTTTCTTCCCACATTTAGTGTAAGATGTTTGAAATTAACATTTTCATACCTCAGAAATTTGACTTTATTTTTCTGCAAGTTTAAATTTTTCTTAACACTTTTTAAAAACTTTACTTAATTACCCTAAATTTGAAACTTTCCTGGTAAATTTGTGACTATTTCTTCCTGCCTTTACCACTTTAATCTTATACATTTTTTTACTGTATGTTTGTGAGGTTTTAGTTTTAAAATTGCAGTGTTTCTCATACATTTGACCCTTTCTTCTTGCAAGTTTTCAACTCTTTTCTCAAAAATGCACATGCTTTGTCTTAAAGTCACGGGGAGCCACTGGTTATGAGCAAAAGTGCTGCTTGTAGCTCCAGAGCTACAGGTTGCAGACCCCTCTTCTAAACTGCCATGCTTGTTGATTCTCATTGTGTGTTTCTCAAGCAGGCGCTGGATGTAAATAACTTGTAGTCTGGTAAACATTTCACTCAGGCAGACAGGGAGTTAATTGTTGGCTTCACAATGTTGGTTTTTTCTTTTTTTTTTGTGGAGTTGAATGGGGAATGTGCCAGTGGGCGCACACAGGCAATGATGACTGGTGAATGTGCAGAATAGAAATGAACTTGGCTGGCCTATTTTCCTGAGCTGCGACATGCATGCATACTAAACTGTCTCACCAACTGTCTGTAGAGGAAGTGTACCCCAATGAGGGCTCACAGGAGCCTCATAGGTCCTCCTCATCGCACTGTACTTGCACCCAATATCCAGGCTTGTTGTGCAGCTTTAGAGGAAGAGAGATCTGTGATTACCATCTTCATCAACAATCGTCTCCGTTTGCAGGAAATGCCTACATATTAATGATGGTGAGATGTAATTATAGTCTTGGCTGCTGCCCATCAGCCACCTCTGACTGTCTGGCATGGATGTTGTAACCTCTGCTATCAGGGAAGAGTTTTTTTAATCAAAAAAAAAAAAGTCTGCATGGAGCAATAAAACATATTGGCGTTTGAAACTGAAGGTGAAACAGTTGAGTCATAAGAATAAACTGGGTGGTAAACATTTGTCTCAAGAGAGGCTTTTTTGTTCTTAAACATGAAACTTTTCTTGGAAATTTGCAACTTTTATTTAAGTAAAATTTGCATTTTTATTCTCTTAAATTTGCTTTGTAATCCTCTTATTTTTGTGTTTTTTCTTATTTTGAGACTTTTTCCACATAAACTTGCACATTTTTCTTGTCAAGTTGTAACATTTTTTGTCATGATTTGCTACATTTCTCTTTAATAATTTTGCTTTATCTTTTTTTTTTTTTAAATAAAGCTTTTGTTGCAGCCACTGGTTATGACCAAAAGAAGCACAAGTAGTTCCGGAGCCACAGGTTGCAGACCCCTGATTTGGCTTGACAGGAAGCAGCTGTTTTGTGGGTGGCTGAATTAAAGGGGGGGGGGGAATGTCTTTAAGGAACCAACCCTGACAGCCTCAGTGATGCTCATCAGGGACCCTCCAGAGTATCGACCAATCGGCTGCAGTCGGTGACCTCAGCTGACCTTAAAGCTGGCTCAGGTGCTGTGACGATAACCGGCGGCATGTTTGTGAAATTCTTGTTCATCACGCTTGTTTTATACAAAAAGCACGTGTGTGTTTGTGTGTTCAGCGGGCGTGTGACACTAGTGTGCAGCGAGGTTGACGGATGCTTCGGCGGGGGTTGATTTCGGGGGAAATCAGATCTACGAGGAAGGCGGGGAGCCAGAAGAGGGTCATTGAACATGCTGCTCATCCTTCACCCCTTTCCCCTTTGCAGCCTCCAACAATTTGCCCTAGACAAGGTATTAATCATTAGTTTAATTATCCAGATATTGATTTAGAACTTGATGGAATGGATGATGTACGTCTGCGCCTTCTATTAATGCTTCCATGCCTGCAGACAGCTGCTCTGGTAATGAGGTGACAGAGCAGAGCAAACATTACATCATGCAATGTGATTAACATGCAATAAGCAGGCCATCCAAGACAGAGAGAGAGAGAGTAGTACACTTTCATTGAGGTCACTGCCCTGATGTAGCCAGTCTGCAGTCCTTGGATTTTTTTTTCTTTTGAACTGAATTAGTTAATCCTCAGGCATATAAGGATGCGCTTAAGATTTAGGCCAATTTATGTGCCATTTATGTGGTAACTTATGTACTTATTTTCACTCCAACTAGTGACTTTTCCATGATAAGAGAAATAAGAATTTTTCATATTTGACACATCCTATAAACAGCAGTTTTAAGTCCTAAATAGACAAATTCAATTCAATTCAATTCAACTTTATTTATATAGCGCCATTTCACAACAACAGTCATCTCATAGCACTATCAACTGTAGGGGGGAACCCCCACAGTTGCAGAAAGACCCCAGCAATCAGGCGATCCCCTGTGAGCAAGCACTTGGCGACGGTGGAGAGGAAAAACTCCCTTTTAACAGGAAGAAACCTCCAGCAGAACCAGGCTCAGGGAGGGGCAGTCATCTGCTGCGACTGGCTGGGGGGTGAGGGGATAGAGAAGAAGAAAAGAACAGACATGTAGAGAGCAAACAGCACGATGGGGACTCAATCTATGGGAGAGAACAAACAGATGTTAATGACCAGCAAAAAAAAATATTTCATAGAGAGTGAGGAAAGGAGTGAGGCCCAGTGCATTACTGGAGGTCCCCCGGCTGACTAAACCTATTAGCAGCATAACTAAGGGAGGGTTCAGAAACACATGATCCCTCCCTAATTGTAGGCTATTTCAAAAAGGTAGGTTTTAGCCCTATTCTTAAAAACAGAGATCGAGTCTGACTCCCGAATCCAGATTGGCAGCTGATTCCACAGGAGAGGAGCTTGATAACTGAAGGCTCTGCCTCCCATTGTACTTTTGGAGATTCTAGGTATTACAAGTAATCCTGCATTTTGGGAGCGTAGTGCTCTGTTAGGATAATACGGTAGTATCAGATCTTTTAAATAAAAAGGAGCCTGATTGTTTAGAGCTTTGTAAGTAAGAAGAAGGATTTTAAACTTAATTCTAAACTCTATGGGAAGCCAATGAAGGGAGGCCAGAACCGGAGAGATATGATCTGTCTTTCTAGTACCTGTTAAAACTCTTGCTGCAGCATTTTGGATCAGCTGAAGACTTTTTAAAGATGTTTTAGGACAGCCTGATAATAAAGAATTACAATAATCTAATCTCGAGCTAACAAAAGCGTGGATCAGTTTCTCAGCATCACTCTGAGACAAGATGCTCCTAATCTTGGCAATATTACGCAAATGATAGAAGGCAGTCTTAGAAACAAATTTAATATGTGAATTGAAGGACAAATCCTGATCAAAAATAACTCCAAGGTTCCTCACAGAGCTATTAAGAGAAAGAGTAACTGCATCCAAACTGAAAGTTTGATTTGGAAAGGAATTTTGGACCAACAAGAATGACTTCAGTCTTATCTGAATTTAATAGCAAGAAATTACAAGTCATCCAAGCTTTGATTTCCTTAAGACAGGCTTCTAACTTGGCTAATTGATTACTATCATCTGGCTTCATTGACAGGTATAATTGTGTGTCATCTGCATAACAATGAAAATGTATACAGTGCTTTCTAATAATGTTGCCTAACGGAAGCATATATAAACTAAAAAGAGTAGGGCCTAGCACAGATCCCTGTGGAACTCCATGACTAAGCTTTGAGTTGAAAGAAAACTCATTATTTACATGAACAAACTGGAACCTATCAGATAAATAAGATCTAAACCATTGCAACAAAGTTCCATTAAGTCCAACATAGTGTTCTAATCTATCAAGTAGAATATTATGATCGATAGTATCAAAAGCTGCACTAAGGTCTAAAAGGACAAGTACAGAAACTAGTCCATTATCAGATGCAATGAGGAGGTTGTTAGTGACCTTCGCTAAGGCTGTTTCAGTACTATGATGGATTCTAAACCCAGATTGAAACTCTTCAAGTAAACCATTTCCCTGCAGGTGGTTAAATAATTGCGTAGCAACAACTCTTTCTAAGATTTTTGAAATGAAAGGGAGATTAGAGATTGGTCTATAGTTAGCTAAAGCTCCTGGATCTAGCATTGGCTTTTTGAGTAAGGGTTTAATTACAGCCGTTTTAAAAGCCTGCGGTACATGGCCTAAAGTTAATGAAGAATTGATTATATGAAGAATAAAGCTACCAATAAGTGGGAAGACTTCTTTAAATAACCTGGTAGGAATAGGGTCTAAAAGACAAGTTGAAGGTTTGGATAAGGAAACTATTTTGTCTAACTCACAAAGGTCGATTGGAGTAAACTCATCAAGACAGACATCAATAGAAGGGGTTGTAGTAGTTACAGTATTTAAGTTAACTGTGGGAAGAATCTGATTGATTTTATCTCTGATGGATGAAATTTTATTATTGAAAAAGTTCATAAAGTCCTGACTAGTAAGCTCTAAGGGAATGCTAGGATTGACAGAGTCCTGACTCTTTGTCAACCTGGCTACAGTACTGAAAAGAAACCTGGGATTATTCTTGTTCTCTTCTATTAATGCAGAGTAATAACTCGTTCTAGCTTTTCTAAGAGATTTTTTATAAATTAAAAGATGATTTCTCCAAGCTAAATAGATTTCATCTAAATTAGTAGAGCGCCATTTTCTTTCTAATTGACGAGTCTTCTGTTTTAAGGTACGAGTTTCTGTGTTGAACCAAGGAGTTAGAAATCTCTGATTAGACTTTTTCTTTTTTAAGGGGGCCACCAAGTCTAGAGTCTGATGCAGAGAAGCTGAAACACTATCCACCATGTTATCAATTACAGAAGGAGCAAGCTGTCTATAGCTTATTTCCGTTGTGTTGACACATGGCATAGAGGAAACAATCTGCATAAATTTGGAAACAGCATCATCTGAGAGGCATCTACTGTCATAATATTTTTCTTTAGGAGCCAAATAGTCAGAAATGGTAAAATCAAAGGTTAACAGACAATGGTCTGACAGTACAGGGTTATGAGGAGACACTACAAGATTTTCTATTTCTATGCCATATGTCAAAACAAGGTCCAGTGTATGGTGGAGGTAATGAGTAGAATTTCCTACTTTCTGAG
Organism: Pholidichthys leucotaenia; assembly: GCA_020510985.1. NCBI lineage: Eukaryota > Metazoa > Chordata > Actinopteri > Cichliformes > Pholidichthyidae > Pholidichthys > Pholidichthys leucotaenia. The sequence continues at coordinate 84,657,722 of CM035843.1, forward strand.
AAAACCCAATCGAATCTAATATTGAATTGAATGCCACATTAAGGCAGTCACTGTCTACATCCACATGTATATTAAAGTCCCCTACTATAATTATTCTATCAGATTTCAGCACTAAATCAGCTAAGAAATCAGCAAATTCGGATAAAAATTCTGAGTAGGTTGATGGGGGACGATAAACTATGGCAAATAAAATTGGGTTTAACCTAAAATTGCTAAAGTGCCCAATACTGAGGACCAGGCCCTCAAAGGAATTATAACATGTTTTTTGCTTTACATTAACTCGTAATTTGGAATGGTAACTTGTTGCTACTCCTCCTCCACGACCAGAACTTCTGGGATTTTGACAGTTTAAATAACCAGAGGGAGTTGATTCATTTAAACCAACATAATCCTCTTGTCCTAACCAAGTCTCTGTAAGGGAAGTTAAATCAATCTGATGATCAATTAACAAATCATGGACTAACAGAGACTTGGGAGTTAGAGACCTAATATTTAATAAACCACATTTAATTTTTGAAATTATGAGGAGGAACAGAGGCCAAATCATTCAGTTTAGAGGCTTTATGTTTAATTTGAGTTTTACCAATATTTTGCTTTATCACTTTGGGATGCTTATACATTATATTTTTATTTACTTTGGAGGGAGCAGACAACGATTCTCTGATGGGAAAGACAGGGGCTAAGCTGAGGGGTGGCGGATGAAGAGGAGCTGCAGAGAGGCGTGTAAGACTGCGACTCTGCTTCCTGGTCCCAACTCTGAGTAGTCATGGTTTTGGAAATTTGGATAAAAAAGATGCCAGATTGTTAGATAAATGAGAAGCACCATCCAAAGTGGGATGAATGCTGTCTCGTCTCATAAGACCAGGTTTTCCCCAAAAAGAGCTCCAATTGTCAATGTAGCCCACGTCATTTTTAGGACACCACACAGACAGCCAGCGGTTCAAGGATGACGAGCGGCTAAACATGTCATCACTGGTCAGATTGGGGAGGGGCCCAGAGAATACTACAGTGGCAGACATCGTTTTTGCAAAGTCACACACCGATTCTATATTAAGTTTCGTGACTTCTGACTGCCGGAGACGGATGTCATTAATGCCGGCGTGAATAACAATTGTGGAATGTTTACAGTTACTTTTAGCCAGCATTTTCAAATTTGACTCGATGTCGCCTGCTCTGGCCCCAGGAATGCATTGGACTATGGCCGCTGGAGTCTCTAGGTTCACGTTTCTGACTACAGAGTCACCAATGATCAGAGTTTTTTCCTCAGCGGGTGTGTCGCTGAGCGGGGAAAAACGATTAGAAACGTGAACAGGTTGGTCGTGTACCGGGGCTTTGCGACTAGGCTTCCTTCTCACCGTCACCCACCCAGTCTCCTCGCTGCTGAGGAGAGCCGAGGGACCGCTGACAGTGGGACCTAAGCTAGCTAGCCCCGCTGCAGCTAATGGGCGTCCGTCAAGATTAACTGGCGCAGACGGTGTTTCAATGCAGCGGAGCCGGGATTCCAAATCAGACAACCTCGCCTCGAGCGCCTCAAAAAGACAACATTTATTACATTTACCGTTATCGCTAAAAGAGGCAGAGGTGTAGCTAAACATCTGACAGAGAGAGCACACCAGAGGAGGAGAGGAAAGAGAGCTAGTAGCCATAGCTAGAGAGCAAACCACAAAGCAAACCACACAGGCAGACAGCAAAACAGGAAGTGACGATACGTTACCACAAGGAGGTGACGATCCGATCGAGCATTGCGCAATAAAAAGCACTACAGGAGCTCATTAAGCTACAGCTGTAGGATGTAGATCAGGGGTACTCAGATTTTTTAACGAAAGGTCCACATTTGTTTTTTCCCGTTGGCTAACATGCTGCATGGGTGGATATCTCGTTTCCCTGTTGGGGGGCTAGAAAGAGAACAATTTTCTCCAGAGTATTGAGGGGGCACGATAAATATTAATTGTACACAGTCTCAAATTTTCCTCATGGGGGAAAAGAAAGCTGCAATTTAACAAGAAAAAAGTCACAAGTTTTATGAGAAGGAACTTGCTAATTTACAAGAAAAGGTTGCAAATTTCCAAAAAGTAAGATTTCCTAGAAAAAAAAATGCAAATGTATGAGAATTATGTAAATTTACAAGGAAAAAACCTCACAGATTTATTAGATAAAGGTTGCAAATTTACAAGACTAAAATACAGATTTAAAATGCAAAAAGTAGTTAAATTTTCAAGAAAAAGTTGTAAATTTACAAATGTAGTTAATTAATGAGAAAAAATTACAAATTTATGAGAAAAGGTGCAAATTTTAAAGCAAAAAATGCATTTATACTTAGCATTGGTGCTTCAAGTGCATTTTGTTCAGTTGTGTAACATGATATGGAGGAGTTTATGATGATTTTGGGGGACAGTTCTCTCTTTTTCCAGGTTGGGGGGGACATGTCCCACCATCTCCCCCTTCATTTGCACCTACGGCATGCTGAGAGTGATACAGGTCACCGCAATCTGTCCATGCCATGGAAGAAACAGAGTAAATAGAACAACTTTTTACAGAGCCTGTGCTCTCAAGTTGGAGGAAAACACTATTGGCTTTATGAATGAAAATAACCTACATACATACCCTGAATGCTCAGTCGGCGGCGGCGGCACAGCATGGTGGTTTGGATTGGTGGGAGAAACTGCACTGTTTGCTTGTAGCGAAAGCATGGGGCCTGTGCGTAGGGGTTGTGATGGGATGTTTTTGTGTCCTCACCTCGTGGTTCTATGGATGGTGCTGTTTGGGATGGCCATGTTTGGTCTCCTGGTGACATTTTTTTTTTGCTTTTTTTGGTGATGGTTCAATTTGTAAGTACAACTCCTTGTTGGTAGCAACACAGGGTTAAACCAGCAAGCAACCCAGGCTGAAGACCAACACCATCAACATCACCCAAGAATCCCCACCGCCCACCAGAGGAGCATGGCCACCACCCCAAGGGCCCCAGTCTGGAGACTCATGGTGACATTTTTACATTCCCACGCTTTGTGGTGATGCAAAGCAGCCACAAGCTAAACTGAGAAGAAACAGCCGAGTGAGCATGCTCCCGCAGCGGGCCAATCAGTTTCTGGCAGACCCATCATTTTTTGGCATGACAGCTGTAAGGCGGCCGTGTGCGTGAGGTGCACTCTTGCACGAGCAGCGGTTTTGCTTGGCACATATGCAACACTGACACATTTGGTGATTTTTAGCAGCGCAGCAAAGTTGGTGGGCACAGTGAGGTACACATGCCTTAATGTAGTGCTTGTTGGGATCTAGACTGATTTGTGGTTTGGTCCGCAACCGGATCTTGGTCCTGACTTTGCAGAGCCTGGATGTAGATTATAGTGCTTTGCTGTTGGCCCAAGCATGGATATTGTTCTTGTTGCTGTATCCAAATATTCAAATATCTGGATCGTCCTTCATTACACTTGTATTTGTATTTCAAAGTTGATGATCAGATTTTCACTTTTTCTATCAAGCTGCTCAATTTATAAAAAAAAACAAAAAACAAAAAACAGCAGGGCCTCGATTATACCCCCCCAACCCCCCCCCACAAATTTACATGAATAATTTTATAATTGCATAAGAAAAAAAAAAGATTCAAGTTTACATGACAAAAACTCCAAATTTCTGAGAAAAAAGTTGTAAATTTACAAGAAAGTAGAAAATTTAAGGAGAAAAGCTTTAAAACTACATGGAAAAAAATGCAGATTTTTTAGGAATATAAATTTAAAAGGTTAAAAAAGTCAAATTTGGAAATTTATGAGGAAAAAATGCAAGAAAACTTGTAGATTTAATGTGAAAATTAAAAATTTATAAGAATATTCACGTCTAAACTAGAAAAGCACTCAGAGAGTGCATACCTCCGCCAAGGCTCCTTCCATCTCTCAGGTTCAGGTTACTTTATTTGTACCCGTAGGTAGATTTGTTTTGCAGTCTGGTGACATCCATATATACAAGCCACAAATTACATTCAACATAGACACAAACACAGGCACATATGAAGCTGACTATAAACATGATAAAAATACTCAAGGCTCCATCAATCAGGGTATAAAAAGACAAAGAGATGGGAGGAAAACCAGAGGTAAGAGAAAAGGGTCATATTTAAAGTTAAAAACTAGTCAAAGAGGTTAAAAACTCAAAGGTCTAAAACCCAATAAAATATTTAGAACCCAAGTGACATCCTACAAAAATAAGTAAATATAAAATGGAGTTAATAAATAGGTACCTAAATTATGTGCAACATATTTTTACAGCTTGTTCAACTCTTTGACAGCAGCAGGGACAAAGCTGTTTTTGTAGCGCTGGGTTCTACTTTTTGGGACAGCAAACCTCCGTCTTGAGGGAAGAAGCTGAAAGTGGCAGTGCAAAGGGTGGGAGTCATCATTTAAAATGGAGGTAGCCATCCTCTGTACTTGTCTGGTGTACAGGGATGTCGGGCTCAGCTGTGACTCACCAAGCAAATGACTGGACCATCTAACTACCTGATCCAAGGATTTCCTCTGTTTCAGTTTTATCTGACCAAACCATGACACTAAAGAAAAGGATAAAACAGATTCAATAAAAGCCCGATAAAACATTGTCATTATGGTTCGGTCAACTTGGAAGCGTGCAAGTTTTCTCAAGCAATGCAAATGTTGCTGACCCTTTTTGCACACCCTTTCACAGTTCTCTTCAAACTTTAAATTACTATCAATAATCGTCCCAAGATATTTGTAGGATTGTACACATTTGGTGGTCTGGCCTTTTAGTACGGTGACTTTGTGCCTGGGATTTTTCCTCCTAAAGTCAATAATTGTCTTTAGTTTTTGTCGTATTCAGCTGCGGGTAGGAATCCTCACACCAGTGAACAAAATCATCAACTACTGGGCTGTGGCCACTCTCACCATCCTGGAGGAGACTGACAACAACTGAATCATCAGCATACTTTATAATGTGTCTGTTGTCATGTCTGCTCCGACACACGTTTGTGTACAGGATGAAGAGTAGTGGTGACAACACACACCCCTGAGGAGAGCCAGTAGAAGAGCACTTTAGGTCCGACAATGTACCATTGACCCTTACTCTCTGCGTCCTGTTGGTTAAGAAATCCAGAATCCAACCCACCAGATTATTACTCAAATCAAATAGTTGCAGGAGCCTTTCAACTAAGATATGAGGTTGGATTGTATTGAAGGCGGAGGAAAAGTCCACAAATAAAAGTCTGGCGTGTGTCCCATTAAAATCCAGATGTCTAAAAAGCATGTTAAACAGAGTGACAGTAGCATCCTCCACTCCTCTGTGAGGCCTATAGGCAAACTGCAAAGGATCCAATGCATGCTCAGTCTGCTTTAGGACCTCACATCTGACCAATTTTTCAAAAATTTTCATTAAAATTGAAGTCAAAGCAACTGGTCTAAAGTCGTTTACCATTTTAGGACAGCTGGATTTTGGAACGGGGACAACCACGGCTTCTTTCCAGATCTTAGGCTCATGTTGTGTCTGTAAGGACTTGTTGAAAATGTAATGAAATATAGGACTCAGTTCATGTGCACAGGACTTTACCAAGCGCCCACATATATTATCAGGGCCCTGACTTTTGTTCACTTTTACAGCGCAGAACTCCCTTTTAACATCCTGTACCTCAATATTAAAGTGCTGATTGTCTTTGAGTTTCTGTTTCAAATCTTGGGTTTCAGTACTAAAATCAAAGGAGTCAAAACAACCATAAAAACAATTAAGAGCATTAGCCAGCTCTGTGTCTGAATTAAAACCATCTAAAAACACACGATTACTGCGCTCTGTGCTCTGAAGGCCTACAATAGTTTTCATACTGGCCCAGGCTGAACCAAGTTTCTTTGCTGCCATCTTGCTTTCCAACTCTGATTTATAATTCTGTTTTGCTCTTAAAATTTCGGCCTTCAGCTCCTTTGTGGCAACCTGTAGCTCAGAAACAGACCCCTGTTTAAAGGCAAGTGCTTTCCTCTGTAAGCAGGATTTAACTGATTTTGTAACCCATGGTTTGTTGTTGGGATATACACTCACCGCCCACTTTATTAGGTACACCATGCTAGTAACGGGTTGGACCCCCTTTTGCCTTCAGAACTGCCTCAATTCTTCGTGGCATAGATTGAACAAGGTGCTGGAAGCATTCCTCACAGAGTTTGGTCCATATTGACATGATGGCATCACACAGTTGGCGCAGATTTGTCGGCTGCACATCCATGATGCGAATCTCCCGTTCCACCACATCCCAAAGATGCTCTATTGGATTGAGATCTGGTGACTGTGGAGGCCATTTGAGTACAGTGAACTCATTGTCATGTTCAAGAAACCAGTCTGAGATGATTCCAGCTTTATGACATGGCACATTATCCTGCTGAAAGTAGCCATCAGAAGTTGGGTACATTGTGGTCATAAAGGGATGGACATGGTCAGCAACAATACTCAGGTAGGCTGTAGCGTTGCAACGATGCTCAATTGGTACCAAGGGGCCCAAAGAGTGCCAAGAAAATATTCCCCACACCATTACACCACCACCACCAGCCTGAACCATTGATACAAGGCAGGATGGATCCATGCTTTCATGTTGTTGACGCCAAATTCTGACCCTACCATCCGAATGTCGCAGCAGAAATCGAGACTCATCAGACCAGGCAACGTTTTTCCAATCTTCTATTGTCCAATTTCGATGAGCTTGTGCAAATTGTAGCCTCAGTTTCCTGTTCTTAGCTGAAAGGAGTGGCACCCGGCGTGGTCTTCTGCTGCTGTAGCCCATCTGCCTCAAAGTTCGACGTACTGTGCGTTCAGAGATGCTCTTCTGCCTACCTTGGTTGTAACGGGTGGTTATTTGAGTCACTGTTGCCTTTCTATCAGCTCGAACCAGTCTGGCCATTCTCCTCTGACCTCTGGCATCAACAAGGCATTTCCGCCCACAGAACTGCCGCTCACTGGATATTTTTTCTTTTTCGGACCATTCTCTGTAAACCCTAGAGATGGTTGTGCGTGAAAATCCCAGTAGATCAGCAGTTTCTGAAATACTCAGACCAGCCCTTCTGGCACCAACAACCATGCCACGTTCAAAGTCACTCAAATCACCTTTCTTCCCCATACTGATGCTCGGTTTGAACTGCAGGAGATTGTCTTGACCATGTCTACATGCCTAAATGCACTGAGTTGCTGCCATGTGATTGGCTGATTAGAAATTAAGTGTTAACGAGCAGTTGGACAGGTGTACCTAATAAAGTGGCCGGTGAGTGTATTTTGACACCTTTACGTGGAACAATCTTATTTTTACAGAAAGCCATGTATGAGCATGTGACGTCCACCAAAGAGTCCAAATCATCCCCGCAGGCCAGTGTGAACATCTCCCAGTCTGTACAGTCAAAGCATTCCTGGAGGCTGTGCACTGAATCTTCTGTCCACACATCAGTGTCTCTCGTCTCCACCTTGCCTCTTCTGAGAGCAGTTTTATATGTGGGCAGCAAATGTACACAGTTGTGATCTGAGGATCCTAAAGGAGGAAGGGGGAGTGATTTATAGGCCCTCTCAATGGATCCATAGCACAGGTCCAATGTCTTTTTTCGCCTGGTTTGGCAGGAGACATACTGATAAAAGTTTTTAAGTGTCTTCTTTAAAGAAACATGGTTGAAATCCCCAAGAATGAAATTTGGCGCCTCTGGAGAAATTGATTGCAGCTGCTGGATCACATCAAAGATTGTGCTGCAGACTTCCGGTCTGGACGCCATGGCGACTGCAGCTTAACACTGAAGCTCTCAGACTCAATCCAGGATAACACCTTGAAAATCAAACTTAACGGATTTTTGGAGGAGTGAAAATCAAAAGACAAAATCATCATGTCTAAAGGAAAACAGAAGAAACTGAAATTCTCCAGGCCAGGACACGTTTCGGCCGGAGAATCTGAACTGGAAGATCCCCGTTCAGAAGACGAGGAGCTGGTGATAGCTAACAAAAGGGTTAGCCTGAAATCACTATTTGAGGAACTACGACGATTTCGCCGAGATGTTACGGCCGAATTTCGGGAATTCAGAGAAGAATTGAAAAGGACAAACAGCAGAGTGGACCAGGCCGAGAACCGAATCTTGGAAACAGAGGATCGAATAAAAGTGCTCGAAGATTCTGTGCTGGACCTACGCAAAAGACAAGCAGCTATAGAGGCTAAGCTAACCGACCAAGAAGGAAAACAAAGAAGAGATAACATAAGAATTCATGGTCTGATAGAAGGAACCGAAAATGGTTTTAACTCAATGGCAGAATGCGTGGAATCCTTACTAAGAGAGAAATTGGATATTCCACAAACCACCGACTTGAAGATAGAAAAGGCACATCGTTCATTAGCCGCTAGGCCGGCGGCGGAAGCGCCCCCACGTTCGGTGTTGGTAAGATTTTCCAATTTCAAAATAAAACAAGAGGTTGTAAGACTGGCCTGGCAGAAAAAAGGATTTATGCACCAGGAGAGAAAAGTCTACGTGGAACACGATTACGCCCCGGAGGTCCTTAAAAAGCGCAGGGAATACAATGACGCGAAAAAGGTGTTAAGAGAGAAGAAATTGCGCTTTCAGACACCATTTCCTGCGAAGTTAAGGGTCTTCTACGGCGATGAAACGTGTCTCTATAATTCGGCGGAAGAAGCAACAGCTGACATGGCGAAAAGAGGGCTCCCGGTAACGGTATTTAAACCCGCGGCAGACCCGAGTGTGAAGATCAAAGCGCAAACATGGACAACACAAAGACCCTCAAAATCCACGGACCAGCAGCGGGAAACCCAGCACCAGAGCGTCGCGGATAAACTATCCGTTTTCAGGTTGGAATAGCGACCTTTTTTTTTTTTTTCCTCTTGAATCAATCCGCACATCCAACCCCCCTCATACAAGGTAACAAACATTAAAGGAGATGCATATTCAGCATGTGGTAAAACATTTCATGGAACAATCATATTATTTGAAACAAATAAGTCTTTGTAATAAAAAAAAAAAAAAAAAAAAAAAACTTGTTAAAATAGAAATGTGACAATAATCCACATGTTCTCCTCATACTAACAAATACTGTTTTTGCGTGAATGTTTGATGTGATGGGGGTGGGAGGGTGCACACAATTTCACAGGGTTTAGGCATAAAAGGAAAAAAAAAAAAATCATTACAAGTTTGGATTGGGTTCTGAAACTCACGTTAAAAGCATGGGACAACTTTCAGTGGTAAGAGAGGGCCCTCAACACGTAACAGAGTTTGAGGAATTTCCCTCAGAGCCTTCACTCCATCAAGGCTCTTACAGGGTCTTTAAAAAGACCTCAGCTCAGGAAGTTCTTTTGACAGCTTTTTGTTTTAAAGTTTTTTACACTATGTTCTTAATGTTTTTCTTGTTTTTAATGTTCTTTCAGTTTCTGAGTAGCACAAAAGAGGGCCACCACACAGTTATACTAAACAAAACAACACAATGGAGAAACAGGGTGTAACCAAAATAATTTCATATAATGTAAAAGGAATCCTGAATCCAGTTAAAAGATCCAAGATTCTAGGCAAAATGAAAAAAGACAAAGCAGGAATAATACTTTTACAAGAAACCCACCTAACAGACGTGGAACACAATAAACTCAGTAGACAAGGGTTTAAAATGATCTCTTCATCTTCATATAAATCAGGGAGGAGGAGGGGAGTAGCAACATTGATATCAACCAAAATTACATTTGAAAAAAAGTCAGAACACAAAGATAAAGAAGGGAGATACAGTTTGGTAACTGGGCGGCTAGAGGGAGAAGATATCACCCTGCTGAATGTGTATGCTCCCCCAGGGGCTAACTGGAAATTTTATAAAAATGTATTCGACCCAATGATAACTAAAGCTCAAGGTTTAGTGATATGTGGTGGGGACTTCAATCTTAGACTGAATCCATACTGGGATGCTTCTGGTAATTCCCCACATCAAAATAACACCCAAAACAGGAATACTCGGATGCTACTAAAAGAATTGGGAGTCTGTGACGTGTGGAGGGAACTCAACCCCAGTGTAAAAGACTATACATTTTACTCAACTCCACATTCATCTTACTCAAGGATTGACTATTTTTTTATGTTTAATAGAGACATTGGTAGAGTAAAAACATGTAAAATAGGACTGATGGATCTCTCCGACCACAGTCCGATCTACATGGACTTAAATATCCAAAAATACACAAATAATACATTTTCTTGGAGGTTAAATTCAAATGTCCTGAAAGGACCATTGAAAGATGAATTGGAGTCAGATATTCTCAGATATTTGGAAGATAACGATAATGGAGAAGTATCCCCTTTAATACTGTGGGATGCATGTAAAGCTGTAATAAGAGGAAAGATTATTGCAAAACTGGCAACCCAAAAGAAACTAAGACAAGAAAAACTATCCACATTAGAGTCAGAACTTAGGAACCTAGAAAAAGAACACAAAGGCAACACTCATTCTACTGACTCGCTCAAGATTAAGGAAATTAAAAACCAAATAAATGAGATCTACACAATAGAAATCCAGAAGAAACTTACATTTCTGAAACAAAAATACTATGAAGCAGGCAGTAAATCGGCAAAATTGCTAGCCTATAAATTGAGGAAACATCAAACAGAAAGAGCAATCTACAAAATCAGAGACCCAGTATCAAAGGAAATAAAATTCAGAATTCAGGATATTCTTAAAAACTTCGAGAATTACTATAAGAACTTATACTCCCACAAAAAACATAAAAATGCATCCGAGGCATTCCTAAACACATTAAACCTTCCCCAACTTACGGAGTCACAAAATAAAACACTACTGTCAGAAATACATCCTAAAGAATTGGAAAAAGCAATTATGAAACTTAAAGCTAACAAATCCCCAGGAGCTGATGGCTATACAGCAGAGTGGTACAAAACCTTTAAACAGCAACTATCTCCTCTCCTCCTGAAAACATTTAATTATGTCCTCCACACAGGGGAAATCCCCCCCTCCTGGAGAGAAGGGGTCATTGCAGTTATACCTAAACCTGAAAAGGATAAACTAGAGTGCTCCAACTACAGACCAATCAGTGTACTAAATCAGGACTATAAGCTTTTTACCATTATCCTTGCCAAAAGGTTAGAGAATATACTGACAGACCTAATTCATTTAGACCAAACAGGTTTTATAAGACAAAGACAGACACAAGACAGCATTCGACGCACTTTACACATAATTCATCATATAAAAAAATATAACTTAAATGCAGTCATATTAGGATTAGATGCTGAAAAAGCATTCGATTCGGTTGACTGGTCTTTTCTATACAGAATCTTATCCAGTTTCAATTTTCATAACAACTTCATTAGAACTATACAGGCATTATATAAAAAACCAACAGCTAAAATAAGGATTAACGGTAATTTATCATCATCTTTTGAACTGGAAAGAGGATGTCGTCAGGGCTGCCCCCTGTCTCCACTGCTCTTTGCAATCTTCATAGAACCTCTGAGCCAATGGATAAGACAAAACCAAAAAATTCAAGGTATTACACTTGGTCAGAAGGAACATAAAATAGCACTCTTTGCTGATGACATTTTAATATACCTAGGGCAGCCGGACACTTCTTTACCAGAACTAACCTCAGTTTTTTCAGAGTATGGAGATTTATCGGGGTACAAATTAAATATGCATAAAACCCAAGTTTTAACATTCAACTATGACCCAAATCATTATTCACTAAGCAAACTCAAAACTAACTGGGAGTCGGAATCTATGAAATATCTGGGGGTCAATATCCCGAAACAACTCAACAAAATTATATCACTAAACTATGATCAACTGGTGACAAAAATAAAATCTGACCTAGCAAGATGGAATATGATACCATTCTTGGGTATTGCACAAAGAATTGAAGCAGTCAAAATGAATATACTTCCACGTCTTCTATACCTTTTCCAAACAATACCGGTAGAACCTCCCAATAAAACATGGCAGGAGCTGGACAGAAGGATCTCAAGATTCATATGGCAGGGCAAGAGACCTAGAATCAGATATAGAACCCTACAGCTAAACAAAGACAAAGGTGGGCTCGCGCTGCCAAATATCAGGGACTACTTTAAAGCCGCACAAATTAAAACTTTAGTAGAGATATGTAACCCAGTCTACTCTGCACAATGGAAGGAGATCGAATGCCAAATAACAAGTGACATCCCCCTACAGGCGATAATAGGGAACAATGTCTTACCTAAGCTTTTGAATAACACTAACCCGTGGATAGAGACCCCGCTAAAAATTTGGTTTAAGATAGTCAGAGAGAATCAAACTAAAGAGCCCTATCGACTTCTGCAATGGATCGCCTATGATCAGGACTTTACTCCTAATAAAACAGACACCAGATTTAAAAAGTGGAAGGAGAAGGGGCTGATAAAATATTACGATTTTTTTAAAGGGCAAATCTTAAGAAGTTTTGAAGATTTGAAAAAACAAGGCCTAATAAATCAAGACCTTTACAGGTTCTTCCAGCTTAGACACCACATAAACAATATACTTAAAAAGGAGGTTTTGGAAAGGGCCCAGTCAGGTGTTCTGAAGGTCTTCTTAATGGCATATAAAGGGATCCCAGGGATCAGATACATTTCTAAAATATACCAAGGTCTTCAAGACTTAAAAGGAGACAACACATCTTATATAAAAGAGAGATGGGAAAAAGAGGGGAATTTCACTTTACATCTGGAAATATGGGAAAAGCTAAATAAACAGCAATGGAAAAGTACCTCATCCCTGCAGTGGAGAGAATTTGGATGGAAAAACTTGGCAAGATTTTTCAGAACACCTGCACAAAACAAATTTACCCATAAGGGATTGAACTGTTGGCGCTTGTGTGGTGAAAAGACTGCAAATCATTTTCATGTGTTTTGGTCATGCCCAGTTATCCACCAATATTGGACCAATGTACAGACAATATTGGGGAAAATATTCAAAATTACAGTTCCCTTTTCTTTTGTAACTTTGTATTTGGGTTTACTACCGGACTCACTGGAAAGACGAGGAGAAAAATACTTATTCATTGTTTTAATATTGGCAAGCAAAAAAGCTCTAACTAAAAAATGGATGTTGAAGGACTGTCCTACACCTGAAGATTGGACTAACGTGATCCAAGACATTTACTCGATGGAAAAGTTGACATTCGCACTGAGACAGGACATGGATGGGTTCATGAACTTTTGGCAACCCTGGACCGCATATGTGTCTTCCATTAGATCTAATCTTTGACAAATACCATTTCAATAATGGTTCCTCTCTTTGTTCCAAAGCTACTCAGATGCTCTTTTATCTTTATTTACTTACTTTTTCTTTTTGTTTGTTTTTTACTGGTTTGTTTGTTTTTTTTATTTGTTTTTTGTTTGTTTTTTTTTCTCTTTTCACTTTTTCTTTCACTTTAAAAAAAAAAAAAAAATAAGGGGTGTTGTAAGAATTAATCTTCCAATGTTGTCAGATATCAGGAAATAAGGGAACATGTGATGAAAATGTAAACACTGCATTGCTGTAACGACCTGTATACCCTTTACAAAAACTTAAATAAAAAAAAAAAAAGATTGTGCTGCAGGCGGAGTCAGCGTCTGCCCTCGGATGAATGTACACAATTGTGATGAAAAGTTGGGGGAACTCGCGAGGCAAATAAAAGGGGTGTAGTGACACAGACAGCAGCTCCACATCGGGTGTACAGATGCGCTCACTGACCGTGACAGATGTGCAGTACTGCTTATTAATGTATAAACATACGCCGCCCCCCTGACGTTTCCCCGTTACCTCTTCCTGCTGATCCGAGCGCAGCGGGGCTCCAAAGTCGTCAATCCACAGGTCTGCGTCTCGGTCATGCGCAGTAAGCCAAGATTCCGTGAAAGCCATGACACAGCAGTTCTTAAAGTCCTTCTGGTAGCGTACATTCCCTTGAATTTCATCCACCTTGTTTCTCAGAGACTGTATGTTCCCCAAAATCATCGAAGGAAGAGGAATGTTACCAAACTGACGTCGTCTCAGGCGCAATTTCACACCTCCACGCCTTCCACGCTTCCTTCTGCCGTCTCTCTTTTTACCGCTATGTCCGTCTCTCAAAATAAAGTCCGACACTTGCGGCTTAGGCTCAATCACAGCCGCTGCATCAACCGTGTTTAAATGCAGCAACATGTCCCTGGAATAATGTATTCTGCCCGCCATGGTGCCGAACGCGTTTACCTCATAGACAAAGAGCCGGAGGAAAAGTAGCAGCAGTGCAAGAGAGGGGAGGAAGTCCATGTTGTAGGAACCAGGGAGCGCTTCGCCATACAGTCCACAAACACTCCAGGGCAGGAAGGACGGAGGATTTCGTAAAAATGTATAAAAGTACATAAAAACAGACACACAGACGACATACTTTTTCACCAGCTGCCGGTCACTGCGTGCGCATGCGCATGCACCCTCTCATGGATCACTTCCAAAATGTAATGGGTTTGTGTGTAGACCAAGGGCCACTTGTGGTGAAAATTGCATCAAAGTTTTGGAGCATTGTTGCTAACACTCTGTGAGAAGATCATCACCAAAATGTAATGGGTTCACCTGTAGCCCAAGAACCACCTCTGTGGAGAATTTCATCCAAATCCATCCAATAGTTTTTGCGTAATCCTGCTGCACAAATACAAACAAAGCCCTTGGGGGAGGTATGCACTCTCAGATCATCACCAAAATCTAATTATCTGTTCCCCATGCCATTACACACCTTTTCTGAAAATTTCATCAAAATCCAATCGAGTGTTTCCTCTGGCTTAAAGACCTTGGCGTGGTGGCAACTATTTTTCCCCGGTGGGGGAGTAAAAATACTGGAATATGTTAATTTTATTCTATTTGTTTCTTTTTAAAAACTTTACACGGTAATGTTGCATATGGAACTTACCATTTGAAGTATTGTACAACCAAGGCTTGAATATTGGGCCAGTTGGGGTCCCTCCCAGACATTCTGTGTTTCGACGTTTTAGTGGCGTTATCCTTCTCTCCTTCCTCTGCCTGAACACTTTCCTCTCCTTGGCTCCTCTCATCTGTCTCATCTTGCCCTCTCTGAGCTCTGTCTAATTCACGTCCCCTCTCTGTCTATGGTGGTATACAAACAGGTTAGAAAATATCAAGTGTCGTGTTTTGTCCTGCAGGATTTTTTTTTGTCATGGTTTACATAAATGACAAAAATATGTGTATTTTTTGTATTTTTATTCTAGTGTTTCTTTTTTTCCATTGAGAGAGTAGGGAAGAGAAAGAAACATTCATAATAGTAATGTACTCATGCATACTTAAATTATATGATCAGGTGGGTATAGTAACCAGAAATTCTACTTATGTAAAAGCAGTGCTTTGAAATTAATAATTAAAAGTAGACAACCACAAATTTCTAGCTGAGTTAAGGGTACAAAGAGCACCCACTTAAAAACTTGAGCAATGACTTCAGTCTCGAAGGTTTGAGATTTTTCTCAAAAATTTATAACAATTTTCTTATAGTCCTCTACTTTTCTTTGTAAATCTAAAGTTGAAACCATGTTCCTCAAATTTGTAATTTCCTCTTGTAAAATTGACTTTTCTTGTACATTTGAAACTTTATTATAAATTTGTGGATTATTTTATGACTAATTTTTGTCTGTTTTTTTTTTTTTTTTTAAATAAAATTACAGGGGGTTTTTTGATAAATTTGAAACAGACTGTGGTAATTTTTTTTTACTTTTTCCTTATAACAATTTGCATTTTTGACCATAATTTTGCAGTCAGAACAGAACAATAATTTACCTCTGATTACAAAGAAAAAATATTAATAAAATTGTATTTAATGAAATAAATTAACTTAAATGACCAAGGATGCCATTATTTCTGTTATAACATTTCTTTATATTCATAGGTTTTTTTTTTTTTTTTTCAGAAATCTCCTCACCACCCAGACAGCAGGCAAAACCTCCCTTATTTTGATATGAAATGTTGGCACGTTTAGTTTGTCTGAAGGCTGCTGACAGATTAAAGTCATTGACTTCATGAATTTCGGTCACCTTAACCTGCCAGGTACATGATGGGGAACTGTAGCGGACTCTGAAGACATGATTCACCACAATATGTGTTCATGTAGAGAATGATCTGTTTAGATTAGATTAGATTCAACTTTGTCATTACACATGTATGAATTACAAGGTAACGAAACACAGTTTAGCATCCAATCAGAAGTGCAAAGGACAGCAGTGCAGTATATACGGTAATTAACAGTATGTGCAATTTAAGCAAATATATGTAAATATATGCAGCAGTGCAGAAAGTTAAGAGTACTGTTATGTGCAAATAATGTACAATAAGTTAGATGGGCAGTTATGTACAGGTGAGGATGGTAAGAGATGATGGTAAGAGAGTCAGCGGGGAACTAAGTTCAATAACGTGACAGCTGTTGGAAAGAAACTGTTCCTAAACCTGCTGATTCTAGTCCGAAGGCTTCTGAAACGCCTTCTGGAGGGGAGAAGCTGGAACAGTCCATGAGCAGGATGGTTGGAGTCCCTAAGAATGCTGCATGCCCGGCGCAGACATCTTTTCCAGAAGACGTCCTCTATAACTGGAAGTGGAGTCCCTGTGATGCGTTGGGCGGTTTTCACCACCCGCTGCAAGCGCCTTACGGTCAGCGACAGATCAGCTCCTATACCAGACTGTGACACAGTTGGTCAGGGTGCTCTCTTATCACGCAGCGGTAGAAGTTGCCCAGGATGTCAGTTGACAGATGTTTAGGCAGTTTTAGTTGTGCTCTCAGGCTTTCTCATCAGGCACCTCTCTAGGCAGCCGCTGAAGGACCTCAGTTTAGAGTGAAGAGAGCTAGCGTTTTTAGCTGTTGCTTTTTGTCACTGCCGCTGGAGAATAAAAACGGCACACCTGCTCATGCAAGAAAAGAGAGAAATTGCCAGTCTCTTCATTCCTGCAATTCCTACAGAACATAACTTAATATTGTAGTGGCTGGTGAAATATATCCTCAGCAATTCAGTAGTCCCCCTTGCCTTTCCCTTCATATAAAGTGACTGCATATGAATTCTAACCACATCTCTTAGTTAAGCGACTCTTCCATTATTGCTCCCGTTTCCAGTGGGTTAAAACCATGATAAACTCCTCCAGTGCTTACATACCTCTTCTGATTTTTTTCCGCGTTTGAAGTACTTTAATAAACTCATGGTTCTGTCGGACAGTCACGCTTAACGAGACACTGCCTGCTGACTGATTGGAAAACTTGCGTGGGCGGGGCACTTCTAAACTCCGCGTGGATGACAGCCACGTGCGTTGATCGTGTGCGTGCTTGCGGAAAGTCATTGCGTCATATATTTTTCTTAATAAATTCATATCTCCTTGACGCGGTGGTAAAATTTCTAGTGAGGCCGGCCGCCACCGAGAAATGTTTCCAGAGGAAACCCTGCATTCATAACTGTTTTGAGTTATGTTGGTAACAGACAAACCAACCAACCAACGCCACTGAAAACATTACCCCCTCTCTTGGCGGAGGTAAAAACAGTGACACTGATGTAGTCTAGGGAAGGAGAACCAAAAAAAACAAACTATACATTCATTCATTCATTCATCTTCTTCTGCTTAATCCTTTTCGGGTCACGGGGGGGCTGGAGCCTATCCCAGCATCTTTGGGCGAGAGGCAGGGTACACCCTGGACAGATTGCCAGTCCATCGCAGGGCCAACACAGAGAGACACAGACAACCATTCACTCTCACAGTCATACCTAAGGACAATTTAGAATCCCCAGTTTGATGCCAGTTAACCTAACTTGCATGTTTTTGGCATGTGGGAGGAAACCGGAGAAATCCCGGAGTAAACCCACACAGACACGGGGAGAACATGCAAACTCCACACAGATCACTGTTGGTCGGGGGCTGGGATCGAACCCAGGATACCCCGGCCAAGGGTGAGTTGCTGTGCTGCCACAGTGCTAACCACTCCGCCACCGCGTGCTTTAGTCAGTCTGGGTTTCTGTAGAATATTCAGAGTTCCGATACCTTTCTTTCGAGCAATCCTAATTGTTCTGTATTTGAGATAATTTTGCAAGCCGGATGATAGAAGAGCCTGCATCTGTCAACTGGGCTGCCTGTTGCAGTAGTTGTTATTACAGACAGTTATTCACCTCATTATTAGGGAGAAGTTTCATTTTCTGATAGCACAGCATTCTGTTCTGCTTAAAGGCGGGTGTACTGACTCAACATTTGCAGATAAATCGAGTCGTGCAGCACAGAAAAGATTGTGTGAAAAGAAAAATATGGTGTCATGGTGTTTTTAAGTGCGTGAAATTTAAATGGGACATTTTGTTGCATAACCATCAAAGTCTGTTAAACTTTTTCATAAAAGAAGAGTTAAGTCCTTCTGCAGATGGGTGTGTGTGTGTGCTTTTGTTTTAATTATCAGATGGATATTATTGTTATTCATAATAACATACATCTGTGGAATGACCTACAGTGTACATCCGTCAGTGGCTAACTGCATGTGGTGTGTGTGTCCACTGTGTCCACTCCCCTGTGCCCTTTTCTTGTCTGGTAATAATAGAGATGGCGTGATGTCTCAGACGGGCGCAAATGCATGAGGTCATGATCTGGATAAGAGGGATGCTGCTATGTGTGAGCAGTGGTCATACTTAAAATACCCAATGCCATGCCGGAGCATAAATATGTCCTCCATATCTTCAAAAGACGAGCACTTGTGGTCAAACGATTTTGAGTTATATCAGCATTATGCTTTGGCCTCTGTTTATCTCTGCTTTACCCCTGTACTCTTCTATGTCTACCCTTTCTGAGATCTCTTTTTTTTTTTTTTGTTTGTTTTTTTTTTTTTTGTTACTTATTTGTACCCGTAGGTAGATTTGGTTTGCAGTCTGGTGACAAGCCACCGGCTGCTGGTCGCTGCGTGCGCGAGCGCCCTAAACCTACATGTTTTTGGTATGCGGGAGGAAACCGGAGAAATCCCGGAGTAAACCCGCGCAACACGGGGAGAACATGCAAACTCCACACAACTCACTGTTGGTCGGGGGCTGGGATCGAACCCACGATCTCATGATCCCCGTGATCCCCCGGCCGAGAGTAAACTGTGCTGCCACAGTGCTAAACCACTGCGCCACCGTAAATCAGTTGATAAAATAAAAAAAGGCCAGCGGTGTTTCTCTTTGATCAGAAAGGCACCAGCTGGACATACGTGCCGAACAGCTTAAGAAAGGTTTCCAGCGACTTTACAGCTCTAAGTCCCCTGGCTGGTGTTGAAAGGTAGAACACGGCCTGCTGGATTAGTGTTTGCCACATCACTGCTGCAAACGGTTAAGGGCAGTCTATTCCTGTCTGCTGCACATCCTTGGAGATGGGGCCCTATTAGAGAGACGGCCACTGTAGTTGACGACATAACATTTGTGTTAGGGTTAAGGTTTGTACACTAGTTTTGTGTATGAGATAAAACAGTGATGCATCTAGAAGATTTTTGATTCATGTGGAATGGCCCCCCTGTAGGAGCATGCTCAAATAACGAGGCTGAGTTTCAGTCATAAACCAGCTTTATTTGACAGAACACAAGCTCCTAGCATTCTCAAAGCAGGAAAGAGAAAGAATCATACTTCAACCCCCTTTTATACATTTCCAGCATCAGAATTCAAGTCACATGGTGTCTTCAGTCAACATACAGTTACAAAGCATCCCTTTGAAGCTTCACCATTGTCTCTCATTTCTTGATGAACCGGAATACCCTCCGGGGCGTCTTCTGTGGGACAAAGAGACAAATCTCACACTTCCTTGTTACCTCCTGTAGATTTGAGTCCTCAGTCCTTGCAGACGTGACACTCCACAATACACATTCAGTTCTGTCTCTGTGGCAGCGTGAGCCCACAATGTGTGTCGGCCACACCCCAAGATCTTTTCATTTTCAGATGCAGTTTGAAGCTTGTATTATTGAGTGAATGTTAAACGCAGACAAAATGAAGGGTTTTTTTTGGATGCAGATTACAGAGGCAGGAGAGAAAGAGACGAAAGGGAGGGTAGAGGAGAAGGAGCACAGCTGGATTAAAGTCTTATGTAACTGTTGGATCACAGAGAGTGAAGTGGGAGAGGAAGCGGGGACATCAGCGGAATACAAATTTTGTTATTTCAAAGTAATCTCATATCTATCCTTTAGTTCTATTGCAGGTATTTGCATCATCATGGCATCTGGTGGCTTTTGTCACAAATGGTTGAGACAGTGTATGCCAACGGCAGGCTCAAGGGCACCGTTCCTTTTTTTAAAAATTCAGACTGAAATATTGTATAATCTGATTTTGTTTTCATCTCTTGTGATTTTGCCCCCAGTCCATAATAATTTGTCCAACAACACAAATATTTCCTGTGAACTATATTCATTCTGCTTATTTTCTCTATTACTACTCTGCTTTTGGTTTTGATGTCCACTCATTCATTTCACTTTGTTTACAAAAATGGTTAAGTTAAAAATGAAACTTTTCTTGTCAAGTACACTCCTACTCTTATCTGGATATATTGAAACAATCATTGTCTTGAATATTTAAGGACATGAATTGTGCCTGGAAATCAGATCAGAGGTGTCAGATTTATTTCTGGGTTATGTGCCTCAACCATCTACAACCTTTATTTTAATGATGAAAACAGAATTGGACATCTTAAGAAAAGTAAGTAGTTTTAACAATATTTGCCAGTTGGCTTATTCTGCTGAAGGCAAAAGGAGCTAATGCCATGGCATTGCATCTGTCCAGCTGTTTCACCACAATTCCCAAGAATAGCTAGTCCTCTATGGTAGGTGCCCGGAAACTCACCAAATTCACACACAGTCGGTACATTTCCATGACACAACCTTAGCCACATTATAGGTGTTAATTGAGCTAAGGTTGTGTCATCGAATGTGTGAATCCAGTTGAAACTGGACTAAGTCTGTTCTGATACTTTGGCTATAAACTGATTTCTTCCCTTGGCATTGTGCGTGTGCTTCACGTTTTTTCTTTCCTTCACCACTCCTCCCCACACCACACGGCTTTGATCTGGAAGACA
This sequence comes from Pholidichthys leucotaenia, assembly GCA_020510985.1. Lineage (NCBI taxonomy): Eukaryota > Metazoa > Chordata > Actinopteri > Cichliformes > Pholidichthyidae > Pholidichthys > Pholidichthys leucotaenia. The sequence goes on from CM035843.1 coordinate 84,678,740, forward strand.
AAGAAATTGTAAATGAAGGCTAGAAGCATGTTTATTGTATCTTCAAAATCAAAGCGTTCTGCAAGCACAGAATGTACATAGTTGCAAAGTCCTCCGTTTTCACGTGACTCATGGTTTACTAAGTTGCTGTTCTGCTTACAGATTGGAGAGTTGACAACAAGCTTTTACAGCTGTTTTTTTTTCCTGTGACATTACAACCCAGTCTAACAAGCTGAAAGGAAGCATGCCACCTATGATTTTGTTGTGAACATACTAATGCCAATAAGGTCAACTTCCCAGGCATTCATGGAGACAGGATAAGATGAGCCTAAATCAGGGTTTAAGCATCATGTGATTTTACTGTCATGGAAACGTAGTGAGTGATGCTCAGGTTGATCTACATCAGAGGTGTCCAGTCATGTGCCATGGAGGGCCAAGACCCTGCAGGCTTTACCTCCAACCAGTGTCTTCAACAGCAGATTCCACTGAATTTCTTCCCACTGATTGCTAAGTGAAAACACCTGCTGAAGAGACTGGGTAGAAGAACCTGTAGGGTCTTGGCCCTCCATGGCACATGATTGGACACCCCTGATCTACATCCTCATTGTGCTCAAGGTCAAATTCAAAGTCAGAGGTGAGGAGATATGAGTACATGCCATTTCAGCTTTGAGCAGGCAAAGGCTATATGCATGCATATAGAAAGAATAGTGAAGGCAATTGATAACCTCAGGTTGTTCATTTGGCCAGATCAAGGTACTCTGTTAATCCTCTGATATTGCAAAGAAACTCATGACCACAACTTTTTGCTTTAATTAAAGCCCCTCCAGAAGTAAGTCCTGCAATTTTAGTTATCACACAGACATTTAGAAAAAAAAATCTAATTAAAAACTGCTTGAAAAGTGTACCAATTTTGCCACAAAATAAGATTTTAAAAGCATTCTTCTGCAATTTATCCTTTGAGCAACATCTTTCCTATGATGATGTAACTGTTTATGCGTATTGCATGGTTTTATAACACAAGAAGTTCATTAAAATCAAGCTCAGTTGGGAGAGTTTGAGCTGAGTTAATGAGGGATCCCTGCCCAACATGCTCTGTTCAGCGCTGCATAGCTGGAGAGTGGAGGAAGTCCAAGACATGACCATTTAATCAAGCAAGTTAATGGTGTATGTCTTTTATTGCTGCTATCGAGTAAAACACAGCCACAAAGTGGAAGCGGGAGTTCATTTTCCACAATGAAAATGTATACAGTACACTCATATTGCTGTGAAGTGCTATTGAATGGATGATCTGTAAAGTGGTAGGCACATTAGCAGACAAATGCTACAACTTCAGATACCCTGGAGAGTGTATCACAGTGCATTTTAAACCATAATGTGAGAAGTTTGAGTGGCGGGAGGTTTTGTTGTTATATAATACTAGTGCATACCTGTGTATGCCCGTAGAAACCAAGTATAAGCAAGTATTTCTGAATGCCCGTAGAAAGCAAGTGTAAGCAAGCATTCCTGCATTTCATCTTTGACATGGTTACCATGGCAACAGTAAGCATGGTGATACCCGTCTTTGATCTTTGACATGGTTACCATGGTAACAGTAACCCTGGTGAAACCTGCCTTAGATCTTTGACGTCACCTCCGAAACCTGCCTTTGATCTTTGAGGATGTCATAGTGAGTCCTCTGATCTTTGATGTCATAGCGAGTCATATGATTATGAGTGATGCCTGCCTTTGATCTTTGATGTCATAGCGAGTCCTATGATCTTTTAGCGAGTCCTATGGACGTGACAGACAGACGCATGGTGTCTATATGACATCACATCATATAGACATCATAGGTGAATCCTATGATCTTTTAGTGAGTCCTGTGGTCATGACAGACAGACAGACAGATTTCTTGAATTAAATATATAGAGTTATTACTAGTGCATGCCCGTAGAAAGCAGATGTAAGCAAGGGTGTAAGCGAGCACGTCAGTACTCGTTCAGTGATGCCTGCCTTTGATCTTTGATGGTATCATAGCGAGTCCTGTGATCTTTGATGATGTCATAGCAAGTCCTATGATTGTGAGTGATGACTGCCTTTGATCTTTGATGATGTCATAGCAAGTCGTCTGATCTTTGATGATGTCATAGCGAGTCCTATGATCGTGAGTGATGCCTGCCTTTGATCTTTGATGATGTCATAGTGAGTCCTATGATCTTTTAGCGAGTCCTATGATTGTGACAGAGATTTCTTGAATTATATATAGAATGAAGATATTCTATATATAGAATTATATATAGAATGAAGTGTGATGAGTGATGCCTACCTTTTGAGAGAAGAGACAGACATAGTGATGATATAGCGTGAAGTATGTGATAGTATAGTGTGATAATTTGGCATATAGAGTGGAGTGATGTTGGTGGCAGTTGCCACGGCCAAGATGTATAGAGTGATGATATAAGTGAAGTACGTGGACATCATGTAGATATGGAAGTCTCACTTTGAAGATGTTCAGAACTCCTTATAAGAACTCCTTATAGAGTAATGACCAGTTAGTGTTATAGACATTATGTAGACATGGAAATCTCACTGTTTGAAGAAGAAGATTGTTAAGAACTCCTTATAGAAAGATATAGAGTGGATGAATCCAGCTTGAAAGAAGGATATAGAGTGAAGTATGTGGCGGTAATGCACCTGTAAGCTGGTTGCCAACCGCCAATCAAATCTAAAAGAAGATGATATAGGGTGAAGAAGACAAAGAAGAGGTTGCCAACCAAGAAGAATTCTGACCTTTGATACATAGAGTGATGTTTACTGAGTGAAGTACGTGGCGGTAAGATCTACACTCCTGACCAGATAGTGATGATATAGAGTGAAGTACGTGGTGGTAATGCACCTGTAAGCTGGTTGGTGACCGCCAATCAAATCTAGAAGAAGAAGATGCCTGCCTTTGATCTTTGATGATGGCATAGCGAGTCCTATGATGCCTGCATTTGATCTTTGTTGTCATAGCGAGTCCTATGATCTTTGATGTCATAGCGAGTCCTATGATCGTGAGTGATGCCTATATAGGCGATCATGTAGAGATCATAGGAACATCATAGGCGATGGGTGTTTTCTACAGCTCCTGACCAGATAGTGATGATATAGACTCTATATCATCACTCTATCTGGTCTATATTATAGAGTGAAGTACGTGGCGGTAATGCACGTGTAAGCTGGTTGCTAACCGAATCAGAATCAGAATCAGATTTATTGCCATTGTTCATGTAGTACACAAACTAGGAATTTGTCTCGGTGCCATGCTGCAACATTAAAAACATGATGAGATAAAGAGATAAACTAAAAAAACTAAAGGATTAAAAACGTGCAATAAGTGTAGAAAAATAAGTAATAATAATAATAATAATAATAGTAATAATGAGTAATACTAGTCAAGGCAGTTTTAAATAAATTAGCAAGTAGCAGATAGTACGGGGTACCACAGTGCAGTTGATAATGCAACAGAAAAACAGTGATGAATGTCATGAGTCTGGTTGAGCTGCTGTACATAGTGCACGAGAGTCAATAAGTCACTTAATGTTCAGCAGTCTGATGGCAGAGGGGAAAAAGCTATTCATGTGCCGGGAGGTTTTAGTCCGAATGGACCGAAGTCTTCTACCTAAGGGGAGGGGGGCAAACAGTACGTGACCAGGGTGTGAAGGATCGGCTATGATCCGGCCAGCACGCCTCCGGGTCCTGGAGATGTACAGGTCCTGGAGAGATGGGAGCTTGCAGCCGATCACCTTCTCAGCAGTGCGCACGACGCGCTGCAGCCTTAGTCTGTCCCTGGCAGTGGCTCCTGCATACCACACAGTTATGGAGGAGGTGAGGATGGACTCGATGATGGCCGTGTAGAACTGCACTAACATCTTGGTGGGTAGCTTGAGCTTCCTCAGCTGCCGCAGAAAGAACATCTTCTGCTGGGCCTTTTTGATGAGGGAGCTGATGGTTGGCTCCCATTTGAGGTCCCGGGTGATGGTGGTGCCCAAGAAGCGGAAGGAATCTGCAATGGTGATGGGAGAGCCTGTGATGGTGAGGGGGGGGCAGGGGGGTTGTGACTTTCCTGAAGTCCACAATCATCTCCGCTGTCTTCAGAGCGTTCAGCTGCAGGTTGTTGTGGCCGCACCAGGACACCAGCTGGGCCACCTCTTTCCTGTAGACGGACTCGTCGCCGTTGGAGATGAGCCCGATGAGGGTGGTGTCGTCCGCAAACTTAATCAGCTTAACAGACTGGTGGGAGGAGGTGCAGGAGTTGGTATAAAGGGAGAAGAGTAGGGGGGAAAGTACACAGCCCTGGGGTGATCCAATGCTGATGCTAACAGAGTCCGAGACAGACTTCCCCAGCCGCACATGCTGCCTCCGGTCCGTCAGGAAGTCGGTGATCCACCTGCAGAGGGAGTCAGGCACATCGAGCAGGGACAGCTTGTCCTGGAGCAGATCGGGGCGGATGGTGTTGAATGCGGAGCTGAAGTCCACAAACAGAATCCTGGCGTAGGTTCCCGGGGAGTCCAGGTGCTGCAGGATGGAGTGGAGGGCCAGGTTGACTGCGTCGTCCACAGACCTGTTAGCACGGTAGGGAAACTGCAGCGGGTCCAGGAGGGGAGTGGTGATGGACTTGAGGTGAGACAGGACCAGGCGCTCAAAGGACTTCATGACTACAGAGGTGAGCGCTACAGGTCTGTAGTCGTTAAGTCCAGTAATCCGTGGCTTCTTGGGGACAGGGATGATGGTGGAGGATTTGAGGCAGGTCGGCACGTGACATTGCTTAAGGGAGGTGTTAAAAATGTCTGTGAAGACAGGAGCCAGCTCTTTCGCACAGTGTCTCAGGGTGGAGGGAGACACACCGTCTGGCCTGGGGGCCTTGCGCGGGCCGCCAATCAAATGTAAAAGAAGAAGAATCATAGGCAATCGTATGATCTTTTAGCGAGTCCTGTGATCGTGACAGACACACAGATTTCTTGAATTTATAGAGTGATATGCTGTTGTCTGGGATAGACAGGGATGTAGGACCCAACTTTCTGCTGAAGATGTTTTGGTGTTGTTAATAAAGACAAAGCCCCCATGTCCTGGAACCAGCCACCAAGTAACTTTGTCTGATGGAGTAGTAGCGTGGAGAGCGAACTGTGGGACCGGAGTTGATACGGATCAGTGAGGATTAATGATCAGATAGCTGCAAACCACAATGCAATCTCTCTGTGTCTTCCTCCATCGCTCTGCTGTAGTTGAACTGTCATAGTGTGACACTTCTGCCAAGAGATGGCGGGGACAAAGGGGAGAAAACTGTGAACACAGAAATATCAGAGGGGTAATGGAATCAAAGAAATGTGCATTTTGAAAGATAAGGATCTGTATTTATGGACTTTTATATTTTGATAAAAACTGGATTATTTTACTGGCAGATCTCCTGCTGGCCCCGAAGTAATTGATGCACCATGAAGATCAGGGCTTAGGAGCCTCTATTTTGGAAAGAGCAATTTTAAGCAGTTTCTGCCTTCCCCCAACAATCTGCATGAAGCCACGGAATGGTTTGAAGGCGTAAAATGAAGGTGAAAAAAATAGTTGGAAGTATAAAGTGGCCCATCCACATTAGTAATCTTTCCCCTTAAACATTTTACATGTAAATTTGCACCAAAATTTCAGACTTTTCAGATAAATTTGCAACTTTTTCTTTTTTTTTAAATTTGAGCTTTCTCTTTTAAATTTGCTATATTTTTTTTTTATAAATGCTAGAATTGTCATAAATCTGCAACTTTTGTAAAATTGCAACTTGTTCTGTAACTTTGCAACATTTTCTCATAAATTTGCAGTCTAAAAGAGCTGCCTTTTGCTCTGGATTTTTTTTCAATTCAATTCATTTATTAGTGTAATAAAAGTACAATTAAAATTGTATAAAAACACATAACAGATAACAAATATAAAACCTAGCACACGTGTGACACATAGCACTCATATGGTGGTGTTTCTCAGGTTACGATTATAAAAGTCATAACTATTTTTAAAAGCATTTACATTTGGCGAGAAGACCACACGATACGGTAAACTGTTCCATAGTACAGTGGATCTATTACTAAAAAATCTCTTTCTGACATTCAATTTTGACCTTTCTACTTCTAAACATAGGGGATGACCACGAAGGCCGGCATAACGCCTCAATTCCAAAAATACATTATATTCAATATTCTCAAAACCATGTAAAATTTTGTACATTTCAATTAGATCACCTCTAATTCTTCTATCCTCAAGTGTGGTTAAACCTAGCTCAGAGAGCCTATCTTCATAAGACATGTGTTGTAACTCAGGGACCAACTTAGTGGCCCTGCGCTGTACCTTCTCTAGAACAGTTTTATCTTTCTCTAGATAAGGCGACCATGCCTGAACACAGAATTCTAAATGTGGACGGACAAAACTTTTATATAACACAAGGAAAGAATCTTTGTCTATGTACGAAAAAGTTCGCTTAATCATACCCAAAATGCCATTAGCCTTGGCTGCTGATACAGCAATATGCTTTGAAAATGACAAATTATTTGACATGAGGACCCCAAGGTCCTTCTCCTCCGTAACAACCTCTGACTTTTTACCTTTCATAAAATAATCATATCCTGGATTGTTTCTACCAACATGTAACACCTTACATTTATCTTCATTAAAACCTAACAACCAATTCCTTGACCATTCAACTAATTTAACAATATCATTTTGCAATACTTCCATATCGACTAGCGAGAGAATGGGATGATACAGTTTTGTGTCGTCAGCAAAAATTTGACATTTTAACTCAATATTACATGGCAAATCATTAATAAATAAGAGAAACATTACCGGGCCGATAACCGACCCTTGAGGCACTCCTCTAGTTACATCTAACCATAGGGAACAAATTCCATTTAAACTCACTCTTTGTTTCCCGTCTCTCAGAAAATCTTCTATCCAATTACACAACTTTCCACCAATACCATATTTGCGTAACTTGTAGATTAATCTTGCGTGAGGGACGGAATCAAATGCCTTTCTGAAGTCAAGATATAAAACATCAAAGGCTAAACCATCGTCATACAACTTTGTCCATTCTTCTAAAGTAACAAGCAAGTTTGTAAGGCAGGATCTTCCCCTGCGGAAACCATGTTGCTCAGTAGCTAGAATCTTTTCAATAAATATCACAATTTTATCTCTCACAAGTTTTTCACACAATTTACAAATCTGCGAAGTCAAACTCACCGGTCTATAATTACCAGTAACCATTTTGTCTCCCTTCTTATATATCGGAGTTATATTAGCATACTTCCAAATTTCAGGTAGCTTACATTGATCAAGCGACTGCCTTAAGATACAATACAATGGAAAATATATAACATCTGCACACTCTTTAAGCACTCGAGGATGGACCTCATCTGGACCCATTGATTTGTTTGGGTTGGTTACCATTAATAGTTTCTTTACATCATCAGGAGAAAAGAATATGTCATCTAGTACATGGTTATCGACAGTCCTATCAACAAAGTCAAAGGGTTCACAGACATCATCTCCATAGATACAGTGCATGAAGTCATTAAACCAAATCAAGTTCCTATCCTCCTCTTTTTCAAATACCGATTGGAAGAAACTGTTCAATTCAGTAGCTATTTCTTGATTACTATTGATTTCAACACCATTAGTACCTCTCAATTTGTTGATTTTTGACCGACTTTTTATTATTTACATACATATAAAAGACTTTAGGATTCTTTTTGACTCTTTTACAAAGATTTTTTTCAAAATCTCTCCTTGCAACTCTTACACTTTTGTTGGCAGCATTTCTCCTTTTAACATACTCTAGGTATCTAGCATAAGTTCTAGACTCTTGATACCTTTTCCAGGAAAAATACTTTTTCTTGATACTTCTCTTGACTAACAAATTAAACCAACTAGGATTAACCTTACAACCACTTGTTATTTTGACCATAGGTACACATTCTTTTACAGCATTGTCCAACTTCTCATGGAAATAATCCCATGCCGTGTCTACATTAGTAGCTCCTATAACACAAGACCAGTCTGTATTTTTCAAAATTCGACATAGTTTCACATAATCAGCCTTGTTATAGTCATATCTGAACACCTCATGGTCACAAGACCTGTTGACAACAGCTTGGAAATCCCAAGTCAACACACTATGATCTGCCTTACCAATAGGGCTAAAAATAACAACATTGCTAACATTTGCTGGTGACGATGAAATTATCAAATCCAGACAATTTGGAGTGTTAGTACCCCTTTGTCTAGTGGGTTCCATTACATGTTGACACAAATACAAGTCACAGAGTTTATCATAGAATTTCTGTGAAAAAGAATTTTCACCGTCATTGACAGTACAATTCGGCCAATCAATATTATGTAAGTTAAAATCACCATTTACCAATAATTTACCTTTACAGATTGTGCTAGCAACTTCAAATTGGTTCAACAAGTTTGTATTATAAAGCTCATCAGCATCACCCTTACGGTATACAACACCTAACAAATTATCATGTCCATCTACAGTCTTCATCCAAACCCATAAAGTATCCTTTACATTCATATCATTTAATTCATGACACAACTCAACATCAGTGTGGTCTCTCACCATCAACATCACACCACCTCTAATTTCAATAGTATCGTTTCGTAGTATTTTAAAACCAGGTATATCAATAAAAATATCTTGGACTTCAGCTTTGAGCCAAGTCTCTGTTAAAAATATAATGTCCGGTTTAACCTGCGATACACGGTATTGAAACTCATCAATTTTGTTCATAAATTCTCTAGGTTCGTGGCCATGCATTTGACCACACTTGCAGAAGCAACAGTTCCTGATTTTAATGGCACAGAGTCAGATAAATTGTCATGATGTCTCTCTCTCTCGGCGCCACACGAGTAGGCTGCCTTTTGCAACAGCGGCTCGATTCCGAGTTTTTTTCCCTTCCTCTCTCTTTTGATCAGTCTTTTTTTTTCACCCCACTTATATCACGGACACACAGATCGTCCCAAATGTCTCCTGAGCCGGTGGACGGAGCCACTGTTTATAGCAGGATACGATACAACAGGGAAGAGCTGCTAGCATTTAACCGCCACCCGGTCCCATTGGAAAAACTCGACATACCGAGAGAACTGAGGCGAAAGCGTCGCGGCTGCCGGGCTGGAGTAAGGCGGAGGACAAAAAATATAAGGTACAGACCCTCCCTTCCATCTGTTGTCATGGGAAATGTACGGTCGATACTGGGAAAGTTAGATGAGCTAGCGGCTATTTCTCGTTATGATAGCACTTACCGGGAGTGCTCTCTCCTTTTGTTTACTGAGACGTGGCTAACTGAACTAGCAGCAGATGCTAACATTGAGCTGGAGGGTTTTCACATGATACGAGCTGACCGAACACCAGACAGTGGCAAAGCTAGGGGCGGTGGAGTGATAATGTATGTTAACAACAACTGGTGCAGACCGGGACATATCACTGTTAAACAACGACACTGCAGCAAAGACATTGAGTTGCTAGCTGTTAGCATGAGGCCTACATATCTCCCGAGAGAACACTCACACGTGATCTGCATTGTTGTTTATGCAAATCCGACGGCGAACGCTGGGACAGCGCGTGACGTCATCCATTCAGTAACCAGCAGGCTGCAGACAGAACACCCAGATGCTCTTCTCCTCATCTCAGGCGATTTCAACCACGTTTCACTGTCTCCCATTCTACCCACGTTCACCCAGTATGTCACATGCCACACTAGAGAAAATAAAACACTGGATTTATTCTACGCAAACACTAAGGAGGCGTACACCTCATCACAACTCCCCCCACTCGGGAGATCGGATCACAACTTGGTTCATCTCCGGCCGGTGTACAAACCCCTAGTGCACAGACAACCTCCGGCCATGCACACTGTGGAGTTATGGTCTGAGGAGACAATGGACACTCTAAAGGACTGTTTTGAAGCCACCGCCTGGAAGCAGCTCTGCGATCCACATGGTGAGGACATCGATGGCCTCATTCACACCTTCACGGGCTACCTCAGCTTCTGTGTGGACAAATCCGTTCCCACCAAGACCATACGGCGTCATTCAAACAACAAACCCTGGATCAACCCTGAGATAAAAACACTTCTGAGAGAGAAGAAGAGGATCTTCAGGTCGGGGAACAGGGAGATGCTGAAGTCCGTACAGAGGGAGCTGAGGAGAAAGATCAGAGAAGGCAAGGACAGCTTCAGGAAGAAGATGGAGGACAAGCTGCAACAGAGCGACATCAGCGGGGTCTGGAGAAACCTCAAAACCATCTCGGGGCTCCAGAATACCTCCCCCCAGGCCATGGGGGGCAGGGAGTGGGCGAACAACCTGAATCTGTTTTTCAATAGATTTGACCAACCGCCCTCCCCCCTGTCTGCACAACAACCACTGCTGCCTCTAAGAAATCAAGTCCTGCTGCCCACTCCCCACTCCACCGACACCCCCCCCCACTCCCAACACACAGCCCCCCATCCTGACCCTGACCAAGACCCAGGTGAGGACGGAGCTGAGGAAGATCAAGGCGAGGAAGGCGTCGGGACCGGACGGCATCAGCGCAAAGCTCCTCAAGTCCTGTGCAGACCAGCTGTGTGGGATTGTGACGTATATCTTCAACATGAGCCTGAAACTGGGGAGGGTACCACAGCTGTGGAAAACATCTTGTGTGGTACCTGTACCAAAAACTTCCCACCCCAAAGACCTGAACAGCTACAGACCGGTGGCCTTGACGTCCCACTTGATGAAGACCCTGGAGAGACTGCTCCTTGCTCATCTCCGCCCCCTGGTGGAACCAGCGATGGATCCACTCCAGTTCGCCTACCAGCATGGCATTGGGGTGGAGGATGCGGTGATCTTCCTCCTTCACCGTTCTCTGTCCCACCTGGAGAAGCCCGGGAATATGGTGAGGATCATGTTCTTTGACTTCTCCAGTGCTTTCAACACCATCCAACCGATGATCCTGAAGGACAAGCTGCTGCGCGCAGGGGTGGACCAGCACCTGTCATCATGGATCCTGGACTACCTCACGAACCGGCCTCAGTTTGTGAGAACCCGGGACTGTGTTTCCGACACGATCATCAGTAGCACGGGGGCCCCCCAGGGAACGATGCTGGCTCCCTTCCTGTTCACTCTTTATACTGCGGACTTCTCACACAACACAACACACTGCCATCTACAGAAGTTCTCTGATGACTCTGCGATCGTTGGTCTCATCTCCAACGGAGATGAAGCTGAGTACAGAGGGCTTATCCAGGACTTCGTGGACTGGTGCCATCGGAACTGCCTCCAGATCAACGCGAGGAAAACTAAGGAGCTGGTGGTGGACTGCCGCAGGCATGGGCAGCCCCTCACAGCACCAGTTAATATACAGGGAACAGACATCGAGATGGTGACATCCTATAAGTACCTGGGTGTTCATCTGAACAATAAACTAGACTGGTCACACAATACTGACGCACTCTACAAGAAGGGACAGCGCAGGCTGTTCCTGCTGAGGAGACTCAGGTCTTTTGGTGTACAAGGGGCACTGCTGAGGTCATTCTATGACACGGTGGTGGCATCAGCCATCACTTTTGGAGTGGTCTGCTGGGGCAGTGGCATTACTGCAGCCGATAGGAAGAGACTGAACAAACTGATTAAGAAAGCTAGCTCTGTCCTGGGGCAGCGCCTTGATCCGATGGAGGAGATAGGAGAGAGAAGGACGGTGGCTAAACTGTCATCTCTGCTGGAGTCCGAGTTCCACCCTATGCAGGACATACTGGATGCACTGAGGAGCTCATTTAGCAGCAGACTACATCATCCCAGGTGCACAACCGAGAGGTTTCGTAGGTCCTTCCTACCAACGGCTGTCAGACTGTACAACCTAAGCAGGGCTGCTCGCAGAGATAGCAAAAAGACGTAACAAACTAATAGTTTTTTTGAATGCAAAAGATGCAATAGACTTACACAATGGTCCTCTCCGGCATACAACTAGGAACATACCGGTCGCTATGGAGGGTGAGAATATGTATGGGCACATAATCATACCATGTAGGATAACTAAGTAGACGGTTATGCTGTTTCATCCCATCTAGCAACAATGCTCTGCACTGTGTGTGTTTATATATTTACATATTTATTCCATCTAGCTACAATGCTCAGCACTGGGTGTGTTTATATTTATATATCTATATATTTATTCCATCTAGCTACAATGCTCCGCACTGTGTTTTTATATATCTACATATTATTCCATCTAGCTACATTGCTCCGCACTGTGTGTGTTTATATACTTGCATATTTATTCCACCTAGCTGCAATGCTCTGTACTGTGGGGGTTTATATATTTACATATTTATTCCATCTAGCTACAATGCTCTGCACTGTGTTCATATATTCATATATTTATTCCATCCAGCTACAATGCTCTGCACTGTGTGTCTGTGTGTGTGTGTGTGTGTGTATATATATATATATTTTATAGTAATATGTACATATGTATATTAGCTGCTCTTGCTTGCTTGTTTTTTTTTCTTGCCTTCTGATTGTTGCTCTGAGTGTTGCTATCCCTGTGCTGTTGCAATCCTGGAATTTCCCCGTTGTGGGACTAATAAAGGCTTATCTTATCTTATCTTATGTGTGGCAAGATCCTATTGGACCTCGTTACCAACATTCCGCTGACCCCTGTGGGCAAGTCTGTTGTTGGTCACAACTTTGAAATTCCTGATAATCAAGTTCTGTTCTCCATTTTGTTTTCTTCTGTTCAGCTCTTCGCGAGCTGCGCGATCCTTCTCCCTCTGAGCCGGTGTGAGGTCAGGGTTGATGAACACCCGCTTATGCCACTCGGTGGCGGAGTTCCTAAGTACTCAGGCATGTGTTAGAAGTCGTCTTCTTGTCTCAGCACTACATAGCTTCAGGCACACGGGATGGGGTTTTCCATCATTTCTTACAGCACCCAGACGGAATACACCTTCGATGTCATCAGCAACAACACCGATATCAGGGTGTGCAATACCGATTGAAACCAGCTTGGCTCGGTCAGCTTCTTTCCTTTCCTGGCCAGTGGTTACTCTGGCTTCACCATCCTCATCTTCTGTTTCCAGGTCAGGTTCGTGTAGGCCATGCACAATCACATTCAGCTTTCTTTTCTCCGTTTCTGCCTCCTCCTTGAAGTGGTCCTGGACTGCTTCCTTAACCATGGCCTTAACATCGGCTCTGCTTTCCAGAGCAGCCAGTCTCTCCTTAATATCAACTATTTCACTTGCAAGCTGGATTATCCCTTGATCACACTTCTTACAGAACCATCTAATTACATCTAGCAAGTCATTGTTCTCTAGGGCTCTGTATTTTGCAGGATCAATATTACAACAGGGTTTCAAATGAAACCAGCTGAAACATGCTTCACACTGCATGCTAGGGGTGTCTTCTTGGATAACGTTTCTGCATTCACCACAGTTTGTACCTCTATTGTCATTTGCATTTCCGTTCTGCTCTCTGTTATTGCCTCTGTTAACATTGCGATTCTCATTTCTTCTATTTCCTCCATTATCGTTCGGTACGCACTCGAAGTAGCAGACTCCGCTCTCATTTAGACGTCTATTTTTCCCTTTGCCACACCACAAGCACTTGCCTTTTAAGGTCGACATCCTTCAGACAGAAGAGTTTCTGAACACTCAGAACAGCAGCAGATTGACTCCAGGGAGGCTAAGCTAGCCACACTCAGCAGCAGCAGGTTGACTCCAGGGAGGCTAAGCTAGCCACACTCAGCAGCAGCAGGTTGACTCCAGGGTTGGTAAGCCAGCCACACTCAGAACAGCAGCAGGTTGACTCCAGGGAAGCTAAGCCAGCCACACTCAGCAGCAGCAGGTTGACTCCAGGGAGGCCAAGCCAGCCACACTCAGCAGCAGCAGGTTGACTCCAGGGAGAATCAGAATCAGATTTATTGCCATTGTTCATGTAGTACACAAACTAGGAATTTGTCTCGGTGCAATGCTGCAACATTAAAAACATGATAAGATAAAGAGATAAACTAAAAAACTAAAAACATGCAATAAGTGTATAATAATAATAATAATAATAATGAGTAATACTAGTCAAAGCAATTTTAAATAAATTAGCAAGTAGCAGATAATGTGGAGTACCACATAGTGCAGTCGATAATGCAACAGAAAAACAGTGATGAATGACATGAGTCTGGTTGAGCTGCTGTACATAGTGCACGAGAGTCAATAAGTCACTTAATGTTCAGCAGTCTGATGGCAGAGGGGAAAAAGCTGTTCATGTGCCGGGAGGTTTTAGTCTGAATGGACCGAAGTCTTCTACCTGAGGGGAGGGGGGCAAACTAGGGCTGGGAACGATCCCTAATTTCCAGAATCGATTCGATTCCGATTCTTGAGATTCTGAATCGATTCGATTCCGATTCAATCCCGATTCGATCTGGGGAATTACCATTTTTAATAGCCATTTTACTTCCCATGAAACAAAAATCTTCGAGACCTAATGCTGCAAATTGTACCAAGAATCTTCTAACTTTAATTCATAAATTATCACATATAGAACTGACCCAAAATCAGTTACAATAATGCACTTTTTATTATTTAACTTATCATTTCATAAAGTGCTCACAGGTGCTTTCTTTAGTGCAAAGGGTGTGTCGTGTCAAGTTAACCACCCAGAGTAAGTAAACAAATTCAATGCATGAACCATGCATTCATAATCTCATTGTATTTCAGTCCCTCCAGGATTTTGTCAGCTGTTTTTGTGATTGTTGTGGCCCAAAAAGCCTGGATTTGTGGGAGCTTTTCCAAAAAGTTATGGCACTTTTAGAGTTTTTTTGCACTCAAAGTTGTGTGAGGAAGTACAGATTTTAAAGCAGCTGCTTTTTCCATAGTTTACAGTGATGCTGTTCTATGTAACACCACAAGAAAAGTACAGGATTGCCAAAAATTTCTTGTTAAACAGTGATTTATTTAGAATTAAATGCTCAGTAAAATTGTAAAAAAAAAAGAAAAAAAAAAAAGACCAATATTGTGTTCTTGCTGAGAACTTTAAAAAAAAGAAATAAAAGAATTTGTCATTCCAACAACTAAATTGCATTGAATGCATGTTAGTGTGGAGAAAGTGATGGCAGCACCTCCTTGAATCTTGAAGGTCTTCTTCTGTGCTGAAATCCACATGAAGCAGGGATGCTCCTCCACTGACAACCTCTGACCTTCAGAAGGTCTCATTGAGAATGAAGCTTCCAGTCTTCACACATCTGAAGGCAGATAAAAAGAATAGATTTCACAGTAAAATTAACATTCATGGACACTTCCGGTTATGGCTGCCACGTAGGACGGACGTGTCTCGCTCTGCTCTGCTCCTGGAAAAAAAAAAATCGGCAAATAACTCTCATTTGGGACAGAACGTATCCCAGCATTTGGACGAGGATATGTCGGCGAAGCCTACGGCTGGAAAACCAGGAAAAGGAAAAAGCGAGCCGCCGAAACAGTCCAAATTAACGGACTTTCAGGTCTGTGACGCAGCAAACAAAACTCCATATATGGCGGAGGAGGCTGGCAACGGTGCAATATTTGCGGGGAATGGCGCAGATGCGCTGATGGCTGCCATGAGTTCAATGAGAGCGGACTTTTCCTCTAGATTTGATGGGATTATGACAGCGTTGGAAGGAATAAGAAAGGAATTGGGTGACTGTGTAGAACGAACGGCGCAGATGGAGCTCCGTCTCGCTAGTGCTGAAGATGACGTCACCCGTCTTCAATTAAAGGTGCGCACTTTGGAAAAAAAAAAAAAAATCTCTGGAAGATAATATTTTGGATTTGGAATCTCGGTCGAGACAGAATAATTTGAGGCTGGTGGGTCTTCCAGAGGAATCAGAAGGTCGGGACGTATGCTCCTTTCTGGAAAAGTGGATTCCGGAGGTGCTGGGCAGCGAGGAGTTGCAATCAGCAGTGATTCTGGAAAAAGCACATCGTATTGGCCCACGGAGAGATAAGGGACCGCCGAGGACCTTAATTATGAAGTTTCTTAGCAACAGAGACAGGATGAAGATCTTCAACGCTGCACGAGCTAAAAAAGGAGAGATTAAACACCAGGACCAGCAGGTGCGGTTCTACCCAGATTTGGCCACAGGAATCCAGCAATTGAGGAAGCAGTTTGATCCCGTACGTAAGGAGCTGCGCAACCTTGGGATTCGTCATGGTGTAATCTATCCTGCGAGACTGCTGACCACGTATGAGGGCAGAACCCACATCTTCAAGACCCCAGAGGAGGCGCAGGAGTTCATCAAGAAGATCAAAGAAGAAGAGACTGGTGGGAGCTAAGCATGAACAAAATATAAGGTAGAATAATTAAGCATTTGCACAGGCATCTGACTGACTTGAAGTAAATAGTAAGTTTACAAAATATAGATTGTATTATATATTAAAAAAACAAAACAAAAACAAAACAAACAAAAAAAAAAACTATGATGTACAAAGTTGTTAAAAATTTTGGAGTTAAGTTGGAAAACTACAGAGGAGAGTTAATGTTACGTCATTAAAAGCAGTAGAGTTAGGGTGATTGGGAGGATGAAGAAGGAGTGGCTTAGGCTGTTCCCCGTGGGTGTGGAACGGTCGATGGCTATATCGGGAGACAGAATTTTTCTTTTGATTTTGGGGGGTTTGCCACAAGTGTGGGAAGGGGAAATTTGTTTGTGTGTAGTTTGTAGGATGAATGTTCAACCACTCATGTTTTTGCTTCTCTGTATGAGCATGTTTACACTGCAAGGTAATCCCAAACTCTCTATTGATCATGGACCAAAGTGTTAATCTTAATTTAACTTCATGTTATTGCAGAGGTCTACAAAATTTAAAAAAACTTAAACAAGTTATGAATAAAATAAAGGACATGGGTTCAAGAATTGTGTTTTTACAAGAAACTCATCTGATAGAGGAGGATGTTAAAAGAATTAGGAGTAGATGGCAGGGAAGTGTATTCACCTCTTCATTTTCATCCCGAGCCAGGGGAGTTATGACTCTCATACATAAATCAGTTCCTTTTCAAGTGAAAAATGTAATTGGAGACAAATTTGGAAGATATGTAATCATTCAAGGTTCTTTGCTATTAGAAAATATAAATCTTGTGAACTTATATGGTCCCAATATAGATGATCAGAAGTTCTTTGCTAATTTATTTCTCATCTTATCATCACTTACAGGGCAACATATAATAGCAGGGGATTTTAATTGTACATTGAATCCAGGTGTGGATAGATCAACAGGACTGGATTGTACGCACATTGGATGTAGGATGACTATTAATCATTTTATGAAAGAATTGAGATTGTTAGATATATGGAGAGAAATGAAACCACAAGTTAAAGCCTATTCTTGTTATTCCAGTACCTACAAGACATTCTCACGTATTGATTATTTTTTTGATTTCCACAGAATTAAGGTCCAAGATTCAAAACTGCTTTTATGATAACATCGTGATCTCTGATCATGCACCCTGTTGTCTAATATATGTAGATAAAAAATTGACAAAGGAATCAGGTAGATGGCAATTTCAGCATAAATATCTTCAGGATGAGGAATTTGTCAAGTATATAGAAAAACAGATAGACGAGTTCTTTGACATCAATACTACACAAACATCAGCATGTGTAAAGTGGGAGGCTTTCAAAGCTTTTATTAGGGGACATATTATTAGTTATACAGGATCAAAATCTAAGAAGACTCGAGAGGAGAGAGCTAAATTGGAACATAAAATAAAAAGTCTTCAGGAAAAAGTGTATGCAGGAAGTGACCCAAGGTTGGAGAATGAATTACTGATTTTGAGAGCTGAATACGACAAAAAATCAGCGAATAGAGCTGCCTCGAGTCTTCTAAGATTGAAACAATCTTTTTATGAACAAGGTGAAAAATCAGGAAAATTATTAGCATGGCAGATTAAACAATTGGAAATTAAAACACCAATTACCAGTATTATAAGTAAGGGACAGGTAGTTATAGATCCTTTAGAAATTAATAGAGCCTTTAGAGATCACTATGAAAAATTATATGATACCAAAAATGAACCTGATTTAACAAAACTAAATGGGTTTTTGAACGAACTATCTATACCGTGTATTCCAAATGAAAACAGGGAGATATTGGAGTCTAAAATTAGTCAAGAAGAAGTTGGGCTAGCCATTGATAATATGAAATCAGGAAAAAGTGCAGGACCAGATGGTCTTCCAGTTGACCTTTATAAAAAATTTAAGAATAAATTAATAAAACCTTTTTTGGAAATGGTTTTAGAAGCATTTCAAAATAATAATTTACCATCATACATAAATAATGCCTTAATTATACTGCTGCCAAAACCAGGTAAGCCCTCTAATAAATGTGAAAATATGAGACCAATAAGCCTATTAAACGCCGACCTTAAGATAATCTGTAAAATTTTAGCAAGACGAATACAAGAAATTTTACCAAATATTATTAATCGAGATCAGAATGGCTTTATAAAGGGTAGACAAGGCTTCCATAATGTAAGAAGACTATTTAATATTATTTATTTTAATAAAGAAGCGCCGGATACAGCTCTCCTATCATTGGACGCCGAAAAGGCCATTGATAGAGTTGAATGGCCCTTTCTTTTTGAAGTCCTACAAAGGTTTGGACTTGGAAATAATTTCATAAAATGGGTTCAAATAATATACAATAATGCTACAGCAGAAATCCTAACAAATAACAATATTTCAAAACCAATAAAAATCAATAGAGGATGTCGACAAGGCTGTCCACTTTCACCTTTACTGTTTACTATGGCAATTGAACCTTTAGCGATAGCGATACGTTTACATTCACAAATATATGGAATTAAAGTTGGACCAACAGAACATAAAATCTCCCTGTACGCCGATGATATAATTTTGTTTATGTCGAATCTAAAAAAATCAATTCCAACCTTGTTGAATTTAATAAAGAATTTTGGGGAAATATCAGGATATAAAATAAATAAAACTAAATCTTCAATATTAATGCTAAATGAGACCCAGAGAAATTACCCAGCCCCTGAGGTAAATCAATTCAGTGTTGTAAATCAGTTTAAATATTTAGGAATCCAAATTATGCCTAAGCTAGAATCAGTCGCCAGTGTCAACTATGAAGCCTTAATGTCAGATATCAATGAGTTAACTCAGAGATGGATGTCACTACCAATGTCGATGATCGGGAGAATCAATATACTTAAAAGTAATATTTTACCTAAAATACTTTATTTATTTCAATACATTCCCTTATCACCACCTTTAGATCTATTCTCAAGAATTAAAAAAAAGTTAGTGGAATTTATATGGAACAACAGGAGGGCTAGATTACGTTTGTCTTTATTATATTTACCATTTGATCGTGGAGGTCTGAAATGTCCAAATTTTATGTTGTATTATTGGTCGGCACAACTGAGGTCTATGACATATTATTTTTCATCAAATGACCTCCCTCACTGGACTGAAATGGAATCATACAATTTACCTTTACCTCTTCCCATATTCATATACTCAGATTCGGCAAAAAAATTACAAAAACAAGTTAAAAATCCATTTGTAAAGCATATGATCAAAATATGGTGTGAAGCTAAAAACTATTTAAAAGAACCACAGTTATTGTCACAATTTAGTCCAATATGGGGTAATCAATATTTTAAACCAGGGAGAGCGGACGCTGTATTTAAAGTATGGAATTTAAAAGGGATACAAAAGATTCAGGATTTATATTTGCCATGTGCAGACAACATAATGTCTTTTGAAGAGCTGAGGATCAAATTTAATCTCAATAGAACACATTTTTTAAAATATCTTCAACTTAGAAACTTTATTCGATCAAATCAAATAAAGCTCTCACTCGACCTATTTATTCATCCTTGGAAAAAATGATGATGAAAGATAGTAAAAGAAAGGGTATTATTTCAGAGTTTTATAACTCATTGACACTATCTTCAAGTGAAAATTCACTGAAAAGATTAAACTACTGGAAAGAAGATCTGCAAATTGAAATTTCAGAGGAACAATGGGAATTGGCTTGTACAGAAGCTCAAACCAAATCAATAAATGCACGCCTTAAATTGATACATTTCAAATGGTTAATGCGGATGTATGTTACACTGGAGGAGTTAAATAGATATAACAAAAATATACCAGATACATGCACAAAATGCATGGAAAGTAAAGGAACCCTATTTCATTGTTTATGGGAATGTAGATTAATAAGAATGTTTTGGGAAGAGGTGAGGGTAACAATTGAAAAAATAATCTCAAAACAAATCATACTGAATCCTAAACTGTTTTTGTTGGGTCTGTACCCAGAAAAGCATAATTTTAATAAAAGTGAAAGAACATTCATAGACCTCAGTTTGCTTAATGCCAAAAAATGTATTGCACTATTATGGAAAAAGACTCATAGACCAGATGTGACTCAGTGGTTAAGACAGATGTTAACAAACCTTCCATTAGAAAGAATAACATATATACTGAAATCAAAGGAAATTGTGTTTGAGAATATATGGAGACCTTTTATTGATTATGTAAAAAATTTAAACATAACTCTTGAAGAAGAAGGTGAATGATGTGTGTGGACCTTGTAAATTCCAAACTGGTGAACATAATATGTATACTTATGTATTGGATTGTCTAGACTAAACAGAGGAGCATTGTTGAAGACTTGATTTTGTTGGTGGTTGTTGGTGTTTTTAGTGCATTTTTTTTTTTGTAGTACTTTAGTGTTAGTGTTTGATTGCTTGTATCATGTTTGTTAAAAAAAAAAAAAAAGGTTCAATAAAGATATTGTGGAAAAAAAAATTAACATTCATATTTTTAGATCGCCACACCACAGTAGGGTTTAATAATTTAGGTTTTTTTTTTTAATATTTTAACTACAAATTAACTTTCAATGTTGGAAAAGGGTTTCAGTTCATTTCCTGAGAAGGTTTGTTCATTTCAATTTAGTTCTACTGAGTAACAATAGCTTGTTGTACTGCAGCCTTTATTTTTTTTTTTCCACAATATCTTTATTGAACCTTTTTTTTTTTTAACAAACATGATACAAACAATCAAACACTAACACTAAAGTACTACAAAAAAAAAAAAAAAAAATGCCCTAAAAACACCAACAACCACCAACAAAATCAAGTCTTCAACAATGCTCCTCTGTTTAGTCTAGACAATCCAATACATTAGTATACATATTATGTTCACCAGTTTGGAATTTACAAGGTCCACACACATCATTCACCTTCTTCTTCAAGAGTTATGTTTAAATTTTTTACATAATCAATAAAAGGTCTCCATATATTCTCAAACACAATTTCCTTTGATTTCAGTATATATGTTATTCTTTCTAATGGAAGGTTTGTTAACATCTGTCTTAACCACTGAGTCACATCTGGTCTATGAGTCTTTTTCCATAATAGTGCAATACATTTTTTGGCATTAAGCAAACTGAGGTCTATGAATGTTCTTTCACTTTTATTAAAATTATGCTTTTCTGGGTACAGACCCAACAAAAACAGTTTAGGATTCAATATGATTTGTTTTGAGATTATTTTTTCAATTGTTACCCTCACCTCTTCCCAAAACATTCTTATTAATCTACATTCCCATAAACAATGAAATAGGGTTCCTTTACTTTCCATGCATTTTGTGCATGTATCTGGTATATTTTTGTTATATCTATTTAACTCCTCCAGTGTAACATACATCCGCATTAACCATTTGAAATGTATCAATTTAAGGCGTGCATTTATTGATTTGGTTTGAGCTTCTGTACAAGCCAATTCCCATTGTTCCTCTGAAATTTCAGTTTGCAGATCTTCTTTCCAGTAGTTTAATCTTTTCAGTGAATTTTCACTTGAAGATAGTGTCAATGAGTTATAAAACTCTGAAATAATACCCTTTCTTTTACTATCTTTCATCATCATTTTTTCCAAGGATGAATAAATAGGTCGAGTGAGAGCTTTATTTTGATTTGATCGAATAAAGTTTCTAAGTTGAAGATATTTAAAAAAATGTGTTCTATTGAGATTAAATTTGATCCTCAGCTCTTCAAAAGACATTGTTATCTGCACATGGCAAATATAAATCCTGAATCTTTTGTATCCCTTTTAAATTCCATACTTTAAATATAGCGTCCGCTCTCCCTGGTTTAAAATATTGATTACCCCATATTGGACTAAATTGTGACAATAACTGTGGTTCTTTTAAATAGTTTTTAGCTTCACACCATATTTTGATCATATGCTTTACAAATGGATTTTTAACTTGTTTTTGTAATTTTTTTGCCGAATCTGAGTATATGAATATGGGAAGAGGTAAAGGTAAATTGTATGATTCCATTTCAGTCCAGTGAGGGAGATCATTTGATGAAAAATAATATGTCATAGACCTCAGTTGTGCCGACCAATAATACAACATAAAATTTGGACATTTCAGACCTCCACGATCAAATGGTAAATATAATAAAGACAAACGTAATCTAGCCCTCCTGTTGTTCCATATAAATTCCACTAACTTTTTTTTTATTCTTGAGAATAGATCTAAAGGTGGTGATAAGGGAATGTATTGAAATAAATAAAGTATTTTAGGTAAAATATTACTTTTAAGTATATTGATTCTCCCGATCATCGACATTGGTAGTGACATCCATCTCTGAGTTAACTCATTGATATCTGAAATTAAGGCTTCATAGTTGACACTGGCGACTGATTCTAGCTTAGGCACAATTTGGATTCCTAAATATTTAAACTGATTTACAACATTGAATTGATTTACCTCAGGGGCTGGGTAATTTCTCTGGGTCTCATTTAGCATTAATATTGAAGATTTAGTTTTATTTTATATCCTGATATTTCCCCAAAATTCTTTATTAAATTCAACAAGGTTGGAATTGATTTTTTTAGATTCGACATAAACAAAATTATGTCATCGGCGTACAGGGAGATTTTATGTTCTGTTGGTCCAACTTTAATTCCATATATTTGTGAATGTAAACGTATCACTATCGCTAAAGGTTCAATTGCCATAGTAAACAGTAAAGGTGAAAGTGGACAGCCTTGTCGACATCCTCTATTGATTTTTATTGGTTTTGAAATATTATTTGTTAGGATTTCTGCTGTAGCATTATTGTATATTATTTGAACCCATTTTATGAAATTATTTCCAAGTCCAAACCTTTGTAGGACTTCAAAAAGAAAGGGCCATTCAACTCTATCAAAGGCCTTTTCGGCGTCCAGTGATAGGAGAGCTGTATCCGGTGCTTCTTTATTAAAATAAATAATATTAAATAGTCTTCTTACATTATGGAAGCCTTGTCTACCCTTTATAAAGCCATTCTGATCTCGATTAATAATATTTGGTAAAATTTCTTGTATTCGTCTTGCTAAAATTTTACAGATTATCTTAAGGTCGGCGTTTAATAGGCTTATTGGTCTCATATTTTCACATTTATTAGAGGGCTTACCTGGTTTTGGCAGCAGTATAATTAAGGCATTATTTATGTATGATGGTAAATTATTATTTTGAAATGCTTCTAAAACCATTTCCAAAAAAGGTTTTATTAATTTATTCTTAAATTTTTTATAAAGGTCAACTGGAAGACCATCTGGTCCTGCACTTTTTCCTGATTTCATATTATCAATGGCTAGCCCAACTTCTTCTTGACTAATTTTAGACTCCAATATCTCCCTGTTTTCATTTGGAATACACGGTATAGATAGTTCGTTCAAAAACCCATTTAGTTTTGTTAAATCAGGTTCATTTTTGGTATCATATAATTTTTCATAGTGATCTCTAAAGGCTCTATTAATTTCTAAAGGATCTATAACTACCTGTCCCTTACTTATAATACTGGTAATTGGTGTTTTAATTTCCAATTGTTTAATCTGCCATGCTAATAATTTTCCTGATTTTTCACCTTGTTCATAAAAAGATTGTTTCAATCTTAGAAGACTCGAGGCAGCTCTATTCGCTGATTTTTTGTCGTATTCAGCTCTCAAAATCAGTAATTCATTCTCCAACCTTGGGTCACTTCCTGCATACACTTTTTCCTGAAGACTTTTTATTTTATGTTCCAATTTAGCTCTCTCCTCTCGAGTCTTCTTAGATTTTGATCCTGTATAACTAATAATATGTCCCCTAATAAAAGCTTTGAAAGCCTCCCACTTTACACATGCTGATGTTTGTGTAGTATTGATGTCAAAGAACTCGTCTATCTGTTTTTCTATATACTTGACAAATTCCTCATCCTGAAGCCATTTATGCTGAAATTGCCATCTACCTGATTCCTTTGTCAATTTTTTATCTACATATATTAGACAACAGGGTGCATGATCAGAGATCACGATGTTATCATAAAAGCAGTTTTGAATCTTGGACCTTAATTCTGTGGAAATCAAAAAATAATCAATACGTGAGAATGTCTTGTAGGTACTGGAATAACAAGAATAGGCTTTAACTTGTGGTTTCATTTCTCTCCATATATCTAACAATCTCAATTCTTTCATAAAATGATTAATAGTCATCCTACATCCAATGTGCGTACAATCCAGTCCTGTTGATCTATCTATACCTGGATTCAATGTACAATTAAAATCCCCTGCTATTATATGTTGCCCTGTAAGTGATGATAAGATAAGAAATAAATTAGCAAAGAACTTCTGATCATCTATATTGGGACCATATAAGTTCACAAGATTTATATTTTCTAATAGCAAAGAACCTTGAATGATTACATATCTTCCAAATTTGTCTCCAATTACATTTTTCACTTGAAAAGGAACTGATTTATGTATGAGAGTCATAACTCCCCTGGCTCGGGATGAAAATGAAGAGGTGAATACACTTCCTTGCCATCTACTCCTAATTCTTTTAACATCCTCCTCTATTAGATGAGTTTCTTGTAAAAACACAATTTTTGAACCCATGTCTTTTATTTTATTCATAACTTGTTTAAGTTTTTTAAAATTTTGTAGACCTCTGCAATTCCATGAAGTTAAATTAAGATTAACACTTTGGTTTATGATCAATAGAGAGTTTGGGATTACCTTGCAGTGTAAACATGCTCATACAGAGAAGCAAAAACATGAGTGGTTGAACATTCATCCTACAAACTACACACAAACAAATTTCCCCTTCCCACACTTGTGGCAAACCCCCCAAAATCAAAAAAAAAATTCTGTCTCCCGATATAGCCATCGACCATTCCACACCCACGGGGAACAGCCTAAGCCACTCCTTCTTCATCCTCCCAATCACCCTAACTCTACTGCTTTTAATGACGTAACATTAACTCTCCTCTGTAGTTTTCCAACTTAACTCCAAAATTTTTAACAACTTTGTACATCATAGTTTTTTTTTGTTTGTTTTGTTTTTGTTTTGTTTTTTTAATATATAATACAATCTATATTTTGTAAACTTACTATTTACTTCAAGTCAGTCAGATGCCTGTGCAAATGCTTAATTATTCTACCTTATATTTTGTTCATGCTTAGCTCCCACCAGTCTCTTCTTCTTCTTTGATCTTCTTGATGAACTCCTGCGCCTCCTCTGGGGTCTTGAAGATGTGGGTTCTGCCCTCATACGTGGTCAGCAGTCTCGCAGGATAGATTACACCATGACGAATCCCAAGGTTGCGCAGCTCCTTACGTATGGGATCAAACTGCTTCCTCAATTGCTGGATTCCTGTGGCCAAATCTGGGTAGAACCGCACCTGCTGGTCCTGGTGTTTAATCTCTCCTTTAGCTCGTGCAGCGTTGAAGATCTTCATCCTGTCTCTGTTGCTAAGAAACTTCATAATTAAGGTCCTCGGCGGTCCCTTATCTCTCCGTGGGCCAATACGATGTGCATTTTCCAGAACCATTGCTGATTGCAACTCCTCGCTGCCCAGCACCTCCGGAATCCACTTTTCCAGAAAGGAACATACGTCCCGACCTTCTGATTCCTCTGGAAGACCCACCAGCCTCAAGTTATTCTGTCTCGACCGAGATTCCAAATCCAAAATATTATTTTCCAGAGATTTATTTTTTTTTTCCAAAGTGCGCACCTTTAATTGAAGACGGGTGACGTCATCTTCAGCACTAGCGAGACGGAGCTCCATCTGCGTCGTTCGTTCTACACAGTCACCCAATTCCTTTCTTATTCCTTCCAACGCTGTCATAATCCCATCAAATCTAGAGGAAAAGTCCGCTCTCATTGAACTCATGGCAGCCATCAGCGCATCTGCGCCTCCCCCCGCAGACATCGCACCGTTGCCAGCCTCCTCCGCCATATATGGAGTTTTATTTGCTGCGTCACAGACCTGAAAGTCCGTTAATTTGGACTGTTTCGGCGGCTCGCTTTTTCCTTTACCTGGTTTTCCAGCCTTAGGCTTCGCCGACATATCCTCGCCCAAACGCTGGGATACGTTCTGTCCCAAATGAGAGTTATTTGCCGATTTTTTTCTCCAGGAGCAGAGTAGAGTGAGACACGTCCGTCTTACGTGGCAGCCATAACCGGAAGTCCTTTTTTGATTTAATTTTAATGATCATTATAGTTTTTTATTATGATATTCTAATTTAATGAGCTGCAGCTATAAAACAAGGTAAATAGTCCACTCGAGTCCAAGTCGAGAGCTTTTTTTTTCCTTGAAATCTTAATATTGATTAATTATGTAACCAGTATTTTGAATCAATGTTTTTTTTTGCTCCTCCCTATTGTTCCTCGTATTATTCTTATTCTTATGCTACTTGTACCCACTATCCTGTTGGCAGGCGCGTCTCTGATGCAGCCGTGTCACTGGAAATGCAGGTTCATTTTCTGTGTCAAGTCAAATTCTCTCGTATGTTATCAGTGATCTGTTATTGTACTTGGCAATAAATCTTTTCTGATTCTGATTCTGATTCACCTCATTCAGAAATCCACATAAAAGAGCTGAAGAGGATCTCAGGTAGTTCACAAGTTTCTTAATAGTTTTCATCACTTTTGAATATTATTTTCCAAGACTGGTGCACAGCACTGTCTGGTGAATGATGCAGTGATATGACAGCAGGTCTGGATGGTGCTTTTTCACCTGCTGGATAGCTCCCTTCTCCCTCCCATTCATGGCGTCCACAGCTCATGAAATGCACTGTGCATTCTTCATATCACCAGTTAGCTGGTTTGCAAGACCCTGGCCACTCTGAGTGAGGCCTTAGCTGCTCTTTGTTGCTGGGTCATAGATCTGACTGTCTGTAGCTTATATGAAGATTTCAGCTGAGCAAGTTCGTCTGACCTCACCTCAATATTCAACAGCCATGTCACTGCAAATCAGGCACATTGGTTTTATACTGGACTCTGGCAGAATGAACGCATGTTTTTCTGTCCATTCCTCTTTGAATTCTCTGTTTTTCTGATCGTCCTTACTTTTTTTTTTTTTTTTTTTACTACCGCCAACTTTGAAAGCCACATGCCGTTTGGTATTAGCTACATCTCGACGGCAGTTACAAAACATTGCTGTATGTAATTGTATCGGGAGTGATGGGCTCACGTACACGAGAAAAGGGCATGTTTACATACGAGCAATGAACGTCACACAAGAGCGATGGTAGCTCTGCAAGACGGGCCAACTTCACGCAGGGCTCAGCAAGCTGGTAGTAGCGTTCGGCGCCCCTGCTATGTTTGGAAGTGTGCTGGACGCATGCACACACACATGGACAGGTGTGCTCTGTGTAAGTGTCGCGCAACGCGCATAAGCAAAACTCAGGCAGCGCAGTAAAGTTGGTAAGAAGTGCACATAATGTGACATGTTTGGGTCCGGACTGACTTATGATTGGGTCCGCCACTTGAGGAGCCCCACGCTAGAGAGACACTCTGCCTGCTGACTGGAACAGACACGGGTGGCACGCTTCCGAACTCCGCGCAGATGACGGTCACGCACTTTGTTCGTGTGCACGCTTGCGGAGCATCATTCCGACATATTTTTTTCTTAAATTCATAGTTCCTTAGCGTGGCAGAATAAATCCAAGGATGACGGCCCACCACACAGAAATGCTACCAGAGGAAACCCTGAGTAGCGGTAGTGAAAGTAGATGAGTTTAAATAACTGGGGTCAACCATTCAAAGCAATGGAAAATGTACAAGAGAGGCGAAGAAGAGAGTGCAGGCAGGGTGGAGTGGGTGGAGACAAGTGTCGGGGTGATTTATGACAGAAGGGTAGCAGCAAGAGTGAAAGGGAAGATTTACAAGATGGTAGTGAGACTTGGAACCGGAGTGGTGGCTCAGTTGGTAGAGCATCCGCCCCACACCCGGGAGGCAGGGGTTCAAATCCCGGCCGGGTCATACCAAAGACCATATAAAAATGGTGCTTTCTGCCTTCTAGCGTGGTGCTCCGCATAATGGAATGGGGAAAGTAAAGTTACACACAGAGCTACCAGAGGACTGATCCCCCGCTGTAGCTTTCACTACTTACAGTAGCTGTGTGGCCTAGGGTCAGAGAAACGGAGATAGGCGCCGCCCATATACACCTTCAGGTGTGAAGGGATTAACTAACTAACTAGTGAGACTTGCTATGATGTGTGGTTTGGAGACGGTGGCGCTGACAAAAAGGAAGTGGAGCTGGAGGTGTCAGAGTTGAAGATGCTAAGATTTTCATTGGGAGTGACTAGAAGGGACAAGATTAGAAATGAGTATATCAGAGGGACGGCTCGCATTGAGCTGTTTGGTCCGGACCAAACAGTGGCTTCCGCAGATAGTTCGGTTCGTTTGGTGCAGTCTGAGCATGCGTTGGAACTCTGGTGCACACCAAACAAGTGAATTCTGGCCCACTGAAAATGGGGGTCTCGGTTCTCTTGCAAACAAAGTCTGGTGCGCTCCGCTTGCAGTGTGAATCCAAACGGAGTATTCAGCGGACCAAAGGGTGGAAGTGTCCCTCAGGGTTTGTGTAACCATAGCAACACGTAGTCTGAGGAAGAGGAAGTGGCGTTTATCGTAGTACATTTTGGGTAGAACATAACTAAAGACAGCCACGCAAATCCAAGAAATCCTTTTACTGGTGAAAGCCAAGGAGAAAGGCTAAAAAAAAAAAAATGTCTCGTTTGTGGTGGACAAACAACCCAGCTGAATGGAACGGATTTCCATTTTTGGTCCTGGCCAACTGATGAGCCTTATTTTTCTTCTTCGCCAAGATTTTTTCTTCCTGCTCAGTGGTGGTTTTGGCTACAGCACCCCAAACGAGCAGTTGTTGTAACTGCATGACATCGAGGCAGTTTGGTCCGCTGCAGTGTGAATGCAAACCAAATAAAGGTGTGAAAATTCTTGGCATTCCTACTGCTCATCACCAAAAGAACACCATACCTACAGTGAAGCATGGTGGTGGTACCAACATGCTTTGGGGCGGTTTTTCTTCAGCTGGAACTAGGGTCTTGGTCAAGGTGGAGGGAATTATGAACAGTTCCAAATACTAATCAGTGTTGGCACAAAACCTTCAAGCTTCTGCTAGAAAGCTGAAGAGGAACTTCATCTTTGAACATGACAATGGCCCAAAGCACACGTCCAAATCAACAAAAGAACGGCTTCACCAGAAGAAGATTAAGGTTTTGGAATGGCCCAGCCAGAGTCCAGACTTGAATCAGATCGAACATCTGTGGGCTGATCTGATGAGGGTTGTGCACAGGAGATGTCCTCGCAATCTGACAGATTTGGAGTGTTTTTGCAAAGAAGAGTGTGCAAATATTGCCACATCAAGATGTGCCACGCTGATAGACTCCTACCCAAAAAAACTGAGTGCTGTAATAAAAGCCAAAGATGCTGCAACAAAGTATTAGTTTAAGGGTGTGCATATTTATGCAAACAGATCATTCTAGGTTTTCTATTTTCCACTTTTCCCCTTCAAAGACACCAGTTTGTTTTTCACTTGGGTTGTACAGGTTATAGGTCACATTTGGCTCTTTTCCATAGTCACAGTTCTTTTTTACTTGTTTCGATTCTCCACTACTTCTTTCTCCCTGTGTTGTTGATCCATTACAACCCTGTAAAGCCGCGTAAACTCAGTAGTGGGCGGGATTGAGGCGGCGCCACACTCTGCTGACGTCAAGCACGCGACCTAATCCTTCACAACAAAGAAAATGGCGGATTAGGAGCGGAGGATTTCCACGTTGCTTCTTCTCTGGCTTTTGAACACAATAAATGAATGTTTTTAACCGGAGAAGAGAGTTTTACAGGAGAAGACAACGTGCATTGAGAGAACACACGTTGGGGCAGTACCAGAGACTCGTTGTTGCCATTGGGGAATATCAAGCAGCAGAATATGAAGCGGAATATGAAGCAGAGAGCTTAATTACCCAGCACATCAGGCACATCAAGCACACGAGGAAAACAGTTTTTTGGTAATTTAATGCTTTCTATTGTCATTTTATCGTCATGTCATTGTTGTGTACAGCATTTTGATGTCGCCAGGTTATCAGTATTAATATGTATGCTGTGTGTGTGTTCTAGTTGGCTGCGTTGTTGCAAAATCAACGCTGCAGACCATGGACCTGGGCAGTAAACCATAGCTCGCAGTGGTGGGAGAATGTTGTCCCCAGCTTCTCAAGCACACAGTGGTTGCAGAACTTCCGGATGTCCGAGGACACTTTCACCTACTTGTGCCACAAATTGCGTCCATGCATGGAGCCTCATTCATGTGCATACATATGTCAAACGTTTGTTTTTTAAATAAAATTTGGTGCACTTTTCATCTATGTCTCCTCTGTTGTTCATAACGCTTAACTGTTAAGGGACAACTAATTAAATGCTAAAACCTTGTAATTGACCTTGGAATTATATGTGGATACTCGTTATATTTCCAATTAATCATAGCCCTATTTTACGTACAAAATAATTTAAATTACTTTATAAAAAGCCAATTCAACTGTAGTAAAATTCTTGTTTTTGTGTATCATTTTCCCATTGATAGTTATTTTTAAGGGATATGTGTTCAGGGATGGGAAATTACACGCTAAAACACCGTAGAAAATGACTGCAGAAAAATGCAGCAGCTGAACAACTCCCTTTTGGTTTGAGTGAATTGCCAATTGACCTTGGAATTATATGTGGACACTTGTTATATTTCCAGTTAATCCTAGCCCACTTTTACTTACAAAATAATTTTAAAAATTTTAAAGAAAGGCAATCCAACTGTAGCACCATTTTGCATGTTGAGTGTCATTTGAGTATCATTTTCCCATCTATTGGTATTTATAAGGCATATGTGTTCAGGGATGGGTAATTACACGTTAAAACACCTTAGAAAAATTAGTGAAAATAATAATAAAATAAATAATAATAATAATAATTAATAAAATTAATGGTAGAAAAAGGTTTGAAATGATTTATCTTGGTCTGATATTTTTACATCACAAAAACGTGGCATTTGAACAGGGGTGTGTAAACTTTTTATATCCACTGTGTGTGTGTGTGTGTGTATATATATATACTGTATATCTCCCCTTAAGTATGTCCCCGTACAGTGGATCTATGGGAATATTCTCCCTAATATGTTGTAAAGGGATATAACTTAAGTATTCTCCCTTTGAAATTCCATATTCCATGATTAATTCGTTGAAGAATGACCATTAGAGGTTATGTGGCAAAGCTTAGTAATTCCACAATTTTTCCATTTGGTCCAATTTATAATCTTTTTATTCATAGTCATATTGGGGTTCTGCCATATTGGCTGATTTAATTCAATTCAACTTTATTTATATAGCGCCATTTCACAACAACAGTCATCTCATAGCACTTTCAACTGTAGGGGGAACCCCCACAATTGCAGAAAGACCCCAGCAATCAGGCGAGCCCCTGTGAGCAAGCGCTTGGCGACGGTGGAGAGGAAAAACTCCCTTTTAACAGGAAGAAACCTCCAGCAGAACCAGGCTCAGGGAGGGGCAGTCATCTGCTGCGACTGGCTGGGGGGGTGAGGGGATAGAGAAGATGAAAAGAACAGACATGCAGAGAGCAAACAGCACGATGGGGCCTCAATCTATGGGAGAGAACAAACAGATATTAATGACCAGCAAAAAAAAAAAAAAAAAAAAATTCATTGAGAGTGAAGAAAGGAGTGAAGCCCAGTGCAATTATTGGAGGTCCCCCGGTTGTCTAAACCTATTAGCAGCATAACTGAGGGAGGGTCAGAGACACATGATCCCTCCCTAATTGTAGGCTATATCAAAAAGCAAGGTTTTAACCCTTTTCTTAAAAACAGAGATCAAGTCTGACTCCCGAATCCAGATTGGCAGCTGGTTCCACAAGAGAGGAGCTTGATAACTGAAGGCTCCCCCCCCCCCCCCATTGACTTTTGGAGATTCTAGGTATCACAAGTAATCCAGCATTTTGGGAGCGTAGTGCTCTGTTAGGATAATAGGGTAATATCAGATCTTTTAGATTAAAAAGGAGCCTGATTGTTTAGAGCTTTGAAAGTGAGAAGAAGGATTTTAAACTTAATTCTAAACTCTATGGGAAGCCAATGAAGGGAGGCCAGAACCGGAGAGATATGATCTCTCTTTCTAGTACCTGTTAAAACTCTTGCTGCAGCATTTTGGATCAACGTTTTAGAGATGTTTTAGGACAACCTGATAATAATGAGTTACAATAATCTAATCTAGAGCTAACAAAAGCATGAATCAGTTTCTCAGCATCACTCTGAGACAAGATGCTCCTAATCTTGGCAATATTACGCAAATGATAGAAGGCAGTCTAAGAAACAAATTTAATATGTGAATTGAAAAACAGATCTTGATCAAAAAATAACTCCAAGGTTCCTCACAGAGCTATTAAGAGAAAGACTAACTGCATCCAAAACTAAAAGTTAGATTTGGAAAGGTATTTCTAAGGTTTTCTGGACCAGCAAGAATGACTTCATTCTTATCTGAATTTAATAGCAGGAAATTACAAGTCATCCAAGCTTTTATTTCCTTAAGACAGGCTTCTAATTGGGCTAATTGATTACTATCATCTGGCTTCATTGACAGGTATAATTGTGTGTCATCTGCATAACAATGAAACTGTATAAAGTGCTTTCTAATAATGTTGCCCAACGGAAGCAAATATAAACTAAAAAGAGTAGGGCCTAGCATAGATCCCTGTGGAACTCCATGACTGAGCTTTGAGTTGAAAGAAAACTCATTATTGACATGAACAAACTGGAACCTATCAGATAAATAAGATCTAAACCACTGCAACGAAGTTCCATTAAGTCCAACATAGTGTTCTTATCTATCAAGTAGAATATTATGATCGATAGTATCATAATATACTATATAAGTATATACTATAGAAGTTCTCTAACGACTCTGCGATCGTTGGCCACATCTCCAACGGAGATGAAGCTGAGTACAGAGGACTTATCCAGGACTTCGTGGACTGGTCAGAACTGCCTCCAGATCAATGCGAGGAAAACTAAGGAGCTGGTGGTGGACTGCCGCAGGCAAGGACAACCCCTCACAGCACCAGTAAATATACAGGGAACAGACATCGAGAAGGTGACATCCTACAAGTACCTGGGTGTTCATCTGAACAATAAACTAGACTGGTCACACAATACTGACGCACTCTACAAGAAGGGACAGCGCAGGCTGTTCCTACTGAGGAGACTCAGATCTGTTGGTGTACAAGGGGCGCTGCTGAAGACATTCTACGACACGGTGGTGGCGTCAGCCATCACATTTGGAGTGGCCTGCTGGGGCAGTGGCGTTACAGCAGCCGATAGGAAGAGACTGAACAAACTGATCAAGAAAGCTAGCTCTGTCCTGGGGAAACGCCTTGACCCAGTGGAGGAGATGGGAGAGAGAAGGATGGTGGCTAAACTGCCATCTCTGCTGGAGTCCAAGTCCCACCCTATGCAGGACATACTGAACGCACTGAGGAGCTCATTTAGCAGCAGACTACATCATCCTAGGTGCACAACCGAGAGGTTTCGCAGGTCCTTCCTACCTACGGCTGTCAGACTGTATAACCTAAGCAGGGCTGCTCACAGAGATAGCAAAAAAAAAAAACGTGACAACCTAATAGTAGTGAATGCAAAAGACGCAATAGACTTACACAATGGTCCCCTCCGGTATACAACTAGGAAAATACCGGTCGCTACGGAGGGTGACAATATGTATGGGTACATAATCATACCATGTAGGATAACTAAGTAGATGGTTATGCTGTTCATTCCATCTAGCTACAGTGCTCTGCACTGTGTGTGTTTATCCATCCATCCATCCATCCATCTTCTACCGCTTTTCCGGAGGTCCGGGTCACGGAGGCAGCAGTTCAAGCAGAGAAGCCCAGACTT
Source organism: Pholidichthys leucotaenia (assembly GCA_020510985.1). Lineage (NCBI taxonomy): Eukaryota > Metazoa > Chordata > Actinopteri > Cichliformes > Pholidichthyidae > Pholidichthys > Pholidichthys leucotaenia. The sequence goes on from CM035843.1 coordinate 84,713,017, forward strand.
CCCTCTCCCCAGCCACCTGCTCCAGCTCTTCAGAAGGGATACCAAGGCGTTCCCAGACCAGCTGGGAGACATAGTCTCTCCACCGAGTCCTGGGTCTGCCCCGGGGTCTCCTCCCAGTGGGATGTGCCTGAAACACCTCAAGTGGGAGGCGTCCAGGAGGCATCCTAATCAGATGCCCATACCACCTCAACTGACTCCTTTCAATGTGGAGGAGCAGCGGTTCTACTCTGAGCCTCTCCCGGATGACTGAGCTCCTCACCCTGTCTCTGAGGGTGAGTCCAGCAATCCTACGGAGAAAGCTCATTTCAGCCGCTTGTATCCGCGATCTCGTTCTTTCGGTCATTACCCAAAGCTCGTGATCATAGGTGAGAGTAGGAACGTAGATTGACTGGTAAATCGACAGCTTTGCCTTAGAACTAAGCTCCCTCTTCACCACAACAGACCGGTACAACGTCTGCATCACTGCAGATGCTGCTCCAATCCATCTGTCGATCTCTTGCTCCCATTTTCCCCTCACTCGTGAACAAGACCCCAAGATACTTAAACTCCTCCACTTGGGACAGGAGCCTGTCCCCAACCCGGAGAGGACAATCCACCTTTTTCCGGCTGAGGATCATGGACTTGGAGGTGCTGATTCTCATCCCAGCCGCTTCACACTCAGCGGAAAACCGTCCCAGCAAGAGCTGTAGGTCATTGCTGGATGAAGCCAACAGGACAACATCATCTGCAAACAGAGATGAGATCCTGTGGTCACCAAGCATGACACCCTCCGTTCCCTGGCTGCGCCTAGAAATCCTGTCCATAAAAATTATGAACAGGATCGGTGACAAAGGGCAGCCCTGGCGGAGTCCAACTCTCACTGGGAATGATTCCGACCGAGTGTTGGCAATACGAACCAAACTCTCACAACGGTCGTACAGAGACCGAATAGCTTGTAACAACAAGCCCGACACCCCATACTCCTGTGTGTTTATATATTATGTATTTATTTCCATCTAGCTACAATGCTCCGTACTGTGTGTTTATTTATTTATATGTACTGTACATATGTATACTCGCTGCTCTTGTTTTTTCTTGTCTTCTGATTGTTGCTCTGAGTGTTGCTATCCCTGTGCTGTTGCAATCCTGGAATTTCCCCATTGTGGGACTAATAAAGGCTTATCTTATCTTATCTTATCTTATAAAAACTCTGAGTAGGTTGATGGAGGACGATAAATTATGGCAAATAAAATTGGGTTTAGCCTAAAATTGCTAAAATGCCCAATACTGAGGACCAGGCCCTCAAAGGAATTATAACGTGTTTTTTGCTTTACATTAACTAGTAATTTGTAATGGTAAATTGGTTGCTACTCCTCCTCCAACGACCAGAACTTCTGGGATTTTGACAGTTTAAATAACCAGAGGGAGTTGATTCATTCAAACCAACATAATCCTCTTGCCCTAACCAAGTCTCTGTAAGGGATATTAAATCATCTGATGATCAATTAACAGATCATGGACTAGCAGAGACTTGGGAGTTAGAGACCTAATATTTAACAAACTGTATTTTAATTTTTAATTAAGAGGAGGAACAGAGACCAAATCATTAAATTTAGAGGCTTCATGTTTAATTTGAGTTTTAACAGCTTTTTGTTAATCACTTTGGATGCTTATACATTATATTTTTATTTACTTTGGAGGGAGCAGGACAATGATTCTCTGATGGGGAAGACAGGGGCTAAGTTGAGGGGTGGCGGATGAAGAGGAGCTGCAGAGAGGCATTTTAAGACTGCGACTCTGCTTCTGGTCCCAACTCTGTAGTAGTCAATGCTTTGGAAATTTGGAAAAAAATGATGCCAGATTGTTAGCTAAATGAGACGCACCATCCAAAGTGGGATGGATGCAGTCTCGTCCAATAAGACCAGGTTTCCCCAAAATGAGCTCCAATTGTCTATTGTAGCCCACATCATTTGCAGGACAACCACACAGACAGCCAGCGGTTTTGATGGATGACAAGCAGCTTAACATGTCATCACTGGTCCAGTTGGGGAGGGGCCCAAGAGAATACTACGGAGGCAGACATTGTTTTTTGCAAAGTCACGCACCAATTCCACATTAAGTTTTGAGACTTCCATTTATTGAATTATCTGAGTTAACTGCAAGAATTTTAGTGCTTAATTTTTAAATATTAAATGTTGTTTCAATTGGGTTTTGTGTAATTTCTTTTGGTAGTTTTTTTTAAGTATAGACTATTTGTATCAATATTAAAGCTTTGAAACATAATTGCTTCAATACATTTCCAGTCTTTACATATATTACAATCAAATAATTCATTTACTTGCTGACAACCAAAATATAAATAATAATGGAAAAATTAGGCAGCTGCAGTCCACCTTTCATATAAGAACAGACAATCTTGAATATGAACATCTTGCTTTTTTCAGAATCAGAATCAGAATCAGAATCAGCTTTATTGGCCAAGTATGCACAACACATACAAGGAATTTGACTTTGGCTAAAAACTTGCTCTCGTTGTTCAGGTGAAGGATTTAAATAAGGATTCAATGACAACCAGAGTATGTACAGTAAATTACAGTCTGTCCACGTTTCTATAAAAGAATGCAAATATATACAGGAATATATGCAGTTATTTACTCGGACTAACCACACTTTGCAGATATATATGAAAAAATATACAATCACACAGTATTTCAATGTGGACTCAGATTCAGTGATATAATGTGAATGAAGTAAAAAGCAGTGTGAGAGTTATGTGCAATGTAATAATGGATGAAAAGTCATGAGTACAGCAACAGGTAGGACTAGGTGAATGTTAGGAGTTCATCAGAGTGATGGCTTGAGGAAAGAAACTGTTCCTGTGATGGGTGGTTTTGACCTTCAGTGATCTGTAACGACGACCAGAAGATAGAAGTTCAAACAGTTTGTGGCCGGTGTGATGGGTCAGCACAGATGTTTCCCGCCCGTTTCCTGGTTATGGACCGATATAAGTTCTCAATGGAGGGTAGGTCGGTACCAATGATCCTCTCCGCAGACTTAATGATCGCTGCAGTCTGGTCTTGTCCTGTTTAGTGGCAGATCCAAACCAGACAGTGATGGAAAAGCAGAGGACAGATTGGATGATGGCGGTGTAGAAGACAACCAGCAGCTCCTGAGGCAAATCAAACTTCTTGAGCTGACGCAGAAAAAAACACCTCTGCTGGGCCTTTTTCCGGACAGTGTCAATATGGGAGGACCATTTCAGGTCCGGGAGATTGTGGTACCCAGAAACTTGAAGAGTCCACAGTGGACACTGTGCTGTTGAGGATGGTGAGTGGGGGGAATGAAGGGGGGTGTCGCCTGAAATCCACAGTCATCTCCACCGTTCTGCTGGGTTAAGTTCAAGATGGTTCTGGCTGCACCAGAGGATCAGCTGCTCCACCTCCCGCCTGTATGCAGACTCATCATCATCCCGGATCAAACCGATGACTGTGGTGTCGTCCGCAAACTTCAGGAGCTTCACCGAAGGGTCCTCTGAGGTGCAGTCGTTGGAGTAGAGGGAGAAGAGCAGTGGGGAAAGGACACATCCTTGGGGGGCGCCAGTACTAATTTTTCGGGAGCTGGATGTAAATCTCCCTAGCTTCACCTGTTGCCACCTGTCAGTCAGAAAGCTGGAGATCCACTGGCAGGTGGAGGGGGGCACCTTGAGCTGGAGGAGTTTCTGATGAAGAATGCCTGGGATGATGGTGTTGAACGCTGAGCTGAAGTCGACAAACAGGATCCTGGCGTACGTCCCTGGGGAGTCGAGGTGTTGCAGGATGTAATGTAGTCCCATATTCACTGCATCATCCACTGACCTGTTTGACCGGTAGGCAAACTGCAGTGGGTCCATCAGGGGGCCTGTGATGACCTTCAGGTGGCTCAGCACCAATCTCTCCAAGGATTTCATGACCACAGAGGTCAGGGCAACAGGTCTGTAGTCGTTTAATCCTGTAATAGAGGGTTTCTTGGGAACTGGAATGATGATGGAGCGTTTGAAGCAGGAAGGCACTTCACGCAGCTCCAGTGATCTGTTAAAGATCCGGGTGAAGATGGGGGCCAACTCGTTGGCGCAGACTCTCAGGCAGGACGGAGACACACCATCAGGTCCTGCAGCCTTCTTGATCTTTTGTCTCTGAAAGACCCGGCGCACCTCCTCTTCACAGATCATTAGTGCTGGTGGGAGGTCAGAGTGGAGGAGGGATGGAGTTCCTGGGGCTGCAGATAATCCTTTGTGTGGTGGGAGGGAGTACTGTAGTTCTTTTCAAACCTGCAGTAAAAGCTTTTAGGTCATTAGCCAGCTGGAGGTTTGCCGCAGGGTGGGGGGATGGTCTCCTGTTGTTGGTGATAGTTCCGTAGCCTCTCCAGACAGAAGCAGAGGTTGTTTAGCTGAGAATTTTTTTGTAACTTCACACTGTAGCTCCATCTTAGCAAGCCTGGGTCTCCTTCGCCAGCATGGTTTCTGGCCCGCTGTACAGAGGCCAGTCACCAGTCTGTAGGCCTCCTCCTTGGTCTGACGGTAGGCTGCTTCAGGTTTAGAATGAACCAGGGGTTTATTGTTGTTGTATATGCAGAAGGTCTTGGTCGTGCACACACAGGTCCCTCGCAGAAACAGTGTATGATGTCACAGTGTCAGTGAGTTCATTTAAGTGAATGGCTGCAGCTTCAAAACACTCCAATCTGTGCAGTCAAAGCAGCTTGTAACGTCAGCTTGATTCCTACAGTCCATTTCTTCACAGTCCTTACAACAGGCTTGGAAGTTTTTAGTTTCTGTCTGTATGTTGGAATAAGATGGAGCAGGCAGTGGTCAGAAAAACCCAGAGCTGCACGGGGGACAGCATGATAGGCATTTCTTAAAACTGTGTAACAGTGGTCAAGTGTATTTGTGTCCCTGGTGGGACATTTAATATGCTGTCTGTATTTAGGAAGCTCATTTGTGAGATTAGCTCTATTGAAATCACCCAGAATGATAAGCAGAGAGTCTGGATGTTTTTCCTCCACCTCTGCTATCTGGTCAGCGAGGTGCTGCAGTGCCTCCGTTGTACAAGCAGCAGGCGAGATATAAATTCCGACCAGAATAAATGAGGAGAACTCTCGCGGTGAATAAAAGGGTTTACAGTTTATGAACAGTGACTCTAGGTTAGGACTACAAAACTTCTTCAACACTGTGACATCAGTACACCAACCTTCGTTTATGTAGAAGCAGATTCCACCACGCTTAGTCTTTCCAGTAAATTCTCGGCTGGGCGATCAGCGCGAAACAGTTTGGAATATCCGTCCAGCGGACCGCGCTGTCCCGGGATGGTGTTCACTCAGCCTGGACTTCTCGTGAAAACAAAGGGCGCCAGATCTGCTAAAATCCCGGTTTTGTGTGTCAGGAGCAGCAGTTCATCCTTTTGTTCGCCAAACTGACCGGATATTTGCCAGATGGATCGATGGGAGCGGCGTGCGAGATATCCTCGTTTCTTCAGCCGACTAACGCAACCGGCACGTTTACCACGCTGCCTTCGTTTCCGGCCAGCGCCAATAGCCGCTGCTACCCACAGCTAAGATGGACTGAAAAAACTTCAGATCAGCAGCAGTAACTGGCGGAGAAGTTGCATTGGGAGGTAGTCTGAGTGAAAGTAGTTCCTCCCTTGAATAGGTGATTCGGACAGAAGAGCAGAAGTCCAAAAAAACACACAAAATTATCAAAAACATCAGAGAGCAGAAGCCAGTGGCTGCCATCGCCGCGCGCCATCTTGGATTTTTTTTGCCATGCTTTACAAATTTAGAAATGGATTTTATGCAGATCTTCCAACCAAGCTTTTTTATTATAACTGACAGCATCCTTAGAATGTAATTAACAGACGGAAGCATATTCTTTACTGTGTTTACTTGTCCCCACAAAGACATAAGACTCAACCATCGCTCAATATTTGACTTTATTTTATTCAATAATTGTGTCAAATTTAAATCCCGTGTTTGATAACAATTTATTTTTTAAACCTAAGTATTGTATTTCTGTTTGTTTCCATTTAACTTCAGTATTTTGTATGCAAGTGGTATTACAGTGTGTATTTAAAGGTAGCAACTCACACTTTTCCCAACTGACTTCATAGCCAGAGAGTAATCCATATTGCTTAATGGCCTGATTAATATAATGGAGTGAAGAACTTCTGTTAAATAAAGAATTATAAATCACAGTAAAGAGACAATTTGTATGTACGATCACAAATGTACTATCTTGTACCTTTAATATTGTTATCAGCTCTTATTTTGTCAGCCAATAGCTCAATGATTAAATTGAATAGGAGAGCAGAGACTTGGCATCCTTGCTTTGTGCCACGATGCAATATGAAAGGCTCTGAAATTATATCACTAGTTTTCACAGATGCCATGGGTTTAAGGTATATCATCTTGATCCACTGCATGAAATTCTTACCAAACCCATATTTTTCTAAGGTGTGGAACATAAAATGCCATTCGATGCAATCAAAGGCTTTCTCAGCATCAACAGTCACAAGGGCTGCTGAAAGTTGGAGCCTCTTCGCATACTGAATAATGTTAAATAACTTCCTTACATTATCAGATGACTGACGATTTTTATATATCTGTGATGGCCTGCTTGGAGGTGATTATCCTCTCCAGCTGCGCACACCTGTTTCTCATCACGGCTGGGCTATATAATCCACGGTGCCCTGGAATCCGTGCGGAGTCGTCTGTCTTACTCCATGAAGACCACGCACGCCCTCTTTGATTCCAGAGACCGTAGCCTCAGCCTGACTACTTCCCTGCTGTCCACCTACAACCTGCCTGCGCTTGGAAGGAAACTCTCCACCACGCAAGTAAGCCTCAGCCTTCCCTCACCATCTCCATATCAGTCCCCTGTGCACAGGTGGAGCTCTGCGGTGGCGGACCCTGTCCCACCTGGTGGCAGACTGAACCTCACCCTCTCACGAACTACACCTCCACCATCTACACGCTGCAACGGGCTCTGTGGACGCTGTCCTCCTGGCCATAGCCGCCGTGCTAACCTGAGCATCACTACATCTCTACAAACAGTAAGCTGCAGATTAATCAGCACATTCCCAGCTGTGAAGCCACTAACCATCCTGTTTCTGTTTGTCCCTAGGGTTGCCAGGCCAAATGGCGTTCTGCTCACCCCCACCTGCAGCAAGAACACACACCCACACATTGACACACTCCACATTATTATAATAAAGATAACTGTATCTACTTTGGTCTCCGAGTCTGCTCACTGGGTCAACAAATCATGTCAGTACGACTCTGCCAAAGTGACCCAGCTGACAGCACAAAGTTAACAACCTCGAGACCAGAGTAGATCAGGTAGCTTATCAACAACAAATTATTTTGAATCAGTTAACCCGGCTAATGGACTGGTTGGATTGTTTGACTAGCCCGCAGACGTTTCCACCAGTTCCGTCGTTTCCTAGTAGCTCCTCGGCTCCTGCTAACCACCCACCCGGGCACGGGTCTTCTCCTTGGCTAACTCTCGTCCCCACTCCCACCCGTTTTGGTGGAAAGCTAGGGGGGGGGCGTGGGGTTTCATTATGCAGTGTGCGATTGTGTTTCAGCGGGTACCGGGGGATTCTCCCACAGATTACAGCCAGATAGGCTATGTTATTAATTTGTTAGAGGGGCGAGCTCTAGCTTGGGCCCACGCCGTCATGGCTAGGGTGAATTATTCCAGCATGACTTATGCAAAGTTTGTTAGTGAGTTCAAAGAAGTATTTGACCATTCTGACTGTGATGGTGTGCTTACCTCCCGGCTACTTAACCTTAGGCAGGGAACTCAATCTGCAGCAGATTACGCTGTCGATTTCTGGGCAGTTGCTACAGAGGTCGGGTGGGGAGATGCTTCACTGTGCAGTATTTTCATTAAGAGTCTTTCCCCTAGCCTGCAGGACGAGTTGGCTTCCTTGGAGAAGCCGGGTAGGCTTTCTGAATTAATTTCCTTGGCCATCAGCCTCGATAACAGATTAAGGGAACGGGCAGCGGAACATAGGTCCTCTGGTTGTTCGGGTGTCCAATCTCGTCATTCCCCATGGCCCTCTCTATTGGCCTTGCCTTCCTCAGATTCCCCGGAGGGTCTGGAACTCATGTCAGCTAGGCAACCCAAGCTTTCTTCGGCAGAGAAACAGCGCCGCCGTGAGTTGGGGTTGTGTCTGTACTGCGGGAGCGAGGAGCATGAGGTAGTGTCATGTCCTGAGTGGCCAAAAGGGGGAGTCCGTGCATCGCAGTAGGGAGACTCACAGACGCAGGGGCTGCACGGTGGAGCAGTGGTTTAGCACTGTGGCAGCACAGTTTTACCCTCGGCCAGGGGATCGCGGGGATCATGAGATCGTGGGTTCGATCCCAGCCCCCGACCAACAGTGAGCTGTGTGGAGTTTGCATGTTCTCCCCGTGTTGCGCGGGTTTACTCCGGGATTTCTCCGGTTTCCTCCCGCACACCAAAAACATGTAGGTTTAGGGCGCTCGCGCACGCACTGACCAGCAGCCGGTGGCTTGTCACCAGACTGCAAACCAAGTCTACCTACGGGTACAAATAAGTAACAAAAAAAAAAAAAAAGACGCACCTTTAGCTAATCCCCTATCTAGTTTAAGTCTCCCTATTCACTTCATTAACAAACATACTGAAATAGGGACGCATGCACTGATAGATTCGGGGGCTGAGCAGAACTTCATCTCTGGGGAAGTGGCAACCCGGTTGGGTCTCCCCTGCCTATCGCTCAGGGTTCCATTGAGACTTATCGCTCTGTCCAAAGTCCCTCTCGTTACTGTGTCCCAGCAAACCCTCCCAGTGGCCGTCATTACATCTGGGAACCATCGGGAGGAACTGAAGTTCTTTGTGTTGCTGGTTTCCTCCTCCCCGGTTATTGTTGGGTATCCATGGTTGCGGCTTCACAATCCCTCCATTGACTGGCGCTCTGGGAGTATATTATCGTGGAGTTTGTTCTGTCTCGGTGCTTGTCTTAAATTGGCTGCTTGCGCGGCGTCACTGCCTCTGACTGTTTCCACCATCCCTTCCCCCAATCTGTCCAAGGTGCCCCCAGAGTATCACGACCTTGGCGCCGTGTTCAGTAAGACCCAGGCCCTTTCCCTTCCCCCTCACCGCCCTTATGATTGTGCCATCAACCTCCATGCCGGAGCCCCGCTACCGTCGAGTCGTCTCTACAGCCTGTCACCTCTGGAGCAGGAAGCCATGGAGGCTTATATTAAAGAATCATTGGCCTCCGGCATAATACGACCATCATCCTCGGCGGTTGGGGCGGGGTTTTTTTTGTGGGAAAGAAGGACGGTTTGCTAAGGCCGTGTAGAGAACTGAATAACATCACTATCAAGGATAAATACACCCTGCCTCTTGTTAATTCGGCATTTGATTGCCTCTAGGGGGCCTCCTGCTTCACTAAGCTGGATCTGCAGAACGCTTACCATCTGGTTCGCATCCGGGAAGGCGATGAGTGGAAGACGGGGTTTCGGATCCCCAGCGGTCACTTTGAATATTTGGTCATGCTGTTCGGGCTGACCAACGCTCCCGCTGTGTTCCAGCGGTTAATCAATGATGTGCTGAGGGATTTTCTGGGTGTGTTCTTCTTTGTCTACCTTGATGACATCCTTATTTTTTCGCAGTCCCTGGATGAACACCGTATGCATGTGAGGCAAGTGTTGCAGTGACTCCTGGAGAATAAGTTATTTGTGAAAGCTGAGAAGTGCGAATTCCACGCATCTAAGATGACCTTCCTGGGTTTTATCATCTCCCACAACGAGATCATTCCCGATCCCAGTAAGGTAAAAGCGGTGGTAGATTGGCCCACTCCCTCCTCTAAAAAACAACTGCAGCAGTTCTTTGGGTTCGCTAACTTCTACTGCCGCTTCATTAAAAATTATAGCGTCACTGCTCTCCCTCTGACCCATCTGACTTCCTCCAAGGTGCCCTTCAGGTGGTCTGAGGAGGCGGCCGCAGCCTTCGCCGACCTTAAGAAGCAGTTTTTGGACTCTCCTATCCTGGTCCAGGTGGACCCTGAGCTGCAGTGCCTGGTGGAGATGGACGCCTCGGATTTGGGGGTCGGGGCCATTCTGTCCCAGCGTTCCCCAGCGGATGGCAAGGTACACCCCTGTGCGTTCTTCTCCCGACGCTTGTCTCCTGCAGAACGCAATTATGACATCGGCGACAGAGAGCTCCTAGCGGTGAAAATGGCGCTGGAGGAGAGGCGCCATTGGTTGGAGGGGGCTTCCCAGCCATTTGTGGTCTGGACGGACCACAAGAACCTGGAGTACCTTAGGACGGCCAAGCGCCTGAACGCCCGCCAGGCCCACTGGTCCCTGTTCTTAGGCCGTTTCGACTTCACCATCACGTATCGTCCCGGGTCCAAGAATACCAAACCTTATATCCTGTTCAGGCAATTCTCCTCTGAAGTCACGGAGAAGTTGGAGCACCCCATCCTTCCTCCATCATGTGTCGTGGGCGCCCTGTCGTGGGGCATCAAGGATAAGGTCCTAAAGGCGCTGGAGGTTGAACTGGACCTGGGTGGGGGGCCAGCGGGGAAGCTGTTTGTTCCATCGGCCATCCGAGAGGAGGTCATTTGCTGGGCTCATGCCTCTAGGTTCGCGTGCCACCCCGGGAGGGGGCGCACGGTAGCCCTGTTGCAGAGGACATTTTGGTGGCCATCTATCCACAAGGACGTTGAAGATTATATCCGCGCCTGCCCCCAGTGTGCAGTAGGCAAGACATCTTCCTCCTCTCCTGCCGGTCTGCTTTGTCCCCTTCCGATCCCTGGCAGGCCGTGGTCCCATGTGGCATTGGACTTTGTCACCGGTCTTCCTTCTTCTAACCAACATACTGTTATCCTCACCATTGTGGACAGGTTCTCCAAAGCCGCCCACTTCGTCCCCCTGCGAGGACTGCCCTACGGCTGATCTCCTAGTCCAACATATGGTGAGGCTACATGGAATTCCGCTGGACATCGTCTCCAATTGTGGACCCCAATTCATCTCGCAGGTTTGGAGGTCCTTCTGCAACACCCTTGGAGCTACTGTAAGCCTGTCGTCTGGTTGCCATCCCTGGAGCAACGGGCAGTGTGAAAGGGTGAATCAGGAGCTGGAGGCTGCTCTGCGATGTGTGGCGGCCACCAATCTGGAATCCTGGAGCACGCACCTCCCGTGGATCGAATACGCCCACAACACCACGGTCTCATCAGCAATCGGGATGTCCCCGTTCGAGGCTTCGTTGGGCTACAATCCTCCTCTTTTCCCTGAAGAAGAAGGGGACATCGCCGTTCCGTCTGTACGGGCCCATTTGAGACACTTTCGCCGCCTGTGGAGGGCTACCCGGACCGTGCTACAGCGCACGGCGGAACGCAATTCTACGGTGGCCAATCGTCACAGGACTGAGGGTCCAGCTTACCAGGTGGGTCAGCAGGTATGGCTATCAACAAAAAATATTAATCTGAAGGCTGAGCGTAAGAAGACGTCACAACGGTTTATTGGGCCATTCTCTATCACCCGCATCATCAACCCTGTCTCTGTGCGTCTAGCCCTCCCCCCTCCTTCATATCTGCCCTACTTTCCATGTGTCTCAGGTCAAACCCTTCTATTCCAGCCCTCTGTGTCCTCCTCCCAGGTCTCCACCCCCGCCAATGGTGATCGACGGTGACCTGGCGTGGAGGGTCAATTCCATCCTGGACGTCCGCCGCTGGGGTTGCGGCCTGCAATACCTGGTGGACTGGGAGGGCTACGGGCCGGAATGGAGGTTCTGGGTGCGTCCCTCCTTCGTGCTGGATAAAGATCTCATTCGGGACTTCCACTGGACGCACCCAGCTGTGTTGGATCGATCGCCGAGAGGCTTTTCGTGGGGTGGGGGTGGGGAGTACTGTGATGGCCTGCTTGGAGGTGATTATCCTCTCCAGCTGTGCACACACCTGTTTCTCATCACGGCTGGGGCTATATAATCCACACTGCCCTGGAATCCGTGCAGAGTCGTCTGTCTTACTCCATGAAGACCACGCACGCCCTCTTTGATTCCAGAGACCATAGCCTCAGCCTGGCTGCTTCCCTGCTGTCCACCTACAACCTGCCTGCGCTTGGAAGGAAACTCCACCACGCAAGTAAGCCTCAGCCTTCCCTCACCATCTCCATATCAGTTCCCTGTGCACAGGTGGAGCTCCGTGGCGGTGGACCCTGTCCCACCTGGCAGCAGACTGAACCTCACCCTCTCACGAACTACACCTCCACCATCTACACGCTGCAACGGGCTCTGTGGACGCTGTCCTCCTGGCCATAGCCGCCGTGCTAACCTGAGCATCACTACATCTCTACAAACAGTAAGCTGCAGATTAACCAGCACATTCCCAGCTGTGAAGCCACTAACCATCCTGCCTCTGTTTGTCCCTAGGGTTGCCAGGTCGAACGGCGTTCTGCTCACCCCCAGCTGCAGCAAGAACACACACCCACACATTGACACACTCCACATTATTATAATAAAGTTAACTGTATCTACTTTGGTCTCCGAGTCTGCTCACTGGGTCAACAAACCATGTCAATATCCAGTTTGGTCAGTATGTATCAATTTTCCAATTGCTTTGCTTGATCTTGTTGAAAGAATTTGGGCCAAGATTTTACTGTCTAAATTCACTAAGGATATTGGTCGATAGCTGCTACAACTCAAGGGATCTTTATTTTTAATGAATTAAAGTAATGTGACAATAACTAAAAGTAGGTAAAAGGCTTCCTTTTTGAAAAGACGCCAAATATACCTGTAATAAAAGCAGGGATAATTCATCTCTAAAGTCGATAGAATTCTGCAATGAATCAAACAGGCCCAAGAGACTTGTTTTTATCAAAGGAGTCGATAGCTTTGTTTACTTCAACCACAGTTATAGGCTGTTCTAATACATTTACTTCTTCCTCTGATAAGCAGGGGAGATTAATATTATTTAAGAATTCTTGAATTAAATCAGGATTTTCATCACTCTCAGACTTGTAGAGATTTTCATAAAATTCTACAAATGCTTTATTTTATCTGGATCGGTGGTAATTGAGTTGTCTATGGAAGATATGAAATTTTTAGTCATTTGCTTTTTAAGCCTTGCGGCTAGCAATTTCCTGCCTTCTCCCCACTTTCATAATAATTCAGCTTTGATCTCTTCAATTGGTATTCAGTTTTATCCCTTATAATGTCATCATATTTCCTTTTCAGCTTACAAAGTTCTCTCCATGTTTCATGCTTATATTAATTTGACAATGAACTTTCCAACACCTTTATTTCTCTTAATAGTTTATTTTCTCCCTGATGCTGCTTTTTGATCCTATAACTGCCAATCTTGATTAATTCTCCTCTGAGACATCATCATCATCATCATAGCAGTCTGTCGGGGGCGACAATGACGGTTTCATTTAGGTCTGATCAGATTCCTCCACGCAGCTCTGTCCTTCACCTTCCACTGCCAGGAACTCCTGACCTTGTTAACCCAGGCGACGTCCGAGCCAGTGTGAGTTGCTTTCTGACTGACCATTTCATGAAACTGCTTGCAAAGTATTTGAGTACCACTAGCTTTTGCTGGACTAGCAGCACATTCTTGACAGATAGAGGTATTATCAGTGGCAAGGACAGGCCAAGACGAACTGAATCCAGTATCTGTTGCAGTGACTGACCAGATGATAGGTTTGTTTATCTCTGCTGTTTGTGTAGTGCATGTCACGATGCACCGACTGGCAAAAGTCCACCACAGACCTTGCGACAGATGTGTTTATCTGCCAGGATGTCCAGTCTCGCCCCGTGTAACTGGGAGTGGTCCATAGACTAGTTGAAAACTACACAGGGTTACAAAAATAATTTTTTTGTAAGTGTTCTGTGTTTTTTCAACTGATTTAAGAAAATTTTGCACCGCTCAATCTGAAAATGACATCTGCTTCTCTCAATCAGGTGCTAAGTAAAAACCTGTACTTATTTAGTACTTAGTATTGTGCATGTACTTACCTTTATATAAAGGCAAGTACATGTAATTTAAATGTTACGTCGTCATTGTTCAAAATTCAGAGAATTTCAAGACATAAAAAAGAATTTTGCATCATATAAAGCAAAAATACCCGTACATGTAAACAAAAACGTATAAAACAACATGTGGCCATAATTCAAAAAGTTGACCTGATTGAGCACAACATTTTAGAGTTTCCCATATGATTGGGAAGTCGGAAATGGAATCCTTTTTACTGTCCATAAAAATGTGAATGTAATCACTTATTTGTTTCTGTATTTATACAGAACAAATGTATGTATTTCTGTATTATATTCTGTATGTATACAAAACAAACAAAAACTTATGACCGACTCAAGTAGACATCAATTATCCCCAGTTAGAGGAAGTCATTTGACACAGAATGAGGAAACTCAAACTCTGAAAACATACCATTATGCTGAACATAAACCACAAGAGATGGAGAATGATATTGATCCTGATAACCACTTTTTCAATAATATTCATAACCACTGTGAATATTACACTGAAAAACAATTCAAAAGTCAAATGCAACTAGATGGTAAACTGTCAATAATACACTTCAATAGCAGAAGTCTTAACAAAAACTTTCCACAGATTCAGGACTATTTAAAACAGCTAGACAGAAAATTCACAGCTATTGCAGTCTCTGAAAGTTGGCTTAATGAAGAGCAGGCACCCCTGATGGCAATAGAGGGATATCAGATGTTTTATATTAACAGAACTCAAAAAAAGGGTGGTGGTGTTGCACTGTATATTGATGACCTGTACAGGTGTAAGCTTGTAAATGAAATGTCCTTAGCACTACCAGGGATTTTGGAATGTGTTACTGTTGAGATTGACCTAGACAAAACAAAAAATCTAATCATAAGCTGCATATATAGAACGCCGGGAACTTGCATTGAGACATTCAGAGATAAATTAGTCGAGCTGTACAATAATATTACTAGTAAGAAAATGGTAGCAATTTGTGGAGATTTCAATATTGACTTACTGAATCCTCATCAACAAAATGTAGTTACAGAGTTCATGAACTCTATGTACAGCATGAGTCTATATCCCACAATAACACATCCCAGTAGAATCACAGTTCACTCTGCTACACTTATTGACAACCTGTTTGTCAATGTTTTCGATAAGAAAATAGAAAGTGGATTATTGATAAATGATATAAGTGACCACTTGCCAACCTTTGCACTTATCCATGGCCACACGGGGGCCCAACGCAGAAAAAACTTCAAAATCGTTCAGACACAATCACCAAATGCAATCAGTTCTCTTAAAGAGGACTTGCTGAAGCAAGACTGGACAGAAGTCTATGTATCAGATGTAAATGAAGCCTATGACACATTTATAAACATTGTAACCACTCTTTATGAAAAAAACTGCCCATTAGTAATAAAAAAGCTTAAACACAAATTTGCTAATAAGCCATGGTTAACCAAAGGACTACAAAAGGCGTGTAAAAAGAAAAATTTATTATATAAAGCTTTCCTAAAGAAAAGAACAAAAGAAGCAGAGCAGCGGTATAAAACATACAAAAATAAGTTAACATATATAATAAGATGTAGTAAAAGAGACTATTACAGTAAAGAACTGGAGAAAAACGGAGACAATATTAAAAATACATGGACAATACTCAACAGTATCCTTGGAAATAAAAGCAGAAATACAAGCTACCCAACTAATATTCCAAAAAATAATAAAACGACTCAGAGTGTGAATATTGCTTCACCTGCAGATGAATTTAATAATTTTTTTGTTAACATTGGACCTAAACTGGCCCGAGAAATACCCACTACGGTGCCAACAGGTGATACAATATGCAATAACACTGCTGTAAAAGACTCCATCTTCATAAAGAACACAGACGAAAGAGAGGTCATTGAAATTGTTAAATCGTTCAAAAGTAAAACATCTACTGACTGTGATGGTATCGACATGCTACTAGTCAAAACTGTTATCGAATGCATAGTAAAACCACTGACGTATATCTGCAACCTGTCTCTCCAATCAGGTACATTTCCCAATGCAATGAAAATAGCTAAAGTAATTCCGATATACAAGACGGGCGACAGAGGGGAACTCTCAAACTATAGACCAATTTCACTATTACCGCAATTTTCCAAGATACTTGAAAAAATATTCTATGAGAGAATTGACAACTTCATACTGAAGAATGATTTATTATGTGAGCAGCAATATGGGTTCAGACACAAGAGGACAACTGCATATGCCCTAATGGAATTTACAGAAAAAATATCAACAGCCATTGAAAATAAAGAGTATTCAGTTGGAGTATTCCTAGATCTTAAAAAAGCATTTGATACAGTAGATCATAATTTATTATTAAAGAAACTACAAAATTCTGGTATTAGAGGGGTAGCACTGTCCTGGTTAAGTAGTTACTTAAACAATAGATATCAGTATGTATGTGTTAGCAACAAAAACTCAGAGTTGCTGAAGGTCACCTGTGGAGTCCCACAGGGTTCACTTTTGGGACCATTATTATTCAATATGTATATAAACGATATATGTAAAGTCTCAGAAAAAATGGACTTAATATTGTTTGCCGATGACACTAATCTGCTATGCAGTGGAAACAATTTGGAACAACTTCTGGATACACTCGGGAAGGAATTAGGAAAGCTTAAACTGTGGTTTGATTCAAACAAATTAACGCTCAATTTAAGTAAGACAAAATTTATAGTCTTTAACAACCATCACAACAATCCAGTACCCAAACTCAGTGTAAATGGTGTAGAGATTGAAAGGGTATCTGAAACTAAATTCCTTGGAGTAATAATTGATAATAAACTGTGTTGGAAGTCACATATTAATTATATTAAAGGTAAAGTTTCCAAATCAATTGCAATATTACACAGAGTGAAATATTTGCTGAATCAACCCACACTATACACCTTGTATCATTCATTAATACTCCCATACATGACATATTGTAATGAAGTATGGGGAAATACATACAAAACAAACATATATCCACTCTTTATGCTTCAAAAGAGAGCTATTAGAATAATAAACAAAGCAGCTTACAGGGAACCAACAAACCCACTTTTTCTTAAACAAAAAACTCTCAAGTTGAAAGATCTGGTTGACTTTAAAACCGCAATAATAATGTTCAAAGTGAAGAATTTATCACTGCCCGCAAATATCCAAAAGTTGTTCCAAACAAGGGAGAAACGATATCACTTCAGAGGAACATGTATATTTCAAAAGCCTACAGTGAGAACAACCACCAAGCAACACTGTATTTCAGTGCAAGGAGTCAGATTATGGAACGATTATGGACCTGAATTAAAATCATGTACAACGCTTGGACAATTTAAACAAAAACTAAAGGAAGAAATACTCCAAACATATTTACAAGACGACATGTAAACTCACATAAGGATTGACATATCCAGCCTGTGTTGTGCTGTAGCTTAGTTTTTTTTTTGTTTTTTTTTCTCTCTGTGACATTCTGTCTTAGATTTGTCTTGAATAGTAATCGCTTAACTTAACTTAGCTTAGTTTTCTTTTCTTTTTTCTCTCAGTCACACTTTGTCTTAGCTTTGTTCTAAATTGTAATCACTCTTGTCTTGTTTACTCTTTTTTCTTTGAATTCTTGGATGGAATATGGGTGGGCAATATAAGCTGCGGCTTCAGCCATCACCCATTTCGGATAACTCACGTGGAATTGTTTAGTAGAAGGAGTCTTTGTCTAATTTGACCTTGTTGTTATATTATACAGTTTCTTTTAACCTGTACTGTATTATCCGAAAATAAATTCATTCATTCATTCATTTCTGGATCTTCAAACAGAGAACTGTTAACCTTGCAGTGTTTGAATCGTGGCGGTCCAGATTTCAAACTAAAATTGACCTGAATAGGGCTGTGATTTGATATAACTATTGGATATATAAGACTTTGTGTCACATTTTAACAGTATCTTGTGATACTAGAAACAGATCTATTCTAGAAAAGATATCTTATTTGAATAAAAGGTATAGTCTCTGACATCACGGTGTAGTGTTCTCCAGATGTCCAAAAGACCAAAAGTCTACATGAGCTCCAGAAGTGAAAAAATAGATCTTTTAGGTTCACTTATCTTCCCAGTCTTGTATATTTGTGGATGAAGTGTTAGATTAAGATCACCTCCTAAAATAATTATTGAGCTACAAAAATCAGACAATGTATTTTCAATTACACAAAAAAGATAGATCATCTTCATTTGGTGCATATATTTTTACTAAGGTAATATTGCTGGAGTCCAAGCAACCAGTAACAAATATTTCTACCTGATGGGTGTCTTATTAAAAATATTATTGACTTTGAATTTCAACTTTTTATGAAATAAAACTGCAACACCGGACCTTTTTGATGACTGTCCAGCTCCAATAGCTTCCCCAAACCCACTCGCTTTTTAAATGATGTAAATTTTCTCTTTTAAATGTGTTTCTTGGAGAAAAGCAGTATCTGGGGAAATGATTTGAGATGTTTTAAAATTTTACCACATTTCACTTGATTGTTTGCACCATTTACATTCCAAGATATGATTCTTAATTTTGTACCATTCATAAGCTACAGAGATTGTATTAAGCAACAAAGAATAACTTGCTCCTCATTGTCAAGCTGAAATAAATGAAAAAATAAATAAATAGAAATATGCTACAGACATGCTCCCATCCACACAACATCTTCCCTCCCAGGCCTCCCATACCTTAACACATAAATACAGTCCCTAAACAGAAAAGTTTAAAAAAGGCCAACAAAAAGAACAAAAATGGGATTGTCATAAAATTTTTAAAAAGCCCTTGATCATTCCTTTGTCGTAATATTTAATCACTGGACTAAAGTACATAAATAATAGTATTAATAATAATCATGAAAAACAGAATAGAAAAATATTATCTGGTAGCTAATTAAACTGCAACAGTAATTTCATTGCCAGAGTCAGTTGTTTGTATGTTGTCATAACAACCATTGTGCTGATGACACCTCAACATGTGCAGTTGTTTACACCCGAGGAAGCTATTCACCTGTAGCTCCAGGTTGAATGCCGTCGTCCCCACCACTTAATCGGGATGTTGTCTGGGGATTTCTACATAATTTCCTATCAATAAAAAGTGTATCGACAGCTGAGTTTTTTTTGCTACCTTTTTTGCTTCCGACATGATCGGGTAGAGCAGTCTGGTGGAAACTGGTCGGTTATGGAAAAATTAGATCCTCTCCGCTTTTTTGCATAATGGTTAGCTTCATCTCGGAGTCGGTGAGTTTCGCCACAACAGCATGAGGCCACCACTATACGAGAGTACAGTGTATTGATGTTGTGGGGGGGTTATATTTTTTTAAAAATTACATCAACTGATTTGCAATAAAATACTGTTAACTGAAAAAAGTAGGCTTAGGTTAGTAACTGCTTTTTTTATTTCATGAAAACTTGAGTTTCAAAAATGAAATTGTATACAAGTGAAATTTTTAAAATGTTCCTTTTCAGCATATCACAATTCCTAACAGCTTTTACATACTGTAGTGTGTTGTGTTGGTCTCCCTTCAGCATTCTAGAAATATAGGCTATTCATTAAAAAAACAAAAGTAAATTCTATCACCAATAATTTCTGCATAAATATGACCTAAAACATCACCAGATTTTCATACAAGTCCTAAAAGTAGATAAAGAGAACCCAGTTAAATAAATGAGACAAAAAATATCCAATATTGCATATCTGTAGAGTGGCAAAAGTTTGTGACCCTTTGATTTCAGTATCTGGTGTGACCCCCTTTTTGAGGCAATAACTGCAAGTAAACCTTTTTATTATAATTGTTAAGTGTTGCACATCGACTTGGAGGATGTTTAGTCCATTCCTCCATACAGAACAGCTTCAACTCTGGGATGTTGGTGGGTTTTCTCTCATGAACTGTTTGCTTCAGGTCCTTCCACAGCATCTCAATTGGATTAAGATCAGGACTTTGACTTGGCCATTCCAAAACATTAACTTTATTGTTCTTTAATCATTCTTTCGACTTGTGTGCTTAGGATCGTTGTCTTTCTGCATGACCCACTTTCTCTTGAGATTCAATTCATGAACAGATGTCCTAACATTTTCCTTTAGTATTTGCTGGTATATTTCAGAATTCACTGCTCCATCAATGATGGGAAGCCTTCCTGGCCCAGATGCAGCAAAACAGGCCCAAACCATGATATTACCATCACTATGTTTCACAGATGGGATAAGGTTCTTATGCTGGAATTCAATGTCTTCCTTTCTCCAATTATAATGCTTCCATTTTGGTCCCATCCATCCACAAGACATTTTTCCAATAGCCTTCAAGCTTGTCCACATGATCTTTAGCAAACTGCAGATGAGCAGCAATATTCTTTTTGGAGAGCAGTGTCTTTCTCCTTGCAACCCTGCCATGTACATCATTGTTGTTCAGTGTTCTTCTTCTTTTAGATTTGATTGGCGGTTGGCTACCAACTTACAGGTGCATTACCACCACTGACCTGATTATCATCATTCTATATCTTTGTATAAGGAGTTCTGAACAACTCCTTATGTGTGAAAAAATTATCCGTCCTTGGACTGTGTCAGAGATGCGGCCGAATCCTGTGGCTATCCGCCACACACTCTCTGCTTCTTCTTCAGTTAGATTTGATTGGTGGTTGGCAACCAGTTCAAAGGTGCATTACTGCCATTGACTTGATTATGTTTTCCTCATAGCTTTGTGATGTTTTCCTCATAGCTTTGTGACATCTTCCTCATAGCTTTGTGACTTCTTACTCATAGCTTTGTTGCTCTGTGACGATTTCCTCATAGCTTTGTGACGTCTTCCTCATACGCAGGTGCACCATTGCCACCCACCGGGTTGGAGCATGGACAAGAGAATGGGAGGGGGAAAAAAAATAAATTCTTTTAATTAATCCAGTTGCACTTAAATATCGAAGTAGAGCTACATATATTTCTTTGACTGAGGTTCCTAACATGTTTTCCAAACCAAAACTTAAATTAGCCCTTTCCATTACTGCAATCAGATGTTTCCTTTGTTCCCGGTATCCCCGACATTCCAAACAAAACGTGCTGAACTGTTTCCAGAGAACCACAATGTGCACAGCTGCCTGTTGGGTGTTTACCTATTCTATGTAGCGTCTTGTTCAAAGTAGTATGACCTATTCTCAATCGGGTGATGAGTATCTCCTCTTTCCTGTTTCTGCCAAGTCCCATTCCAGAGACCACCCACTTATGAATGTCATAAAGAGATCTTCCTGTATCTATTGAGTCCCAATATTCTTGCCACTTTTGCACTATATACTTGTTAATTATCGATTTGCCTTCTGCCTTACTGAGTGTGATGTCCAGATCCACTGCCTCAAATTTCAGTGATTGTTTTGCTAATAAGTCCACATCCTCATTACCGGTACCCTTTATTCCAACATGGGCTGGAACCCAAAGAAAGCTTACTGCTGGAACCCAAAGAAAGCTTACTGTAGAGGTTGTAAATTAAGGAGTGAATTAGGGCCTGCGTACACGACTGCAGTGACTGAACACTCTTGAAAGCTGCCCAAATATCTGAAGCAATTACAGCATTATTCCTATAATTTATCTCCAACCACTGTAGAGCTAGTGTAATGGCAACTAGCTCAACTGTGTATACTGATAAGTGATTGCTGGTTCTTTTATTGATAGATATTTTATACTGAGGAATGTGTACCGCAGCTCCACTACGACCAGTTGTAGGGTCCTTGGACCCATCGGTAAATGCTATCAGCATGTTTCTGAAGTTCTGTTCAATTTATTTATGCACTTTATAATCTGTTGCTGATTGCTTATGTTGCCTCCGCAGTTGTATTTCAAAATCTACTAGTGGTATCTTAAACAGCCATGGAGGAATAGCAGACCACAGGACCATTGGGCTAAAATCTACGTGTTTTAATCCTACCTGCTCAGCAATGGCATCACTTACCCATCCAAAGCTACTAATGTTGGACTCATTGTGTTCCCAGCAATCATTAGGAATAGCTTTTGCAGGATGTGACCTCTTATGCCCCTTCAAGTTGATCCAGTATGCCAGCATTAATTTGGTTCTTCTTAGTCTTAAGGGCATTTCACCCATCTCTACTTGGATCACGGATACTGGAGAAGTTTTAAATGCACCACAACATATCCTAAGAGCCTTTGTCTGCTCTATGTCCAGTTGGTTCAGGTGATAATCAGCAGCCGACATGAATGCAACACATCCATAGTCTAGTGTTGCTCTCTTTAGTCCTCAATATACCCTCAACAGAGAGGTCCTAGAGGCCCCCCAGTCCCGTCCTGCCAGACATCTCAAAATATTACTTATTTTCAACATTTTCCTTTAGTTTTTACAATATGCTGCTTCCAGGTTAGTTTTTCATTGAATATCATCATCATCATAGCAGTCTGTCGTGGGCGACAATGACTTTCATTTAGGTCTGATCAGATTCCTCCACACAGCTCTGTCCTTAGCCTTCCGCTGCCAGGAACTCCTGTCTATGTCCAACTTCTTCAAGTTTCTTTTTACAGTGTCTTTAAATCTGAGCCTTGGTCTACCCTGATTGCGTGTGCCCTCGCATAACTGTGAGTAGAGTAACTGCCGAGGGAGACGCTGGTGGTCCATCCTCTCAACATGTCCGAGCCATCTCAGGTTTATCTGTATTAGCATGTCCTCCACTGATGGTAGACCAGCTCGTTTCAACACTTCTATGTTGGTTATCTTGTCTTTCCATGAGATGTTCATTATGGCTCAAAGGTGTCTCATGTACGCATGGAGTTTCTTCACCTGCATTCTGTAGACAGTCCAAGTTTCAGCACCATACAATAGAGTTGCCAATACTGTCGCTCTGTACACTTTGCATTTCACACGGATAGACACATGTCGATTGTTCCACAGCCTCTCCCTCAAGTTTCCAAACACAGCGCTCGCTCTTCCCATTCTGAGAGATAGTTCATCCTCCAGCTTAGCATTCTCTGAAACAGTACTCCCTAGGTACTTGAAAGTCTTGCACTTGACTAGTGGCTGTGTACCAATGCTGATCTCTTCTGGTAGTGATGTTGATAATCGGAACTTTGGTGGTTGATAAAGGCACTCTGTATTCTTGATGTTAAGATAAGATAAGCCTTTATTAGTCCCACAACGGGGAAATTCCAGGATTGCAACAGCACAGGGATAGCAACACTCAGAGCAACAATCAGAAGGCAAGAAAAAAAGCAAGCAAGCAAGAGCAGCTAATATACATATGTACATATTACTATAAAATATATATATACACACACAGACACACAGTGCAGAGCATTGTAGCTGGATGGAATAAATATATGAATATATAAACACACAGTGCGGAGCATTGTAGCTAGATGGAATAAATATGTAGATATATAAACACCCACAGTACGGAGCATTGCAGCTAGGTGGAATAAATATGTAAATGTATAAACCCACACAGTGCGGAGCAATGTAGCTAGATGGAATAATATGTAGATATATAAACACACAGTGCGGAACATTGTAGCTAGATGGAATAAATATATAGATATAAACACACCCAGTGCGGAGCATTGTAGCTAGATGGAATAAATATGTAAATATATAAACACACACAGTGCAGAGCAGCGTTGCTAGATGGGATGAAACAGCATAACCATCTACTTAGTTATCCTACATGGTATGATTATGTGCCCATACATAATCTCACCCTCCATAGCGACCGGTATTTTCCTAGTTGTATGCCGGAGGGGACCACTGTGTAAGTCTATTGCATCTTTTGCATTCAAAAAACTATTAGTTTGTTACGTCTTTTTGCTATCTCTGCGAGCAGCCCTGCTTAGGTTGTACAGTCTGACAGCCCTTGGTAGGAAGGACCTGCGAAACCTCTCAGTTGTGCACCTGGGATGATGTAGTCTGCTGCTAAATGAGCTCCTCAGTGCATTCAGTATGTCCTGCATAGGGTGGAACTCGGACTCCAGCAGAGATGACAGTTTAGCCACCGTCCTTCTCTCTCCTATCTCCTTCACCGGATCAAGGCGCTGCCCCAGGACAGAGCTAGCTTTCTTGATCAGTTTGTTCAGTCTCTTCCTATCGGCTGCAGTAATGCCACTGCCCCAGCAGACCACTCCAAAAGTGATGGCTGATGCCACCACCGTGTCATAGAATGTCATCAGCAGCGCCCCTTGTACACCAAAAGACCTGAGTCTCCTCAGCAGGAACAGCCTGCGCTGTCCCCTCTTGTAGAGTGCGTCAGTATTGTGTGACCAGTCTAGTTTATTGTTCAGATGAACACCCAGGTACTTATAGGATGTCACCATCTCGATGTCTGTTCCCTGTATATTTGCTGGTGCTGTGAGGGGTTGCCCATGCCTGCGGCTGTCCACCACCAGCTCCTTAGTTTTCCTCGCGTTGATCTGGAGGCAGTTCCGATGGCACCAGTCCATGAAGTCCTGGATAAGCCCTCTGTACTCAGCTTCATCTCCATTGGAGATGAGGCCAACGATCGCAGAGTCATCAGAGAACTTCTGTAGATGGCAGTGTGTTGTGTTGTGTGAGAAGTCCGCAGTATAAAGAGTGAACAGGAAGGGAGCCAGCACCGTTCCCTGGGGGGCCCCCGTGCTACCGATGATCGTGTCGGACACACAGTCCCGGGTTCTCACAAACTGAGGCCGGTTCGTGAGGTAGTCCAGGATCCATGATGACAGGTGCTGGTCCACCCCTGCGCGCAGCAGCTTGTCCTTCAGGATCATCGGTTGGATGGTGTTGAAAGCACTGGAGAAGTCAAAGAACATGATCCTCACCATATTCCCGGGCTTCTCCAGGTGGGACAGAGAACGGTGAAGGAGGAAGATCACTGCATCCTCCACCCCAATGCCATGCTGGTAGGCGAACTGGAGTGGATCCATCGCTGGTTCCACCAGGGGACGGAGGTGAGCAAGGAGCTGTTGTTGATTTGGAGGCTGAATTGGCTAGCTGCTCTTGCAAATTTCTCCGCTAAAGATTGCATATCTTCCATGCTGTGTGCAACTAGAGCACTGTCGTCGGCAAAGAGCATTTCTCTTACTACCTTTATCAATGTCTTACTCTTGGCTTTAAACTGTGCCACATTGAACAGGTCTGCTTCTTTCCTTGTTTGAATATATACTCCTTCTGAAGTGTCTTTGAAGGCCACCTCAAGCATGGCTGCCAGATATAGCGAGAAGAGTGTAGGTGCCAGCACACACCCTTGTTTCACCCTGTTGCTTACTGAAAAGTCTTTAGATACTGAACCACTCATTGCCACGTTTGCTTGCATACCTGTATTGGAGTGCCTCGATCAGGCTGACAAACTTCTCTGTACAACCATATTTCTTGAGTACCTGCCAAAGTCCTTGTCGCGAAACAGTATCGAAGGCTTTACTGAAGTCTATGAAGACTACATAAAGCGGCATGTTCTGTTCAATACACTTTTCTTGAACCTGTTTCAAGCAGAAAATCATGTCCATTGTGCTTCTTCCACTTCTAAAGCCGCACTGGGTTTCCGGTAGTACATTCTGTGAGATGTGTTCACTGAGTCTGTTAAGTAGTACACGTGAGAGAATCTTACCAACAGTGGCCAGCAGTGATATACCTCAGTAATTTCCACAATCCTTCCTGTCACCTTTCTTGAACAGAGGCACAATACTTGCATCATTCCAGTCTTGAGGTACTTTCTGGGCATCCCATATCTCTTGGATGAGCTTGTGCAGGCAGTTGGTCAGCTGAACACCACCAAATTTCCACACTTCTGCTGGAATTCCATTCCTTCCTGGAGCTTTACCATCCTGTGTTGTCCTGATAGCTGCCATTAGTTCATCAAAATTTGGTGGTTCATCCAGACTTGATACAGCTGGTCGCTGCACTAGAGCTTCTTTAGCCTCTTCAGTGAGATCTCCAGGGTTGTTTAGTAGTTGGTCGAAGTGGTCTGTAAATCTGTCCAGGATCTTGTCTTTCTCCTGCAAAACCGTTTCACCATCCATAGCCTTTAGTTGGATCAATCCTCTTGGTTTAGGGCCGTAGATTTCTCTCAAACCTGTGAAGAATGTTTTCATGTCCTTCCTGTCTGCTGCAGTTTGAAGTTTCTCCGCTTTTTCATCCCACCAGTTGGACTTCATCTCTCTGGTGTACTTTTGTAGCTCACTCTGAGCCTCTGAGTATTTCTTCTTCTTCGACCTTGTGTTATACACTGTAGGTTTTCCTGCCTAGCTGTATTCCTCGCTTCTAGTAGTTTCTTCAGGTGTTCATCATGCTCATCAAACCAATCTTGATGTTTCCTCTCAGGGTAGCCTAATACATCACTTGCAGTCTGATACACCGTATCCTTCAGTGTTGCCCATTTCTCTTCTATGTTATTCTCCGAGTTGTTGCTGTCCCAGTCTTTCAAGTTTTCATCCATTTCCTGTGCAAGTTCTTCCTGCTTCTTTTGGCCTTTCAGTGCACTTCAGTGCACTCCTAAAACATCTTTAAAAAGTCTTCAGCTGATCCAAAATGCTGCAGCAAGAGTTTTAACAGGTACTAGAAAGAGAGATCATATCTCTCCGGTTCTGGCCTCCCTTCATTGGCTTCCCATAGAGTTTAGAATTAAGTTTAAAATCCTTCTTCTTACTTACAAAGCTCTAAACAATCAGGCTCCTTTTTATTTAAAAGATCTGATACTACCGTATCATCCTAACAGAGCACTACGCTCCCAAAATGCAGGTTTACTTGTAATACCTAGAATCTCCAAAAGTACAATGGGAGGCAGAGCCTTCAGTTATCAAGCTCCTCTCCTGTGGAATCAGCTGCCAATCTGGATTCGGGAGTCAGACTCGATCTCTGTTTTTAAGAATAGGGCTAAAACCTACCTTTTTGATATAGCCTACAATTAGGGAGGGATCATGTGTTTTCTGAACCCTCCCTTAGTTATGCTGCTAATAGGTTTAGTCAGCCGGGGGACCTCCAGTAATGCACTGGGCCTCACTCCTTTCCTCACTCTCTATGAAATATTTTTTTTTTTGCTGGTCATTAACATTTGTTTGTTCTCTCCCATAGATTGAGTCCCCATCGTGCTGTTTGCTCTCTACATGTCTGTTCTTTTCTTCTTCTCTATCCCCTCACCCCCCAGCCAGTCGCAGCAGATGACTGCCCCACCCTGAGCCTGGTTCTGCTGGAGGTTTCTTCCTGTTAAAAGGGAGTTTTTCCTCTCCACCGTCGCCAAGTGCTTGCTCACAGGGGATCGCCTGATTGCTGGGGTCTTTCTGCAACTGTGGGGGTCCTCCCTACAGTTGATAGTGCTATGAGATGACTGTTGTTGTGAAATGGCGCTATATAAATAAAGTTGAATTGAATTAAATTGAATTAGTGTTTAGCTTTCGTGGTGGCTTCGCACCTGTCCTGCAGTGCTGTTTTCGTCTCCAAATCCTTAATCTAGATCTCAGCATAACATGATCAGTGCCACAGTCCACGCCTCTCATTGCTCTGGTATCCAATACATCCCTTATGTCTCTCTGCCTGACTATGATGTAGTCTAATAAGTGCCAGTGCTTGGATCTTGGGTGCATCCATGTCTTCTTGTGTGTGTCCTTGTGTTTAAATAGAGTGTTGGTTATCACAAGGTTGTACTCTGAACATAGTGCAAGTAGAAGTTCTCCATTAGCATTGCACTTGCCTACTCCATGACTGCCTAGCACTCCTTTCCATTTCTCAGTGTCCGAACCAACTCTGGCATTAAAATCTCCGAGTATCAGCCTGTCATCAGTCGGTACACGCCTGATAGTCTCACGTAAATCACTGTAGAACAACTCCTTCACCTCCTCTGTGTTGGTCATTGTTGGGGCATATACACTGATGAGTGTGGCATACATCTTCTGCTGTAGTGGGAGTCTCATAGTCATTATCCTGTCGTTGATTGGCACCAGTTCCTCATCAAGCATTGCTGCTATCTCCTTTCTAACTGCAAAGCCCACTCCTGCGTCTCTCCTTTCTTGAGTTGATCTCCCACTCCAAAAGAAGATGTGCCCATGGTCTTCCAAGCTGCCATATCCAGGCAATCTTGTTTCACTAATTGCAGCTATGTCTACACTGTACCTGTTCATTTCCAGGGCCACAAGTGTGGTCTGTCTTTCTGGGCGCTGTGATATTGTTCTGTCCAACAGTGCGCGTACATTCCATTCTGCTACACACAAGGTTGCTGTTTTCCTCTTCTTTTGTCTTCCTGCTCCTAGCTTACTTTTCGCTGCGTGTCGGGAGTGTGAACAGATCATTGAATAACACACCTAAATACTGAACTACCTTTACTAACTTTACTTGCTCTAACTTGTGGCCATAAAGTTTTAAAGAAATGTCTTTGTGAGTTTTAGAGAAGCAAATCACTTGTGTCTTTGAGACCGATAATTTAAAAGCCCACCGGTTTGTCCATTGTTCAACTTGGTCTATTGCTGCCTTAATTTTCCTCTGAATTTACTCAAGATTACGTCCCCTTGTCCATAAGGCCCCATCATCTGCATACAAGGCCTTCCCTATTCCCCTATCGATTCCTTCAAAAATATCATTAATCATAATATTAAACAAAACAGGGCTACACACGCTGCCTTGGGGAGTACCATTTTCAACTTGATATATTTTGGAGTACTCTGTACCAACTCTTACCTCAATCATTCTATCATACAGGAAATCTAATACCCAGTTGTATAAATTACCTTCAGCACCAAATTGATTTCATTTAATCAGCAACCCTTCCTTCCACAGCATGTCGTACGCTTTTTCTACATCAAAAAAGACAGCTATCACATTTTCCCTATTTACCTGGGCCTTCCCAATTTCAGATTCTAGGTGTAAAATGGAATCCATAGTATTTCTCCCTTTTCGGAACCCACTTTGAAAAGGAGAGAGACATTCCCTCCCTTCCAAAATGTAATTCGGCCTTTGAGTCACCATTTGTTCCATTGGTTCCCCTAACTGTGAGGTAAGAGCTATTGGCCCATAATTATTGGGATCTGATGACTCTCTCCCTGGCTTTAACACTGGAACTACTCCGGGATTTCTCTGGTTTCCTCCCACAGGCCAAAAACATGCAGGTTAGGTTAATTGAAGACTCTAAAGTGGCCGTAGGTGTGAATGTGTGTGTGAATGGTTAAGGGATAGTGCCGTACCGTGGTTGCTTCATCCATCCAGGTGGATGCCCTCAATTTCCCCTCTGGAGATCAATAAAGTATACAAAAAAATATATATATATAACTGATTGCTTCCATGCCCTAGGAATCTGCCCAGTTTCCCAAACTTTATTAAACGGCTTTAATATCGTTTGAAGTGCACTGTCCTCCATGTGCGACAACATTGTATAACCTACGGCATCCTTCCCTGGTGAAGACTGCTTCGATTTCAGAATCACCCTTTTCAATTCCGATAATGTGAATGGCAAATCTTTCATGTCCCTTGAAGTATTCTTCCTTATGTTCACATGTGGGTGTTTGGATAAAGTGCTTTTCCTGCTTTGTCTAATTGCATTTGGTAGGTTTTCTGAACTATGAATCTTCACTAAAGTTTGTGCCAAAAGCTCTGCTTTGTCTGTACTAGTAATAGCTATTTCCCCATTAATGTCTAGCACTGGTATTTTGTACTGTCTCCTAATACCACTCATTTTCTTAATCATTCCCCAAATATCTGATAGCTGTGTTTCTCTTCCTATAGTATTACAATACTGTCTCCAAAACAACCGCTTAGCTGTTTTTAATTGTTTTCCGGACGATTGCCTGACACCATTTGTACTCAATCACTGCTTCCAAAGTATGATGCATTTTCACTTGTTTGAATGCCCGGTTTCTATTTTTAATAGCTTTATTACAGTTGTCATCCCACCAAGGAAGATTCTTTCATTGTCTAAAACCTGTACTTTTTGGTATTGAGTTGCAGACTCGATTAAAATTGCACTGACACTTTTACTAAACTCCTCCCCATCAAAAATGTCCTCTATTTAGCTGCTCACATCTAGTCTTACACATCCATCCCATCCATCCATCTTCTACCGCCTTTCCGGAGGTCCGGGTCACGGAGGCAGCAGTTCAAGCAGAGAAGCCCAGACTTCCCTCTCCCCAGCCACCTGCTCCAGCTCTTCAGAGAGGATACCAAGGCGTTCCCAGACCAGCTGGGAGACATAGTCTCTCCACCGAGTCATGGGTCTGCCCCGGGGTCTCCTTCCAGTGGGACGTGCCCGAAACACCTCAAGTGGGAGGCATTTAGGAGGCATCCTAATCAGATGCCCATACCACCTCAACTGACTCCTTTCAATGTGGAGGAGCAGCGGTTCTACTCTGAGCCTCTCCCGGATGACTGAGCTCCTTATCCTATCTCTGAGGGTGAGTCCAGCAATCCTACGGAGAAAGCTCATTTCAGCCGCTTGTATCCGCGATCTCGTTCTTTCGGTCATTACCCAAAGCTCGTGACCATAGGTGAGAGTAGGAAAGTAGATTGACTGTTAAATCGACAGCTTTGCCTTAGAACTAAGCTCCCTCTTCACCACAGCAGACCGGTACAACGTCTGCATCACTGCAGATTCTGCTCCGATCCGTCTGTCAATCTCTTGCTCCATTTTCCCCTCACTCGTGAATAAGACCCCAAGATACTTAAAACTCCTCCACTTGGGGCAGGAGCCTGTCCCCAACCCAGAGAGGACAATCAATCTTTTTCCAGCTGAAGACCATGGACTCGGATTTGGAGGTGCTGATTCTCATCCCAGCCACTTCACACTCAGCGGCAAACCATCCCAGCAAGACCTGTAGGTCATTGCTGGATGAAGCCAACAGGACAACATCATCTGCAAACAACAGAGATGAGATCCTGTGGTCACCAAGCATGATACCCTCCAAGCTTTCTAAACTAGTCTTACACAGATATTTAAATTTATCCCAATCTGTCTTACCCAATTTCCATCTTGTGCCAGATTGCATCGCTTCTTCTCCCACTTCTAGACCAATTTTAACTCTTACTGGGTAATGATCACTCCCATTAGCTGACCAACTTAACACCTCCCAAGATGTGATTCCTGCAATGGCATTTGAAACCAAAGTTAGGTCTAACACACTTTCTGTTACTAGGTTACTGCTAAATCTTGTACCCTTCCCATCATTCATGTATATTAAGTCCCTATCCTCTAAAAAATCCTCAATTACTGTGCCATTTGTATCTATATTCCTGCTACCCCACAGTGTATTATGTGCATTAAAATCCCCACACCAAACCACCTTACCCTGTGCTTGCCTATGTACACCGTTCAAAGTGTCAACTGTCAATCTGTTACATGGATTATAGTAATTAATTCTAACTTCGTCTTTTACTGCCCAAATTTTTACCATTATTAATTCATGTTCTTTCCCTATTTCCATTATTTTGTAATTTGTTCTATTACGCACAAAGGTTGCTACACCTCCTCCTCTACCAGTTTCCCTGTCATTCCTTATTGATGTGTATCCTTGAATGACAAAATCCAACTGAGGTTTTAGCCATGTTTCCTTTATACAGATTACCTGGGGTTTGTCTTGCATATCAGATATAAACTTTTTGAATTCTTGGCCATTTGATATTAGACTTCTGGCATTCCAGTGCAAAACTGTGATTACCATTATGACCCACTAGTCTGCGGACTTAGAGAGGCCCCACTTAGAGAGCCCCCACTTAACAAGTCCTCAACTGCTTCCCAATGTAGCCCCTTAATGCCAAGATATTTTTCTGCTGCTTTCACAATGATTTTGATTTTTTCCATTCTCTTGGAAGTCTGCGCAGTACAGTTTATCACATCCACCACAAATAAGACAAAATTGTTTTCCTTCATAACCAGAGTATCTTCCTTATTTCTCCTGCATGCACTGCAAGCCTGCACTCTTTCCCTGTTAGAGTCCACTGTCACTTTTTCAGCTGGCACCTTTTTCACAGCTTCTGCATATGTTAATCCCTGGGAGACTTTTACCTGCTGAATTTCTGCCGCTCTTTTGCTGGCTTCACAACCTCATTACACAGTGCTATGTTCACCACCACAGTTACAGCACTTCAATTTGGCTCCACTTTCACACTTGCCATACTCATGTTCACCAGAGCATCTTGCACATCACTGTCTATGTTTGTATACCGCTGCAACATGACCAAACTTTTGACATTTGAAACATCTGAGTGGAGGCGGAATGTAAAGGCTGACTTCATAGCTCATGTAGCCAACAAACACCTTACTTGTCAGTCTTGTTTCATCAAATGTTAACATTACCGACAGACAATCACATTTTTCACCATTTCTATTAGTTGTCAACCTTTTCATCTCTGTCACTCTTGCTCCAGATATGCCTTCCTTTATTTCATCAGCTGAGATAGCCATTGAAATTCCCAAAATCACTCCCCTCATTGCCTTATTTCCTTCCAATACTGAACACTGCACACCTTTTCCCTCCATCTTAGTGACTCTGATTGCTTTTCCTTGCTGAACACTATCTTTACAAGTAACTAATAACGAACCACTATGAAGGATTCTTGCATTTAAAACTTCTCCAACTAACTTATTAATTGCATTTGTGAGCTTAATTGGGTTCCACTCACAGAATGATGCCCCTTCCTGAGTAAGTTTAATGATTACTTTACGCTCCTTCTGCTTATTCCGGGATTGATCATCTTCTGATTCATCAGCACCTGATAACCCACTTGATTGACGTCTACTTTTCTTTCTTCTAGACTCTACCGTGCTCCAAACTTCCCCATCCTCGCTTCGCACCTCCATTCCTCCTAGTTGAATACGTGTCCTGGTCGAATCGCCTTCTTCTTCTTAAGCAGAGAGTTGTGTCCTCTTCATGCCGTGGCTACTCCAGCGTTTGAGAAAAACGGCACACAGCTACTCCTTCTTGGCTGTCCGCTGTCTGTCTTTCTGTGTGTCTTGTTGTTCAGTGTTCTCCTGATGGTGGACTTTTTAACATTAACATTAAGCCAATGTGAGAGAGGCCTTCAGTTATGTAGAAGTCACCCTGGGGTCCTTTGTGACCTCACTGACTGTGACACGCCTTGCTCTTGGAGTGATCTTGATTGTTCGACCTCTCCTGGGGATAGTAACAGCGGTCTTAAATTTCCTCCATTTGTGTACAATCTGTCTCACTGTGGATTAGTCAAGTCCAAACTAGGAATGCAAGATATCAATTAATTCAGTTGATAATTCACCTTATCGAGCGATTAACGATTAATTGATAAGTTGCATTTTTCCTGAGAATCTGAATTTCACTCTACAATACGGTCTATCTTTAACATATAAAAAGTTGCTGTTTTTTCATATACGGAGTAAAACATGAACATCATATTCCTCAATGATTTATTTACCATTTGCATTTTTTTTAACTACAGACAATGGCATTTTTTGTAGTTTAACAATTTTGCACTGTATAGTGTGTACTGTGCTGATACATCTCAGTAAATTACAAATGTCATGTTTTTTGATTTATTTTAAAAACTACTACCAATGTAAAATTTATCATTTTTTTTCCCACAATATCTTTATTGAACCTTTTTTTTTTTTTTTTTTTAACAAACATGATACAAACAATCAAACACTAACACTAAAGTACTACAAAAAAAAAAAATGCACTAAAAACACCAACAACCACCAACAAAATCAAGTCTTCAACAATGCTCCTCTGTTTAGTCTAGACAATCCAATACATAAGTATACATATTATGTTCACCAGTTTGGAATTTACAAGGTCCACACACATCATTCACCTTCTTCTTCAAGAGTTATGTTTAAATTTTTTACATAATCAATAAAAGGTCTCCATATATTCTCAAACACAATTTCCTTTGTTTTCAGTATATATGTTATTCTTTCTAATGGAAGGTTTGTTAACATCTGTCTTAACCACTGAGTCACATCTGGTCTATGAGTCTTTTTCCATAATAGTGCAATACATTTTTTGGCATTAAGCAAACTGAGGTCTATGAATGTTCTTTCACTTTTATTAAAATTATGCTTTTCTGGGTACAGACCCAACAAAAACAGTTTAGGATTCAATATGATTTGTTTTGAGATTATTTTTTCAATTGTTACCCTCACCTCTTCCCAAAACATTCTTATTAATCTACATTCCCATAAACAATGAAATAGGGTTCCTTTACTTTCCATGCATTTTGTGCATGTATCTGGTATATTTTTGTTGTATCTATTTAACTCCTCCGGTGTAACATACATCCGCATTAACCATTTGAAATGTATCAATTTAAGGCGTGCATTTATTGATTTGGTTTGAGCTTCTGTACAAGCCAATTCCCATTGTTCCTCTGAAATTTCAATTTGCAGATCTTCTTTCCAGTAGTTTAATCTTTTCAGTGAATTTTCACTTGAAGATAGTGTCAATGAGTTATAAAACTCTGAAATAATACCCTTTCTTTTACTATCTTTCATCATCATTTTTTCCAAGGATGAATAAATAGGTCGAGTGAGAGCTTTATTTTGATTTGATCGAATAAAGTTTCTAAGTTGAAGATATTTAAAAAAAATGTGTTCTATTGAGATTAAATTTGATCCTCAGCTCTTCAAAAGACATTATGTTGTCTGCACATGGCAAATATAAATCCTGAATCTTTTGTATCCCTTTTAAATTCCATACTTTAAATACAGCGTCCGCTCTCCCTGGTTTAAAATATTGATTACCCCATATTGGACTAAATTGTGACAATAACTGTGGTTCTTTTAAATAGTTTTTAGCTTCACACCATATTTTGATCATATGCTTTACAAATGGATTTTTAACTTGTTTTTGTAATTTTTTTGCCGAATCTGAGTATATGAATATGGGAAGAGGTAAAGGTAAATTGTATGATTCCATTTCAGTCCAGTGAGGGAGATCATTTGATGAAAAATAATGTGTCATAGACCTCAGTTGTGCCGACCAATAATACAACATAAAATTTGGACATTTCAGACCTCCACGATCAAATGGTAAATATAATAAAGACAAACGTAATCTAGCCCTCCTGTTGTTCCATATAAATTCCACTAACTTTTTTTTTATTCTTGAGAATAGATCTAAAGGTGGTGATAAGGGAATGTATTGAAATAAATAAAGTATTTTAGGTAAAATATTACTTTTAAGTATATTGATTCTCCCGATCATCGACATTGGTAGTGACATCCATCTCTGAGTTAACTCATTGATATCTGACATTAAGGCTTCATAGTTGACACTGGCGACTGATTCTAGCTTAGGCATAATTTGGATTCCTAAATATTTAAACTGATTTACAACATTGAATTGATTTACCTCAGGGGCTGGGTAATTTCTCTGGGTCTCATTTAGCATTAATATTGAAGATTTAGTTTTATTTATTTTATATCCTGATATTTCCCCAAAATTCTTTATTAAATTCAACAAGGTTGGAATTGATTTTTTTAGATTCGACATAAACAAAATTATATCATCGGCGTACAGGGAGATTTTATGTTCTGTTGGTCCAACTTTAATTCCATATATTTGTGAATGTAAACGTATCGCTATCGCTAAAGGTTCAATTGCCATAGTAAACAGTAAAGGTGAAAGTGGACAGCCTTGTCGACATCCTCTATTGATTTTTATTGGTTTTGAAATATTGTTATTTGTTAGGATTTCTGCTGTAGCATTATTGTATATTATTTGAACCCATTTTATGAAATTATTTCCAAGTCCAAACCTTTGTAGGACTTCAAAAAGAAAGGGCCATTCAACTCTATCAAAGGCCTTTTCGGCGTCCAGTGATAGGAGAGCTGTATCCGGTGCTTCTTTATTAAAATAAATAATATTAAATAGTCTTCTTACATTATGGAAGCCTTGTCTACCCTTTATAAAGCCATTCTGATCTCGATTAATAATATTTGGTAAAATTTCTTGTATTCGTCTTGCTAAAATTTTACAGATTATCTTAAGGTCGGCGTTTAATAGGCTTATTGGTCTCATATTTTCACATTTATTAGAGGGCTTACCTGGTTTTGGCAGCAGTATAATTAAGGCATTATTTATGTATGATGGTAAATTATTATTTTGAAATGCTTCTAAAACCATTTCCAAAAAAGGTTTTATTAATTTATTCTTAAATTTTTTATAAAGGTCAACTGGAAGACCATCTGGTCCTGCACTTTTTCCTGATTTCATATCATCAATGGCTAGCCCAACTTCTTCTTGACTAATTTTAGACTCCAATATCTCCCTGTTTTCATTTGGAATACACGGTATAGATAGTTTGTTCAAAAACCCATTTAGTTTTGTTAAATCAGGTTCATTTTTGGTATCATATAATTTTTCATAGTAATCTCTAAAGGCTCTATTAATTTCTAAAGGATCTATAACTACCTGTCCTTTACTTATAATACTGGTTATTGGTGTTTTAATTTCCAATTGTTTAATCTGCCATGCTAATAATTTTCCTGATTTTTCACCTTGTTCATAAAAAGATTGTTTCAATCTTAGAAGACTCGAGGCAGCTCTATTCGCTGATTTTTTGTCGTATTCAGCTCTCAAAATCAGTAATTCATTCTCCAACCTTGGATCTCTTCCTGCATACACTTTTTCCTGAAGACTTTTTATTTTATGTTCCAATTTAGCTCTCTCCTCTCGAGTCTTCTTAGATTTTGATCCTGTATAACTAATAATATGTCCCCTAATAAAAGCTTTGAAAGCCTCCCACTTTACACATGCTGATGTTTGTGTAGTATTGATGTCAAAGAACTCGTCTATCTGTTTTTCTATATACTTGACAAATTCCTCATCCTGAAGCCATTTATGCTGAAATTGCCATCTGCCTGATTCCTTTGTCAATTTTTTATCTACATATATTAGACAACAGGGTGCATGATCAGAGATCACGATGTTATCATAAAAGCAGTTTTGAATCTTGGACCTTAATTCTGTGGAAATCAAAAAATAATCAATACGTGAGAATGTCTTGTAGGTACTGGAATAACAAGAATAGGCTTTAACTTGTGGTTTCATTTCTCTCCATATATCTAACAATCTCAATTCTTTCATAAAATGATTAATAGTCATCCTACATCCAATGTGCGTACAATCCAGTCCTGTTGATCTATCCACACCTGGATTCAATGTACAGTTAAAATCCCCTGCTATTATATGTTGCCCTGTAAGTGATGATAAGATGAGAAATAAATTAGCAAAGAACTTCTGATCATCTATATTGGGACCATATAAGTTCACAAGATTTATATTTTCTAATAGCAAAGAACCTTGAATGATTACATATCTTCCAAATTTGTCTCCAATTACATTTTTCACTTGAAAAGGAACTGATTTATGTATGAGAGTCATAACTCCCCTGGCTCGGGATGAAAATGAAGAGGTGAATACACTTCCCTGCCATCTACTCCTAATTCTTTTAACATCCTCCTCTATCAGATGAGTTTCTTGTAAAAACACAATTCTTGAACCCATGTCCTTTATTTTATTCATAACTTGTTTAAGTTTTTTTAAATTTTGTAGACCTCTGCAATTCCATGAAGTTAAATTAAGATTAACACTTTGGTCCATGATCAATAGAGAGTTTGGGATTACCTTGCAGTGTAAACATGCTCATACAGAGAAGCAAAAACATGAGTGGTTGAACATTCATCCTACAAACTACACACAAACAAATTTCCCCTTCCCACACTTGTGGCAAACCCCCCAAAATCAAAAGAAAAATTCTGTCTCCCGATATAGCCATCGACCGTTCCACACCCACGGGGAACAGCCTAAGCCACTCCTTCTTCATCCTCCCAATCACCCTAACTCTACTGCTTTTAATGACGTAACATTAACTCTCCTCTGTAGTTTTCCAACTTAACTCCAAAATTTTTAACAACTTTGTACATCATAGTTTTTTTTTTTGTTTGTTTTGTTTTTGTTTTGTTTTTTTTAATATATAATACAATCTATATTTTGTAACCTTACTATTTACTTCAAGTCAGTCAGATGCCTGTGCAAATGCTTAATTATTCTACCTTATATTTTGTTCATGCTTAGCTCCCACCAGTCTCTTCTTCTTCTTTGATCTTCTTGATGAACTCCTGCGCCTCCTCTGGGGTCTTGAAGATGTGGGTTCTGCCCTCATACGTGGTCAGCAGTCTCGCAGGATAGATTACACCATGACGAATCCCAAGGTTGCGCAGCTCCTTACGTATGGGATCAAACTGCTTCCTCAATTGCTGGATTCCTGTGGCCAAATCTGGGTAGAACCGCACCTGCTGGTCCTGGTGTTTAATCTCTCCTTTAGCACGTGCAGCGTTGAAGATCTTCATCCTGTCTCTGTTGCTAAGAAACTTCATAATTAAGGTCCTCGGCGGTCCCTTATCTCTCCGTGGGCCAATACGATGTGCTTTTTCCAGAACCACTGCTGATTGCAACTCCTCGCTGCCCAGCACCTCCGGAATCCACTTTTCCAGAAAGGAACATACGTCCCGACCTTCTGATTCCTCTGGAAGACCCACCAGCCTCAAATTATTCTGTCTCGACCGAGATTCCAAATCCAAAATATTATCTTCCAGAGATTTATTTTTTTTTTTCCAAAGTGCGCACCTTTAATTGAAGACGGGTGACGTCATCTTCAGCACTAGCGAGACGGAGCTCCATCTGCGCCGTTCGTTCTACACAGTCACCCAATTCCTTTCTTATTCCTTCCAACGCTGTCATAATCCCATCAAATCTAGAGGAAAAGTCCGCTCTCATTGAACTCATGGCAGCCATCAGCGCATCTGCGCCTCCCCGCGCAGACATCGCACCGTTGCCAGCCTCCTCCGCCATATATGGAGTTTTGTTTGCTGCGTCACAGACCTGAAAGTCCGTTAATTTGGACTGTTTCGGCGGCTCGCTTTTTCCTCTTCCTGGTTTTCCAGCCCTAGGCTTCGCCGACATATCCTCGCCCAAATGCTGAGATACGTTCTGTCCCAAATGAGAGAGTTATTTGCCGATTTTTTTTCTCCAGGAGCAGAGCAGAGCGAGACACGTCCGTCCTACGTGGCAGCCATAACCGGAAGCTGAAATTTATCATTTTTAGTTATATAAAAAACTTTTAACTTCTGATTTACTGAGATGCACTGGTAGACTGTTAACAAGAAAATAAATTGGGAGCTGCTTCATCTGTTGCATGTTAAACATTATCACAGTACCCTGGCAATCCAGGCAAAACCAGAACGATCTGGGCTCCCTCTGTTGTCTATTACCTCAGTGGTGACTTGAGTCCAGTCTGCTTTCCAGTCTAGAGGGGATAGGTTTTTGCGCTCGTGTAGCCTGCTGCAGACATTTCTCCGCCCTGTTTATTTGAAGTAGGCGGGTGGACATTGGAACGTGCCATTGGAACTTGTTGTGGCTCTCCGACGTAACCCGGAAGGGTGAGTTTTTTCGTTCTGCACAGCGCACGCGATCTGGGAGCTTAGCATCTTCTTCTGCTTTTTTGGTTGAAATGCGGCTATGGGTGACCGCGTGCACCCCCGCCTGGACGTTGAAGCCACTACATTTCACAGAATAAGCTTCCATTGAAAAGGACTGCTGAGTTATCAATTAATTGACAGGTAATTTAATTGTCGATTAAATTCTTAACAACAATTAATTGAAAGTCAATTAATCATTCACATCCCTAATCCAAACTCTTTAGAGATGGCTTTGTAACTTTTTCCAGCCTAATGATCATCAACAACCCTTTTTCTGAGGTCCTCAGAAATCTCCTTTGTTTGTGCCATGATACACTTCTACAAACCGGTGTTGACACTTTCATAGATCTTTAAATGAAAGATTCTTTAAATAAAACTGGGTGCCCACTCACACCTGATTGTCATCCCATCGACTGAAAACACCCAACTCTTAATTTCACCTTCAAATTACCTCCTAATCCTAGAGGTTCACAAATTTTTGCCACTCACAGAGATGTAACGATTGATCATTTTCTTCAATAAATAAAAAAGTAAATGTTTTTGTCTCATTTATTTAACTAGGTTCTCGTTATCTACTTTTTGGACTTGTGTGACACCTTTTTCTGTACTTATATAAAATATAAAGTGGTCACTCTTTTACGCGGCTTAATTTCTGTTACTTGCTCCAGTAATTCTCACTTTCCACCTTGCGTCCATCTCTCTTGCTCTCTTTTCCATTTCCCTGTCCTCTCTGGGTTATGTTACCCCCCCCCCCCCGACTCTCTCTCCCCTCCTCACGTGGCCTGTATCTATTTCTAGCTCACTGCCACGCACTTCTTGGTCATAGTGGATAAGTTTAGATCTCAGTGACACAGATGTTTCAGGTTGCAGATTTCACTATCCTTTTGCATTGCCCCCCACCCCCATTTTTCTTGTGCTCCTGTGCTAATTTATTAAACAATAAGTTTACACAGTTGGGAACTATGGATATATAGATCCTGCACACTAAACAAACAAACAAAAAAACCCTGCTACATCTCTCCCACAACATTGTCGACATTTAAAGCTGTGAGGTGCTGCCTCTAGTGAAGTGCTGGTCCCAGAACTTTTCTGCTAATAGTCAACACTTTTGCTGTGAGCTGTGTCAGGCCGGCTGCTTTACTAAACACTTCATTCACGCTGCCTACTCAGGCTGAAATGTTAGGGGCCACGCAGGAAGCCAGATGGAAACAACTAAATGTTGAGGTCTTGTGACTCTTTTTTGTTTTGTTTTGCCTTGGAGCACTCTTCCTACAATTGTGTTTAATGAGGGACACCTTGTAAAAATATGTGCTGCTTCAGGCATCCAGGATACATCCTGTTAGTCTCCTGGAAGCGACTTTTATGAAATATAGATGTGAGACAATTTGACTTGGAGCTTTGCATTCACATGGACAAGTTCATGCACGTCTGTGTGTGTATGTTTGTATTTTTGACTCAAGCCAACTGAATAAAGATTGTTTTGGACGTGTAGATGGGACAGAGTAATCGCTGGATAGTGCAAAGTGCCGACTGCAGAGGTTCTGCGGGAGGAAGAGAAAAGATAAATGACAAATCCACTCTAGTGTGACTCAGAGCTCATCCCACCTACACACATCACAAACATTAACTCATCCTTCAGTCAGGCCTGCCTTTTCTACCAAGTTGTTTGTTAAAAGAAGTCGCTGAAGTCATGTAGCATGGTCTTGTGTAATATTGCTGCTCCGATTGCACTGTTTTAATGAAGGTCAATAGTTTT
The DNA here is from genome assembly GCA_020510985.1 of Pholidichthys leucotaenia. Taxonomy (NCBI): domain Eukaryota; kingdom Metazoa; phylum Chordata; class Actinopteri; order Cichliformes; family Pholidichthyidae; genus Pholidichthys; species Pholidichthys leucotaenia. The sequence goes on from CM035843.1 coordinate 84,754,196, forward strand.
CTTGATTCTGCACGAAAGCAAATTAAAGATGAAAAGACAGATCTCATAATTTCAGATGAAGTTTAGGGCATTTATAAGGAATTTCATTTGGTTTTGTTTAGCTCTGTACCTAAGTTTTTATTGATTGGTCATTTTTAAAATTGAGGTTTATTGTAGTTTATAAAAATGCGAAGTCTTCCCAAAAGCTTTCACCCAATGTTTTTTAGTTCATTCTGGCAAAGCCGAAAGGAGCTAATGTGATGGTGCGCCATCCATTCGGCCATCTGTCTGTCCGTCTGCATTTCACAGGAATGCCTCCTCCTCCTAGGCATTTTCCCCAATGCTCACCAAACTCACTCACAATGATTCTCAGGTGGGTCTACATCCAAATTGTGCTCAAGGTCAAGAGATCTGGGCACTTATGTGATTTCAGAAAAATCACTACTCCTCCTAAGCCTCAGTTCTCACCAGATTCACTCACAAGGACCCTCATGTGAGTGTGCATCTAAGTTAAGATCAAGGTTAAGGTTATTGCCAAAGGTCAGATCTGGGTCTGTATGCTTCCATGAAAAATGTTACTTCTCCTAGGCCAGGGGTGTCCAATCATGTGCCGTGGAGGGCCAAGGCCCCGCAGGCTTTACCTCCAACCAGTGTCTTCAACAGTAGATTTCACTGAATTTCTTCCCACTGATTGCTGACAAGTGAAAACACCTGCTGAAGAGACTGGGTAGAAGAGTAAACCTGCAGGGTCTTGGTCCTCCATGGCACATGATTGGACACCCCTGTCCTAGGCCATTGACCTTGACCTGAAGCACATCCTAGATGAGTCTGCATTTAGGATGTGCTCAAGGTCAATGGTCAGGAGATCTGAGCGCTCTTGGGGTGATTTTTGTCAAACTAGAACAAGCTACTGTCTGGTTACATTTTCAGAAGAGAGAGTTAAATTGCCGAATTAAATGTTCAGTAATCATTAGGAGTGAAGGGGGAAGATCAGTTTCGTGTGATATCATGGTACTTTGCTGTGATGATTGTATGGATTCACAAGTATTGTGGTACTTCATTAAAGATTATTGGTAAATGCTGCAAATAGAAACTCAGCTTTGTGTGAATTGGGGGATCTAGCCAGGAGTTGGACAAGGCAAAGATGGGACATGGGAAATTGATATTGCAATACTCAGCTTATAGCAAGATCATGATAATATTGAATCAGCCTCTGGCAATTCCCACATCTAGTATTCAAGTGTTTTAAGAATAATGGTGAGATCTGAAATGCAAACACGTGCATCCAGTAAAAAAAAATAAAAAAAACATAATCAGTCTAATGCTGAGTAAGTTATAGAGGGTAGTAGTACACATGCGGATAGATACAGACTTTGATATTAGTATTTACATGCCATTATTATTAAATGTAATCAGTGTGGCACATTATGAATAGTAAACTGTTGGTAAATACTAGGGGTGGGAATGTTTGGGTACAGCATGAGCCAGAATCCATTAAGGGGGCCCCGATTCAATTCTGAATCGATTCTTGATGCATCTTTTTTTTAACATATAAATATTAGATTCATAATGAAAAATAGAAGCATTCCTACCTGTTGTCTTTGGTTGTTCTGTGTTTTGGCTGTGCAGGTCAGGCTCTGAAGCTGTCTGCAACACAGCTGCATTTCATGCACGTGGATTGAATGTAATCTATGGCCCATATGTACACATAGTATGACAGCAATGGTCCAGCAAACTGATTTGCACGCCCAGACTTAAATTAAATGAGGTGTTTATGCTGGGCACCACGTGCATCTCGTGTGCCACACCAAAGACTGGCGCTTACATCCATATTTAATAGTTCCACTTTTTTTCATTTTGACACTTATTTTTAATTATTTCCCCCATCCCTAGTAAATACTAGTGCATCTAAAAATACAGCGAGAAAGTATTTTTTTTAAACTGCAAACAAGTTAAGCTTTCATATTTTCTAGATTCATCACACATAGTGTGCCATTTCATGCATCTTTTCATTTAAATTTAGATGAATATGTCTTTGCTCTTTGCATTAAATTACAGAATCATGATGTTCTATCTTTTTTAGATGTACAGAGTTCATCTGTGGGATTTACCCTCTTTTACTTTGTTTTTTTTTTCCACAATATTTTTTTATTGAACCTTTTTTTACAAACATGGCACAAACAGTCAAACACTAAAGTAATTTAAAAATTAAAAAAAAAATACACTAACAAGAAAAAAAAATGTACTAAAAACAACAACAACCATTAACAAAAGCAAATCAACAACAATGCTCCTCTGTTTAGTCTAGGTAATCTATTACATAAGAATACATAATATACATTCACCAGCTTGGAATTTGCAAGGTCCACACATATGATTCACCTTCTTCTTCAGAAGTTATGTTTAATTTCTTTACATAATCAATGAAAGGTCTCCATATATTCTCAAACACACCTTCTATTAATTTCAGTATATATGTTATTCTTTCTAGTGGAAGGTTTGTTAACATCTGTCTTAACCACTGAGTCACATCTGGTCTATGAGTCTTTTTCCACAGTAGTGCAATACATTTTTTGGCATTAAGCAAACCGAGGTCTATTAATGTTCTTTCACTCTTATTAAAGTTATGTTTTTCTGGATACAGACCCAACAAAAACAGTTTAGGGTTCAATGTGAATTGTTTTGAAATTATTTTTTCAATTGTTTTTTTTTTTTTCCACAATATCTTTATTGAACCTTTTTTTTTTTTAACAAACATGATACAAGCAATCAAACACTAACACAAAAGTACTACAAAAAAAAAAAAATGCACTAAAAACACCAACAACCACCAACAAAATCAAGTCTTCAACAATGCTCCTCTGTTTAGTCTAGACAATCCAATACATAAGTATACATATTATGTTCACCAGTTTGGAATTTACAAGGTCCACACACATCATTCACCTTCTTCTTCAAGAGTTATGTTTAAATTTTTTACATAATCAATAAAAGGTCTCCATATATTCTCAAACACAATTTCCTTTGATTTCAGTATATATGTTATTCTTTCTAATGGAAGGTTTGTTAACATCTGTCTTAACCACTGAGTCACATCTGGTCTATGAGTCTTTTTCCATAATAGTGCAATACATTTTTTGGCATTAAGCAAACTGAGGTCTATGAATGTTCTTTCACTTTTGTTAAAATTATGCTTTTCTGGGTACAGACCCAACAAAAACAGTTTAGGATTCAGTATGATTTGTTTTGAGATTATTTTTTCAATTGTTACCCTCACCTCTTCCCAAAACATTCTTATTAATCTACATTCCCATAAACAATGAAATAGGGTTCCTTTACTTTCCATGCATTTTGTGCATGTATCTGGTATATTTTTGTTATATCTATTTAACTCCTCCGGTGTAACATACATCCACATTAACCATTTGAAATGTATCAATTTAAGGCGTGCATTTATTGATTTGGTTTGAGCTTCTGTACAAGCCAATTCCCATTGTTCCTCTGAAATTTCAATTTGCAGATCTTCTTTCCAGTAGTTTAATCTTTTCAGTGAATTTTCACTTGAAGATAGTGTCAATGAGTTATAAAACTCTGAAATAATACCCTTTCTTTTACTATCTTTCATCATCATTTTTTCCAAGGATGAATAAATAGGTCGAGTGAGAGCTTTATTTTGATTTGATCGAATAAAGTTTCTAAGTTGAAGATATTTAAAAAATGTGTTCTATTGAGATTAAATTTGATCCTCAGCTCTTCAAAAGACATTATGTTGTCTGCACATGGCAAATATAAATCCTGAATCTTTTGTATCCCTTTTAAATTCCATACTTTAAATACAGCGTCCGCTCTCCCTGGTTTAAAATATTGATTACCCCATATTGGACTAAATTGTGACAATAACTGTGGTTCTTTTAAATAGTTTTTAGCTTCACACCATATTTTGATCATATGCTTTACAAATGGATTTTTAACTTGTTTTTGTAATTTTTTTGCCGAATCTGAGTATATGAATATGGGAAGAGGTAAAGGTAAATTGTATGATTCCATTTCAGTCCAGTGAGGGAGATCATTTGATGAAAAATAATATGTCATAGACCTCAGTTGTGCCGACCAATAATACAACATAAAATTTGGACATTTCAGACCTCCACGATCAAATGGTAAATATAATAAAGACAAACGTAATCTAGCCCTCCTGTTGTTCCATATAAATTCCACTAACTTTTTTTTTATTCTTGAGAATAGATCTAAAGGTGGTGATAAGGGAATGTATTGAAATAAATAAAGTATTTTAGGTAAAATATTACTTTTAAGTATATTGATTCTCCCGATCATCGACATTGGTAGTGACATCCATCTCTGAGTTAACTCATTGATATCTGACATTAAGGCTTCATAGTTGACGCTGGCGACTGATTCTAGCTTAGGCATAATTTGGATTCCTAAATATTTAAACTGATTTACAACATTGAATTGATTTACCTCAGGGGCTGGGTAATTTCTCTGGGTCTCATTTAGCATTAATATTGAAGATTTAGTTTTATTTATTTTATATCCTGATATTTCCCCAAAATTCTTTATTAAATTCAACAAGGTTGGAATTGATTTTTTTAGATTCGACATAAACAAAATTATATCATCGGCGTACAGGGAGATTTTATGTTCTGTTGGTCCAACTTTAATTCCATATATTTGTGAATGTAAACGTATCGCTATCGCTAAAGGTTCAATTGCCATAGTAAACAGTAAAGGTGAAAGTGGACAGCCTTGTCGACATCCTCTATTGATTTTATTGGTTTTGAAATATTGTTATTTGTTAGGATTTCTGCTGTAGCATTATTGTATATTATTTGAACCCATTTTATGAAATTATTTCCAAGTCCAAACCTTTGTAGGACTTCAAAAAGAAAGGGCCATTCAACTCTATCAAAGGCCTTTTCGGCGTCCAATGATAGGAGAGCTGTATCCGGCGCTTCTTTATTAAAATAAATAATATTAAATAGTCTTCTTACATTATGGAAGCCTTGTCTACCCTTTATAAAGCCATTCTGATCTCGATTAATAATATTTGGTAAAATTTCTTGTATTCGTCTTGCTAAAATTTTACAGATTATCTTAAGGTTTAATAGGCTTATTGGTCTCATATTTTCACATTTATTAGAGGGCTTACCTGGTTTTGGCAGCAGTATAATTAAGGCATTATTTATGTATGATGGTAAATTATTATTTTGAAATGCTTCTAAAACCATTTCCAAAAAAGGTTTTATTAATTTATTCTTAAATTTTTTATAAAGGTCAACTGGAAGACCATCTGGTCCTGCACTTTTTCCTGATTTCATATTATCAATGGCTAGCCCAACTTCTTCTTGACTAATTTTAGACTCCAATATCTCCCTGTTTTCATTTGGAATACACGGTATAGATAGTTCTTTCAAAAACCCATTTAGTTTTATTAAATCAGGTTCATTTTTGGTATCATATAATTTTTCATAGTAATCTCTAAAGGCTCTATTAATTTCTAAAGGATCTATAACTACCTGTCCATTACTTATAATACTGGTAATTGGTGTTTTAATTTCCAATTGTTTAATCTGCCATGCTAATAATTTTCCTGATTTTTCACCTTGTTCATAAAAAGATTGTTTCAATCTTAGAAGACTCGAGGCAGCTCTATTCGCTGATTTTTTGTCGTATTCAGCTCTCAAAATCAGTAATTCATTCTCCAACCTTGGGTCGCTTCCTGCATACACTTTTTCCTGAAGACTTTTTATTTTATGTTCCAATTTAGCTCTCTCCTCTCGAGTCTTCTTAGATTTTGATCCTGTATAACTAATAATATGTCCCCTAATAAAAGCTTTGAAAGCCTCCCACTTTACACATGCTGATGTTTGTGTAGTATTGATGTCAAAGAACTCGTCTATCTGTTTTTCTATATACTTGACAAATTCCTCATCCTGAAGCCATTTATGCTGAAATTGCCATCTACCTGATTCCTTTGTCAATTTTTTATCTACATATATTAGACAACAGGGTGCATGATCAGAGATCACGATGTTATCATAAAAGCAGTTTTGAATCTTGGACCTTAATTCTGTGGAAATCAAAAAATAATCAATACGTGAGAATGTCTTGTAGGTACTGGAATAACAAGAGTAGGCTTTAACTTGTGGTTTCATTTCTCTCCATATATCTAACAATCTCAATTCTTTCATAAAATGATTAATAGTCATCCTACATCCAATGTGCGTACAATCCAGTCCTGTTGATCTATCCACACCTGGATTCAATGTACAATTAAAATCCCCTGCTATTATATGTTGCCCTGTAAGTGATGATAAGATGAGAAATAAATTAGCAAAGAACTTCTGATCATCTATATTGGGACCATATAAGTTCACAAGATTTATATTTTCTAATAGCAAAGAACCTTGAATGATTACATATCTTCCAAATTTGTCTCCAATTACATTTTTCACTTGAAAAGGAACTGATTTATGTATGAGAGTCATAACTCCCCTGGCTCGGGATGAAAATGAAGAGGTGAATACACTTCCCTGCCATCTACTCCTAATTCTTTTAACATCCTCCTCTATCAGATGAGTTTCTTGTAAAAACACAATTCTTGAACCCATGTCCTTTATTTTATTCATAACTTGTTTAAGTTTTTTTAAATTTTGTAGACCTCTGCAATTCCATGAAGTTAAATTAAGATTAACACTTTGGTCCATGATCAATAGAGAGTTTGGGATTACCTTGCAGTGTAAACATGCTCATACAGAGAAGCAAAAACATGAGTGGTTGAACATTCATCCTACAAACTACACACAAACAAATTTCCCCTTCCCACACTTGTGGCAAACCCCCCAAAATCAAAAGAAAAATTCTGTCTCCCGATATAGCCATCGACCGTTCCACACCCACGGGGAACAGCCTAAGCCACTCCTTCTTCATCCTCCCAATCACCCTAACTCTACTGCTTTTAATGACGTAACATTAACTCTCCTCTGTAGTTTTCCAACTTAACTCCAAAATTTTTAACAACTTTGTACATCATAGTTTTTTTTTGTTTGTTTTGTTTTTGTTTTGTTTTTTTAATATATAATACAATCTATATTTTGTAAACTTACTATTTACTTCAAGTCAGTCAGATGCCTGTGCAAATGCTTAATTATTCTACCTTATATTTTGTTCATGCTTAGCTCCCACCAGTCTCTTCTTCTTCTTGATGAACTCCTGCGCCTCCTCTGGGGTCTTGAAGATGTGGGTTCTGCCCTCATACGTGGTCAGCAGTCTCGCAGGATAGATTACACCATGACGAATCCCAAGGTTGCGCAGCTCCTTACGTACGGGATCAAACTGCTTCCTCAATTGCTGGATTCCTGTGGCCAAATCTGGGTAGAACCGCACCTGCTGGTCCTGGTGTTTAATCTCTCCTTTTTTAGCTCGTGCAGCGTTGAAGATCTTCATCCTGTCTCTGTTGCTAAGAAACTTCATAATTAAGGTCCTCGGCGGTCCCTTATCTCTCCGTGGGCCAATACGATGTGCTTTTTCCAGAATCACTGCTGATTGCAACTCCTCGCTGCCCAGCACCTCCGGAATCCACTTTTCCAGAAAGGAGCATACGTCCCGACCTTCTGATTCCTCTGGAAGACCCACCAGCCTCAAATTATTCTGTCTCGACCGAGATTCCAAATCCAAAATATTATCTTCCAGAGATTTATTTTTTTTTTCCAAAGTGCGCACCTTTAATTGAAGACGGGTGACGTCATCTTCAGCACTAGCGAGACGGAGCTCCATCTGCGCCGTTCGTTCTACACAGTCACCCAATTCCTTTCTTATTCCTTCCAACGCTGTCATAATCCCATCAAATCTAGAGGAAAAGTCCGCTCTCATTGAACTCATGGCAGCCATCAGCGCATCTGCGCCATTCCCCGCAAATATCGCACCGCCGCCAGCCTCCTCCGCCATATATGGAGTTTTGTTTGCTGCGTCACAGACCTGAAAGTCCGTTAATTTGGACTGTTTCGGCGGCTCGCTTTTTCCTTTTCCTGGTTTTCCAGCCTTAGGCTTCGCCGACATATCCTCGCCCAAATGCTGGGATACGTTCTGTCCCAAATGAGAGAGTTATTTGCCGATTTTTTTTTTTTTCCAGGAGCAGAGCAGAGCGAGACACGTCCGTCCTACGTGGCAGCCATAACCGGAGAGCATTTTTTCAATTGTTACCCTCACCTCTTCCCAAAACATTCTGATTTTTCTACATTCCCATAAACAGTGAAATAGGGTTCCTTTACTTTCCATACATTTTGTGCATGTATCTGGTATGTTTTTGTTATATCTATTTAACTCCACTGATGTAACATACATCCGCATTAACCATTTAAAATGTATCAGTTTAAGACGTACATTTATTGATTTGGTTTGAGCTTCTGCACAAGCCATTTCCCATTGTTCCTCTGAAATTTCAATTTGCAGGTCTTCTTTCCAATAATTCAGTCTTTTCTGTGAGTTTTCACTTGAGAAAAGTGTCAGTGAGTTATAAAACTCTGAAATAATACCCTTTCTCTCACTATCTTTCGTCAAAATTTTTTCCAAGGATGAATAAGTAGGTCAGGTGAGAGCATTATTTTGATTTGATCGAATAAAATTTCTAAGCTGAAGATATTTAAAAAAATGTGTTCTATTAAGATTGAATTTAATCCTCAGTTCTTCAAAAGACATTATGTTATCTGAACGTGACAGATATAAGTTTTGAATCTTCTGAATCCCTTTTAAATTCCGTACACTTTCTGTCTGTTTTGCTATTAATAAGTATATCATCTCTTTTTTGTGTCAGTGTGTGGGGGAGGAGAACTGGGTGGACAGTCGGACAGTATATATCGGGCATAAAGAACCCCCTCCGGGAGCTGAGGCGTACATCCCTCAGCGTTATCCCGACAACCGCATCGTCTCCTCCAAGGTGAGCAAGGCACAGCCCATGAGTCACTGCCATAACATTGTTTATCATCATGCTATTCTTCCCTTCCATATTCAGACAACCATGTAATCTCCTTTGTTGCCATGTTTTCAAGGATGACAAACCACACATTTCTGAGGTTTGTCAAGCTGTTTATCACCATTTCTTCCACCCAAAAGGTTGTCACAGCGTGCCGTTGTTTTCCTTCTTGTTCTTATGTCTCAGCTATAATTTTGCTGTCACTCTCTCCCACAGTATACCTTCTGGAACTTCATTCCCAAGAACCTGTTTGAGCAGTTCAGAAGAATCGCCAACTTCTACTTCTTGGTCATATTTTTGGTTCAGGTGAGACATGGTTATTTTTTGACCACTTTTAGTGAAAATACAGTGAATTAAAAAAGACTTCTAGCCTTCACAAGCTGCAGTAAGCAAATTTCGCACTTTCTGAATACAGTTACAAAATGTCATGAAGTTTAAACCTCATGGCTTTGCATAATAAAAAGCATGGCAGCTGGAGGTTTTATGACAGGGGTGTCCAATCATGTGCCATGGAGGGCCAAGACCCTGCAGGCTTTACGTACCTCCAACCAGTGTGTTCAGCACCAGATTTCACTGAACTTCTTCCCACTGATTGCTGATCAGTGAAAACACCTGCTGAAGCAACTGGGTAGAAGAGAAAACCTGCAGGGTCTTGGCCCTCCATGGCACATGATTGGACACCCCTGTTTTATGAGATGAACCCAATCCTGTTTTAGAATTGTAAAAATTAGGGGTCTTGATTTTTTTTTTTTTTTTTTTAAATTCCAGATTCAATTTAATATAATCTTTGTAGATGTACTGTTAATTTTTGCCATATGCAGTCATGCATCATCATAATCATTAACCTTTAAAGCATATGTTGGGGTTGGGCAATATGAAGCAAAAGTTATATCTCAATGCATATCAAAATACACACAGATGTACAATTTGCTGTATGCATTTGGCCGTGTTTTTCACAGATGAGAACATGCTGCTTCTCAAGTCCCTCCAGGATTTCATGGGATGTTTTTATGATTGTTGCGGCCCAAAAAGCCTGAATTTGCGAGAGCTTTTATTAAAAGTTGCGATAAAAGTTGCGATGTTTGGAGAGGTTTTTTGCACTAAAAGTTGTGGGAAGAATTACCAATTTTAAAGCAGATGGTTTTTCCAGCTTACTACAGTGATATTCTATATAACAATACAAGAAAAGCACAGGATTGTCAAACATGTCCTATTACAGTGATTTGTAAATTAAGCAGAAATGTCTGCTATACAGAAAAATTCTTTTGTGCAACAGCCAATACAGACTTTAACACAATATCCATTACAACAGCTAAATTGCATTGAATGCATGTTAAAGAGTAGAGATGTGGAAATTATTTGCAGCGTCTTCATTTGAAAACTCCCTACAGTCCCCAACCACTCAGTACCGAGCAGAAAGGGGGGGAAAAAAAATGTATTCTGTTAGTCTGTATTGTCTATTGGAGTCAGTGTTTTTCAAAAAAAAAAATGCAGACAATGTTCCTATACCTAACTCCTACCCGTCTGTCTATCTGCTGCGTGTCTTCACACACACACACACACACACACACACACACACACACACACACACCCGTCTCATCAGACACACATCTTTCATTTGCGGGGGTGTGTGTTCGTGTTCAGATCAGAGATTTACAGCTTTAAAGCTGATTGACAAGCTGGAGTAATGATTTTACCTCTAAAGATGTATGAAATGATCAAACACTGGCTGTAGTGTTAGACTTGCTCGTTTGTTTGTGATTTTATGGAGTCTCTTGTCACGTGCGCTCCTGCAACGGGGTGCTTTTGGGGCAGGCGGACGTTTTTCAACACAAACCCAGCACTTCGTGCACGCGGTCAGGACGGAGACGTCCACTGGCAGGCTGGGGGACACGGAGGAAGGGACAGTGTTGGAAACCTCGCGGGTGAGTGGTTTTTTTTATCACACACTGTTTTTTGCTGAAGCATCCCGTTAATACTTACTGTAAACACGGAAGTGAACGCGATGTAACAATGCATTTGACTGGTTAGACTGAGCATTTCAGCATCACTCAGCTGAAATTTGATTGGTGAAACTGGCGGAAGTTGACGAGGATTGGCCAAAATTGAAAAGTTGCGGTGATTGGATAAAGTTGCAAGGTCACGCAATAGTTGTGCTGATTTCGCATGAATTGACACGATCGCAACATCACGAAATCCTGGAGGGACTGCCTTTCATACTGACTAAATAACCCTGGAAAACCCTTCCAGACCTAGGTTGTGTCTGCATCTTAAAAAGATCACCCAGAATAAGTTCTCTGGTCAAACTGACTCTGCAAGCAACTTGAGTTGTTCTTGACCAGAGGTTGTTGCTAAGGTTTCTTGTCATCGATTATTTTTTGTAACTTAGATTTTTATTCATTTTTCATCATATATAATGCATTCAGATCACATTCTACATTTAAAAAACAAAGGGGTTAGGGTAGGGAAAAATAAAAAAAATAAACAAAATAAAAATAAAAAATAAAAAAAAAATAAAAAATAAAAGGGGGGGGGACAAATGTTGGAGCATCAAGTTTTTAGTTTCCATCTCTTAATTCTTCTGGTTTTTTCAGTGTCTTTGGTTATTCTTTCAATTTCTGCCTCGTTGTTGCACTTTGTAGTGTGTCCATTTCCGCCATTTTTTCTCCCATATTCCTTCTTGCATTCTTCGTCGATATGTTAGTTTTTCCATCATACGTATGTCCTCCACAATGTCAGTCCATTGTTCTTGGTCAGGAAGAACTTCTGATCGCCATTTTTTTGTGATAGTTTTTTTACATGCAATCAACAAGATTTTAACTAGATATCTGTCCTCAGCCTGTATAACACTGTCTTTTTTAAGATCACATAAGTACATCAGGTTACAGTTCATTGGTATATTATATCCTAATATCCTCTGTATTGTCACATGCATAGATTTCCAAAATGATGATATTTTGTAGCATTTCCAAAACATATGTGAGTGGTCTGCATTTTGAGCCCCACATCCCCTCCAGCATATAGATTGGGTATTTGTATATTTTCCTTGAATCTGTGGTGTAATGAAAAAGCGAATCAGGTTTTTCCATCCAAATTCCCTCCATGCCCTTGAATTTGTTGATGTGTGTTGTGTTTTCCATATTTCCTGCCAGCTTTCTTCTGTTATGTTTAAATTGAGCTCTTTCTCCCATTTCTCCTTTATATAGTTACTTGTATGATTGTTTGTCATAAGTTTCTGATATAGTTTTGAAATAATTCTTATTTTATTTCCTGCATATGAGCTTAAAATAAGTTGTATAATCTCGTTCACATCTGTTTGGAGGTTATGCCTAATCTTCTTCATATAGTAATCTCTCATCTGCAGATATCTGAAAAATTCCGATCTTTCTAATTTAAATTTTCTCCTGATATTTACAAAGCTCCCGAGATCTTTTTTTCCGATATTGCCCCATGCTGTGATTCCCTTGTTCACCAGATTTTTGTATCCCCTATCTTGTTTTGCCGGTTCAAACTGACTGTCAAATGCTACCCATTTCAATAGTTTTATGTCTTCCCTTATATTATATTTTTGTACTATTTTATACCACAGTTCTAAAGTAAATTTAGTGATTGGGTCTATTTGTTTGATTTGCTTATATGCATCTTTATCCCCTATTATGCTTTGTACTGGGAGTCCCTCAATTTCCTTTTCCATTTCTTTCCATTTTGCCTCATATCCCTCGTCGCACCAACATATGATATATCTTATTTGTGCTGAGTAGTAATATTCCTTTAGACTCGGTAGGCCCATGCCTCCTTTCTCTTTTGGTAATTGGAGGGTTTTATATTTCACTCTTGGTTTTTTACCTCCCCAAACAAATCTCGATATCATCCTGTCCCACTTTGAGAATTGGGCATCTGGAATCTCTGTTGGTAGAGCCTGGAAGAGGTAAAGTAATCTAGGTTGTATGCTGATTTTGACTGTCTCAATTTTTGAATTCAGATCCATATTTAAGATTGACCATCTATCAATATCTTTTTTTATTTCTTGTTCCAACCTATCATAGTTTGCTTTATATATTTTGCTTAGGTCTTTAGGTATGTTCACTCCAAGGTATTTTATTTCTTTTTGGTTCCAGTTTAGTTTGATCTTATCAGTTATCTGGTTTAGAGGGTTATAGTGGAATGTCAGTATTTGTGTTTTTGTTATGTTTATCTTGTATCCTGATAATTTTCCAAAATTTTCTATCAAGTTCATCATTTCCATTATTGATTTATCTGGTTGTTCAAGGTAAACTATAATATCGTCTGCAAATAGCCCAATCTTGTGTTCCGCCCCCTTTATTGTTACACCTTTTAATTTCTTATTTTGTCTTATCGCTTGAGCCAATGGTTCTATGAACAGAGCAAACAAGGTGGGCGATAAGCAGCATCCCTGCCTAGTTGATCTTTGTATATTTACTTTGTCTGTTAAGCTACCGTTTATCTTGATTCTTGCCACAGGTTCTTGATATAGCGTCCTTATGCATTGTACTGATTTTTCGTTAAATCCAAAGCGCTCCAGTACACTATATAGGAATTTCCAGTTAACCCTGTCAAATGCTTTTTCTGCGTCTAAACTCATTATTACTGCGCTTTTCTTTTCTTTATGTATTTGGTTAATTATATGTATTGTTCTCCTGATATTGTCATGTGTTTGGCATCCCTCTATGAATCCAGTTTGATCATCTTCTATCAATTCCGTCAAGAATGTCTTTATTCGTTTACATATAATTGTTGTGTATATTTTATAATCTACATTTAATAAAGAGATTGGTCTATAGTTTCCGCATTGTTCTTTATCTTTCCCTGGTTTTAAAATAACTGAAATGATTGCTTCATTCCATGTTGGAGGTATTTTGTTGTTCAGCGTCCAATTAAATGACTTTAGGAGTTGTGGCATGAGTTCTTCTATAAACAGTTTATAAAACTCAGATGGGTATCCATCACTACCTGGTGATTTACCGTTTTTAAGTGACTTAATCACATCTCTGATCTCTTGTGTTGTTATTTCTGCTGTTAGTTTTTCATTTTGTTGATTTCCTATTGATGGCAAGTCCAATGTGTCTAGAAATTTTTTGATATCTTTAGTATTTGTTTCTTCAGGTTGCGAGTATAGTTCTTGGTAGAAATTACGGAAAATTTCTTCGATGTTTTCTGGGTTAACTGTGGTTTTATTTGTGGTGGGGTCTTTAATCTTGTATACATTATTCATTGTTTGTTGTTTTCTTAACCGTTTTGCCAGCAGTTTTGTGGCTTTTGGCCCCGTTTCATAATATTTTTGCTTTAGATATCTATTTTTCCTTTCAATTTCATCCATTTGTGTTTCTTTTATCTTTGTTTTTTCTTCTTTAATTTCTTGATATATTTTTGGATCATTTGTGCTTTGATGTTTACGTTCTAATTCCCTTAGTCTCTCACATCTTTGTTCATACGCTTCCAGTTTAGTCTTATTTGCTTTTCCTGTTTCAACAATTAATTTACCCCTTAACACGGCTTTTAGTGCGTCCCATAGTATTGTTGGGTCCACTTCTTCATTGTCATTCTCTTGGATATATTCGTTTATGTTTATTTTTATTCTTTCTTTCATTTTCTCATCATTTAACAGTCCTACGTTAAGTTTCCATGTTGTTTGTCGTTTTCTATTGTTTAAATATATTTCCATGTATATAGGATTATGATCTGATATTTCTGCCCCTCCAATCCAACAATTTCTCACCCTGTGTCTGTCACCTTCATTCATAAGGAAGTAATCTATTCTAGAGTGTACTTTATGGGCTGCTGAATAATGTGTATAGTCTTTTTCGAGTGGGTGTAGGTCCCTCCATATGTCTACCATACCCATTTCTGCCAGTGAGGTTCTTATGAACTTTGTTACATGTTTTTTTGTCTTCTTAACACTTGTTGTGTCAACTTCATGATCCATGACAGCATTTAAGTCTCCTCCACAAATTAGGACTCCTTCACTGTGTGTTGCTATGAGATCAAACAGATGTTGAAAAAAACCCTTGTCACTTTCTGGTGGGGCATAGATGTTCACTAATGTGATCTGCATACCATCTATTCTTCCCTTTATTATTACATACCTGCCTTCTTTATCCTGGATTTCCTGTTCACTTTCAAATTGTATTTTGTTTGAGATTAGTATCATAACCCCCCTTTTTGCTCCTCCCTTAAATGAACTGTAGTAGGAGTTCTTATAGCCAAATCTCTTTAGTTTCACATGTTCTGCCTTGCTCAAATGTGTCTCTTGCATAAATATAATTTCAGCTTTTTCCTTCTTGAATTTTCTTATTATTCTTTCCCTTTTAACAGGTGAGTTCAGACCATTCACGTTTAGTGTCATTATCTTAAGATTTTTACCCATATTCATGTTTTTCCATTTTTTTAACTTGTGCTCCTAGCCCCTTTAACAACAAAAATAACACATATTTATATAAAAACACATTAAAAAAACTCGACCTCCGTACTTTGGGCCTTTCTTCTGCCCACTGGTCCCTGTTGGTGGGTGGGGGGTTTGTCTTCACAGAGTGAAGGGCCCTCCCTAGACCTGTATTTACTATCAAAGTAATAGTCATAAGTCTAGAAATGTCCAACAAATATCACTTAAACCTCTCCTAGCCGTCTGTTTCTCTTTTACCTTGTCTTCTTGGCCTTCATTTCTTCTGTGCCTTTCTTAATCTTTGTTATGATCTAGGCTTTCAGTTGAAAGCCTTGTAGCTTGTCCTGGGCCCGCTGCTCTACGTCTCTCCCCCTTCTTCCGCCGTTCACTCGTCTCCACTCCGTCTGTCGTGGTGCGTTCAGGGCCGCCGCTGCTCCAGCCGTCTCCTTCGGCACGCTCACCTCAAGGCCCCGCTCCATCATATCCCGCGCTGCCTCTTCGGCCGTGTTGTAGGTTCTTGTGCCTTCCTCCCAATGAATCCTCATTTTCGTTAGCGGCGTTTGGAATCTAATTTTTTTCTCTTTCAGCGTTTTTTTTAATATTGGCATATTTCTTCCGCTGCTGCACGATTTCTGTCGGGTAGTCATGGTCAAAAAATACCTGTTTGTCGCCGATTCGTATCTTTTTTTTCCATGCTTGCGTCAGGATTCTTTCCTTTATGTCATATTTCACAAAGTTTACCACAACTGACCTGGGTGGAGAGTTTGTTTTCGGGTTCTGTGCCGGTGTTCTGTGCGCCCGTTGAATCTGCAGATCCGTTTCTCCGGGTATTTCCAGTTCTTTTTTTAAGAACTGATCCATGAATTTTGTCATCGAGTTGCCTTCAATGCCCTCCGGAATTCCAAAGATGCGCATATTGCTTCGTCGGGATCTGCTCTCCAAGTCGTTTATTTTCTCCTGCATCCTCTGCGTTTGCGTCGTCAGGGTCTGTAGTTGTTCGTTTGCCTCGCTTTTCCAATCTTCTAGTTCCGAAATTCGGGTCTGCGCTTCTGTCATACACGCCCGCTGGGAGCGCAGCTCCTCCATGTTTTCCGTTAATTTACGCTCCATTTCTCTTCGGAGGTCCATGATTTCCTCCTTAATTTCTTTTTTCAGTTCCTCCTTAAGAGCCGCTAAATCCTGTTGTAGCTGTCGCTTGAATTCTCTCAACTCTTCACCCAAACTGGCGATGCCAGCGTTCATGTTGTCGAGTCTGGTGTCCTCCATTTTCACTGCTGTGGACATCTCGTTTTTTTGGGCTTTGCGTACAGCGGTTTTTCCTGCGTTGTTGGAGAGGAATTCTTCAATTTTACCCTGTTTTTGTCCTTGTGCCCGGTTCCTTCGTGTTTTCATCCCTTGGTTTATTGATTCGTTTATGTCGAGTTGGCCATTTACCGATGATTTTTAATCCGGCTAGGGAGAGCTCTTTGTTTAAGTGTTATGTCTCTCCGCCATCTTCCCGGAAGTCTACCGTCATCGATTATTTTGACAGACAGGGTTGTAAAAATTCTGCCGTCTTCTATTATTACCTGTCATTTCAGTTTTCATGCCCAGTAGCTTTTGTTTGTGTTCACATGTTCAGTTACTTGGTGCATGTTTGTACTCCATTCTCCACCCATCAGTCCTTCTTTTATTCTTGTATTATAAAGTGGATACATTGGAATTACAAGTAAAAATTACAGTAGATTACCCTATGACAGCTTTCAGATTTTTCTGAGATAATTTTTAGTTAATGTAACATGTGTTCTTGGCCTAACATTTGACCCTCAGTCATTTGAATAGAACCTACAGGTGAACACACAACGAAGTATGAGTCATTGTCACCACATCATAAAATAGCGACAGGAACTTGAAAGAAATCTGAAGGTTGTCTGTTATTATGACATATGGCACTGAGGTTGAGCTATTATAACCTGTAACTGTTACAGTAGATAATCCTCTGTTTGCTACAACTGTAAAACTGTCATAGCTGAGTGTGAAACATTTCTTTAAATACCAGTTAGTTGTGATGTTGACAGATGGGGTGAAAAAGGAGGGCTTGATGCTAGAGCAAATAGTAGACGTTTATCAGTCACTGGGTTCCCACCGCCATTCACTGGAGGGAAAATGGTGAGTTTAATGTCTGTTCCCCCGTGGGACAGGGCAGGATGAAGTACTGTTGCGAAAACTAATAACTCATCCTTGACATGTATACACCTTGTGGTCCTATCTGAGAATCCCCTTAAAATGTACTGAGGCTGGGGCCAGACACTGTCAAGCCCACACCACACTGTCCTGGGACATTAAGGGCGATGCATCGGTTCTGCCCAGGACAGTGTCTCCGTTGGGGGGTTTCTTGGTTGGGCATGTTTTGTGGTGGACGTACATGGATCCTCACAAGTCCTCACCCCTCCAGAACATTAAAAGTGACACACATTCCCTGTTCATCTGTTCACTGAAAAAAAATAATTAATGCATAGTCTATAGTCCTGTAAGTTTGTGATCAAAATTAAAATGTGAATGAAAAGAAAAGCTGTTGTCTTATCATGTGAAAATTAAAATGGCAGGTAATATTAGATTATCATGGACATTTACAACCCTGCCCATTAAGATGGACATCCTACTGTATAGTGCAACCACTGGTCTGTGCTGAGTTTGTTGAAACAATAAAAGACTTGTAAAAAGGCCAGGGAACACCATCTCACCAACTTCTGGGTTGGCTGGGGCCTTCGTGTGACATCAGCAACATCCGGACATGAAACTGCAACAAAACTCGGGCTTGTCTGCAGAGAATCAGATCCTAGTATTGTGGTAGTTTGAAATCCCATGGAGGGTTGTGTAGGTGTTTATTATATTAATAGAACCTGTAAGTTTTAACTCACCAATTTGGTTTTACAGTGGCTTTCAGTATTACAGTTAAGTGCTGACAGCTCTCCTAGCCTGTCTAGAGCCTCTTACAGCCATGCGATTACAGAATTGCTTTTAATAGGGTGGGCTGTTGCTAGATTTTGGAAGGCTTCAGCATAACGGCTCGGCAGTAAACTTTATGTGATATTTTGAAAACAAAGTGTTTGAGGCAAGAAATAAGCTGAAAAAAAGCATTCTACATTGAGAATGAATGGTGCCCGATTGTCAGAGGGGTAGGTTGTACTCAGTGCTGTGTGTGTGAAAGAGACAGATGGAAAAATAATAGAATTAACAGTTCTGCAAATATAATTTTAATGCAACATAAACTATATCAATAGAAGCAATATTGTCCCACTTTATATCATGAGTGGGCATAGAGCCCTAGTGTGTGCTGATAAGAATGGATTCTGGTATTTTTTTAAGTTATGTGTTGTTGTTTTTTTAATTACTTGATTCTTTCCCGATGGTTGATGGAAAATAATTACTGGTAGTAGAATATTGTCATTTCTCAATAACAATATTTAAGATTTGGCATTTGATATGCTGTCTTTTCATTTCATAATTACAGTAGTGATGTGCCTGCTAGTTAATTGTTAAGTGTGTGGGTGCTTGGCTGAGAGTCGCCCAGATATTATGGATTTGCGGAGAATCTGAACAGTGCCCGTCTATCAGCCGTTGTATAGCACCAGACATTGAATAGTTAAAAACTGAGTCGTTAACAAGGACAAAGTCCTCCTAGAAAAGCAGAAGCAGTCGTGTTGGGTTAATTTCTCTCTCAGATGCCTGAATAAAACAGAACGCAGCATGCCTCCAAGAAATACCACACCCTCCTTGTGGGTCTGACTGGGCGTGGTTCACGACGCTTAGGGTTTGTGCTTCTTTTCATTTTGTTACTTAAAAATCTACTATCTTACTTTCTGCATCTACGTGGCTGTTCATGTGTAAGCTTAAATTAAAAAAAAAAATCACTCAATTTTTATTATAACTAGCCTGATGCCGTCTTTTTTGTCCCCCTTCCTCCTCCTGTGTACATCTCCCTCCTGCTGTTCGCCTCTTGCAGCTTATCATCGACACCCCCACCAGCCCAGTCACCAGCGGCCTGCCCCTCTTCTTTGTCATCACTGTCACCGCTATAAAACAGGTAGGACACACACACAAATACACTCACTTTTCGGGAAATTTTCCCCACAACAATCCTGCTGGCACATGCACACTCTGCCAGTCTGCAGCTCCCTTGTCTGTACGTACACATTCCTCTCCCAGGGGAGGGGCGTAGCATTGAATACGACTGCTGATGTGAGAAATACGATCATGAATGGCCTCCTCTGTTAATCAGTTGAGCTGTGGGTCCCGCGCCCAGGGGAGATGCATCCTATTTACTATATGCCCTTCTGCTGAGGGATTGGGTGCTACCAGTGATAGATGGAGCTGTTCTGGCTAAGGAAGCCTGCGCTTTTACCGAGACATGAATCTAAAGCATGACACGTTGGCTTGAAATCTAAAAAGAAAAATAAATGGGTCACTAAGCCTAGGGAGCACAATGCTAATTAATTACAGCGTATGACTTTTACCTCTCCCGTGCTCTCTGTTGATCCCACGCTCGCCCCAGTTCTCCCTGCACAATAATCCATATTCTCTGTTTTCCCCTGCCAACAAACATATTTACTTCCTCCTGCCCTTTCCCTTACAATTTTGTTTTCCATTCCTTTCTTGCTCCAACCCCACTCGCTTCACATCTCTCTCAGGGCTACGAGGACTGGCTCAGGCACAAAGCCGACTGCTCTGTAAACGAGTGTCCGGTGGACGTGGTGCAGCAGGGGAAGGTGGTGAGGACACAGAGTCACAAGCTACGGGTAAGAATGTCCTCATTAGAGCAGCACGGCACCTGAGGCCATAAAGCAACACTGCTGTGCTGCTGCATTGCTCAGTATTTTCTATGTGTTGCTCTCACTCCCCCTTCCTTTCTTCCTCTGCAGTCCTCTCTAACTTCATTTCCTGCCCCTCTTGATCTCTCGAGTCTTTCCTACCAAATAATTGTCCCCTGGTAGGACACTCAAGTCCCCTGGAGGATGAAGAGGACTGATGTATTTCTCATGCGGTGATATTCCCGTCATCGTCCTCTGATGTCCTCTTATGTCCTCTTATGTCATTCTTCTTCTTCTTTTAGATTTGATTGGTGGTTGGCAACCAGCTTACAGGTGCACTACCGCCATGTACTTCACTCTATAATATCACCACTCTTATCTGGCCAGGAGCTACAGGAGATCACTCCCCTGTAGTGCAGCTCAGTTTGCTCCTCAGACATAACAAGTGTTGTTCCCCGTCATGGATGCCATTTTTAATTGAGTCAGTTTTTGTCATGTTCACTTTAAAATTTCATGTACTTGTGTGATATATTTTATCAGGACATCTTTTTATTTAATTGAAGCAAGATTTTTAGCCCATGTTTTCTTTGTCAATCTTCAAATCTGATACACAAGTTAGTTACTCCACTGTTAAATGTATTATTATTATTATCTGTAATTTCCCTATTGTGGGACTAATAAAAGTTTCTTATCAGCATATTTTTGCACTCATGTACTTACAGCAGTGGTTCCCAGCCTTTGTTCCATGAAGCCCCGTTACTTGTGTGGGAGGAAAGTCAGGCCCCCACCTCCACCTCCACCTCCACTCCCACTTCTGCACTATAAGAATAGAGAGATTCATAAAAAAATTTAAATGCAAACCAAAAATACATTTTAATGTAAGTGGGTTTATAATGTGTTCTGAGTTGGTTTATACATATGTCGATTATCCAGTTGGATTTTGTTCTGATTTTATTAAATTTAACATCTACAAATGCAATTTTTACAGACAGACAAAGAACCATGCCCCCTCACATGATCTCTAGTCCCTCCCCAGGAAGAACCATTTGACTTATAAGACCCAAATACCCTGAAGCTGCCCTCAGTGTCCCCGTTTATAAATATGTAATGATGTGATAAGCTCTTTTTTAAAAAAAAAATTATGCTTTATTAATGCACTATTTTCGGGTAGTCAGCTGTTTTTTGTTTTTTATAAATAAAGCAGTTGATTAAAAATCAGTCCATGAGTGATGCCTATCAGAGTTTTATTATGGATGATTTATTTTAAGGCTCATCTGAAATATTTTTTTCATTTCTTTTAGAGCTGCACACTTACTCAAATCACAGTTGCAGTGTCAATATGCAATTATATAATCGCACAAAATGCTACATTTCCAATGAAGTAACATGTTACTTTGTAAACAGTACTGCACAAAACTTACATTTTTGTATTTTTATGTAAATTAATGTTTGAGTTGAGAAATAAACATTTCTAAATGATCAGTTTAAGGATGCATGATATTGGATTTTTACTACCTCTCGGCCTGTACAGGCTGAAGAGGTCTTATTGTCACGCCGCTGGGCGAATGGGCGATAGTGTCAGCGTCAACACCTATCTTGTGAACATAACTAGAGAAATAATGTGGGCTTTTCAAATTGATACCATGGGTGCATCTATGAAAAATCTTGAACAAGTTTGAATTTGGGTGACCTCTGACCTTTTGGTCAAGGTCAGAGGTCAATTTTACCTAAATCTTGTAACATGATAATTACACAAAAGAATGATAGTGTGGGGGACCCAGTCAGTACGTTCTCTACTCAGACTGAATGGCATGGCAGGAGGAGATGCTTAAAAGCTGAGAAATGGATATGCAGGACAGTCTGTGGTTTTCTCCATAAGACCACATAATACGCAGTCTCCTCCGGTCTGCATAATAATGCGCCAACAGGCTGGGTGACAAAGGGAATTGTTATTGTCAGTGTATGTATGTTAATGTGAACCCCCCAGGTCGCGAGGCGAGTTTGTATGGTATAAAAGAGAGATGCCTGCGACCTGGGTCATGTTTCTTCTTCTTCTTGACTGATGATAGAGAGAGAGTAATAAAGTCTGCTCTGCTCCATCTTACTGCCTCACCTGCTTATTCCTCTCTCTACACTGGTGACCCTTGACGCATAATGGAACTCGACGCGAACACCCCGGACTCGACCCGGTCTGCAGGCACCAGCACCACGTGCGCCGTTTTGGTCAAACTCCCAGACTTTTGGCTACATGACCCGAAGTCTGGGTTCCTCCACACCGAGGCCCAGTTCGCACTCTGTGGAGTGACGGCGGATGACACCAAATACTACTATGTGGTTGCAGCGCTGGACGCACGCACAACACAGCAGGTGGCGAGCCTGCTCCAACAGCCCCCAGCCCACGACAAATACAACGCTCTCAAAACCGTGCTGGCCCGGCACTACATGCTCTCGGACTGCTAGAGAGCAGAAAGGCTCCTGACGCGCCCCGAGTTGGGAGACGGGTTGACGGTTGAATTAATGGAGAAGATGTTGCCGTTGATGGGCACAGATGACGGGCATTTCCTCTTTGCCCACCTTTTCCTCCAGAACCTCCCGACAGCGGCCAGAGCGGTCCTTGCCAATTCGCCGCTGCTGGCCATGCGCAACTACTGGACGCTAGCACAAGAGGCAGATCGGATTATCCTGACCACCAGAACCTTTGCTGTGAACGCAGTGGCATTAGAACCCAGCGAAACGGCCAGCGGGGGTGAGGAGCCAGCGACTGTGGCCACAGCGGAGGCCAAGAAGCACCGGAGAGACACGCTCTGCTTCTACCACCGCCGTTTTGGAGAAGATGCACGCCGATGCGTACCACCGTGCCAGTTCAAGCACTTGGGAAATGCCAGGGCCGGCAGTCGGCAGCAGCTGCGACTGCCAGTGACACAAACAAGCTGCTCTATGTGACGGGACTCGCGCTCGGGGAGATGGTTCCTCGTGGACTCCGGCTCCCAAAAGAGCCTCATCCTACCGTCCTACGCAGACCGGCTGGCGGGAAGTAGCGGCCCCGAGCTGGCGGCCACAAACGGCTCAGACATTAAGACTTTTGGTGAGAGGACACTGACTATATCCTTGCACGGCCGTACGTACCAATGGACATTTGTCATAGCGGCATGTAACTTCCCCATTTTGGGCGCTGATTTTTTGTGTGCACACGGACTATTAGTCGATGTGGCTAACAGACGCCTGATTAACGTAATGTCTTTTGATTCTCTGCCCTGTACAGCTAGAGGAGCCGGGTCCACAACACTAGCCAACGTCACAGCTCCAGGGGGTAAATTCCACACACTACTCACCCAGTTCCCAGCACTCATGGTTCCAACGTTTTCGGCAGCCTCCACTAAACACGGGGTGGAGCACTTCATTACCACCACGGGGCCGCCCGTTTTCACACGACCTCGGCGCCTGGACGCAGCTAAACTGGCCAGTGCGCGCGAGGAGTTTGCCAACTTGGAAAGGTTGGGCATCATCAGGTGCTCAAACAGCCCATGGGCATCCCCGCTACATATGGTGCCTAAAGCCGAGGTATTGTGGTGACCATGCAGAGATTTCCACAGATTAAACAACGCCACAGCGCTCGATCGCTACCCAGTGTCCCACATTCAGGATTTTTCTGTCCACCTCTCTGGGGCACACATTTTTTCCAAGATAGAACTGGTCCAAGGTTACCACCAGGTCCCAGTGTGCGCGGAAGACATACCCAAAATGGCAGTAAGAACCCTGTTTGGTCTTTTTGAGTTCTTAGCATGCCTTTTGGGTTAAAAGGTGCGGCGCAGACATTCCAACGCATGATGGATGCGGTGCTGCGCGGTCTGCCGTTTGTGTTTGTCTACCTGGATGACATCCTGGTGGCCAGCGCGTCCGAGGACGAACACATAGCCCACCTCAGGACGGTTTTCCAGAGGTTGGAAGAGCATGGGTTAATAATCAACCTGGCAAAGTGGCAGTTCGGGGTTACAGGAATCAATTTTTTGGGCCACCACATCTCACCAGGGGGCGCGATACCCTTACCGGACAAAGTGCGCGCAGTGGCAGATTTTCCCCGGCCTCAGACAGTCGGGGCGCTGCAGGAGTTTTTGGGGATGGTTAACTTATACAACCGTTTTCTCCCCCGCACAGCCCAGCTCATGCAGCCGTTTTACGCCACGCTTAAGAAACGGAAACCGGCGGACAGAGTCAACTGGACTCCTGAGCGAGAGCAAGGGTTTTCCAAGGCCAAAACAGCTCTAGCGAACGCCGCACTACTGGCGCACCCAGACCCGGCGGCTCGGATAGCGCTCACTACTGACGCATCGGACGTGGCCACAGGGGCCATCGTGGAGCAGTGCGTTGCCGGTTCTTGGCAGTCGCTTGCCTTCTTTAGGAGGTGTTTGCGCAACAATGGGCATAAATACAGCGAGTTCGACAGGGAGTTACTGGCTCTCCACCTGACCATACGCCACTTCCAGTTCTGGCTGGAAGGGCGCAGCTTCACTGCGTTTGTGGACCACAAGCTACTAACGTATGCTATGGCCAAGGTTTCTGAACCGTGGTCAGCCCGGCAGCAGAGACAGCTGGCCACGATCTCAGAGTTTACGACCGACATTCAGCATGTGGTCGGTAAACTCAGTGTGGTGGTTGACTGCCTCTCGCACGCATTAGTGGCCCCAGTCTACATAGGGATAGATTACACGGCCATGGCCACCAAGCAGATCGGCGATGCGGACGTTTGCGCGCTCCAGTCTGGACCAACAGGGTTAAGGCTGGACAGCAGAGCACTGCAAGACGGGAGGCCCCCCCTAATCTGTAACGTCTCCACAGGCCGCCTGCGTCCGGTGGTCCCACGCGTTTGGCGCCGCCGCGTTTTTGAGTCGGTTCATTCCCTGGCACACCCAGGAGTGCGCGCGTCAGTCAAAATGGTGGGAGCAAAGTTCATCTGGCTGAGCCTGCGCAAACAGGTGAAAGAGTGGGCTGCACCCTGCATAGCTTGCCAACAAGCCAAGGTGCACAGGCACACAAAGGCCCCCCTTGAGCCGTTCCATGTCCTGGCTAAGAGGATCGACCATGTTCACGTGGACCTCGTGGGCTCCCTCCCGCCATCGCAGGGGTTCACGTACCTCCTGACAGTGGTGGACCACACCACGCGCTGGCCTGAGGTGATCCCACTAGCTTCCACCGCATCTGCAGAAGTTGCACGTGCTTTTTTGACGACATGGGTGGCACGCTTCGGTGCCCCTTCGGATATCATGTCCGACCAGGGCCCACAGTTCATTTCCAGCCTCTGGTCCACGATGGCCCAGATCCTGGGCATCACAGTTCATCACACGACCGCGTACAACCCCCAGGCCAATGGGTTATGCGAGCGTTTCCATAGGTCACTTAAAGCAGTGCTCAGGGCTTTGCTTACGAATGCAAATTGGGTGGACCAGTTGCCGTGGGTTCTATTAGGGTTTTATTCAGCACCGAATGAGGATTTGGCTGCCTCCCCAGCAGAGCTGGGTTTTTCCCAGCCGCTGCGGCTCTCCAGAGAATTTTTGCCTGCCAATCCCACGCCGAACACCGATCCATCCCTGCCTTCACTACATAGCACAGTGGCAGGGACGGTACCAGGCCCAGCCCACCATTGTTTTCCCCACGCTTTCATGCCAAGGACCTTGAAGGACGCGTTGTTCGTGTTTGTCAGGCACAATGCCCACCAGACCCCGTTGTGCCCGCCCTACGACAGCCCATTCAGAGTGTTGGAACCTGTGGATAAACATTTTGTGTTAGACTTGGGGGGGACGCAGAGAAACAATCTGTATAGACAGGCTTAAGCCCGCCTTCGTATTAGCAGACGAGCAGGTGGTGTTGGCCCGAGCTCCTCGGCATGGACGGCCCCCGCTGAGAACTCCCCAAGTAAATGACTCGTCAGCTCAGTCACAATGGCATGCTGAAGATGTCCCCCCCCCCCCCCCCCCCCCGCCAATGTCCCCCCACAGACGGACGCGCCTCCAGGAGCGCCCCACTGGCCACAGCAGCACCTCGGAGCCAGCGACCCATCGTTATAGCCACTGCGGACGTCAGCTGAAACCCACAGGACATGAGGGTTAAGGCCCAGTCTGAGTTTCTGGGGGGGGGACCCAGTCAATACGTTCTCTCCTCAGACTGAATGGTACGGCAGGAGGAGATGCTTAAAAGCTGAGAAACGGATATGCAGGACAGTGTGGTTTTCTCCATAAGACCACATGATAATACGCATTCTCCTCCAGTTTGCATAATAATGCGCTGACAGGCTGGGTGACAAAGGGAATTGTTATTGTCAGTGTATGTATGTTAATGTGAACCCCCCCAGGTCACGAGGCGAGTTTGTATGGTATAAAAGAGAGATGCCCACGACCTAGGTCATGTTTCTTCTTCTTCTTGACTGATGATAGAGAGAGAAGTAATAAAGTCTGCTCTGCTCCATCTTACTGCCTCGCCTGCTCATTCCTCTCTCAACAATGTAGCCTTTTCCAGTCAATATCATCTTGTCTAAGACAAGTCTTAGATGGGTCATACCCTTACCTCTGACTATGGGTTTAGGGTGAAACGGTCAAAGTTAACATTCTCTTTGCACTCTTACTATAGAATGAGTAAAGATAGGGTCAGCAAATTGGGTACACATTTTCACCCTGAGACCCTGACCTTTCACTTTGGGTTTGGGGTCACAAGGTCAAAGGTCATGGTTAGCTTTAAGCATATCATTAGTAAGGAGCCTACTTAGCCTCCAAGCGGATTTTAAAATGGATCAAAGTCCCTACACCTAGACTCCATCCTCTGTCACTGGCAATGTTGAACTTTGCATTTTTTAATGAAGTGAAAAAAGATTCATCTCTCCATCAGGTGTCTTGGCAGGTAAATCAGTGTCCAGCCAATACTTGTTAGCAAAAGCCATAGTTAGTTTTGATGTTTGTTTTCTGTGTGTGTGTCCGGGGGAGGGGGGTGACGAGGAATGTAACAGCGAACGTAAGACTCTTAAACCTTTTGTTTGGTTTTAGTAACACTGGCAGATGCAGGGTTGATGTCAGGACCTCTGAGCAAACACATGAGCCAGTGCCACTGAGCTGACACGCCGCTTTGAAATCATCTGAGCAATGATGACAGTGTCTAGCTCATCGTGTCCTCTGTAGATCTATAGATGCAGTGTAGTGTTTCAGTGTTGTGTCACCTGCTGTGTCATGGCTGCTGCTACTTTTTATTTGTGCTGCATCTGCTGCTCTTGTTAAGGGTGCAAAAGACTGTGTGGGACGTTCAGAGCCAGCTCAGAATCTAGTTTCAGCACAGCTGCCAAAAGCAAAAGTTGCAGAACAAGATGGTTTTTGCTAACATCGAAGTGGTTCCACCTGAAGTTTATTGGCTGAAAAAAGACATTTTGTTTCCATGTTTATAAATTTTCCTCATCTCTGTTCATTGTCTTCATCCTCTCTCCTGTCACTCTTTGTTTTTGTTTTAATGTCTGAAGGTTTCTCCCAAGCGTAGATCAAACAGAAAGGATTAGAATGTGAATTGGGAGCAGGAATAATGATGAATACATTAATCATGCAAAATCAGAGAGCATGTGTCATGTGCATGGTCACCACGGAGATGGGATTTATCAGAGTTTAAGCTGCTCTGCTCACATAATCCGTTATGCAACTTCTGTTCTTTAAAAAAAAAAAAGAGAGAGATGGAAACAGTAAAGAATGAACTAACAATTACCCACAGGTCTGCCTGTCTTTTTACGCTCTGTGTGAAAGCTTTTCATTTATCATTTATTATTGATAATAAAAGGCCACTGTGGGCTGTGTGTGTTCTCCTCTGGTAGGTGGGTGACATCGTTGTGGTGAGGGAGGATGAGACTTTCCCCTGCGACCTCATCCTTCTCTCCTCCAGCCGACACGATGGGACCTGCTACGTCACCACCACCAGTTTGGATGGGGAGTCAAGTCATAAGGTGCCTGGGCGAATCTCTCGCACTTTTTATAAATTGTGTTTTTAATGACACAACTTGTTTACTGGTCCTTTTAAAGTTTGGGAAATGGTTTGGCTAGATTTAAGCCTTTCTAAAGTACCAAAAATCTCACATTCATCATCTTTCTGTGAAATCAAGCAATGCATGCCTCCTCACACAGAACAACAGTCCTTACATAATGGTTTAATAGCATTATCAGATGTTTCTATTCCAGCCTTAAATTGTTTTCAGAAAAATCTGCTCACATCACTGAAGATTACGGTATTACATTTATGTGGATGAATGCCTGTGGTTATTAATTTCTGCAACTAGGGCTGTGTGATATGACCAGAATTTCATATCCCGATATAATTCATCTTATACCCCGATATATATCCCAATATACATTTTTTTTATAAATTGTAGTTGGATATTATAACCACATAAAAAGGATTTTTTTTTTACATTTAAAATTTCATACTGAAAAAAATCCATCCATCCATTTTCTTCCGCTTAATCCTTTTCGGGTCGCGGGGGGCTGGAGCCGATCCCAGCATCTTTGGGCGAGAGGCAGGGTGATCGCCAGTCCACCGCAGGGCCAACACAGAGAGACAGACAACCATTCACTCTCACAGTCATACCTAAGGCCGACCAACAGTGATCTGTGTGGAGTTTGCATGTTCTCCCCGTGTCTGTGTGGGTTTACTCCGGGATTTCTCCAGTTTCCTCCCACATGCCAAAAACATGCAAGTTAGGTTAATTGGCATCAAACTGAAAAAAATCAATTGTATAAATTCATCTGTCATTTTTTATGCAACTTTTCACTTCATAATTTTGCAGTGTTTTTATAAAATTGTATTTTTAATCTGCATTTGAGACTTGATTCTCATAAATTTGAGATTTTTCTTCTAAATCATATGAGTAAAAACTAAACATTAATAAGTTAAATATTTCCAGAGCCAGAGGAGAGTAGCAGTAACTTTAAAGAAATGTCAGTCTGAAAATGACCCCAAAAGAGAGCAGCTGAAAGACAAAAACAAAATACTTTCAAAAATATCAATAATGAGGAAAAAGTTATAAAATCTTCAAAAATGAAGTAACTTTTTATGGAAACAGTGCTCACATTTATAAGGAAAAAAATATGTATTTGCTGGTGAAAGGGATTAATGAAGGGATGAAGACTAGTAGCAGTGGCTGCAGTGTCAGGTGAGAACAAACCTGGTTTACCACTGGTGCGTTTTTGCACCACGTTGACTGCCTTATGCTAGTGTTTTTATTAGTTTCTGTCGGCGCATTGTCTGTTTTTTATGCTTTGCGCCATGCCATCTAATTACCAGTAGACAGTGTGCCAGCTTTGCGCTGGGACATGGAGGCTCATTTCAAAGAGGTGTGGCATCATGCAATCTCATGCGTATTGGTATTTTGGTGCATTTTATGACAATGTACTTTTTTTCTCAAGATGGCTGCGTGTCCACATGCTGCGGCTAGACACTCCGGACTACTGTGCTCGTTTTTGTTTTTTCTGCCTTTTTTTGTCCTCCTTCTTCGGTGGACTAATTACCTACAGTTGCCAGGAACGTCTAGGCATTGGCTGCCAACTTAACTCCGACATCCCCAGCGCTTATTCAAGCAATCAATACCACATCCCTGAGGAGATCGCCAGACCTCTGGGTGCTGTGGATTGTTATCGGGCCCAGCAAGAGCCGCAGACGGCACCAAGAAAGAAAGAAGAAACAAGGCTGCAGGGCTGGCTTCTGAGCTCAGCTGCGCAAACAGTGCACCAAACCACTGTTACCTTCAGTTTTCCTCACCAATGCCAGATCCTTTGCCAACAAAATGGATGAGCTGCGATCAGAGATCGCCTACAATTGCTACATCCGGGACTGTTGTATTCTGATTGTGACCGAGTCTTGGCTTCACCCGCTTATCCTTGACACCACTGTGGAATTACCCAGCCAAACTACACACCATTTCAACCGCAACGCCAATTCTGGTTAGGGCAGAGGTGGTGGGCTCTGTGTTTATGTGCTTCAGACTTGGTATAATACCAGCAGAATAATTCAAAGCCACTGTTCACCGGATTTAGAGGCCATGTCCTTTCTGTGCAGCCCCTTCTATCTATCCCACAAGCTAACAGCAGTATTTGTAACAGATGTTTACATCCCTCCAGATACTAGCATTAGCATTCAGCCATCTCCAGCACATCGTTAGCAGGAAAAAAAAAAAAGATCACGCCAACGCAGTCCACATTATTCCAGGGGATTTTAACAAAGCATGCTTAAAGACTACACCCCGAATTCCACCGTGTCCCACAAGAGGAGAAAGAACACTGGACCATGTTTACAGCAACATTAAGCATGCCAACAGAGCCACCCCCCTCCACCCTTGGACAATCAGACCATCTCTCCCTGCGTCCAATTCCTGCTTACACCCCCCTCAGGAAGAGTTCCCCCTCAACCAAACAAACAATTAAAGCCTGGCCTGAAAATGCTCTCTTTCAGCTACAGGACTGCTTTAGCTGCACAGATTGGAACATCTTTGAACAGCAGGACCTGGACTCCTACACCCGAGTCTGTCCTTGAACAGCAGGACCTGGACTCCTACACCGAGTGTGTCCTTCTGTGTAGAAAATGTGACAGTCACCAAATACATCCGGGTCTTTCCAAACCAGAAACCCTGGTTGACCAGTGAGGTCCAGGCTCTGATCAGAGCCCGCAATTCAGCCTTCAGGCAGGATAGCTCTCTGTACAGCACTGCCAGAGCCAACCTGAGAAGAGGCATAAAACTCGCTAAGAACGCCTACAGGAGGAAAGTGGCGGGCTTCCTCACAGACAACAACCCCCAGCAGATGTGGAGAGGTATCCAGGCCCTCACCAGCTACAGGGGCCAGTGCCCCCCAACATCAGACAGCAGCCTCACTCTGGCAAGGCTGTGGATTTGAAAAGCTTATTAAAAGCTCTTTGCTCTTAATACATTTTCACATTGTGAATGAGCCCGCATTGTCCTCAACGCAAAATGGATTTGTCGTCTCACTTAAATGCTTTCATGTTAGTATTATGCTTTTGATCTTGCACCCCTGTTTTTTAAAAGAAATGAGAGCAAAGGGAGCTTTTGGTTTATTTCACGTCATGCCCCAAACACACCTGAATAATTAAAAGCATTAGGACAGCCTTTTTCAACTTTGCAACTGGCAGAAAATTCAGTTTTGCATGGCTGTAATAGCGAAATGAACTTGGAAATGCCCATAAACGCGTTCTATGCCTCTGACAACTAATTATGGACTACATCCTTGTAATATGGCCCTGGGCCTTTCATCAACTATTTGATCATGTAGAAGTGGCTTGTCTTCAGACTGAACAAATAGACAAGGCTGCTCTAGGCTTCTTTTCACTAATTTCTGGCCTTTAATAATCAAGAAAAAACAATCTGCATATTTATTTATTAATGAAAAATCACCATTTGTTGTACCAGCCCTTAAGCGTTCAGTCAGCAGATGCACCAACTGACTCTGAAATTCATGCTGTAGCTGACACACCTTCCCATCTGCATTTCACTTTCATTGTCCTGTAATGTTCATTGTTGTCACTCAGGTGCGCATGGCTGAGCATACAGTCTGTGAAGCGTATACTCACTCCACCCTCCCCGTATTTACCCTCAGGGCTACCCTCTGATGTGCTCGCTATCTCACTGGGCTGTCTCCCGCTGACCTAGTGACTACTCAGCTCATCCACCTCCATCCTGATTTTTGTTTTGACCCCTCCCAGTCATTTAGTAACATGAGTAAGGCTGTTCTCATTACTGGCTTTAGATGACATTTCTTCTTCTTCTTCTGTCCCGTTTCTCCCTCAGACCTATTATGCTGTACCTGACACCATGGCCTTTAGAACGGAGCAGGAGGTGGATTCGCTACATGCCACTATTGAATGTGAACAACCGCAGCCTGACCTCTACAAGTGAGTGTGAAGCGCTCTCACCAATTCATCTTTGCACACAGACATGTTACAGGTTAAAGCCTTACTGCTACAAATGCCCTCATTTGATTATTTTTTTTCTATGATTTTTGTCCAGATTTGTGGGACGCATTAATATTTACAAAGACAAAGAAGAGCCTGTGGCAAGGTTGGTGTACATTTTAGAATTACCTTTCATGTCTTTAATAGGGTATTTTAAATTATTTTTAAAAAGTCTCAAACCAGTTTTAATCCTGCAGACCACTTGGGGCTGAGAACCTGCTTCTTAGAGGGGCCACACTGAAGAACACGCAACACATCTATGGTAGTACTCCTGGACTCGTGAATATTTGGGTGTTTTAATTTCTCACAACTAGAGCTGCATTTAATGCTCTCATTCAGCTGTCTGTATTTAAATTTTCAAATTTTGAGGTTGTTTAGACCTTTGCTACCAGTTAGCAGACAATGAATCAGTTTTTCAATGAAAAAAATATATACAGTATGTACAACATATGTAATTGTAATTCACTTAACTTTGCTGCTTATTACACTATTAATACAAAAATAAAATTAAAAATCCAGGTTTTGGACTTCCGGTTATGGCAGCCACGTACGAAGACGTGTTTCACACTGCTCT
This sequence comes from Pholidichthys leucotaenia, assembly GCA_020510985.1. NCBI lineage: Eukaryota > Metazoa > Chordata > Actinopteri > Cichliformes > Pholidichthyidae > Pholidichthys > Pholidichthys leucotaenia. The sequence continues at coordinate 84,786,907 of CM035843.1, forward strand.
GCTTGTCAAACTAAAAATTTAAAACTCTCTCAATTGGAACAAAAACCCATCCCAGCGTTTTGGCGTGGATATGGTAAAGACCAAAGTTGGAAAATCAGGTGGAGGAAAAGACGACTCGTCAAAACAATCCAAGCTAACGGACTTCCACGCTCATGGCGAGGCAGGGAAAACTCCAGAGACGATGGCGGAGGATGGAGCCAGCGGCGGAGCGGGAACTGCTGGGGAGGGGACGAGCGTAGTGCTCGCTGCCATCACCTCCATGAGAACAGAGTTTTCGTCTAAATTTGATGGGATTATAGCAGCGATAGAAGGAATGAGAAAGGAAATAAACGACTGTTTGGAGCGAGTATCGCAGGCGGAGCTCCGAATATCAAGCGCTGAGGATGACGTCACCAGCCTGCAAATTAAACTGCAAACAATGGAATTAAAATGGAAACGTCTGGAAGATAACGTCCTAGACTTGGAATCCCGCTCGCGACGGAATAATTTGAGGCTGGTGGGCCTCCCGGAGGGAGCGGAGGGACGGGACTCATGTTACTTTTTGGAAAAGTGGATTCCAGAAGCGCTGAACAACGCGGACCTGCAGTCATCGGTGGTTTTAGAGAGCGCCCACTGAATCGGCCCACCGAGAGATAATAAGACACCACCGAGGATGCTGATTATGAAGTTCCTCAACTACAGAGACAAGATGATGGTCACCAATGCAGCGCGAGCTAAAGGGGAAATTAAATACTAACTAACTAACCTGCACTTATATAGCGCTTTTCTAGTCACAAAGACCACTCAAAGCGCTTTCATTAATGCTAACCCTCCACTCTAAGGGCCCACAGGAAACAGACATCCAGGGACAATCCAGAACAGCCAATTAACCTAACATGCATGTTCTTGGCATGTGGGAGGAAACCGGAGAAATCCCGGAGTAAACCCACGCAACACGGGGAGAACATGCAAACTCCACACAGATCACTGTTGGTCGGGGGCTGGGATCGAACCCACGATCCCACGATCCCCACAATCCCCCGGCCAAGGGTAAACTGTGCTGCCGCAGTGCTAACCACTGCGCCACCGTGCAGCCCTATAAATCCTAAATACCAGGATCAACAGGTGCGGTTCTACCCAGATTTGGCTGCAGGAATACAACAATTAAGAAGGCAGTTCGACCCCGCCCGTAAAGAGCTGCGCAACCTCGGGATTCGTCACGGAGTAATTCATCCGGCAAGACTGCTGGTCATATATAAGGGGAGAACCTTATATATGACTGCTGCACGGTGGCGCAGTGGTTTAGCACTGTGGCAGCACAGTTTTACCCTCGGCCGGGGGACCGCGGGGATCATGAGATCGTGGGTTCGATCCCAGCCCCCGACCAACAGTGAGCTGTGTGGAGTTTGCATGTTCTCCCCGTGTTGCGCGGGTTTACTCCGGGATTTCTCCGGTTTCCTCCCGCATACCAAAACATGTAGGTTTAGGGCGCTCGCGCATGCAGCGACCAGCAGCCGGTGGCTTGTCACCAGACTGCAAACCAAGTCTACCTACGGGTACAAATAAGTAACAAAAAAAAAAAAAAAACACATCTTCAAGACCCCTCAAGAGGCGCAGGACCTCATCAAGCAGATTCAAAAGGAGACTGGTGGGAGCTAAGCATGAACATGACAAAGGTAGAATATTTAAGCGTATGTACAGACATCTGATTGATCTGAAACATATAATAAGTTTACAAAGTACAGACTGTATTTAAAAAAAAAAAAAAAAAAGCTGATGTACAAAGTTGCTATAAAACTTTGAAGTTATGTTGAAAAAACTACAGAGGAGAGTTAATGTCATAAAAATAGTAGAGTCAGGGTAATTGAGAGGAGAAAGAGAGAGTGGTTTGACTGATCCTCGCAGGTGTGGAACAGTCACTAGCTATAACGGGAGATGGAATTTTTTTGATTTTGGGGGGATTACCACAAATGCGGGGAAAGGGAATTTGTTTTTGTTTAGTTCGTAGGATGAATGTTCCATCATCCATGTTTTTGCTTCTCTGTAAGAGTATGTTCATATTGCAAGGTAATCTCAAACTCCTTATTGATCATAGATCAAAGTGTTAATCTTAATTTAACTTCATGGAATTGCAGAGGTCTACAAAATCTAAAAAAACTTAAACAAGTTATGAATAAAATAAAAGACATAGATTCAAAAAATGTATTTTTACAAGAAACTCATCTAATAGAGGAGGATGTAAAAAGAATTAGGAGAAGATGGCAAGGTGACGTGTTCACCTATCTTTTTCATCCCGAGCCAGGGGAGTTATGACTCTCATAGACAAAACAGTCCCATTTCAAGTGAAAAATGTAATTGGAGACAAATTTGGAAGATATCTAATCATCCAAGGATCTTTGTTATTAGAAAATATAAATCTGGTGAACTTATACGGCCCCAATATTGATGATCAAAACTTCTTTGTTAATTTATTCCTTACTTTATCATCACTTACAGGGCAACATATAATAGCAGGGGATTTTAATAGTACATTGAATCCCAGTATAGACAGATCAACAGGACTGGACTGTACGCACAATGGATGTAGGATGACTATTAATCATTTTATGAAAGAACTGAGATTGCTAGATATATGGAGAGAAATGAAACCACAAGTCAAAGCCTATTCTTGTTATTCTAATACCTATAAGACATTCTCACGTATAGACTACTTTTTGATCTCTACAGAATTAAGGTCCAAGATTCAAAACTGTTTCTATGATAACGTTGTGATCTCTGATCATGCACCCTGCTGTCTAATATATGTAGATAAGAAATTGACAAAGGATCCAGGTAGGTGGCATTTTCAGCATAAATAGCTTCAGGATGAGGAATTTAAGTACATAGAAAAACAGATGAGTTCTTTGATATTAATACTACACAAACAACGGCATGTATAAAGTGGGAGGCTTTCAAAGCTTTTATTAGGGGGCATATTATTAGTTATACAGGTTCAAAATCTAAGAAGACTCGAGAGGAGAGAGTCCAATTGGAACGTAAAATAAAAATTCTTCAAGAAAAGGTGTATGCAGGAAGTAACCCACAGTTAGAGAACGAATTACTGATTCTGAGAATCAGAATCAGAATCAGATTTATTGCCATTGTTCATGTAGTACACAAACTAGGAATTTGTCTCGGTGCAATGCTGCAACATTAAACATGATAAAATAAAAGAAATAAACTATACATGCAATAAAGTGTAGAATAAGAGTGAGTAATACTGGTCAGCAGTTAAAATATATTAGCGAGCAGCAGATAATGTGGAGAACCATATAGTGCAGTCGGTAATGCAGGAAGAAAACAGTGATGATTGACATGAGTCTGGTTGAGCTGCTGTACATAGTGCACGAGAGTCAATAAGTCACTTAGTGTTCAGCAGTCTGATGGCAGAGGGGAAGAAGCTGTTCATGTGACGGGAGGTTTTAGTCTGGATGGACCGAAGTCTTCTACCTGAGGGGAGGGGGGCAAACAGTACGTGACCAGGGTGTGAGGGATTGGCTATGATCCGGCCAGCACGCCTCCAGGTCCTGGAGATGTACAGATCCTGGAGAGATGGGAGCTTGCAGCCGATCACCTTCTCAGCAGTGCGCACAAGGCGCTGCAGCCTTAGTCTGTCCCTGGCAGTGGCTCCTGCGTACCACACGGTTATGGAGGTGGTGAGGATGGACTCGATGATGGCTGTGTAGAACTGCACTAACATCTTGGTGGGTAGCTTGAGCTTCCTCAGCTGCCGCAGGAAGAACATCCTCTGCTGGGCCTTTTTGATGAGGGAGCTGATGGTCGGCTCCCACTTGAGGTCCCTGGTGATGGTGGTGCCTAGGAAGCGGAAGGAATCAGCAGTGGTGATGGGAGAGCCTGTGAGGGTGAGGGGGGGCAGAGGGGTTGTGACTTTCCTGAAGTCCACAATCATCTCCACTGTCTTCAGAGCGTTCAGCTGCAGGCTGTTGTTGTTGCACCAGGACGCCAGCTGGGCCACCTCTCTCCTGTAGACGGACTCGTCGCCATTGGAGATGAGCCCGATGAGGGTGGTGTTGTCCGCAAACTTGATCAACTTGACAGACTGGTGGCTGGAGGTGCAGGAGTTGGTATAAAGGGAGAAGAGTAGGGGGGAAAGTACACAGCCCTGGGGTGATCCGGTGCTGATGCTAGCAGAGTCTGAGACAGTCTTTCCCAGCCGCACATGCTGCCTCCGGTCCGTCAGGAAGTCGGTGATCCACCTGCAGAGGGAGTCAGGCACGTTGAGCAGGGACAGCTTGTCCCGGAGCAGAGCGGGGCGGATGGTGTTGAATGCGGAGCTGAAGTCCACAAACAGGATCCTGGCGTAGGTTCCCGGGGAGTCCAGGTGTTGCAGGATGGAGTGGAGGGCCAGGTTGACTGCGTCGTCTACAGACCTGTTGGCTCAGTAGCAAACTGCAGCGGGTCCAGGAGAGGGGTGGTGATGGACTTGAGGTGGGGCAGGACCAGGCGCTCAAAGGACTTCATGACTACAGAGGTGAGCGCTACAGGTCTGTAGTCATTAAGTCCAGTGATCCGTGGCTTCTTGGGGACAGGGATGATGGTGGAGGATTTGAGGCAGAGCGGCACGTGGCATAGCTTAAGGGAGGTGTTAAAAATGTCTGTGAAGACAGGAGCCAGCTGTTTCGCAGTGTCTCAGGGTGGAGGGAGACACGCCGTCCGGACCGGGGGCCTTGCGCGGGTTCAGTCTGGAGAACTGTTTGAGCACGTCCTGCTCACTGATGATAAGGGCAGGGGGGGAGGGGGGGCGCCTTTGATGAAGTAGGGATCGTGGAGGCTGTGGAGCTGGAGAGAGGGGGGGAGTTGGACACAGATGACGAGGTGTCAAAACGGGCATAGTGTTGGGACAGTCTTTGACAAAGGGCTTTGTCATCCTGACCTTTAGGAGCCTGAGGCCGATAGTTGGTGATTTGCCTCAGTCCTCTCCACACAGAAGCCGAGTCATTAGCAGTGAACTGCTGCTGGAGTCTCTCAGAATACACAGATTTAGCTCTCTTCAGCTCTCTGTTAAACCGATATTTAACCTCCCTGTAGCAGTCCCTGTCTCCACTTTTCAGCGCTGCTTCCTTCTCCTTCCTGATCTGTCTGAGTTTAGCTGTGAACCAGGGCTTATCATTAGAGTACCTCACCCTGGTGCGCGATGGAAGAATGTCCTCCTCACAAAAGTGGATATAAGAGTTCACAGTGTCCGTGTATTCATCCAGATCATGCGTGGCTCCTTTAAACAGAGCTGAATATGAGAGCTGAGAGCTGAATATGACAAAAAAATCAGCGAATAGAGCTGCCTCGAGTCTTCTAAGATTGAAGCAAACTTTTTATGAACAAGGTGAAAAATCAGGAAAACTATTGGCATGGCAGATTAAACAATTAGAATTTAAAACACCAATTACCAGTATTATATAGTAACGGACAGGTAGTTATAGATCCTTTAGAAATTAATAGGGCCTTTAGAGATTATTATGAAAAACTATATGATACAAAAAATGAAACTGACTTAACAAAACTAAATGGTTTTTTGGGTGGATTATCTATACTGTGTATTCCAAATGAAAACAGGGAGATACTGGAGTCTAAAATTAGTCAAGAAGAAGTTGGGCAAGTCATTGATAATATGAAAGGAAAAAGAGCAGGGCCAGATGGTCTTCCAGTGGACCTCTATAAAAAATTTAAGAATAAATTAATAAAACCACTTTTGGAAATGGTTTTAGAAGCATTTCAAAATGGTAATTTACCACCATACATGAATAATGCCTTAATTATACTGTTGCCAAAGCCAGGTAAACCCCCTAATAAATGTGAAAACATGAGACCAATAAGCCTATTAAATGCTGATCTTAAAATAATCTGTAAAATTTTAGTAAAACGACTACAAGAAATATTACCAAATATTATTAACCGAGATCAGAATGGCTTTATAATGGGAAGACCAGGCTTCCATAATGTAAGAAGACTATTTAATATTATTTATTCCAATAAAGAAGCACCGGATACAGCTCTCCTATCATTGAACGCCGAAAAGGCTTTTGATAGGGTCGAATGGCCCTATCTTTTTGAAGTCCTACAAAGGTTTGGACTTGGAAATAATTTCATAAAATGGGTCCAGATAATATACAATAATGCTACAGCAGAAATCCTAACAAACAGCAATATCTCAAAATCAATAAACATCAATAGAGGATGTCGACAAGGCTGTCCACTTTCACCTTTACTGTTTACTATGGCAATTGAACCTTTAGCGATGGCAGTATGTTTACATCCACAAATATATGGAATTAAAGTAGGACCAACGGAACATAAAATCTCCCTGTATGCCGATGACATAACTTTGTTTATGTCGAATTTTAAAAAATCAATTCCGACCTTGTTAAATTTAATAAAGAACTTTGGGGAAATATCAGGATATAAAATAAATAAAACAAAATCTTCAATATTAATGCTAAATGAGACCCAGAGAAATCACCCAGCTCCTGAGGTAAATCAATTCAATGTTGTAAATCAGTTTAAATATTTAGGAATTCAAATTTTGCCTAAGCTAGAATCAGTCGCCAGTGCCAACTATGAAGCCTTAATGACAGATATTAATGAGTTACTTAAGAGGTGGATGTCACTACCAATGTCGATGATCGGGAGAATTAATATACTTAAAAGTAATATCTTACCAAAAATACTTTATTTGACTTCCGGTTATGGCTGCCACGTAGGACGGACGTGTCTCGCTCTGCTCTGCTCCTGGAGAAAAAAATCGGCAAATAACTCTCTCATTTGGGACAGAACGTATCCCAGCATTTGAGCGAGGATATGTCGGCGAAGCCTAAGGCTGGAAAACCAGGAAAAGGAAAAAGCGAGCCGCCGAAACAGTCCAAATTAACGGACTTTCAGGTCTGTGACGCAGCAAACAAGGCTCCATATATGGCGGAGGAGGCTGGCGGCGGTGCGATTTCTGCGGGGAATGGCGCAGATGCGCTGATGGCTGCCATGAGTTCAATGAGAGCGGACTTTTCCTCTAGATTTGATGGGATTATGACAGCGTTGGAAGGAATAAGAAAGGAATTGGGTGACTGTGTAGAACGAACGGCGCAGATGGAGCTCCGTCTCGCTAGTGCTGAAGATGACGTCACCCGTC